>OX276385.1:43070304-43778599 GCA_946251855.1 Alsophila aescularia
GTAGAAAGCAAGCGGTGACTTTAATATTTATAAAACAAAACAACATAAAAACCTATCGTTTTGTAAGGATCTGAGTGTTGGACCATCAAAGGGTCATGTGATAGCATATTGCATGCAGCAGAGATGCGAATGTTGAGACAGATATGTGGAATGACGAGAATGGATAAAATTGGAAATGAGAATGTTAGGGGAAGTATCAAAGAAGCGTCAATAATTAAAAAGTTGAGAAGTAAATGGTTATCTTTGTATGAGCATGCTATGCTAGAGAAGAATGTCATGTAAGGAGAGTGATGGTAATGAATGTAAATGGTAACAAGCATAGAGGAAGATATATAAACGTCTGAATGGATTCTGTGAAAGGTGAGGTGACATGTTTGAAGGGAATGAGTACTAAAATGACGGCTGATAGAGAGAAATGGATGAAAATACATGTTGTACCAACCCCATATAATAGTAGGATAAGGATAGGGAGATGGTGATGTGGTGACTTTAATATGGATACATTTATTATCCTTATGAATACATCAAATAGCAAAACTCATAATATTTTTATAAAGCATTTAATGAAACTACTAGAATAACTTCACATTATTTTTGACAACTTTCACAAATTGTTAGTAAATCCAAATTTAACCAATTAAGTTCTAACCATTCCATTTAGTTACCTTTACCCATATAAATATTTTTGTGTTTGAATTATTTGTCTACTGCATGTGTTTGGTACCTCCAGAATACCTAAATCGTATTCTCTGTTATTTTTTTGGCAGATATATTATATCGTTGTATATAGGTAATAATATAGGTAATCAAACTCGATTGACCTTTATTAAGCAGCCTTTCAAGAAAATCTTAAGAATCATCGTTTCCATCTAATATGCTTCTGTGCTGGATAACGTAATAGTTTGCACGAAAATAATTTCTTAACTATTTTGAAAATTTATCCGGTATGCATGACCATAACGTCTGTCAATAACCCACAAAAAACTGCATCGGTATACCTAGGTAACCTATAAAGAGTTAGCGAATCGATTTGTGTACATTGTCGGTATATTTATTGATCATATAGGGGTAGAAGCTAAAAGAGGTGATTGGTCATGTAGTTTTGCGGCTAATTCTTTTCCTCTCTAAATCCTATGCACATTGCCCCTTTTAAACAAATGTAAAAGATACGACTAGTATAAAGTTATTGAGAAGCTCTTAATTATTTGTTAAAATTTAGATATTTATTGATCTTTCAGATTCGCAAAGGAGAACCTGTAATAATTCCAGTTTGGGCCATCCAACGCGACCCGAAGTATTTTCCAGATCCAAAAAAGTTCGACCCAGAAAGATTTTCGGACGAAAACAAGGCTAATATCAAATCATTCACATACATGCCATTTGGAAATGGCCCTAGGCTTTGCATCGGTGAGCTTTCAATTTTATTCATAGCACTTAACTTGCGGACTTCCTCCTTTCCAATATCGAGGAAAAACATCATGAGGTAACCAGGATCTATCTATCTTCATTACTAATGATAAAGCAATAAGAACGAAAAAGTCTATACAATAAGATAATTTAAAAATAAATAATAGTTTAAAAAACTAAAAAACACGCTTTATATAGAAAACCAAAGTAAAAAATAGAAAATATTTTTTAATAGTGTAAATAAGAAAAAGAAAGTTTTATTTAAAAAAAAAAGTTTTATTTATAAAGCGTGTTTTTTTATTTTTTTTAAACTATAATTTATTTTCTACTTTTTTGTTTAGTTTATTTATATGAGCGTTTTTTTTTTCGAATTATTGCATTGTCATCTGTCTTTGACAGGTGTGCAAAATTTGAATGAAATCTGACCGTTTAAAGTGGGTCAAGATAGCGTCCAAAGGAGTCGGTTACAAACATAAAAAACATACATACAAGTGAAGCTAATATAAAGCGTATAAAAAGGTTCCTGTGGGATATGGGGCCAAATTCTGTACATTAAAGATACAGTGTTTTTTTTTTGGAAATGACTCTATATTCGATTATGAAGCCTAAACTGTATGTTTTTTAATTTTTGTCTGTATGTCTGTCAGTCTGTATCTTAGCCGCGCATCACGCCGCCGGAACTACTGGATGAATTCGAAATAAACTTGGTATGATTTGAGTTCGTACTACGAGGTAGGACATAGAATACTTTACAAATCGAAAAATTTATGGGTTATTATTTAAGGGTTGAAACTTATTTAAAAGAACACGTACCACGCTGAAAGTAATGGACGGGTTTTGATGCAACTTGGCACTGTCCTATGTTATATGATGGGTTAAAATTGAGGACACGTTTTATCCCGAAAAAGTAAAGGGTTTCTGCGGGATATGGGTCCAAAGCTATGTTAATAATTAAGTAATAAAAATATTTTTTGGATGATTCTCTATATTCGATGCTGAACCCAAACTGTTTTACTTTTTAATTTTGTCTGTCTGTTTGTCCGTATCTTAGCCGCGCATCGCACCCAAACTACTAAATGAATTCAAATGAAAAAAAATGCTGTTAGGTGCTTAAAAAAGGTATTGAACAATATTTTTTTTGTTAATCGTGTCTTTCTTTCTGTTTGTCTGTATGTTTGTTTGTTCACGCGTCACGTAAAAACTACGCGACCGATTGTAATGCGGTTTTCATTGTTAGATAGCTTAGGGTTTGATTTAAATCTAGTATAATTGGAATCTCAATCTGGTGAGTTAGAAGCCGAGCAATTGATAAAGTATTTTTGACGGCTGAAGAAATTTTGTTCAAATTTTGGTATATTGGTCCTGGAATAGCACATTATGGTACTTTGAACCTAAAGAAAAGAACACGCGTGCGAAGCCGCGGGTTCGCAGCTACTTATGCCATAAAATTTAATCTATCAATCGCTAATTGTTCCTTTATAGCCACCCATTCTTTGATAGCTACAGCCAGCGATCCGTACTACGGTACCTCTCGTACTCAATTGGATAGGCTTTTATTATAGAACTAACTTTTGCCCGCAGCTTCGCTCGCGTAATTATTTTTAAGGTTAATGAAAAACTTAGCTTATTGACTATGCAGATTACGCGACGTTTTCCTCACGCGCTGCTAGCACGCGCTTAGACGTGCTGCAAACTCCATGTATTCGCAGCTTGTGTGCCTTTGCATACGTGAAAACACAATATGGTCAAAATAAACCTTTAGCCATTCTTAATCTTTAATCTCTTTCATAACATCCAAATGTACCTACTTCCAACGGGGAGAAACTTCGTGAATCCAAACGCCATACATCCAACATTGTGTTAACTTTCATGAACTGTCTGCAAATGTATTCGTACACAAGGCCAGTGAAAGGCCAGTGACTGAACTGACTCACTGGACTGACTCGTAAACTGGCTTCGTGTCCGGCGGACTTCATTTTACTGAATCATTTGCGCAAATTCCTCGCAATTGACCGTCTTTTTTTGGTATTTTACTTTAGTTTGTACTATAGTCACACCAGTTTGGCACTTGTATATTGGTAGGTATTTATGTATTAACGATAGAGCAAAAACAAACACAATGAAAAACTACGGTGTTTTCATGGTTAAAAATATGTGAATTTTTGTTTTGACGATCGGTTGGTCTAGTGGTCGTGGGTTCGAATCCCGCAAGTTGAATCACTTGTGTGATGAGCAGAAATGATTGTTTCCGAGTCATGGATGTATTATTCGTATCAATGTATGTTTATCCGTTATCTAGTGCCTATTGTACGGGGTACAAGTATCCTAGTCTGGGGCTCGGTAATTGGTGTGAATTGTCCCCAATATTTTATTTAAAAAAAAATAGGATATTTTTGTGTTTTTTGTGTTAGTATGAGGTAGTGCTGGCCCCTGATATCAGAGATAATCAGGCTGCCCGAGGGCCTCTGGCAAGGCTTAACGACTGCTATTAATCAATAATTGACAAGGTTGGTGCGACAATGTAATATTATTTATAAATATAAGGATGTCGACATATTCGTCGACAAAATTCACAGTTTTAAAAAGACTTTGACTATCTGACTCTTCTTAATTTATTTTATTTTATTTATGTTTTATAAACTTAACCCCATTTTAAATTTGTAACATTTTTTATTTATTTTATGTAATGATTTAGTTTTAATTTTTCATTAACTTGTTGTTACTCGCTCAATTTCAATTTATTTTGTTGTGTATTTGCATGTTGTTCTCACCTTTAATTACTGTGACATTTGATTTTACGGACAGCTTAACGTGCCCTCCGAAGCACGGAGTGATGGAAAACCACACATAACTTAGAACAAAAATGGGTGCAGAGCCTTGGATAGGACCGAACCCGGTATCATTGGATTCTAAGTAGCACTATTGAACCGGTAGGCTACCATCGCTCGCCTTCCTTGTAATAAAACATAAGAATACATGTCATATTTTATGAAAATTTCAACCGGCGTTGCTTATTACGGGTCAACAGATTCATTCATTTGTAGGCTCAATAATTGGGTTCCATTTGGTCTCTAGGTACGGAATCCTAAAATTTACCCTTCTTTAAAATGTAATTCTTGTTTTGCCGCAAACATATTATCTTTTTAAGATTTAATCCGTCTCGCCAACACAATCAATCGATTGGTGCAATGATAATGTTAGAAACTTTCAACCCCTATCCCACAGCAACCCTCTATTTTTTTGGGATAAAAACCATCTTAATTGTATTTTTCTTATGCGATATGATATTTTTTTAAAGATTTTATCCGTTACACCAACACAAAAAATAATTTGGTTGGACTGGTGAAATAACATTTTCTTCATAATTTTCAACTTCTATCCTGCAGAAACCCGTTGGTTTTTCAGGATTAAAGTTATCCTCAATAAATAACGCATAGTACAAACTATGACTGTGCCAAGTTTCAGTGAAATCCGACATGTATTTTCATCCTAACTCGTGTTTGTTATGTAACTTCCAACATCCTGTAGGAGCCCTATAGTTTCCGAGATGAAAAGTATTTTAAATGTTATTCTATAACATCAGATATAATTTTGCCAAGTTGCATTAAGATCGGTCAGGTAGTTTAAGCATGACGCGTATTCAAAAACACAGACACACAGACAGATAAGAATAAAAAAACCGTTGTGGCTTCCATATCGATAATGAAGTAATCTCTATTATAATTTAAAAATAGTAAGTTATGAAATGGTTGCATAATGAGGGCAAAAATAAAATAAAAAATAAATTAATAATGGTTGCATTTAATAGTATCACTCGAGTGTTTTAATAACTAGTTATGTGCCGTTTCATACACTACTTTATCTACACTCATGCAATAGGAACTTACATTTAGTGAAGAAAAAATAAGTCGTAAAATTTTCTAGGTTTTTCTGGTTCGTCATGTTCGTTGCTGTTTCCGTGATATCACGCGGAGTCAAATTCTCCTCACTAATAATGTTGTCAGTCATTTTTAATCAAGATTAAACTTTTTATTATGAAAAACATTTAATTAGTTAGGCAGTAATGTAAAGTAAATTATGGCGTCAAAATCCAGCCCATACGCCGATAAAAGCCGTAAGGTATTGATATTGGCGCATACGGTCTAACATGCGCCGCCAAAGATAATAAATGGCGAAAACTCTCGTTGTGCGGAGCCAACGCGTAGCCAACGCGGTACTTTAATGGGAAAAAAATATATATTTATTATAACACAGTTTAGTTAAAAAAAAAGTGTAATATATTATTTTTATTTTTAGATAATTTCCGTGCGTAATATATATCAATAAGCCACCATTTTTGAGTTCATAATCCAGATTTTACGATATGAGTGTAGATAAATGTATTTAATGTACAGATTTGGCCCAGTTACAGTTTTATTATAGTATAGATAGATGATGACAAATTATGACAAGGCCCAGCTTTTTACAATTAATGAGTCAGGAAAAAGGGTGCACTTATCGCAGGTGCTACGAAAAGATACCCGATACGAAAGATGAAAAAAAAAGAAAAAGGGAAATTAGGATATGGGCAGCAGATCTCATCTTATACTTGTCCAATGCTGCACGTAGGCATCTCTTAATGCACGCCAATGAGATTGGTTTTCAGCTCTCTGAATCCATTTTCTGCCAGATTTTATTTTTCTGTGTATCAACGTGTATTGCCATCACGAAGACACCTCCTAAGCTTGGTGAGTATGGCAAAACCCCTCCCTCGTGCCAGCGAGGCCTATTAAAGGTAATCAAAGATCCATTAATTGATCTTTACAATGGATTTTAGTGTACAGAAGGTATATGTTCAGCAGTGGAATCCTTTCTCTGCTTATAATGATAATTAATAATACATTACTGAAAGGTAGGACACTTGCGCAAAGGAAACCGACTAGAATGCTTCGACAGATCTCTTTGCGATTGGTTTATCGGAAGGATTTTAGGCTTTTTTGTGGGATGGTTGTGGACTGGTTTGAGATACAGCGCAGTAAGTGCGGAGAACCAGAATGTCATCATTGTACTATTATGTAGTTACCTAATTTACCAAGTACATTCCTTTTTTACCCCGTTCCAGGTTCAAGATTCGCTCTCTGCGAGCTGAAGGTGATGGTGTACCTAACGCTACTGCAGCTGGAGGTGTCGATGTGCGAGAAGACCCAGATACCAACCAAGCTTATCGAGAGAGGCCACTGGGTTAGGCTTAGGCTGCGGATGTAGACAGACAAATACACATAGAGTGGGTAAAGAAGAAGAATGGTTATCTGTTGTAGGTTATTAAGGTTCAAGTTTTGATACAAATTGTAGAGCTTTTACTGATTTTTAACACGCTTTTATTAGCTTAACCTGTATGTATGTTTGTATGTACCGGAATCTTTGAACTCGACTTTTACCCACTTTAAATGGTTAGATTAATTCAAAATTTTGCACACTTATCAGGGCCCTAAGACAATACAATAATTGAAAAATGTTGTCCCATTATCCTGATCAGGATCACCAGGATTAACGATATAAGTAAAAAAAATATTTCAATATAAGAATAAAGTGATTAACGAGAAAATAATGTCATTGTAAAAAAAACGTGGGTTGCTTTGTGCGACATTCTTACACTAACTCTGTAATTCGAAATAGAAATTGTATTAAACCTCACGCTTTTTTTACAATGTCATTAATTTTCTCTTTAATCACGTTTTTAATGGTGTTAGGTATATTTTTTAGTTTTAAAACTATAATTAATTCTTTTGATAGAGGGCATTGATATATCTGCCCTGTTAGTATAGTGCCATGATTTATGAATTATTTTAACAAGCCATTTAATAAAATGGCAAAACTAAATATATCACGCAGTTTTTCTTGTATACTAATAAAATAAATATATTCAAAAGCTTTATTCGTATAATTTTCCTTGATAGAATACAATCGATCTGATTCAGGAAGGATCCTAATATTTAGGGTTTCCTCTCGCATTAATCTATCACTAGAATTGCAATTTTACAAGAGTAAAGTATAGATCAAAGTTAAACTCAATGGCTTCACCAATGACAGTGGAGTTTATTTATACAAATGAAGACAAGCAACATGAATTGTCCGTCAATAATAATAATATTAATTGTATTTTGATGCAAAACTATATTTTTATACCATTTTTATTCGATATAAAGAACCAAAACAAGGCATAGGTATTGTAGATTTACGACGTATTTCAGCCACAAAATATACAAATAAGAGAATAAAAAAATATAATGATGAACAGTGACAGCTGTCGAACAACGTTTGTAAGAATATAAATATTTCTGCAAATGATTACAAGATCAAAGGCGAAGAAAACAGCGGAGACAAGCGCTACATTACCACCTTTGCCCACTTCGACTCCGGGCTCATCGTCGGGGAGTGATTATGTCACTCCCTCTGACACGAGCCCGTCGAGTGACGAGAGTGAGGCACAATCACCTTCGCCGCCGTCTAGAACTGTACGGCGTGGGCGATCACCACTGCTGGCTCGCTTGGGGCCTGTGGGGTAGCCCGCTCCACGCCCAGCTGGTAGTCAGGCGCAACAACGTATGCGAAGGACACAAAAAAATAACGAAAATTGCATGTGCGCCTTTTATAGGGCTACAGAGGAAGAAAGCAACCTGACTGCGTACTGAGATCGGATGCTGTCTCTGTTTCAGACCCTGGAACTGACCGTTACTGAATCCGCCCAACGCCCCAGCCCTAGACTCTTTGCTAGCTCCGTACCTACGGAATAGCGAAGACTTAATTGATACCCACTTGATCCTGTATTGTGGGGCTATTGCGACGTGTTGTGTGGCTCATGCCAAGTTTCCGGACGCTGACCGGAGCACCGTTAACCGCCGGATTTGTCCCTGCATGGCACGTACGGATCGAACGGCGTATATATACGTCTAGGAGTCTCATTGCAAAGCTAGGAAGCTTCAACCGGGGCAACAACCGACTCCGTGTCATGAGTTTCGTGAACCAAGCCTTTGCTGGGACCGGTATCAGGCCTTAGTAATATATGGCTTGTGTCACGAAGCGCATTGACTTCCTGAAGCAGAAAGTCTATGCATGGGAAACCGTATTTGTCGCTACAGAGAGCGTATGGATAGATATTACCAGAATCGCTTTTTCCAAACTGATCAAAAGAAGGTGTACCGAAACTGGGAGGGAACTAACCAACATGTGTGTGACGGGCAGCTGCCAGGTGCTACTGCTATGATTAACTTCTGGCGTGGTATCTGGTCGGTGCCCGTTGAACATACGGAGGGTGACTGGATGAGTGTTGTCGAACATGCATGTGAGTCAATAGAAACCATGGGGTATGTGTCTATCAGCCCCGTAGACGTTAGTTATGCGATTCTTAAGGGCCCGAACTGGAAAAATCCTGGACCGGACGGATTGCACTACTTCTGGATAAAGTGGATTCGATGCTCACATCCATGTTTGGCAATACAATTTCAAGAAGCACTTGAAGTTGGTTCCCTTCCCAGTTTCATGACAACTGGGCTTACTTCCTTGCTTCACAAGTCCGGTAGTACCACGGAAGCTAAAATAATCATGTAAAAGCTCCTTACATCCATTCTGAGAGCAAAAATGTAATCGCATATTGTTGCGAACAACATTTTGGCTCCCGCTCAGAATGGATGTAGGGTTGGATCCCGTGGTACTAAAGAGCTCCTCCTCATAGACACAACTATTTGCCAACAAGTCTGTTGGAACAGAGGGATCCTTTCTACTGCCTGGATAAGAAGGCCTATGATTTGGTGCCTCATTCATGGCTAGAGAGGATCTTAGAGTAGTATAAAATCGATGCAACTCTGAGATCTTTCTTAGGTACGTGTATGAGGACCACAGTTCCTAGTAAAATTAAAACATATCGTTTACCTGGAATTCTTTTTTGACATTAATATTAATTATCTTAATCAATCAAATATTTTTTAGGTTCAGATTGTATTTTTTTATTTTTTGTTTCTCAGTCTGTCTGTCTGTCCGTCTGTCCGTCTGTCTGTCTGTATCTTGGCAGTTCATCACGCCAAAAATACTCAATGAATTCAAATGAAACTTGGTAAGATTTGATTTTATACTTCGAGGTAGGATATTGGATACATTTAATTCCCAAAAAATGCAAGGGTTCTTGCAGGATAGAGGTGGAACATTATTTAAAAGAACACGTAGCTAAAACCATTGGACGGATGTTGATGCGACTTGGCACAGACATAGTTTATAAGATGAGCGAAAATTAAGAATACTTTTTATCCCGAAAAAATAAAGGATTCCTGCGGGATATTGGTCCAAATTCTGTACATTAAAGATATTGTTTTTTTTTATATTTCTCTATATTCTTTTTTGTTTTTTTATTTAAGTCTATATGTCTGTCTGTCTGTCTGAATCTTAGCCGTACATCACGCCGTTGGAACCACTGGATGAATCACGCCGCTGGAACTACTGGACATTGGATACTTTTCATCCCGAAAAATAAAAGTTCCCGCAGGATAGGGATTGAAAGTAACTTAAAAAAACACTTACCACTCAGAAATTACTAGACGGATTTTGATGCAACTTAGCACATTCGTAGTTTATATAATAGGTTAAATTTCGGATACTTTTTATCCCAAAAAAAAATAAAGGGCTCCTGCAAAATACGGGTCCAAAGTTATGTTAAGCATGAAGTAATGTTTTTTTCGGAGGTTACTCTATATTCGATTCTGAAGACATTTTTTTTTTCATTTTTGTTTATCTGTCTGTATCTTGACCGCGCATCACGCCAAAACTACAGAAAAAAAACAAATGAAATTTGGATTGATTTGAGTTCATAGTACGAGATATGACATTGGATACTTTTCATCCCAATATTTAGCATGGTTCCCTTGGGAGAGGGGATGAAAATCAAAATCTGTACTTAATTGTTATTCATGAACGCGTAGTCCGATTTTATTCATTATTTTTTGTTAGAAAATAAGTACCTGAAATATTGTTATGTAAATATTTCAAATTTATCGGGTTTGCAGTTCAGAAATTATAGACAGCTCAACCTCAGTACTATGTCCAAATAACTTGAATCACGAAATGTACAGGAACGTTTGAATGTACGGCTCATCTTAACCTGGCCTTCGCACTTTATCATAAAGTTTTAACGTTCACCGTAGACACAAACACAACGTAGTGTGGGACGCCCGCCGGTTAGGTGGAGAGACGACTTGCGAAAGATAGCTGGCAGCGACTGGATGAGAAGAGTGGAAGATTGGGCTCAGTGGTGTTCATTAGGAGAGGCCTACGTCAAACAGAGGACAGGGCCCTTATTCGCTATGACCATTCACGCACGTAACGCGTCGCGTTACGATATCTTCGTGGAGTCGTTCGGTAATTGTCGTAATGACGTCACACGTTTTTAGCGAGGAATTTCATGTGCCATAGCGAATAAGCGCCCTGGTATTGGCTAATGATGATGATGATTATTATTTAGACACAAAAATTGCTGTTTGTTTGTTCACGCATCACGTAAAAACTACTACACTGATTGCGATGCAATTTCACTAGTAGATACCTTAGGGTTTGACTTACAAATTGGTTTACTTGGTATCTCAAAATAATGAGTAGAAGCTGAGCAATCGATAAAAAACTTTTTGACTGCTGAAGGAATTTTTATTAAATGTTGGTACGAGTATATTGGTATTTTACGCCCTGGAATAGCACATAGAGCACTTTTAACCTCGAGAAATAAACACGCGTGCGAAGCCGCGGGCACAACTAGTCTTCATATATTTTCACTGGGTGGCACACTTTTGTATACACATCACGTTATATTGAGCTGTTCATGAATAATGTTTGCAGTAAAAAGTTTAGACCAAAAAGGTTTCGATTTCACGTAAGGGGCCGCACAATATAAATAAAAATATCGATTTTAAATGAAATTTACGTTTTTCTCTGAAAAACGGTAAACCAAGGTATGTAGCATAGTTAATATTAATGCCTAGACGTTTTTATTCATAAAATCGTTAATTCCTAAATCTAAATCAAATTCAAATTATTTATTTATGCTAGAATGTAGGTATTACAAAGTATGATGGTAAGGAATAAGAATATAACCTGGTACATTCTACCATAACAAATGGTGTGCATAGATAAATTAAGGTAATAATACAAAATAGTCTAGTTACAAAATATGAATGATTAAAATAATTGACAGATGAACAAAATTGATTAATAACACTAATTAATGTCAAAAAAAGTACATAAAGGCAGCAATTTGGTCATTTTACTCTTTTAACTAAACTAGACTAAATTTCTTTAAATGTAATTTAAACCATGTCGACTTTGTAACCTGAAATTCGGGTTTTTGTTGGAGCCTTGTTAAACCTAGCATATGCACCGTTGCTTGTTATAAACGACGATTGGGATCCTTGATCTAACAATGTACGGATTGTGTAACACTGGCCTGTTTTCGAAACGAATGTGTGAGGGTGCGTATGAGTGTGTGTATGGTTGCATGAAAGTGTACGATTGCATAAATTGTCTGCCCTTTGTTTTAAAAGTGGCCTCAAAACTGATTGAAACCCTTCGAGTTTGGGCTCATTTGATTTGTCTTGGTGAGTTCTCAGGTGTTCTGTGGTATTCAGGGTCTGATTATGGAGCCGGAAGGTAGTCACAAGAACAAAATGATGGAAAATGGTCAAAACTAATTCAGTTGTTATATATGTAGGTTTTATTCACTAAAGTGAGTGAGTGTCTACTATTTTCTATAGCACATTTTCTTTCCGATGTTTTCTTAAGCCACTAAAAATAAAAATAAAAGCCCAAAAAAAAAAAACTAATGTAAGCTAGGAAAGGCCTAGTTAACAAATCAATTTAAAATATCATAAAATTAATTTTCATTTCCTTCCTTCAATGTCTTACCAGCCTTTTTGCCTGCCCACCGGGTGAAAAAAATCTATCATAAAATGACGTTTCGTAGTTTCGTTTTATCTCCTAAAATTCATGCATTAAATTAAAGAACAAGGGCGAAATTTTATGTGATAAATCTTGCAGCGTCTTGAAATATCATTTCTACAGAACTTAAATAAATATTTTCCCTTGTTTTTTCAATATAGCATGTAATCTAGGAAAAGCCTGGTTATCAAATCAATTTAAAAACTCATGAAATTGAATTTATTTTCCTTCCTTCAACGTTTTACCGGCCTTTTTGCCTACCCACCGGGTGAAAAAATATATATAATACAATGACGTTTCCGGTTTGAATCAAAATCGTCAAAATCGTGTACATCCCATCCGGTTTTTTAAACCAAAGGAGGTTGAATTACGCTCACTAGCGTTAATAAGCCTAATTCAACATCCTTGCGATTAACAGAATAATGCTATAGACAAAATGGTACGTCAATATAAAACCTATTAACAAAACATTATAGCAAAGATATACATTATAGTTTATGGAGGTTATGTTTATTTATTTATTTAAGTATTTAATTGTTTTGCAAAAAAATAATGTACAAGGAAGGACTTACTGCTAACAGCATTATCTTCTTGTCATCCAAGTCATGAAAAAAAATTAGTACATAGAGGCGGCTTAAAGTATTGAACAATAAATACAAAAGAAACAAAGGTTTGTGTAAATAAAGTATTTAGTGTAAGGATACGTTGCAAAATATTTGTGCTAATATTGGACAACTGTATTGGTGCACAGTAAAACAGCAGCAACATATCTAAACATATTGTTTTGTAATCTCGCCAGGCAGTAACAGATTGAAAATAATTATTATTCAAAAGTCTAGTTTGTTACACTAGGTTAGGTAGGTAATTGAATAGGTACAATATCTTGAAACATTATATTTGTCACGCATAAGTACTTACTTGCCTACCTAATTAAGCAGATAAAATAATTAAAATATCTAAGACTTGTTTCAAAGGTCATTAACAGTAACATAACCTAAAAAACTTTGAAGCCTAATAACAATTATTCCTGGCCTCCCCATAAAAAAATATTAGACTAACAATCTCAGGAAATGATTCTGAATTACTAGCGACATTTTTTGTCTCAAGACGCCTTGAATTTTACTGACATAAAAATATGTATGAGAGTTCACCATGTTCTTTAACATTAATTAGCAAATTAAAGTTATTACTATGTTCCAAATGTCTTTGAAATCATTAAGTAATTTATTGTATACATTAACTACTAAATTGCACACCACAATAAAATACCATACGATAGAACAGATGACACATAGACGTGATATGCATTAAGAGCGGTTCCCGTTGATACCGTAACTCTTAATTTTTAATGGCATAAACGAATCTGTTATCTGTAACGAAATGTTGTCATGTAGAACACAAACGTAATCTACATGAGCTTTCCAGTTACAATTCTGATCTAGTATTATACCAATGAATTTAATATTTGATACTTCCTCAATGATGCTATTTTGATACAGTTCATTTAAAATTATTGGTATCCGTTTACCTAATTAAATACCATACCATTTTAGCTGAAATCTTTCATTATAAATATTGAACTAGATTACAATGTGGGACAATCTTGAGGCTTTTTACAGGACGTATTTATAGGAATAAAGATGAATTATTCTCCAAATAACCCTACCATCTAGTTTTATTACCACAAAAAAAGTATTAAGTAATAAGACAAAAATTGATTTCTGACCACACTACAACGTTTCGGTACTTATTTAAGCGTAATCACAATATAAAGGAAAGAAAATTGTTCTGCACAGCTTTTGTATAAATACAAACAAATGTAGAAATACACCATTTTAAACCAGAATACTTTAAAACACTATTCAAAGGTTAGCTTAGCTTATGTAACTAAGTAGTTAAAGTCCATAACTATGATCAGCATGTTTTTTTAGCTCAGAATAAACATACTTTTACTTTTATTTTTTATACTCCACAACCCAATTTTTATATAAAAAACATAATATTTGTTCTAACCTAAAGAATATTGTTTACATAGATGAATCATAAAGAAAAACCAAGAAACTTTCAAAATATGACTACAATATGCAGATTTAAGTCTCTTGATCAATAAATGAAATACTACACCGTCTGTCCATATTTTTGTCTGTCTGTCACAGTCATTTCAATCATACACTATTAACAGTACAATGTTGAAATGTGGGAAACATTTAGATTTTTATATATAACTCTTACAAAGGTGATTAAAACTATATAATTCGTACAAAGGTGATTATTTTTTTTGAGTAGAAATATTAATCAAGTCCTGATAATGTTTATAATTGATCAACTATTTTCCTGATTAATTTTCACATTAACAAAGCATCTGGAATAAGGTCTAAATAAATTAAAAAAGCACGCGAAATGATTCCTAGTAATTGCTGCATATTTCTTAGTTAATTACTTTTACAACCACTTATTAATGGGATTTACTTTTGTTCATATAATTTTACGTTGAGTAATTTTTTTTTTCTTATTATTACTAAGAGAGAATTAAAATGTTCGATTTAAAATTGTGTCAAAATCCCTGCTCTCTGAAGAAGCGATAAAAACGATTTGTTGGTGATTCTTCAAGGATTTCTTGACTATTTCTCGATTAAACAATAACATACATTGATACGAACAGTAGCTTAACTTTAGACAACTTAGCTGCAGGATTGCACACAAATACATACAGACATATCTATAACAAATTATGTAACATAAAACATTTATCGGTGATTGGGCTAAGTGGTACACATACACATCTCTGCAAGAGTCCATTTTTAAGTCATGGTAATTTACCAAGTTTAACTGCAATAAGTAGAGTGAAAGTTTTACCGTGTCTTCCCCGTTAGTCTAGAAATGCTTTGCGCTGATGCAAAGATATCTTACTATAAGAAGCGCAGCTTTGTCGTAAATATTATCGTCAAGGATGATTTTAGCTTGAAGTAGTCCTTCGCAGTTTATTGTATGTGTTGTCTGTGCCATCGTTATAGATTAACTGGATTCTTCTTTTTCAAAAGAGCAACTAACGAAGAAATCGTGGTTGATAAAACTTCTTGTACTTCCAGAGTCAATTAAGGCTTTAGCCTTTTTGCCATTAACTTTTATAGTGACAACTGACTTCCTGAGGCTTGATGGTGCAGCGGCAGTTATTATAATTCCATTCAAGTTGTTATCAAGTGCCTCAGAAGGCCCATCCGAAGCAGCTACAAGGTTATTCTTAGGGCTCCTTCACACATTTGCAAAGTGACCTGTCTTTTGGCAAAACTGGCATATCTCGTTTCGTGCAGGGCAGTTCTCACGGCGATGGACTTTACCTCCACAGAAGAAACATTGTTTTGATTCGTATATCGCGTTCTTTTTTTTAACAGCGTCATATTTAACAGCATCATATTTAGGTCTAGTAACATTTGTTGTAGTCTTTGGTAAAGCCATTACCAATTCATCATTATTTTGACTGGCAGAGTTAAATGTTTGGGCGTTGCTTTCTGCTAACTCTATTGATTGCGCCTGATTGAAAGCTTCGTCTAAGGTTAACGTTAGATTTTCGAGTAGTCTTTCACGGATTTTATTAGTTGTAATACCAGATATAAAAGCATCTCTTATAAAGTCATTTTTATTACGCTCTGCATCGACATTTTAGAATCGGCAATCTTTGCTGAGTAATTTAAGCTGCTGTAAGAACTGGTGTACACTTTCGTGACTATGTTGTTTACGTATTGCAAGGTGGCGTGCAAAAAATTCATTGGTTTTATGAATATTTTATTGAGGGCATCTATGGCAATCTCATAATTTGTACAATCACTTATGTATTCAAATACCTTCGGTGATACGTGATTTATAAGCAGCTGCATTTTTATTTTATCCGACATTGGTTTGTCATCACTGTTAGTAGCAGTTAGGAAGTTATTGAAAGTGAATATCCAATGGGTCCATTCTTGAGTCGCAGTTGGTGATGCCGGATCCACATCGAGAAAAATCGGTCGAAGATACTTGTCCATTGTAACAAGTATTAACACTTATTTCGTAGAGTAAATTTTACATTATTTAAGTTGAATAAATTGTTATGAAATAACAATAATAGATAAAACCAAATTAGGCTTTATTCAACTTAAGTTTTCACATTACACACTTGACATCTCATACCAGACAAATAGCGGTTATCTTCTTAAACCATAAACATATCAATGAGTAGGTCCTAATGTTTCGACTAAGAAGTTTAGTCTACTACACACATAGCTTTTGTTATCCCATGCTGTCCCACCTCAATGTCTATTATAGAGGCTTCCCGCAAGTCCATCCAAGTGTCTTCAACCTGCGCGCACCAGCACTAGTTTTCATTTTATACGTTTCATTAAAGTGCAAGTTTTAATTATTTCAATCAACCACTTACATTATCACTCCACCTCACCGCTTAATGCTTAATTCAACAAAATATAAAAATAACATACATTATAATAGCTTTATACTGGAATCAGTCAGCCGTAACGGTACCGAATTTATGCCACCGAATTATGGTCCGAATCAGCGTCTTTAATACCGCTCAGAGATATCGATACAAAACCGTCATAACGGTTTTGTATCAGAGCGGTATTAAAGACGCTGATTTAGCAGCGAGTCCTTGGATGATTTCACTCGTCAAAAACTCTTTGATTAATACATTTTAGACACAACAAAATATACGCACTCATCTGGATTATGATTCAGATTATTTTAGATAAAGATACATTTTTTTAGGGAATACTACTTAATCAAAATCAAATTAATAAAGTTTAATCTTTCTGTCACTAAATGCATGTTAAGGCTGTTCATTATTTTGAAATATCAATACTCAATTAAAACTCAATCAATCGATGCGTTTTGTACATAATCTCACTGACGAACCGAAGACTTCAAAATTCTATTTTAATGGTCTCTTCTCACATTGTATTCCAAGAAAGAGTAATGATATCGCAGAGTATCACTTTGAGTATCTGAAGAATATCGCATAAACTGATATTGACAACCTATCAGGTTGTGCTATATTCTTCAGATATTATTTTATGTTCATTTTTTTTTTCTTCTTAAAGCGATGGTAGATTAACAGTTCATAGTGCAACTTAGAATCCAATGACACTGAGTTCGTTCCTAGGGTCCAAACCAATGACTTTTCTATATTATGTGCGGTTTTCCCTCGCTCCGTGCTTCGGTCACTGTGTTTGATTAATAGGAGTCGTTAAGCCATGTCAGAGGCCCTTTAGCAGCCTGACAAACTCTGACACCAGAGACCAGCACTACCTCATACGTCATACAATACATACTTTTAGTTCTGATAAAACCCGCTACTTAAATCTACGTATGTATAAGATACACACACTGCATGACATTTGGAGTTTGTTGAAGGTAAAAATAACGTATTTGACTGCTGTTGATTGCTTGTTGTATGAAGTGGTGCTGGCCTCTCGTTTCAGAGTTCGTCTGAACGCGGCCTACCGAAGACCTCTGACATACTTAACGACTGCTAATGGAAAACAACCAAGAGCGATAGCTTAACGTGCTGCACATAGTAATTTGCTCCAATCTTTTAAAATTGGTTGTGGTAGAAATGACAAAATCAAATAGGTCCATTAACAGTCTAACTTAATGGTATAAAGCGTGTGCTAATGAAACAGTAAGGCCAGGCAAAAACTGAACTCATTTACAGGAGCCTATATTTATATTCTATCAAGTGAAATGGTATTGTTTTTTTTTTTTTTCTATTTATAAAAACCAGCGTTCAATAAAATATAATTTGCCTAAGATATTAATTTTAAAATATTGTAATATGAACATTGAAAAAAAAAAAACTTTTTATTAAAATAAAAGAGTATAATATGCCTTATAATACTGATAACACAATTAACTTGTAAGCACTTGTACCATAAGTAAACCTGTTAAACTCCTACAATTTTAATTATTCTAAAACCATCACCTAATTTATCCGTACTTAAATCGTGAAAAATAATATATATTGTTGTGGTGATTAAACTTAGTTTGAATTTGAATTCTTCTCAAGCACATTTCGTATGTCCAAGTCTACGTCCGCAGCCTAAACCTAACCCAGTGGCCTCCCTTGATGGAGAGAAGGAATGTGTTCGTAGCGAGCTTGGTTGGTATCCGGGTCTTCTCGCACGGAGACACCTCCAGCTCCAGTAGTGTCAGGTACGCCATCACCTTCAGCTCGCAGAGAGCGAATCTCGAACCTGGAGTGGGGTCAGCAGAAAGGTAGTTGGTAAATTGAAGCATTTTTTACAGCATATTTTGATATTATTCGGATTCGAATATTATTTATCTAGTTTATCAACTGTGTTTAGGGTTCCGTACCTCAAAAGGAAGCAAACCACAAATAGAAAAAAAAAAAAACCTGCCCTGTCAAAAAAATAAGGAATGCCAATAAAATAGATAATGTTAAAAAGAGCTCATCAAAGCCTTCAACTTGATACCCATAGAGTAAAAAACAAATGTATTTTTTCGTATTTGTGTTTGGAGCCATACAACTGTCATATTGAATTATTTGAAACAAAAATTATGTTATGTTACTCGGGATGATGTAAGGATTCTAACATTACCCCAAACATACAAATCGGTTCAGGCATTTAAAAGTTATGGTGGAAAAGAGACACATACATACATACATACAAACATACATGAACCCTGAAAACATTACAACTCCTTTTTTAGGCAGACGTGTTAAAAGGTTCACTTATAGGATCCCTTCATTGTCCATCTGTCAAGACTATTTTTCTCAGGACCTCATTGAAGTATCAAGTTGAAATTATATCACTTATTGAGGTTTGCAATTCCATGGAACTGTTAAAAAAATAACAATTTTAATCCAACGCAATCAAAACATATGGCCGTTTATGCAGCTTATTTAGACACTCGCAAGAGAGTCAAAATCTATACTTACTTCCCGTTGACCTAGAATCATGAAATTTGCCAAGAAGCAATGTCTTATAGTACAAATAAAAGGCTATACTAATCGGTTGGTCTCGTCGCTACAGATCCTGGGTACGAAATCGTACGGTCGCGGGTTCGAATCCTGCAAGGTGCAATCATTTGTATGATGAGCAGAAATGTTTGTTCCGAGTCATGGATGTAATATTCTTATCTATGTATGTTTATCCGTTATCTAGTGCACATAGCACAGGGTATCCTAGTTTGGGGCTAGATAATTGGTGTGGAAATGTCCCGTTTTTTTTAATTTATTTTTTATTAAAATCCAAAAACCGTAAATTTGTAGATATATCACAAACCGTTTTTATTTTGCCTTTGTTGACTTATTTGCAGTTGGTAAACTTGTAACGAAGCATTTCGATACACAAGCAAGCACGAGCAGCGTCGACCGATCAAGCTGTTGGCGCATGACAACGGGGTCACAGAATAAGCGACAGTGACTACGACGCAGACCGGCGCAGCGAGTACGCAGCAGGCGCGTGGAAATGAATCACAGAAGAGGCAATAGTCACTACGACACGCGCCCGTCTCCCACCTCGCGGCGGTCGGTATATAAGGCCCAACAAAGCCACAGCAGCCTGCGTCCGACCGACTATGACATACTCGTCCGTAGCATTTGCTCACGCCTCCCGCATTTCCCTAGAGAAACAACAGATTTTACAAAATAAATTCGTTCGCGGTGCATTAGATGCCCCCTGGTATCAGAGGAACATCGACCTGCACAGTGATCTCGAGCTTCCCTCGATAGTTCAATATATGAAAAATGCCTCTCGCAGCTACTTTGACGCGGCACCCCATCACCCCTACCCCCTAGTAGTTCAGGCCTCTGACTACACGACAGACGCGACAATAGACGCACGGCCCCTTCGTAGACGCCCTAGAGACATCTTTAGCGATCCGGACGATGAAATCGCTGCCGCAGTGCAGGCAGCGATTGATTCGCCCACTCCGTCATCTTCACCATCTTTCAACACAATTAGACACAGACACTGACCTCGCCGGATGCGAGGTCGAAGGTCCCGTAATTAATGTCGACTTTATTCGCCTTCGAGTTTCTTCCGATTCTTCTCGAAGGTGTATTCCGAATCGGTGGTCAGTTATGCAATTCATTTAAAGGGCTCCAGCCATTTCATTTAAAGGGCCCCCTCGATCACTACCTAACAGTAGAGATTGAGGGGTGTTTAGTTCGATACTCCCCAAGTAATCAATGGCAACTGTCCAAGCCGAGGTTCGTACCCCCTGGGTGCCCTTGAGCAAGTGGCCAAAAACTTAACTTTGGCGTGCGCCTTCTGCGTCACGCAATGCGGTGGAGCGCTTTTGCGCCCGCCTCACCGTCCGGTGACGCTGTAGAGGTCAGTTATAGACCAACAGCACATATCCTTTCAAAACATAAATAAAAATAAAAATAAAAAAAAACAAGCAAGGGCACTTGTTGGGTGTCGCGGCGAGGAGCAGACGTGCGGTTTGGGGAATCCGAAAAGCACTCTGTTCTACCACATCGCTTTGACTCCTGACCAGTCAAGCCCACTCGGAAGGAATCACCCTGTGCGGCTCAAAAGCTCAAGCAAGCGACACGGTAAGCGTCTGAATGCAAGCGCGCGGCGGCTGTCCTCGTCTGATTTGTAGCGCCGTGGCTCAGCAATCTGTAGGTTATTAGCTTGCGTAAGTAGGTAGAGTGACAGATGCCTGCTAACACCCTGCCACGGGATCGTGACCAATAACCAATAATCCTGTATAAGGTTTGATAGAATTGCATCTTATTTTGTCACGTGGGGATCCTATTGTATGAATGGCCTAAGCACTCAGCCAGACAGTTCATTTAATGTCATACGACTGAATATCATTCAGCCCGTTAGTTGAATGGTGCCATTTAATTAAAAGGCTAGGCAGTTAATTGAATGGCAGATTAAGCTATCTGCCTGCAACATACACAGATATAATGCTATGAATAAAATGAAAAGCTCACCAATGCAATTTCTAGGGCCTGCTCCAAATGGGATGTAACTAAATGGTTTAATATTAGCCTTATTGTCATTCGAGAATCGCTCCGGGTCGAACTTTTCCGGATCTGGAAAATAGTCCGGGTCGTGGTGGATGGCCCAAACTGGAATTAGTATAGCTTCCCCTTTGCGGAGCTGAAAGTTGTAAAATCGAATTCTTTGGTCACGGAAAACTGCCCTATTGTAGAAAATACCTAATTTGCTCTCAGCTAGTGAAGAACCAATAAGCATTTTCAATTAGATGGAATGGAAAATTAGTTTCCCTATAGGAGCAAGATATTAAGTACTTGGATAAGTTACATTTTGATCTCAGCTCACAATAAAAGTTGATTGTTATCATAAGTAGAAACCATAGTTTGTGACATGTCATATCACCAGGCTGAAGAAGTTCACTGCTGAACAAAGGCCTCCCCTATAAGGGGTATTGTCATGTTTTTTTTTAATAGTGAGGTCATTAAAAGAAGACATTAACTTTCTGTTTTCTTCATCTTGGTAGTTCACCTGAATAATTTTTGCTTTGAGTTCATTTTTAACTTCTTCGTACTGACTATTCATGAAGGTAACAGATGCTTTCTTTTCGTAAAATTCTTGTAGTGTTTTGTTAGTCTTGACATCCAGCAAAGTCTTCATCTTATCTTACAATTTTTTGAGTAAGTTTTCTGTTGTTTGATTTATCAATTCCCTGACATTTCGCAGTGTTTGTGCGACGTAGTATTGTAAGAAGTAGGGCTTACATCAGTCACGTTATTGGACGCGCTTCTAATGGGTGTATTTGTATTGTCACCCTTTGGCTGTTTGGATCGGCACGATGGACAGACCCAGTTATTCTTGTAGTCTGGTTTTAGGTCTTTTTTTTATTGCTGTTGTTGACGGCTTCAAAATGATACCTCAACGTGTCTGTCGACATTGTAGCCATCGCAGAAAGTCGGTGGCAGAATATCGCTCGTCATGGTGCTCTTTAGAGGAGGCCTCTGTTACGCAGTGGACTTATAAAAGCTGACATAATGATGATTACAGTTTTTGTTCAAATTGGTTAATCAAAACACGGGTAAAATCAAAAGTTGATGTCAGTCGTATCATGATATTAATCCTTATCTAACTAAATAGTTGCTCAAGATATATACATGTAAATTCCTCTTAAAATTAATCGAATCGGACCTTTTTTTAGAAATTACATATGATTAAAGTAAGAAAAATGCCGTGATGTGAGCGCTAGTGGTGCGAGTTACTAGTCCGACATAAATGTACAACGTCTAAGTAATTATACTCGTACTTACTAAAGATACTTACAATGAAATCTTTCTTGGCCTTGTCGTTTGGTTTTCCCAAATTGTAATCTTTGTTGCATACTCTGTCCGTTCCAACCCCAGCTGGCCACACTCTCAAAAGCTCTAAAAATTGTCGAAAAGATTATAATCCGTTGTTTTGTTTATGACGTACCACGGTATTTTAGTGCTACATTAAACTTTAGCAATAACAAACATCGACACTTCAGTTAAAGTACTTGTTAGGCAAAAAAAAATGTTGCACAATCGTACAATCGTTAAATGACGTCTGTCCAAAACCCTACCCAAAGAGTCGCCTGAATGAGGTTGTAATAAAAATAAAACGACGTATCGTCTGGAGTTCTCATATATTTCAAAGTTGGCGGTTAAATTCATGTGGTCGCGGAACATATCGCTTGCATGTTTTAAGGCCATACAACGCCATCTAGTCTAATTTGTTCGAAACTTGCCTTCACATTTAACAACGTCATAACTTTAACTGTTAACCGCAACTGCCCACGCTTCGCTGGTTAGTTTAGTGTTATGGTTTATGTTAAATATCTGTCAGATGCATAAAATTTAATTTCCAAACTTACATAATGTCCCTGATCTGGAAAATAATCGCGCAATCTGATAGTTCTGAACACGAAAGTGATGACCTGGACAGTGTCAAGTATTGGAAAATAAAAGTGTATTTATCTAGATGCCAATCGTTTTTCCACATGGGACGAAACATGGTATACTATGCCAGGTTTTGAATCTCAAAAAACGTAGCTTGGTGGCTGACTCAACGACTGCAACCCTGTTTAAACAATGAAGTAAGTTCCTTAATTAAATACCTATCTAAAGAATGTCTTTAAATAGGTACCTGCCCGTCTATGTACTAACCGAATAATATTTTATTATCTACCAGCATAGTCACCTATTAAAGTTTCAGATTCCTATGATAAGCTTATATTATTTTAAGTGGTAATAAAAATGGCACGTCTCATGCAACTATGGCAACTCAGTTAACTGTAACTATAACAACAAATATGATGGTGCAACACATGCTGGCTAAACTGCATGGTTAAGGTTAAAATTATAGTTAATTTAAACTATAACAGTAACTTTAACTGGGGGTTATGGTGCAACCCAGCCTAAGACTCATAAGTAATTTAACTTTAACCCAAGCTGCTGAGTACCTAAAGCAAATACTAAGAATGTGTCCAATAACACATTTTTAATAATGGGATTCGCTTTGTTCATTTGGTTAGCACTTATTATTCTACATTATTCAGTCAGACTCAGATTAGATTATGTTTAAAGTGATATTATAACGATTGTCAGGTTCTTATTAATACCTGCTTGTGTAACTGAAATGAATGGTGTCTTCTGGCTTGCAAAACGTCATGAATACATGACGTCAATCGATGACAAGTCAATTTATAATTCCTGGTTCCTTTTTAAATGACTGCCGTTTTATAAATGACAAATCCAAGTAGGAGTTGCCTGCCGGTCGAGACTATTGTTTATGTACAATTAGCTGCACCCCGCGGTTTCACTGGCGTGGATGATGGTAATGATAATGATGATAAGAGTATCCTATGTGTTTTTCCAGGACCTTAAGTCATACCTACATACTAAATTTAAGCAAAATCTTTTGAGCCGTTAGCGATACTTTCCAAGTATCATATAAAAGTGAAACGTTGTCTGTTTGTTTGTTCATTTGGGGAGCTATCACGCCAAAACGGTTGATCCAATTTTTATGAAACTTCGTACATAGGTACTGTTTAATATAGAGACCAATATATGATACTTTTTATCCCGGAAAATGGTAAATTTCCATGGAAAAACTGGAAAATGTCGATTACTAGCGTACTACATACTACTATTAAATGTCGGTTGCCATGGAAACGAAATAATAATAAGTCTGTAAAATAGCATCAAGAGCGTTGGTGCTATAATTTTGCAATAGTTTTTAATATCTTATATGAATATAGGATGCTTTTTTTCGCGATAAACTGTAATTCGAAGTCGCGGCCGAAAGCAAGTACATAATAAGAGTTAAATTTTTAAACTCAATCTAATGTTCAATATGATAGGAAGCTGCTGGCCAAATTTTAAGTACATAGCTTTAGCGGTATAGCCTGTGCAATGATTAGAAGAATAGATTATATGTATAGACTAGTTTTGCCGCCCGCGACTTCATCCGCGCGGACTGCTGTTAATCGCGAAAAAAGATATATATTCTTCTAAGATATTAAAAACCAATGCAAAAGTCATATACATATATATTTACGGAAAAGTAGGTATACCACCAATGTTCTTGAAGTTTTTTGACAGATTTATTATTTCGATTTCATGGCAACCGTTCCTTACAGCGAGTAATCAACACTCTCTAGTTTTCCCGTGGAAACTTACATTTCCCGGAACAAAAAGTATTCTATGTTTTATTCTACCGTATATAAAACATAGAATACTTACATATCTCCATGCCAAATTTCATCAAAATCCGTCCAGCCCGTATCGTGTGAAAGCTCCCCAAACAAACAAACAGACAACGTTTCACTTTTATATATTGGTATGGATCATTCAACTTATTTGTTCCTTGCAAAAACATCTTAGAAATACAAGGTAGAATCATTAAAGTTTGACAAGCGGCCTTTCAGATCCCATATGAATAAATATATAGAAGACCAGCATGAGTAAACGCCGCACAAGCTTATATTAATAAAACTGACCCGATATCACCATATCCAAATACTTTAAGTTCTGTATGGAGTCATAGTTGAAGGTCTCGTTATTCGCCTCATTTTCTTTGATCTCCTGGACCAGTCGCTCCTGGATGTTAGGATGAAGGGCCAGCTCATGAAGGAGGAAGCACATCGCCGTGGATATCGTCTCGAAGCTGGCGGCCAAGAAGAAAATGGCTTGGGAGATCAGGTCAATGTCAGACCATGCTGTAAAATTATCAAAATATTAGAGCCAGGACTGTCTTCCGTTTAAAATCACTAAATAATTTACTCAAATTGAGTTGTGTTGGTGATTAAGGGGGTTAAATTAGGGGTTAAATTAACTGACCATGTTCGAAACACTGAGCTGCGCTCCAGCACTCAAATTGCTGACGTAGCTGAAAAAGCGGCCAAAATGAAATGGATCACGTATGCCGCATGCCAAAAGAGCTGTGGGCCAAGATAGCCACCATGTGGTAACGTCGCGGGAGACCACGCAGGAGATGGCAGGACGAACTAGACACCTTCAGTGACTACTGGTCATCCATAGCCCAAGACCGCGAAGCGTGGAAATCATGGGGGGAGGCCTTTGCCCAGCATTGGGACATCACAGGCTGACTGTAACTGTAACTGTAACTGGTGATTAAGAAATATAACTTACCTACATGATGTGGCAACATGATTACAAATAAATTACAAAAGTGTTTTAACTGACTGTCACTAACACTGAAGGAACTGAAAACTTACAAGAACGATACAGGGGACTCAAAACAAAACAAAATACATGGTAAACAAATATAAATATATATAACAGAAAAAACTATGAAATAAAGAATCTATTTACCTACATGCTAACGTAATCCTAGCTAAAACTAAATCTAGTCTAACAAACCGATGTCAGTAGGCAATGTTCTGGCAGAATAATCGCAATGGTTTTGGCAACACTTTAGTATTTGAACAAAATAAGGACAGGTTTTTGGTAGCTTAGTGTTGCTTCGACTAGACGCTCTAATAGGTCTTTAACATAGAAGTACGTCTTTATATGTTTAATGGACTCTTGATCAACACGGCTCTAGATTTAACCCCAAAAGAGGTTTAAAATAAAATAAAGTTTTACAAAAAAACGAATTATCATAAAAAATGTTTGTTTGTAAACAACCACTAATATGAATAAAATAATTACAATATAGCCAGAACAATATCACTTTTACGAAATTATCAACGTAATAATAATGCAAAAATACAACATAAGACAACAAAGAGTTTTTTGAAGGCGGTGCAAAACCCAGGCATTATTTAAATCCAATAACCTTACAAAATTAGTACATACCTATCTACGTACGAAGTAATATGCAATTGTCTTAGACGCACCCTTACAAAAAACACGAAACGCAGAAGAGACAAAACAAGAGACTCACACGAGCAGATTTTGACTTTCACAAGTTCACAAACCGATTGACACGAATACAGCAATCTAGAAAATAATAAAGATTTAGTTCAGAAAAAAAAAACATACATACAATCGAACATATAACCGTCTCCTTTTGTGAAGTCGCTTAATAATAAGCAAATGTTTAACAATTAAAGTAATATAATTAATTTGTTAATTTTTATAGTAAGTCTTTTACAACACAAGCAGTCCGGCTTTGGAATACTTTACCAGTCTCTATTAGGAAAGCTACATCACTGCACATTTTTAAACACCGTGTCAAGAATCTGTATTTGTCAAGTTGTTAATCTGTTGAATGTAAAAATAACAGATGTTGCTGTTGTATGTTTGGTCATGTATTATATTTATAATTATTTTATGTTAACGGTAGGTGTATATAAGTAAGTGTATTATTATTATTTTGTATGTATTATTATATGATAAATATTTATGTAATTTGTATCATTAATTATATATGTAGGTATATTTATATAATTCTGCACACTACCATCCTTTGTAATAGCCTATGTATCTCTATTCAGCCTACGGTTGCCTGGAAGAGATCGCTGCTTAGTGATAAGGCCGCCGATTGTTCTATGCTAAAACTTGATTATTGTATCATCAGTTTATTTCTTGTGCAATAAAAAGTTATCTATCTATCTATCTATATATATAAACTTACACCTGCTTACAGTCCGTTTGCCAACGTCTGACTCTTCAACGGTGGCGAACCCCATGTCTCGGATCTGAGCATTATCATCATACTTCAGGTTTCCTGCAAAATTTTTTAAAAGCTTTTGTTAACTTCGCTTGTATGTATGTACGTATGTATCTATGTATTTTGATTGTCCTGGAATCTTGCAATTCAAATTTGAAGCACTTCCTGATTAGCTATGCGGCTGAAACTTTCTGGGTAGCTCACAAACCGATGACAAAGCAATAAAAAAATACATGATATAAAACAAAAAAAAACTTAAATACTTTAAAAGTGAAATGCTATATTTTTTTATATTTTTTATATTGCCTGAGTTATAACATATATAAATGAAATAATAGAAAAAAACAACAAATGACATTCATTAAAAAAAACTTGTAAAATCTTTTTTTTATTTTATTTATACCTTTTTTTAACATAAATCATACAAGGAAAACTATTATAATATCGCTTATGATTAAACTGAAGTTCATTTAGTCGAATGTAATAAAACACTAGAATATCAAATTTGAATTGCATTTTATATACAAATACCACTGACATTTTAGTTCAGGTGGAACTTATTGTTCGAAAAAATTCAAACAGATTGGTATCGCTAGAAAAAGATGTGCAAAAAAATTTACCTTTTTTAGCCTCTAATAGAAGATGTATCATATCAGGTCGGAAGATATTTCTCGTCTCTCGTTCTATCATGGTGTTCAAGAACAAATTTATGAAGTAGTCATTGGCTTTTCCACTGAATAGTTCAAAGTTTAATTTCTGAAACAATCTCAGTAAATTATGTCAAAATGGAGTCTTGACTTGAATAAATGACTTTAATAATAATATTGGAAAATCATTAAGTATAGATATATCACGATAAAAATATCGTGACACCATAATTATGTAATGCGTCTAGATATAAAAGTTTGACAATATTAATAAACACTAAGTACGTCTATTTGAAAACCGAAGAAAAATCATCCCAAATATACTGGTATCGCGGGAAATAAACTGTAGAGATAAAGGGTAGACCATTTTGACTGCTCACTCAAAATAAACTGTAGAGATAAAGGTTAGACCATTTTGTCTGCTCACTCAAAATAAACTGTAGAGATAAAGGGTAGACCATTTTGTCTGTTCACTCAAAAAACTATCCACTAGCAGATACTTCAGTTTGTCCGTGATTATGGCGCTTGCAAAACAACTGAAATATCGGGAACTCATCACAAATAGTCATGATAAGTATCCCGTTTCTAATGTTTTTAGACGACTGGTTGGTCTCGTGGCTAGTGATCCTAGGTACGTAATCAAACGGTTGCGGGTTCGAATCCTGCAAGGTGCAATCATTTGTGTTATGAGCAGAAATGTTTGTTTCCGAGTCATGGATGTTATAATATTCGTATATATGTATGTTTATCCGTTATCTAGTACCCATAGTACAGGGTATCCTAGTTTGGGGTTAGTTAATTGGTGTGGAGTTGTCCCGAATATATTATATTATTATTATTATTTTACTTATCATGTTTATAAAGTCTGTCTTAATAATTTAAGGGTCGAAGTCTCTTCAATCCGCGGCTGCTATGAGTACATAGCATAGGGAATTTGGTAAACGGACAGCAAAATTTGTCTGTGTAAGTATCAACTACCAAACCAAGCGTAGTGATTATGGCAGAACGCCTCCTAAATGAGAAGATCTATGACTACTAGTGGCATCTTCTGGCTAGAGATAACGATATAATTATGGCAGAACGCCTCCTAAATGAAAAGATCTATGACTACTAGTGGCATCTTCTGGCTAGTGATAACGATATAATTATGTCAGAACGCCTCCTAAATGAAAAGATTTATGACTACTAGTGGCATCTTCTGGCTAGTGATAACGATATAATTATGGCAGAACGCCCCCTGTATGAGAAGGTCTATGTCTAGTAGTGGCATCTTCCGGCTAATGATGGTAATATAATTATGGCAGAACGCCCCCTATATGAGGGGGTCTATGTAGTAGTGGCATCTGTCAGCTAATGATAGTGATATAAATAAAAAGTGATTTTTAAAGTACTACCACAAGCACCAAGCTTCGCATTCATGCATTTTTGTACGCAGAGTCTAAATATCTCAAAAACCAATCATATATTTTTAATCGACTTCAGAAAAGGAGACGGTTATATGTTCGGCTGCATGTATGTTTTTTTTTATATATATGTCGTTCGATATCTTTCATTTTTTTTAAAGGGAATGCTCTCCAGGTTTCTTATAAGTGTATAGATTGATCTGTTTTTTTTGTTCATTGATATATAATTATAATCACAATTAAACAATGTATACACAACATTTTGACGGCCGGTTGGTCTCGTGGCTAGAGATCCTAGGTACGAAATCGAACGGTCGCGGGTTCGAATCCTGCAAGGTGCAATCATTTGTGTGATGAGTAGAAATGTTTGTTTCCGAGTCATGGATGTAATATTCGTATTTATGTATATTTATCCGTTATCTAGTGCCTATAGTACAGGGCATCCTAGTTTGGGGCTAGGTAATTGGTGTGCATTGTCCTGAATATTATTTATTATTTATTTATTCTCACGCGCCGCTCGCAGCGGGCCGCAGCCCGTAGTGCACGTCGGTACCTCGCGGTGTGAACTCCTGAAGAAGAGCGTCGGATACGCTCGAAACCTAGGTCGATGCTTTCGACTATATACACATGAGTCATAGCCGGTAGTGATATTTCAAAACACGTATCACGCTGAAACTAGACAGATTTTGATGCAACTTGGCACAATCATAGTCATGTAATGTATTAAAATGAATGACCAAGCGTGCGAAGCCGCGGGCATCAGCTTGTTCTCATATTAAAGCAATAAGTACGACCAAGTCTGAATAAAGAAGATAATCATAAAAATATGGTGTAGGGTACGAATATATCATTTTTTACATCGTGTCTGTCTGGTTGTCTGTATGTTTGCTCGCGTATCACGTAAAAACTACTGGACCGATTGCGATGCGGTTTTCTTTGTTGGATAGCTTAAGGTTTGACTTAAAATCTTAAGCACTTGGTATCTCAATACGATGAGTAGAAGCCTAGAATTGATAAAAATCTTTTTGACGGCTGAACGAGTATTGATCAAATGTTCGTATGTTGTTATTTTAGGTCTTGGAAAAGCACATAAGGTACTTTTAACCTGGAGAAATGACCACGCGTGAATAGTTGTGGATCCAGTGTTATAAGAAATGACCACGCGTGAATAGTTGTGGATCCAGTGTTATAAGAATAAAAGAATAAGAATAAGAATCAAAATAATGTATTGCCAACAAAACATAAATATCTTAAAGAATACAAAAATCACATGAACCGCGACAACAAATGTATTAGTGCTCAAAAGGACCGTGTGTGTGATGCATGTTATGCCACGTGTCATGTAATCTTAGTATATTGTGGTATATACTTTGCATTTTTGACAATTGGGGTAAGCTCTCTCTGTACTGCAGAAGCTCTGCACTGTACTGTCTAAGTTTAGTCTATACAGGGCTGGTTTTCAGCATACCGCTTTGCTTGAACTGAGATGTTACTCAAGCGCAAAAAAATATAGAAATAGAAGCGAAATAGAAAAAAAAATGCACATAAAAAGAACAAAACAGCATTAGGTACAAATTATTACAATAATAATAATAATAAGTCAAGACGAAACTCTTCTTTACACATAATCTATTTCGCTTTATATTATTTTCTCGGTCTTAGTCTATCAAAACGGAGACGGAAGGCAGTTTTTCGATAATTGCACGACAGGTTGGCATACTGGTTAGTGACCCTAACTGCGAAGTCAACCAACGATCCCGGGTTCGAATCCCGCAAGGTGCAATCATTTGTGTGATGAGCAGAAATGTTTGTTTGATTTGATATTCTTATCTATGTATGTTTATCCATCGTTTAGTACACATAGTACCTACAAGAGATCCTAGTTTGTGGCTAGGTTATTGGTGTATGTTGCACAGAGAGAAAAAAGTTAAGTTCGGCCTTCATCCTTATCAATATGATATCAATGCAATAATACATCCCCCGGATAATCGACTTTCTTTGTTTACGTGACTTATCTGCTTCCTGATGCAACTATCTAGGTATAAGTTGATTAGATTTCATTTGTAGATAATTAAGATTAATAACCTCTGTAACACAAAGGTGTCGTAAATATGATGAAACCCAATCATTAATGTGCAATCCAGAACGAATAAGCGCTGATAACAATAATAAATATGCGATAAATGGCCATAAAGCATGTTCACACCAAACTTATTCATGTGAGACCGAATCTGAGTAAGCGTTTAGACCTTTTACTTATTTTGACAAAAAAGCAACGACATTTTTGGCGGGTTTATTGACTGAGCGAGCGCGAAGCGTGGTCAATGCTTCTCCGTTTCAGCTTGGGAGAAAATGCTTTCGTATCTCCGGCTGTTCTACAGGTCGCATTTTTCAACCGATCGAAACTTGGTAAACAGAACAAATTTTTACTACTTTTTAGTCGTCGAGGTTTTTCATTGGGAGGGATTACTTCCCCCAAAAAGCGGCAAAAAGAGGACTACTGAATATCTCCGCCTTATTAGATCCAATTTCGATGGTTCTTTTCTTATTTGAAAGGTTAACTTTAAGTTAGTCTCATTAAAATTTGGTGAAGATCTGATGAGAATCTTCGGCGTGATGAGCAGGATAGTTCCTCAAAATGCAGTAAATTTCTCACTTTTAGGTTTCTACCAGTGGAATCAACCCTTTACCTACTAGGTAGAGATTGATGGAGTACCTTGGTTATTAATGTGGTAACTAGTTCTAAGAAATAGAAGGATCTATAGAAACTTAACGGAATTATATAGATCGGTATTTTGTATTCCAGATAGCGGCTTCAAATAATTGCAAAACTCAAAATGCCAACTAATTACATTCAATCTTCAAAAGTAGTTTTTTGTAAACGCTCGGACGGAATCGGAATTTTAGATCATTTTACGCTAAATTACTAACAAGAAAACTTTTTTATTTTGTTTTATTTGTGTTTGTATTGTATTTTATAAATATTTATATTGTAGATAGCAGTGTTTTTTCTTTAAATTCGTGATTACACTCATTTTATAACCAAAATCTTGCTAAATCTATGTCAATTTTCTCCTAAATGAAATAAAATTCAAATACTAGAATTATACTACATTAAATTTCAGATTTTTGCCAGCACGACTAAATTTAAATAAGGACACTAATAATGAAAGAATACATTATAAGCTAAATATAAAAATACTATAATTTCCTTGCAACCGCGAAAACAGCACAGCTTAATTCTCAGTTACTACCGCGTTACTGGTACAATACCTACATTTCAATTTGTCATTTTGAACACACATAAAGTTAGCGAATTGTAGATTCGGCAATCCAATTTAGAGGAACGCAAATAAAATGTAGGTACCAATATCAACCAAAATATCATGGATATTTGTGACAGTTAAGTTTATTAATTTGGATTTCCCTTACTATTCGTTGATATAAAATTGGAAACATCGAGAAACAAACGATCAAATAACACTAATCAAATAATCAAATAAAGAAAAACTTATGCAAGGCAAAATTACCTCGAGCTACTCGATGGCAAGTGGCAAAATGGGGTCGACTGGCGGGAAAGTGGGAATTCAATCCAGCCAATTTCCGTTTTCTTCTCACAGTTTTCATGCTTACTGTAACCCTTTGATCTTCTTGGACCTTCGTTCTTACCTCAGAAGTAGTTAAGGTCTGGTTTCAAAGCACGCTGGTAACAATGAACCTGTCGTCTTTTGACACCTTTTTCCGATTACGTCCCTGTCCTGCGAGTCTCGTATACTGTGCGGTCTGCCGATACCTCTTGGCAACTTGTTGTACTAGAGACACCACTCGTAATATTTGGGCCACATCTTTGTTTTTTTTCCTACCCAGTTTCAAAAAAAAAGAATAGCCCTAGGAACTTGAGTGGCATTTAGATCTAGCATTCTCAGTTTATTTGCAGTTGTAATTTACACTTAAGACGACAATTCACTATAACGCAAAAAATTAAACAAACCCTGAATAAACTCAAGTTCAATATTTGCTAATAAAAAAACGCAGTATGAAAGAACGCAATACGCAATAACCCGCACAAAAATAACTTACTAAAAATACTTTTTGATGGTTTAGCGAAGTTTTATGACATTTTGGTTTAATAGTACTTTTGATTTTGTAATAACACATAGAAAAAAAAACACGCCGGCAAAGCCGCGTGCTCAGCTAGTTAGTAATAAAACATCGCGCAATGGCATCGTGATATATGATGGTGGCCAAGCGGCAGCATGAATAACTTAACAATTGCCAAGAAAGGCTTTTAAAAATACAAGCAATTTAGTGGTTACACACCAAAACAAACGCAGGCATCGTCTATCCCCTGCAGTCCGATTACAGCAGGTCTAATGCAACCAGCACCAAAACGAACGCAGGCATCGTCTATCCCCTGCAGTCCGATTACAGCAGGTCTAATGCAACCAGCAGCAAAACAAACGCAGGCATCGTCTATCCCCTGCAGTCCGATTACAGCAGGTCTAATGCAACCAGTAGCAAAACGAACGCAGGCATCGTCTATCCCCTGCAGTCCGATTACAGCAGGTCTAATGCAACCAGCAGCAAAACGAACGCAGGCATCGTCTATCCCCTGCAGTCCGATTACAGCAGGTCTAATGCAACCAGCAGCAAAACGAACGCAGGCATCGTCTATCCCCTGCAGTCCGATTACAGCAGGTCTAATGCAACCAGCAGCAAAACGAACGCAGGCATCGTCTATCCCCTGCAGTCCGATTACAGCAGGTCTAATGCAACCACCAGCAAAACGAACGCAGGCATCGTCTATCCCCTGCAGTCCGATTACAGAAGGTCTAATGCAACCAGCAGCAAAACGAACGCAGGCATCGTCTATCCCCTGCAGTCCGATTACAGCAGGTCTAATGCAACCAGCAGCAAAACGAACGCAGGCATCGTCTATCCCCTGTAGTCCGATTACAGAAGGTCTAATGCAACCAGCAGCAAAACGAACGCAGGCATCGTCTATCCCCTGCAGTCCGATTACAGCAGGTCTAATGCAACCAGCAGCAAAACGAACGCAGGCATCGTCTATCCCCTGCAGTCCGATTACAGCAGGTCTAATGCAACCAGCAGCAAAACGAACGCAGGCATCGTCTATCCCCTGCAGTCCGATTACAGCAGGTCTAATGCAACCACCAGCAAAACGAACGCAGGCATCGTCTATCCCCTGCAGTCCGATTACAGCAGGTCTAATGCAACCAGCAGCAAAACGAACGCAGGCATCGTCTATCCCCTGCAGTCCGATTACACCAAAACGAACGCAGGCATCGTCTATCCCCTGCAGTCCGATTACACCAAAACGAACGCAGGCATCGTCTATCCCCTGCAGTCCGATTACAGCAGGTCTAATGCAACCAGCAGCAAAAAGATTTTGATTATAATATATTTTTTTAATCGGTATGTGACAACTTTAAATTCTTAACTATCGATTGAAAAAGCGTGAAAGAGGGACAAGACGAGTTGCGTAATTCCAATACAAACAAAAGTAATGTTTCGATTACCCACTCGGTAAGCAAGTGGCAAGCGGGTTTTCATAAATCTTTGAATAAAGATTGGTTTCTATTTAAAAATAAAGGAATGTGTCCTTTGAGTAAAATTTGCTATTTCCAGTATTCAGAGTACTTTCTTTCCGTTTGTGGTTAAAAATTCCAAACTGTATATGTACAGTACTGTGGCGATGTCCTAGCTATAGATGAAAACAGTGATATCATAGTCTTTACGTAATATATGTGTAAAGCACTGTGGCGATATCCTAGCTATAGATGAAAACAGCGATAGCACAGTCCTTATAGACTATTTAATTATGTAGGTACAGTACTGTGGCGATATCCTAACTATAAATGAAAACAGGGATATCACAGTCCTTACGGACTATATACGTAGGTACAGTACTGTGGCGATATACTAGCTATAGATGAAACCAGCGATATCACAGTTCTTATGGACTATTTTACGTACAGTACTGTGGCGATATACTAGCTATAGTTGAAAACAGCAATATCACAGTCCTTATAGACTATTTAATTATGTAGGTACAGTACTGTTGCGATATCCTAGCTATAGATGAAAACAGCGATATCACAGTCCTTATGGACTATTTTACGTACAGTACTGTGGCAATATCCTAGCTATAGATGAAAACAGCGATAGCACAGTCCTTATAGACTATTTAACTATGTAGGTACAGTACTGTGGCGATATCCTAACTATAGATGAAAACAGGGATATCACAGTCCTTACGGACTATATACGTAGGTACAGTACTGTGGCGATATCCTAGCCACAGATGAAACCAGCGATATCACAGTCCTTATGGACTATTTTACGTACAGTACTGTGGCGATATGCTAGCTATAGTTGAAAACAGCAATATCACAGTCCTTATAGACTATTTAATTATGTAGGTACAGTACTGTTGCGATATCCTAGCTATAGATGAAAACAGTGATATCACAGTCCTTATGGACTATTTTACGTACAGTACTGTGGCAATATACTAGCAATAGATGAAAACAGCAATATCACAGTCCTTATAGACAATTATTTTTTTAGGTACAGTACTGTGGCGATATCCAAGCTATAGATGAAAACAGCGATATCACAGTCCTTACGGACTATATATATGTATTGTACAGTACTGTGGCGATGTCCTAGCTATAGATGAAAACAGCGATATCACAGTCCTTACGGACTGTATATGTACAGCACTATGTCGATATCCTAACTATACCTAGATGAAAATACATTAATGAATGTTCTACTATCAACGCCAAGATAGTAATGTATATGTAGACTATAAATTCATTTATTTATACGAAACGACTGTGACAAGTTTCCGTAACAAATGATTTTATTCTTGACTAGCTGTACCCGCGGCTTCGCACGCGTGTTCTTTTCTTTAGGTTCAAAGTACCATAATGTGCTATTCCAGGACCAATATACCAACATTTGAACAAAATTTCTTCAGCCGTCAAAAATACTTTATCAATTGCTCGGCTTCTATCTCACCGGATTGAGATACCAATTACACCAGATTTAAATCAAACCCTAAGCTATCTAACAATGGAAACCGCACCGCAATCGGTTCAGTAGTTTTTACGTGTTGCGTGTAAAAAAATATGTTCAATACCTTTTTTAACCTTCCAAGAGCATTTTTTTCATTTGAATTCATTTATAGTAGTTTGTGTGCGATACACGGTCAAGATACGGACAAACAAACAGACAAAATTAAAAAGTAAAACAGTTTGGCTTCAGTATCGAATATAGAGAACCATCCAAAAAATATTTTTTTTTACATAATTATTAACATAACTTTGGACCCATATCCCGCAGAAATCCTTTACTTTTTCGGGTTAGAACGTATCCTCAATTTGAACCCATCATATAACTTAAGACAGTGCCAAGTTACATCAAAACCCGTCCATTACTTTTAGCGTGGTAGATGTTCTTTTAAATAAGTTGCAACCCCTGAATAATAACCCATAAATTTTTCGATATGTAAAGTATCCTATGTCCTACCTCGTAGTACAAACTCAAATCATACCAAATTTATTTTGAATTCATCCAGTAGTTCCGGCGGCGTGATGCCCGGCTAAGATACAGACTGACAGACATACAGACAAAAATGAAAAAGATACAGTTTTGGCTTCATAATCGAATATAGAGTAATTTCCAAAAAAAAAACACTATATCTTTAATGTACAGAATTTGGACCCATAACCCACAGAAACCCTTTATTTTTTTGGGACAAAATGTATCCATAATTTTCACCTATCTTATAAACTATGTCTGCGCCAAGTTCCATCAACATCCGTCCAATAGTTTCAGCGGGATAAGTGTTCTTTTATATAAACTTCCACCCCTATCCTGCAGGAACACTTAATATTTTCGCGATGAAAAGTATCCAATGTCCTACCTCAAAGTGTGAACTCAAATTATACCAAATTTCAATTGAATTCAATAAGTATTTTCGACGTGGTGTGCTGCCAAGGTACAGACAGACAAACGGACAGACAGACAGACAGACAGACAAAAATTAAAAAAATACAGTGTTAGCTTTAGTATTGAATATAGAACAGCCTCCAAAAATATTAACATAATATCTTCAATTTACAGAATTATGGACATTATCCCGAAGGAACACTTTATTTTTCGGGATGAAAAGTATCCTCAATTTTTACCCATTATATAAACTATGACTGTGCCAAGTTTCAACAAAATCCGTCAAGTAGTTTCAGCGTGATACGTGTTCTTTTAAATAACTTTCAACGCCTATCCTACAGGAACCCTTTAATTTTTCGTGATGGTAAGTATCTTATGTCCTACCTCAAAGTATGAACTCAAATCATACCAAATTTCATTTGAATTCATTGAGTATTTTCGGCGTGATGCACATCCAAGGTACAGACAGACAGACGGACAGACAGACGGACAGACAGACAGAAAAATAATAAATAAAAAATACAGTTTTGGCTTAAGTATTGAATATAGAACGGCCCCCAAAAAAGAATACAAAATATCTTTCATTTACAGAATTTGGGACATTATCCCGCAGGAACTCTTTATTTATTCGGGATAAAAAGTATTCTCAATTTTAACCCATCATATAAACTATGACTGTGCCAAGTTGCATCAAAATCCGTCCAGTAGTTTCAGAGTGGTAAGTGTTTTTTGAAATAACTTTCATCCCCAATCCTGCGGGAACCCTTTCATTTTTCGGGATGAAAGTAGCCTATGTCCTACCTCGTAGTATGAACTCAAATCCTATCAAGTTTCATATAAATTCATTCAGTAGTTTCGGCGTGATGCCTAGCCAAGATACAGACAGACAGACAGACAGACAGACAGACAAAAATGAAAAAAATATTTCAAAATATCTTCAATGTACAGAATTGGACCCGTTTCAGTTTTATTATAAGTATAGATATAGATGCATATAGTTATGATTTCACTACTGAAGAATACTTATATGTCTAGATGTATATAGTAATTTAAAAGTTTTTATCTTCGAGATGTGTAAGTAAGTGGCTGAAATAAATGTCCTTAGAAGTCAAACTCATCCTAAAATAATTTTCGTTCGCAATGTATAGGTAATATCTCAATCGCTCACCTTCATGAGACTAGGAAAAGAACAATATCCAAGGAAGACCAGCATTCTCCTGAAGTTGAAATGTGCCATGGACTTCCCATGAAAGTAGAACTCATTGTTAGTTTCAGTATGGGAATCTACTTTGACTCCAAAGGCGCAGGACGCGATGACGTCATTGGTGTAACGATTAGTTAGGCCCTTGCAATCAATGTCGATAGAGCCAGCTGTTGAAAAGATCTATTATTTAAGTCGAGTATTTATGGAACGTAGAAATTGTGAGACAGGTGACATTTGTTTCCAAGCTAAGTTTTGCTATATTTTGAATTAGTTTTCCCGCCCGCAACTACGTCCGCGCGGACTGTTTATAGCGAAAAAAAACATCCTATTTTCTTCTACGATATTAAAAACCAATGCAAAGCAAGCGAAGGGTATTGAATTTCTCACTCTGTGTATGTATGTAGGTATGTGGATGTTCCACCGTAGTGTCGCCACTATTGGTCCGATTTTGACATCAATCGATTTGTCTTCAGGTAATTTTATACCTAACTACGGCTAAAAAAAGGAATTTGACAAATTTGACAAGCAAGGCATTAATCGATTCGTCTTTATTAAATAGTGTCGCTAATTGTTTACCCGACTATGGCGAAGCAAAAGAAGGGTTACGTGTTCAAACTAAAAACTTGGTTCTATTTTGACCAGCGAGGTATCCATCGATTAGTCTTCATCCTGAGAGTGTCAGGCTATTTGTTACCCGATACTAGTCTGGTTTTACTTTTTGAGCTTGTCTTCTTACTCTTTGTTTTTGGGGAAATCAGCAGATAATGAATTACTCTTTAAATTACAGAAGCGTTGTATAAGATTCATGTTTGGACTAGGGATAACAGATAGCTGTAAGCCATACTTCAGCGAGTTAAAATAAATTAACACTTCCGTCCGTCCGTTGTTTTGAAGTATCCATGTATGTAGGAACGAATGCAGGGCCCCAATTTTGTTAACTATTGAACCGCGCTAACGCAAGTCAATCAAGAAAATTTTTGAGAATATTTCTCATTTACCACGATTTCTACGCTTTTTTTTCCTACTTTTTACTCTTATTTTTTGAAAATTTCCCAGAAAAAAACGCTTCTAGCACTTTTAAGTGGTAAATGAGAAAAAATCGCAAAAAAATAACTAGCTATCGACTTGCGTTATCGCGGTTCAATAGTTAACAGAATCGAGGCCCAGCAGGTCGACCGCGGATGAGCGATCGTTATGGTTTTATTTACGTTTACGTTTACCATTGACGATTACTAGCGAATAAAAATTGGTACCGCGATGAGTAATCGTATTGTAATGGTTTATTGAACGAATGAATAGTTTTCAATCGTCTGCAGCGCGACCGGCGATACGCAAAGTAACCAATTTTATCGTTATCAATTTGTCATTTTAAAACCATAAACCTCTATATTAGTACTGACTTTCGGCGGGAAACGAAATCGAAACGGGTGTTTGGCTTTGTTTTATTTTATTTCTCAAACTGCAGGGCGACAGGCGACAGCGGATACGCAAAGTAAACGTAAACGTATTCAATTTGTCATTTTAAAACCACAAATTATTAAACGATTATACCATTAGCAAGGCCATAACCAAGAAAGTTTATAACATTAAGTAGTACCTACTTTCGGCGGGAAACGAAATCGAACTGGTGTTTTGCTTTGTTTTATTTCTCAAACTGCAGGGCGACAGGCGACAGCGGATACGCAAAGTGAACGTAAACGTTTTCAATTTGTCATTTTAAAACCACAAATTATTAAACGATTATACCATTAGCAAGGCCATAACCAAGAAAGTTTATAACATTAAGTAGTACCTACTTTCGGCGGGAAACGAAATCGAAACGGGTGTTTAACCTTTTATTATTTTCTAAACTTGTGTATCTTCGTGTGTTAATGTGTAATATTGGTGGAATATTAACCGTAAGGTATTCGGTAACGTGCACTAGTGTAGGTAATTGATACAAGCGTGCCATTTCGTGTTCTTTCCGGAACTCCCTAGGAAGTTTTAGTAAAGCTCCACCACTTTACTGAATCGTTACATGACTAGACTTTTGACTATCTGACTGACTGAGACTAGAGATTTTGAAAATCTGTTGAAAAAAACATACAATTTGCTATATCTCTTTACCTGGCACTGGCTAAATGCACTGGTCGTGCAGAACCAAATAATAAATATACAATAATAATTTAGTACCGCCAAACTGTCGCCGGTAGCAGTTGGGGAATTATTTTCTCGAACCACCATTGAAATAAACCCTTGCTCAGTCTTTAATTGGCCCTATAATGTTCTTTCGGCAGTTACAATGGGTTGTTGAGATCACGTAAGACATACACGCCTGTTTCTATGAGCTGCCTTCTGACGCTCCTCCTCTGCAGCCCCAAGGCAAATAGGCTCTTGCCGCTATTTACGTAGGTAGATGAACTAAAATTGATTTATAGATCACTTTTCATTTAGGTAGTAGATACTAATACTACTAGGTACTTTATTTAATAACTGGGTCTTTGTTTAGACATAATCTAAAACCAATAACATAATCTAAAATGAAAACATTGACTTCGAATATAAATCAGTATATTCAAAGTATTAACTTGATAGTATGTAGCATAAAAGGTTGCTCATTAGTCACCGTTTTCAACAATCACCATTACGATCGTTTTCAAAGTCGCGGAAGCGTTCGCGGTACCCTTTTTTTTTGTAACAACTATCATTTCATAGGAAATCATTCGTTCAATAGTGTTCCACCAAAAGATTTTTTCGTAATCGTTTTTCAATGGTAAACGCGACAGTTTGGCGGTACTAAATTAATGGTTTATTGTTTTAAAATGTCAAAATGAAAACGTTTACATTAACTTTGCGTATCCGCGGTCGCCCTGCTGGTCTGTACCAACGCATGTCAAAAATTGACAAACTAAACAGACGCGATAAAGACCGGTTATGTTTACATGCCGCCAAAACAGCTATGATGCACAAAAGTGTGATATGAAAATCATGTGCAATGCATGTCATTTTTATCTGCATGCCATATACGAATATGTAGTTTCATTTTTATTTTGTACTCCTGTTAACGACAAAACATGAGCATTATAACTGTGCATTATTGCGATGTATACATGAGCATTATAACTGTGCATTATTGCGGTGTATACATGAGCATTATAACTGTGCATTATTGTGATGTATACATGAGCATTATAACTGTGCATTATTGTGATGTATACATGAGCATTATAACTGTGCATTATTGTGATGTATACATGAGCATTATAACTGTGCATTATTGTGATGTATACATGAGCATTATAACTGTGCATTATTGCGATGTATACATGAGCATTATAACTGTGCATTATTGTGATGTATACATGAGCATTATAACTGTGCATTATTGTGATGTATACATGAGCATTATAACTGTGCATTATTGTGGTGTATACATGAGCATTATAACTGTGCATTTTTGTGATGTATACATGAGCATTATAACTGTGCATTATTGCGATGTATACATGAGCATTATAACTGTGCATTATTGCGATGTATACATGAGCATTATAACTGTGCATTATTGTGATGTATACATGAGCATTATAACTGTGCATTATTGCGATGTATAACATGAGCATTATAACTGTGCATTATTGCGATGTATACATGAGCATTATAACTGTGCATTATTGTGATGTATACTCGTGTTTTATGCAAATAAATAATCTCTTTATTCATCTTTAGCTGTAATCTTACCTTTAAGTTCACAATTACTAAAATTATCACAATGATAAACATAGTTCCGTTCGAATTTTAAATTATTGTCAAATTTTGTAGAATTTTGTCACACGATAGTTATTGGAGATCCGTGCTAGAAATGCGTATAAATACAGTAACAGCTTACATTCAGATTCTTCAATTTGTTTCTTGAGCATCCGAACCATTTGTTTATTGACATCCTCCATGAATGGCACCATGGCTCGTATCTTGGAGCTGGTGAATAGGGGACTCAGGGTAGAACGCATATCTTTCCATTCCTGACCTAAAAGATAAATTATGTGTTTGTTTAATAAGAGCTCAAGTTTATTCATTTTAATTTTACACAATGATATCCGCTGATATCGATGAAATAACTGATGTTGAAACTTCCTGGCTGAGAAGATTATCTGTTGCCTTAATTTACCTCGATCGAAAGCCACAACACAGCCACTGCAAGATTAGTATATTTTAGTTACTTTCAGAGTACTACGAGTATGTCGTATGGCATTTTGCTGTGGGGTAAGGCCGCGGATATTCTAGCAATATATTTTGTGTTGCAGAAGAGAATAATTCGTTCCATATACAATATGAAGTCCTGCAATTATCTGAGGGAACGTTTTATAGTGATCAATATTCTTACAGTAGCTTGTCAATATAATATATATACATATAATATGAAAATTTAATGTATTTTCAGAAGAATACCTTTGTTAAAAATAGGGGTGTTCATAATTTTAATACTAGAAATAAAATAAACTTAAACAGTGTGTTAAACACTTAATTTTATCGATGAAAAAATAAAAGAGGGGTTACACTCTTCCCCTTTTAATAGCAGAAATTTTATTTCTTTAACCGTATAAATTCTTGATTTTATTAATATCTACGGAAATAAAGGCCTTCCAGACATAAACTTACAGATACTACTACTTCTACTACTTTTTGTTAAAATGTTTACACTCCATGGCAAAAAAAATGTGATTGTGAAGTATAATTTACCTTTTAATGAAAACACGCTCCTCCCAAACCAAGTGTCAATTGTCTCGTCCATGAAGTTTCGATGGTCGATGAAATTTTCGAAGTCCTTGATGGTCACATGTTTAATGAGATCAAGGTCTCGAACCACGATCACGGGTTTTGTTAGCACGAACCTGCCCATGAACCTATGAAAAGTGTTTTGGACTGAGTAAGAATCAAATATGTTTCGTCAAAAAAATGTACATGTTGGTATTTTAAAACTTTTGTGAATTGCAATCATCTTCACAAGTAGCAGACGGTTCTAAGTTTGACTGCATATATGTTTTTTTGTGTATGTACACCGATTTCTCCGTCAATTATAGACCTATTTTGAAAATTATTTTTTGTTTGAGAGGTTATACTCTCGATGTGGTTCATATAAATTGTATCAAAATTGGTTCAGTAGTTTTTCTTATCAAATTTGTATGTTGTATGTTTGCATTAGTATTATTTATGTATTTATTTATTTATTTATTAATTCAAATTATTCTATCATTACAGGACACATTACATATTACATTTGTAATGTCTCAGTGATCATACGTATAATGTTTTACACGTTTGCGACAAGGGTTTTCAGTTATGTGTGTTGGAACAATTCAAAATTTAAAAAGTTGTAGAACTGTTATTTAACTTTAATACAAGCACAAGAGAAACTTTAACAGGAAAAATGAAGGTTATTGGATTTTTCAAGGTATGTAAATTGTTATTAATACTGCACAGTTATCTATTGTAATGTTATTAAAATGACATCAAATTTATAAATTTTATTTATTTACAGTGTGCCACACCAACAAAACATTTTTTCAATCGTGTCTGTCTGTTTTTCTGTTTATGTGCGTCTGTTTGTTTATTCGCACATCATGTAAAAACTACTACACTGATTGCGATGCGGTTTTCACTGATGGATAGCTTAGGGTTTGACTTAAAATCTGGAGTATTTCATACTCGTATCTCAAACCGATGAGTGCTTGACGGCTGAAGGAATTTTGATCAAATGTTGTAATATTGGTATTTTAGGTCTTAGGATCTATACTTATAATAAAGCAATAGGAACGAAATAGTCTGTAGAAAGAAGATAAATTAAAAAAATGCCTTAAAATATAGGGTACTTAAAATAAGCTACTGAATAAGAATATAACATTTTTAAACTTCGTGTCTGTCTGTTTGTCTGTATGTTTGTTCGCACATCACGTAAAAACTACTAGACCCATTGCCATGCGGTATTCACTGTTCGATAGCTTAGGGTTTGACTTAAAAACAGGGGTACCTGGTATCTCAATCCGATGAGTAGAAGCCAAGGAATTGATAAAATATGCTTGACGGCTTAAGGAAGATCTTAGAATCTATACTTATAGTAATGCAATAGGAACGAAATATAGTTGATAGAATCAGGCGTTACTTTGCGGAAATCCATATTTAAAATGAACTAAATAGAAAATATGTAGCTTACTTCCGCCAAAATATATTATTATTATTTATTTATTTTGGCGGAAGTAAGCTACATATTTTCTATTTTGTTATTTTTTTTTATGGAACGAAATAGTCTGTACAAGAAGATAAATTTAAAAAATAGGTCTAAGATTCTTAAAATAAGCTACTGAACAAGAATATAACATTTTTAAAATTCGTGTCTTTCTGTTTGTCTGTTTTTCTGTGTATTTGTTCGTTCTGAATGTTTGTCCAGAAGGTTTTACGTGATGCGCGATATCACGTAAGACCTTCTGGACCAATTGCGATGTTGGATAGCTTAGGGTTTGACTTAAAAATAGGATACTTGGTATATCAATCTGATGAGTACGCCAAGCAATCGATAAAAACTTTTTGTCGGTTGTAGGTATTTTGATCAATTTTGGCATGTTGGTGTTTTAGCCTTTTTTTGGTAGTCAGGTTTTCGGTGGTCTTGGAATATCATCATGTCAGCCTTTAGAAGTCCGCTGCTGAACATAGGCCTCCCCCAAAAAGCACCATGACGAGCGATCTTGTGCCACCTCCATCTACCGACTTCCTGCGATGGCTACAATGTCGTCGGTCCATCGTGTGGGGGTTCTCTCACTCTTCGCTTGCTTGTTCATGGTCGGCATTCGAGAACCTTTATTCCCCAGCGGTTGTCGGTTCTGCGAACTATATGGCCTGCCCATTGCCACTTCAACTTGCAAACTCTGAGAGCTATGTCGGTAACCTTCGTTCTTCTACGGATTTCCTTATTTCTGATTCTACCACGTAGTGAAACACCGAGCATAGCTCTCTCCATTGCACGCTGCGCAACTCTGAACTTTTGTATGAGACCAATAGTTAGCGACCACGTCTCAGTGCCGTATGTCATCACTAGCAACATGCACTGATTATAAACTTTCGTCTTGAGGCTCTGCGGTATCTGTGACGAGAAGATATGGCGTTATTTCCCGAACACTGCCCATCCGAGTTGGATTCGTCGGTTGACCTCTTTGTCGAAGTTGGATCTACCCACTTGGAATGTCACATAGAGTATTTTTAACCTTGAGGTATGACCATGCTTGCGAAGCCATGGGCACAGATAGAATATTACATTTTATAATTTTTTCATTTATCATTAGTTTGGGGAAGCAAGCATAGTTTTTTTTTTCGTTATTTATCCTATTCTTTTCTCTTTTCGTGAATAGAGCAGAAAATTCACGGCTTGGCAAATAATGTTATCTAGGCCACCGGCTAGAAAGTTGTGGCTTCTGAATGGGAAAGGCAGCCGGCAGAAACTGGATGGGAAGAGCCCAAACCTAGGCTCTGTGGCGTTCCTTGGGATTAGAGGCATATGACAAGCAGTGGACAGGCTGATGATGATGATGGTGACATTTTATTCTAACGTTTATAATTTTTCTGTTGTAGGCATCTATTCTCTTGTTATTAAGTAGATTGTTCGAACAATAATATGCGCTCATACTGCGCAATGTTAGAAATAGCGCCACCCGATAATCATGTACATAAACAACGATGATAAATAAAAAATGGTCTCGAATAATGGTCTAAGATAATCATAAAAAGTGGCTTTCTGACTGGATGTTTGTACGCGCATACTGGACCGATTGAAAAACGACTTTCATTGTTAGATAGCTTAAGATTTGACTTAAAATCCGATGAACTTGGAATCTCTATTCGTTGAGTAGAGACTGAGTGTTGGATAAACAAATATTTGATGGCGGAACGTTTTTATTTTCATGAAGTTTTGTAATATTAGTATGTTAGGTCCTGGGATGTAACTATAACAAACAGATAACCTATAGATATAAATTAACACGGGACAAATCGCGGGTTCAGTTAATGATCAATAAAGGTGTCAAATCCACACAAAAACTTTTCTCGTTAAATTTTCACACATCTGCTACTGTCAATCCACAATCAATAGAAACATTTGATACATTTTGGTTAGCATAATTTTCATTTTTGCGAAGTACAATAAATAAATAAAAATTTTTTTTTTATTCTTAAGCTTTGTAGGTATTTTTTGTAATTTTGTTTAATATTAAACAGCCCCCTTGTCTTGCTTTTGTGGACTATGAAAAGACCTTTGAATCAGATGAGACCTGGGCTATTCTGGAGTAATCTATGAAGCAGATTAAGAAACAACATTTAAATTGAACAAGCGTTTGCTACATTACAAAAATATATATTTCTGTGCTGATAAGTGCCATGCAAGTGAAACGTATCATCCAATTTTCAGTTTTCTAATACCAGCAGAACGTTCAAAAGATTAAATGTACAATCACTCTCTTTTCACCCCTTTGTGATAGAAATGTTTGAAAAATCTTCTTTTATCGGATGCCTACGTTACAAAAGAAAATTTCTCCCTCGTGTTACAAATTGAATGTCTCTAGGACCAGCGGTATAGGCTGTGGGTTGACATTCGTCAGGTATTTGAATTTTATATAGTAAAAAAAAAGAAGAAGGAGGTTATATATACCTTTCATTTGGATAAGCATTGTATAGCTTTTGTACATCTTGTCCAATGTGGCATTTTCGCAGCACTATGCTTCCCATATTGCCTAGAAATGGAACTGGTACCAAATTCATCACTCCACATCTGCTGAACCTCGAGTATACCTCCCAAAGGTACACTGCTAAGGTCAAAAATAGGACTGCCAAACATATCAGGAGAATCATGTTTATCAGTTATTGAACACGGAACAAACCAAACTTCCTTCAGTATTGAGAGATGGACAATAATGTTTTGTTATCATTTTTATAGGCATATTTATAGTATGAGATGAGCGTGATAAGTAATCTGTAAATATATTTATCAGTATTGGTGCTGTATTACTTAGATAAAAACGTACTTATATCTTCGATCAAGTCATCATCCATGCTTCCTCGATTATGACCTTGACCTTGATTATTGAACTTGATCTTGACGTTGAGATTAAACTATAGGACATGGATAATGGATCAGAACCCTTTCTCAGAAATAAAAGCGTAAGGTTAGATTTGAATTTTGTTCGTACAGACGTGTGTGTCGATCTATCCGTCCGATTAAAGTGAGTCATGTCGATTTGATATTGACAAAAATAATGAACAAATGTTACATCGCAATAAAAATATGGTACATAGGTAATTATTCTAAAAACTCGGCCATCCTCTAGGGGTAAGTCCTCTCACAAACTATACAATAAAATAAAAAATCATTAAGTAAATGGAGAACAAATATAACAATAATATAATCAAACAATTTGGTGTCGCTTGTTTAAGATCTACAACCATATGTGTATCAGTTATTATTGCTTTCGATTCAATAAATCTACACTGGACGATCACACAAACGCCGCTAATAGTCAGATCTCTAATCTAGTTCACAATCTTAGTCTTGCATAGTTTGCTATTATCTGCGATTTTCTGTATGGCACGAACAATTGGGCTTGACGATACCATAGCGCAACTCGATACAGAACTTACTAAGATCGGGTGGCACATTCTAGGTTAAAGCGCTCCTCACACCTAAGAAAAATCAGCTCGCTTACTCCTTGAAATTTGCTAGTGATGTCGTACATCTGAACCTAATGAATAGGTGAAAAGCAGATGCAAGAACACGTTTTTAATTTAAAAACGAATTTAAGTCGTTTTTTTTTAAGTCGAATTTAGCAATTTAAACGGCATTCATTGTTCTTTTTGTTTAATCCGTTCATAAAATTATCAGCACGAGGCGCGCAATGTTTACGTTAGTTTCTTGAACATAGCGTAAGTTTCAACAACATGTATCATATACATCACGCGATATACCTATTTTATGTGAGTCATTATAAAAATGAAGCATTGAAACGTCAAATATTTGCTAAGTTCCTACCTAGGCATGTCGTTTAAAAATCACAAAGAAAAATAAATCCTATACTATGGTAATACAGTTTATTTACAATTGTTCAACACCACAGAAAGTAAAATCCTAATTGTGAAATTTTAGATCTATTTCTTAGCCGCACTTACTGATATTTCTCATTAGAAAATAGATCTTGTTAGTATATTATCAAAGCATATTTTTAATAGCACAAAAATGCCATTTACTAGGTCGCAGTTAGCCAAATGCCAGATATACCTCGATTCTTTTCTTTAATCCGCTCAAGAAATTATTAGCACAAGGGGAGTAATGTTTAGGTCACATAATTCAAATTGACACCGATATTTTATAATCTACTGTTCCATTGCGCTATTAATATAAGCAGCTTGTGACAGACATTTAATAAATCGAGCAATCGAAAATGTGGAAAACTTATCTACGTCAATACTTTGACATAAGTTATTAAACGCCTATTTTATGTCATCAAGCTCTGCCTTCAAATATTTTTAATTGCGCTTACTGGCCGTGACGCTCCGCCTTTCTTATAGTTTTGAGCCAATCATACCAAATGAAACCTTATGAGCGGTCTTATTTGGTATAATTGGCTCGACGTCATTGACACATAAAAATAACACATGGAAAAATAAATCCTATACTATGATTATACATTTTATTATCAATCATTTCATACCAAATTAGGTGAAATCTAACTTTCAAAAATATTCGCATCCACTTTCTCAAATAAAACACCGTCATATGTCATTAAAAAAAGAGACTTTTACAGTACATTAAATCACAATTTTCAAATAGCACAAATAAATGGATAATTTTAAATATAATGCTAAGAAAACCTACAAAACCTTGCAGACGAACGGCACTTATTGGTGTCAACTGCAACAGCATCAGTTGGAGTGACGGCAATAGGATGTTTGAATGAACATAAACTATAAAACAAATATATAACTAAAAGAACTGAACCAATTTTTATGAAATTTATGTGGGACTACACTGAAAGTCTACCCTTTTGAATATAACAACAACCATCCAAATCGGGTTAGAATCTTAAAGAGGCAATATAAACACAAAATCAAATGGTTTACTAAAATAAACTATTTATTGTCGAACAACTACTGAACCAATTTTGATAAAATTTATATGAAATCACTTGGAGAGTATAACCCTTTCAAACAAAGGAATAATTTTTATTTTCGGTATGCAGTTGACGGATAAATCGGTATACATACATGAAAAACATATACGGTCTCCTTTTGTGAAGTCGATTAAAAAAACACTTGTTTTATAATATTAAAAAAATCATCTTTAAAGTGGTGAACGGGGATGGCAAAGTTTATATGAAGAAACATTAGGTATTTGTTGAGAGTAGAGTACGGATTTTAATGAATGGTATATATGTTGTAAGGAATATCACGCTAGGAAGCCTAGCAGCTGGTGGTGAGATGGCATGAAAATATGGTGGAAGTAAAACGCCACTTTCCCGTCGGCAGTCAATTATATCTCAATTGTGTTTCTTTAATTCCCCTTATTTAATTTCTAAGAGTATTTCATTCGGAATACATTTATTTTATGAAGTATAATTTACCGAGCGAGCGCAAAGTGCGAGCGAAGCGTCGTTTCAGCTTGAGCAAAAATGCCTTCATATGTCTGTCCGGACCTCAACAGGTCGCATTTCTCAATCGATTACTTATAATACAGGTTTAATGAATTTGTAGAATTATTTAGAATTTTGAGAACTTTTGATTTACTTCTAAAATCGGACCTGTGCCACAGAATAAATAATAGCAGAAGTTGCACTTCGCGCAACTATTAATAGAAATAGCGACTCTAGCTACTAAGCAACAAAGTGCAATTCAGCTCGCATAAGCGCTCAGTGCCTATTCACATAAACGTTGCCACTCTCTTCTAACGCGTAACTCTCTCGCTATCTGGTGCGGAGTGACGCGCTAGCTGTGGCGTTATGGTTGTTGACTTGCCGCTGCTACTATTATAATCATCTTCTATCTACCTCTTGACCACGTAAACTATCTTATGTTTGATGCGTATGATGACACGGTAAATTAGGTAGATAGAAAATGAATATTAAATTCCGTTTTTTGTAATTAACAGATGAAAATAAACCTTCAATCTTTAGAATACCTAGATACTTCTTTGTTTAACATTCCTCATTAACTTACAATAATAATATTTTCACATTTTGCACTAATAAAAAGTTCGTAGAACAAAAACATAAAAAAGCGGTTGTTTACATTTTAACTATACTAATTCTTAATTATCTCCTTAACACGTCGACCGATTTACATGATTTAAACAGATAAAATGGTTTTAGACCTAGAACTTTCATTTGACACAACGTTAAGATATCTCAAAAAACAAAAAAAACACATTTTCAAGTTTCTCTCGTAATTATCCAATATGTATGAAACGCGTAACAATTCTTTTCAAAACTATCTTATCAAACGTTAAATTTATTTTAAACTGGGTCTAATTCAATAAAAAAGAAATCAAATTTTATTTGTGAAAAACACGTTAATCTAAAATACTTAAGTAGATAGTTAGGTCGTTCTAAAATACAAAGCAAAAATGTGTGTGACATGACTCATTGAAATAAAAATAAGTTTTGATGTACCTAAGTACTCTTTTTTTTATATAATTTACAAACTTTGATTAATGTCTGCGATTAGAAGCACTCGCAATTGCAGCGAATTTTAATTCTTTCAGGTAGTACAATAAGCAAAAAAATATACATGTAAGTAGGTATTTTTTTGTTAGCACGCACATAGACTGTTGATGCTGAAAATATAAATAGTTGATATGGAACAAGTTCCACTACTTAATATTTACATTCTAGTCAAACGCCAAACAAAAAAATACAATGTAGGTAGGTATCTAGGCAGGTACAAACTAACGGAATCCGCTTGCAAAGTCACGGGCAAAACATAACACACCTATATATATGTACTTACTATAGGTTTTTATTATCCGTTCAGTCAGTCAGTAGATATATCTGTGATAACTTTATTGTGATAAAGACCCAAAAAAACTTTGGGTCTTTTTTCCTACTAAGGCATCCCTTCACAAAACAAATTGTTATTATTGTTACGTTTTGCCATTACTAGCGAAAGTTCAAACAAGCGACACGGTGTCTGAATGCAAGTGCGCGGTGGCCCGCCTCGTCTGATTTTTAGTGCCGGGGCTCAGCAATCAATAGTCTATTAGCTCACGTAAGTAGGAAGAGTGACAGATGCCTGCTTGTGCTTGATAAAGATTCAAAAGCTGTCCCGGTAAACTTAGTATTTTGCAGCTACCTTGGCTTTGGATTCAATATAAGACCCAAAATTTAGGTTTGATGTGAGTTCGATACTCAACAGCTCCAGATGGTCGCCTATTGGTATTGTTACACTTTGGAAAGACGTAGATCGGTTTGGAGGACTCTTTTTAGTAGAAAACAAACACGCCTGCGTTTTAGTAGCATTAAACTTAACCAGATTAGCATCGCCCCAATCGGACACGGCTTGTAAGGCTAAATTTAAACAGTTTACCATAGCCCCTCTCTGAAACTGGACAGCAGCACAGCTGGCTTGAGCATCGAAAGTGTATCTCTCAACTACAGTACTGTCATCAGCATACCCAAAGGTACCGGGCTTCAGAAGGTCATTAATGTGCAGTAAAAACTGTGTAGCCGAGAGAACCGATCCCTGAGGTAGACCGGCATTGATAGCCATTTGATTTGAGACGAGCAGCCCTCTAGGACTACTAGAATAGATCGTTCCCTAAAGAAATCAACTATCCAATTGCATAAGCCAACAGGTACACCATATGAGGGAAGCTTGTTTAAAAGGCCATCGTGCCAGACCCGACCAAATGCCTTCAATATGTCAAGGGAGACGGCAAACGACTCACCATGCATCTCTATGGCTTCGCTCAGTACGTGAGTGGCATACGCGAGAAGATCCCAAGTAGACCGGATTCGGCGAAATCCGTATTGCTAGTCACTGAGGAGATCATTGTACTCAAAGTATGCCAAGAGCCTAATGTTTATGACACGCTCATTACACTTACAGAGTAAGAAGGTTATCGAGATGGGATGATAATTGGCCGGAACAGCACGACTACCCTTTTTTGGTACTGGTTGAACATTGGCAAGCTTCCAGCTCTTTGGAACTTTACCTCAGTGAAGAGAGAGGCGGTAAAAACGGGTTAAGATGGGAGACAATTCAGGCGCACAGTTTTTCAACACAATCGCTGGAATGCCATCAGGACCATTGGCCTTGTACACATCTAGAGCTTGAAGCGTTCTGAGAACCTCTTTGTGGCAAATGTGATTTTCGGGCATAAAAACTCCGCAATGAGAAAGGCAGGAAGGTATCTTGCCGGAAGCATCTAGATGCAAAGCTTCTGCAAAAAGAGAAGCAAATAAATTCATTTTGTCTCCAGCAGTGTGAGCCAGTGATCCGTCAGGTTTCAGTAATGGTGGCAGTGAGGAGCGGCAGAAGTTCACTTTGACCGACTTGGCCAGGGACCAAAAAGCTTTGCTACCCGCGGGGTATGAAGCCAGTTTGGCCCCAATTCGACTTACGTGATCATAATGAGCCTTCCTTAGTATCTTCTTGCAGGTCTTAGCGGCAACGTTAAATTTTCTTTTCTTAGCCCGAATATCAGAAGTTTTGCGCTTTCGAGCATCAGCCCAGTCTAGATATGCCGCACGTTTTAGAGCCACAGCACGACCACAGCTGGATCCAAACCAAGGCTGAGCTTTGCTGAAAAGAGTCTCGTCACTGAATGGAAAAAAATATTCCATTGCCTGACATATTACCTCTGTAACAGCAGACGTGCAAGTCGACGGGTCCTGGGAGATGAAACATGTTTGCCGCCAAGGGTACGATGCAAGGAATTGCAGCAACTCGTCCCAATCTCCACACGCGCCTATTTCCCTTAACGCTAGGATCAGGTGGGGAATACACTGAGACGGACTTTACCATGCAGTGATCAGAGCTACCAAGAGGTGGGGATACTGATACGGAGTATTGGTCTGGTTCAGTCGTCATCAACAGATCGAGATAGTTGACAGTGTCACCGTCACGGTCAGGTGGGTACCTGACCATGACGGCTCCTGCACCAGTTTAGAGAGATCTAACGCCAGAGCAAGCTTCCGCGTCTCTCTACCAGCGTGCTCGGTTTTTTGGTATGGGACAAGCCACTCTTTGTAGTGGGCGTTAAAATCCCCCAAAAACACCAACTGAGCAGACGGGTAACGCTGTTGGGCCATACTTGCCGCATCACCAATATAGTCCACCAATAAAGTCATCCCCTGATCTCCGATGTGTGAGCGGTACACACAAGTATACATAATTCCTCTATGCCCATGTCCACCAGCACCCAAATCACCGAGAAGCTAAGGTGCTCAAGATTTCGGATTCGCAGACAGTAAATGTCATCACGGGCGTATACACAAACGCCGGCGTTTGGGATAAATAGGTGCGCCAAGACATAGCCTGGGTAATCCAAGTATGCCGTGTCAGCTTAACATCCTATCTGCATCTCCGACAAGAAGAACAAGTGGGGCTTAGAGGTCTCCAGATGATAATGGACCGGTTGGAGATTGGAGTGAATCCCACGAATATTCGCAAGATCTACTTTAAGTGTGAGGATAATGTTAGTAATGATATAATGTTTGAATGTTTATAATTTTAGTTTTACAATAAGGTATCTAGATAGTGCTACTGTGCACCCCTAGATTGTTTGCAAAAAAAGTTTGTGCTCCAGAGCCTCCAGTATAAAAATGTGTGTGATCTTGTATACTTTTTAATAAACCCGCATCTGGATGCTAATAACTGGTTGGTTGGTGGCATAAAAACCGGTATATGCATACCGGTACCGGTATTGGCATATTAACCGGTTTTCCAGTAGTACGTTACAATTGTGTTGTGCTAGGTTATGCTCAGATGGATAATATAATGTACTAGCTTTTGCCCGTAACTTCGTTCACGCGGACTACAGTTTATCGTGAAATAAATAATAGTTTAAAAAAACTAAAAAACACGCTCTAAATAAAATCAATTTTAATAGTGTAAATAAGAAAAAAATGTTTTATTACAAAAAATCGTGGGGTGCATGGGTCAAAAAAAATAAAGCGTGTTTTTTAGTTTTTTTAAACTATTATTTATTTTCTACTTATTCGATTTTTTTTATTGTTTTTTTTTCGAATTATTGCATTGTTATCGTTCTTTGACAAGTGTGCAAAATTTTAATGAAATGTGACCGTTTAAAGTGGGTCAAAATAGCGTCCAAACTAGTCGGTTACAAACATACAAACATACAAACACACAAACATACAAACATACAAACATACAAACATACAAACATACAAACATACAAACATACAAACATACAAACATACAAACATACAAACATACAAACATACAAACATACAAACATACAAACATACAAACATACAAACATACAAACATACAAACATACAAACATACAAACATACAAACATACAAACATACAAACATACAAATAAAAAAAAGCTAATATAAAGCGTATAAAAAGCATCCTATGTTCATCTAGGATACTAAAAACTTGTTGATTTTTGACTTGTTATTTTTGCGTTTCCATGGCAATCGTTCTTAACAGCGAGTAATCTACATTTTCCAATTTTCGCCTGGAAACATATCATTTTCTATTTTGGTCTCTATATTGTACAGAATCTATTTAAAAAGTTTCGTCAAAATCGGATTCGCTGCTTTGGCGTTAAAAATTCCCAAACAAAACACCAAACAAACAAAGAAACAACGTTTCACATTTTTATTTATACCCATTTTTTTCAGTCTCAGTATTTTTTCTGATGGACAGGTCGTCGCAGGACTTATGGACAAGTGATGAGAGCAACAGCAAACTACACCGTCAGAAAAAAGGGAACTCAATCGAAAAATCAGTAAACTGGTGCGATGTGACCTCCGATGCTCAAATACACGTCAAATAGAATAGGCGATCGAGCAAAACCGGAGGTCAAAAGTCTTCGCCCAGCAATTGAGTAGATCCCATCTGACGAAGCTCAAGACCACTAATGGCACAACCGTCAACTCTAAGCCGGAGATCCTTTCTGAGATCGAAGACTTCTATGGTCGATTGTACGACTCGCATGCTTCTAGACCCAAACCCAGCACAGAGGATTCCCGCGCAATATTGACCCACCACTACACTGACGAACTGCCCGACGTTAGCCTAGATGAAATTGAAATGGCGCTCAAACAACTTAAAAATTAAAAACACCCTGGTGAGGATGGTATAACTTCGGAGCTCTTGAAAGCAGGGGAGAAACCCGTACTTCAAAGGTTATTTAGCACCGTTTTAACAGTGGGATAACTCCAGAGGCTTGGAGCAGGAGTTTGGTAGTACTCTTCTTTAAAAAAGAGGTTAAAACCCTTTTAAAGAACTTGGTAGTTTTTTGGCCTTTTTTTTTCTTGGTAGTTCTTGGTAGTTCGTGGCTCAAGAGTGAAATAGGTTGGTACCTATTTCACTCTTGAGCCACGTCTAATGCGGCGGTGGCGGTGGCATTGAAGCGGCTGTTGCCTAATCTTAGTGGGCCAAAGGCAAGCACCCGCCTCCTGTACATGGGGGTGGTGCGGTCCATGGCCCTGTATGGGGCACCCATCTGGGTGGAGGTCCTGACGGAGAAAGTCATCATGCTCCTGAGGAGACCTCAGAGGGTGATGGCTATCGGGGTCATCCGTGGATATCGCACCGTCTCCTACGAGGCGGCGTGCTTGCTGGCGGGTTCCCCACCATGGGATCTGGAGGCCGAGGTTTACGCCAACATGTATGATTGGCGTATGAACCTTCGCCTCCGGAGAGAAACTCCCCCAACAAGGGCGATTGAAGTGTGGAGGTTCCACGCTCGACGATCCTTACTGGGGAAGTGGCAAGAGAGGCTGGCCCAACCCAGGGCTAGCGCAAGGACAGTCGAGGCGTTGCGGCCAGTCTTAAGGGACTGGTTGGACAGGGCTCACGGGTCGCTGACCTTCCGGCTAGTGCAGGTACTGACGGGGCACGGGTGCTTCGGAAAGTACTCGTACAAAATAGCCGGTAGGGAACCGAACCCAAGGTGTCACCACTGCAGCTGTGATGAGAACACGGCGCAGCATACGCTGGAGGAGTGCCCAGCTTGGGTCAGCGAGCGCCGCGACCTGGTCGCTGCGGTGGGGGACGACCTCTCGCTTCCGGCCTTGGTAAAAACCATGGTCGGAAGTGAGAGATCGTGGAATGCCGGTTCCGCCTTCTGCGAGGACGTGATGTCGCAGAAGGAAGCTGCGGAGAGGGAGAGGGAAATATTTTCCGAGCTCCCTCTTCACAGAAGGAGAGCCGGAGGTCGGAGTCTTAGGCCTCTCCGCGCCCTCCTCCGACCCCCATAACAAAGGCTTGGGTGGCGGACCCTGGGGTTATCCGCTGCCCACTAGATGCCTCGAGGTGGCGCGCGCGGTGTTTCCGCGCGCCTCTCAAAGGACGGAGATGGAGTGGAGAAACTCCCTCTTCACTCCAACGGGCTGGGGTCCTCCTTTTGAGGACCAACGTCGTCGGGGTCGCGGAAGAGTGCGCAAGCGTCCCCGCAGTCCCGACATTAGGCGTCCCGGAGAAACACCATGGGGTTTTTAGTCGGTAGTGGCAACAATTGTTGCGGAGTCCGACATAACCCGCTCGACTCCCCCAGAAGCGGGCGGGTATGCGTAAAGGCATTTTCCCCACGCACAAAAAAAAAAAAAAGGTTAGGTTAGGTTAAGCCGCTACTTCCGCAGCTGCTGTTTGAACGTAGGAAATTGTGCTTGAGAAGAATTCAAATTCAAATTGAGTTTAATCACAAAAACAAAATACATTAGGTTTAAGAATAACTAAAATTGTTTCACTTTAACAGATTTAATTTAAATACTTATGAAACAAGTGCCTATAAGTCAATTGTGTTATCAGTAGTGAATTTATGACCATGCGATTAATAGAATCTTCATTTTTGTATAATGACTCATTGGAATGATAAAGCAACGTATCAATAATTAATGAAATTTTTGCAAACATTAATATCTTTTTTTTTATATTGTGTGTCTAGTTCGTTTTTTAAATATTTTTTATATAATGTTTTATTTTTTAATTTGTGCCTTACTTTTTTTATATTATTATTAATGAATTGTAAAATGTGACTTGCCTTGTGTAACTTTCTTTGTTATATGGCCAATAAATTATTCTATTCTATTCTATTCTATTATGAGGCAAATTATACTCTGTTATTTTAATGAAAAGTTTCATATCATACATCAATATTACAACGTTTTTAAATTAATATATTTGGCAAATTTTTTTTTATTTGACGCTGCTTTTTATAAATAGACTTTTGTTTATTCAAAAACATTTTTTCCAAAACCATTTCACTTGATAGAATCCATACCAATATATAAAAGTGATACGTTGTCTGTCTGTTTGTTTATTTGTTTGTTTGTTTGGGGAGCGTTCACGCGATAACGGGTGCACGGATTTTGATGAAATTTGGAATGGAGATAGCTTGTACCCTGGAATAAAACATAGGATACTTTTTATCCCAGAAAATTGTAAGTTTTCACGGGAAAACTGGAAACAGTTGATTACTCACTGTAAGGAACGGTTGTCATCACAGAATGGTCTGTGGTTCCCATGGAAACGAAATAACAAGTCTGTCAAAAAACATAAAGAGCACTGGAGCAGCTACTTTTGCATTGGTTTTTAATATCCTAGAAGAACATAGAATGTTTTTTTTCGCGATAAACATTAGCCCGCGCGTACGAAGTCACGGGCGGGAAAACTAGTATTAAATATAGGAAGGCTCCTGATAGATGAGTTCACTTCTTGCCTGGCCAAACCGTTTCATTAGCATACCCCTTATCGCCCAGTGGGATACCATTATGTTAGAATTTTAATTTACCTGATTCATACTTATTTGATTTTGTCAATTCTATCTTGTCATACATAATACCACAACCAATTTTTGAGCAATTTGCGTCCGGACAAACTGTGACAAGAGTTCGTCTGAACGCAGCCGACCAAAGGCCTTATTTACTGGCTGTCTTACTTAACGACTGCTTATGGAAAACAACCGGACATGCATTACTTCATACAACAAGCAATCAACTACCCTTAACTTATCTTCAACAATCACCAAATGTCATGTAGTTTATATATCTTTAGACATACCTATACTTAGTAGCGGGTTTTATCCGAACTAAAAGTAAAATTACACTTGTCTATCTGTTATAATTCCCTGTGGTCAAAAGATCAGTTGTGCAAGATGCCTCAGGAACCCACGGATACTCTGCGAGATCATTACGCTTTCTTGGAATGTAATGTGAGAAGAGACCATTCAAATAGAATTTTGAAGAGTCTGTATGTCCGTCCGTCAGTGATATTATATGCAATAGAAGCAGCGATCCATATTTTATAGTTTTAATAATACATCCATGTCAATACATAAAAGTGAAACGTTGTCTGCGTGTTTGTTTGGGGGCGTTCACGCAATAACGGCTGAACGGATTTTGATGAAATGAAAATAGAATAAAACATAGGATACTTTTTATCCCGGAAAATTGTAAGTTTTCACTGGAAAACTGGGAAATGTTGTTTACTCGCTGTAAAGAACGGTTGCCATGGAAACGAAATAACAATTCTGTCATAAAACTACTACTTGTACCTTATTAGGTTTGGATATAGACATAATCATAAATTAGAAAAGTCATATCCAAAAGATTAAAGCCAAACTCTCAAGCTTTACTTATGTACTTAGAGAACTACGTAAGGTTACGGACCTCAAAACAGCCATATCAGCATATTATGCTTATGCATATGCTTGGCTCCGGTACGGTATCCTGTTATGGGGGAATAGTGTAGATGCACATGACGTTTTAATTTCCCAAAAAATATGCATTCGCATACTTGCCAATATAAAAGAGCCTGAAAGCTGTAAGCCGCACTTTATTAATTTCAGTATGTTAGGAAATATCCACAGTTTTTTATTAAGCGTGCTGACCAAGTACGACGGTATGCAACTAGATTTAGACATAAATTAGTACTGCCTTCTTCTAAATTAAAATTGCACAGTTCTGGACCAAATTTAATGTCAGTAAAAATATATAATAAAATACCCGACGAAATAAAAAATGAAGAATAAAGATAACGTTTTTAAAAATAAATTAAAAATGTTTTTAATTAAAAAATGTTATTATATTTTAAATTATTTTATGAATGACTAAATTAGTCATTATCCAACAGGAATTAGTTTTGTAACATACGTATTATGGCAAGTGGTCCTTTGTTTTGTTGTGGCGGGCAAAGACATTAGCTATAATTTCTATTATTTTTTTTTGTCATTCTTTCTTTATGGAATGATATATTATGTATTTATTACTTGTTATTATTTTTTATATAATGTATTTATTATTTTTTGTGTACGTTATACTGTCCGTTCATCCGTACCGTGACGTTACCGAATGGTCACAGCGGAAGACCAGCACTGGTCGTTTTACGACCAGCAATATGCTGAGCTGGGGCCATTTTGCAAATGGTTACATTTAGACGCACTTTAGTGTTAAGGTATTTTTTTTATGTATGTAATTGTTCTAAATGTTATTTTTTGCAAATAAATTGATTTTGTTCTTCTTCTTTTCTTCAATAAAAGATTGAGTATTGAGTATTGAAAACTTCAAGAGCATTGGTGCTATACCTACTTTTGCATAGGTAATATATAGGTTATTAATATCCTAGAAGAACATAAGAAGTTTTTTTCTCGATAAACATTAGTCTGCGCGGACGAAGTTGCGGGTGGGAAAGCTAGTAATAAATAAATATATTCGGGACAATTCACACCAATTACCTAGCCCAAAACTAGAATAGCCTGCACTATGGGCACTCGATAACAGATAAAGATACATAGATACGAGTACGAATAATATACATCCTTGACTCGGAAATAATCATATTTGCACATCGCACAAATGATTGCACCTTGCAGGATTCGAACCCGCGACCGTTTAATTTCGTAGTAGGGTCTCTAGCCACTAGATCAGCCGGTCGTCGTAAAGCACAGATTACGCCCTATAGATAAAAGCTTGCAAGGCATCAGACGCACACAGCACACACTTGCTTTAGCTAGTATAAACAGGCTTGCTTTGAGACACGACTTCTTCAGTCTCGAATCAAGACTGAAGTCGCGTCTCAAAGTATCGAGACTCTCGACCAACCTTTTGACCCGTGCGAGAGTGCTAGTTTATTGCGAATTTAATCGAAAAAACAACATTTTTAATGACTTCCTATGCAGTAAAATGGTGTGGAAAGTCAGCCAAAACGTCAAATTACCAAAAACATGGCATAACGTTTCACCGCTAAGTAATTTTGTATTTTTTTCTGATATATTACGAGCTATATATATCTATATTTTCAAAGTTACACTATCTATTAAAGAATTTAACGCAATTCATCAATGAATGACTATAATTTATGAAAATAAAAGTTCGTTTATTGGCCATGCAGTATTTCCAACGCTTATCCTTTGGTTACGATTTCGGATCTTTTTAGACTTCAGCGAGTCCTCGCCAGGTTCTGATATCTACCAAATCTTCGGATCTTTTCGCAATCATACCAAATAAATTTGTTTATTCCCAGAGGAATATAAAAATATTCTTATAATGATGGTTAATATAATTATAATTATCAACTTCTGACATAATATTTTCGAAATCCTTGATTCTAGCAACTGGCAATCACGCTCTCAAGTCACGGATCGACTGCACTCAACATTCTGCATCTCAAAGCACATCTCAAGTGCACCCTTGAGAGTGGAGATTGATTTATTATTAAACACTAACTCAGCTGATTACGGCATCTCAATCAACAGATTAAGATGTGTTTATTAATTAGATTCGCATCTTGAGATCGCTCTAAAGAGCGCTCTTGGAGTTGAGATCGGTTTATTAATACGGCCCTATGTATAATTATTCTATTTAAAGAAATTCAACTTTTATTAACTTTGATTGTTTTCTCGAGTTTATCTCAAAAAGCATAATATTGCTTGTTGAGATAAACTCATTAAACAAAATCAAAACTATTTTGATCGGCCCTGCAGTCCCATCACCGCAGTAATGTCGGTAATGTTATCTATCAGTATTCATTCTATCTTCATACAAGCGGCCGGAAAGTGAGTTATACCTACGCGCCTCGTGTCGGTACCCACTCGGTACACGGCCAGTCGCGAATGCCGCAGTGACGAACGGTGTGTTTTTTTTGTAAGCAGTAAGCGTGCGATTTGTAAATATTTTTAGTACAAGTACTAACTTAATATGGCAAAGAGCACGAATAGACTATATTGTGCTGTTTTTGGTTGCTTGAATTCTCCAATAACGCATCCAGAGATAACATTTTTTAAATTACCTGCAAACTCTGAAAGGTAAGACTATAGTAAAAAATGTAACCTACTACGTTATTTTTTTTTTAATAGGTAGGTATTTCGCTTTTGGGGTGATACGTTGCGAGTACGGTATCCTCCTTGTCCATGTTTCCCAAAAGTTTTTTTAATTAAACTATTTATCCGAATGCGCATTTTTTATACTATTAAATTTAACCATAAAGCTTTTCGTACGTCTCGGTCGAGGCGCAAATACTTTTCTGTATCAAATTTATAAGGGTGTATTTTTGTATTAAATCTACTAATTAAAAAAACACCCATGTATTTTTATTGAACACTTCCTATTTCATTCACAACGAATTTCTTTATTTTTTACATATTAAAATATACAATCACAAAACTAAAAAGAAATTCAAGTAGGTAGATGAAATTAAAATACTGCAGGTGGGCAGCCCTATCGCATGTTTACGTACCACGCGGCTGTAGGTAGTTATTTCAAGGACAGAGCCGAGTCACAATACTGATAGATAACATTACCGTGACTGTATGATAACATTACCGTGGTAATGTCGGTTTGTAACGTCGGTAATGTATCACTATGGTCAGTACATTTCTAGTGCGACCCGTGTCTCCTTTGTAGTTTGTGAGTGCGACCTTGAATAGGCTAATCACGGCGCAGTCGATGCGTTCCCCGAAACCCGTGCCACGGTAATGTTATCTATTATCGTGCCCGTGCTTTCTTCCATAATTTGTGAACTCGAATCCATACAATAATTCAATGATGCGGAATAATATGTGTGTATAGGGGGTAATCTGTGTCGTTATGTATATTAATAGGTATATTGATATTTATATTTCAGTAAGATCCTTAAAAAATATTTTTGATTAGAAAGACCTAACGTTATTTATTTGATCTTGGTGAATATACCTTAGAAGAAATGTACCTTTATCTGAAAACAAGCCATAATAACAGTAGTCCTTACGTATATATACTGTGCCATAATTCAGATAAGTGCGTATATTTTGTTGTGTCTAAAATGTATTGAATCAAAGAGTTTTCGACGAGTGAAACCGTCCAAGGATTCGCTGCTAAATCAGCGTCATTAATACCGCTCTGGGATATCGTCACAAAACCGGCATAAATTCGGTACCGTCATGGCTGACTGATTCCGATATAAAGCTTTTTTGCTCGCGTTAATTTGACTATTATGTTTATATTTTGGCGGTGAGGTGGAGTGACAGTGTAAGTGGTTGATTGAAATAATTAAACTTGTACATTAATGTAAATTATAAAATAAAAAGAGTGCTGGTGCGCGCAGGTTAGAGACACTTGGAAGGACTTGCGGGGGGCCTCTGTAATCATAGAGATATAATATGTCCTAGTACATATAACTCAATGTCTGTAATAGAGAAAGAAGTGGGCAGCATTAAGTTAACTAAAGTAATATGGCAGGTAATTTATCTAAAACGCAGCTAGGTACAATACCTATAAAGCTATCGCTGAAAAAACGTGTTTTCCAGAAATCACGTGCGGTTTTAGTAGTTGACAAGTTCTGTTTTAATATAGATTGTTACTACACTAAACACCGCGGCGCCCGCCTCATACACAGTTCTAAGTGTATAAGGGTGATAGATCCACCCGCTCCTGCTCGAGTCGCACCTCCCGCATCAACTGGGGATGATCCGTCTAAGGGGAGGACAATCAACATTCCGTCCTCTAATACATTACACTGAATACAGTACTGTGCATATGCAGTATCTAACTTCGCGTAAATAGACAAATTGTCTATCAAAATAGTCATTGTATTATTATTCTTCACTTAAATATATATATACTTAAATTTAAATGTTTTACAATATTTCTATAAAATAAAAACCTTAAACCTTGGGTACCACACACAGCGAGCAGGGCCCAAATTCCCGGTGACTGCAGAGTTCGATACTTTAAGCGCGCCGTGTCAAAGAGTAATTCCTGCCTTGAAATGTCCAACGCACACCAAGTGTGCATATAACTGTAGGTTGGTGTACATTGGGACATTATGGACAGTTAACCGCGTTCTAGCGATAGTTAACCGTATTGTCTCGGCTCTTCACTGCAACTATCGGGACAATAATCGTCTTGTTGTATCGGGACAACATCCCAAATGGCGGCTACCTCGTGAGCCGAGCCAAGTCAAAATAGTTGGTGAGCTTATCCTTCTCTATAGAGTATAATGAGACGAACTGGTCGTATGACTGTTTGTGTCACGCCTACTGCAGAATTTTTATTTTGCAAAGCCTTTCAAGACATTGCATTTTGCGATGTTCAAACTACACACGGTTTAACTTGTATACCTACATAAAGGAGATACAACTTACCACCTGGAAAACTACTTAATTATTATGCGGATTTTCTATTGTGAGCACGGTTCCGGTTGCAAACGTTGAGCAATTGTCAAGCCTCGGCAGAGGCCCTTCGGTCTGACAAACTTTGGCAGCAAGGTAGGCGCTTCTAAAGGGGAAAATACGTTAAAACTTTCACCCTCTTGTAGTTAAACTTGGTAAACTACCATGACTTAAAGACGGACTCATGCAGAATAATTACGTGTACAACCTAGCTCTACATCTGAATGTTTTTTGTTACATTTGAAACTGTCATAGATATGTCTTTATGTATTTGTGTGCAATCCTGCAGCAAAGTTGTCTAAAGTTGAACTACTGTTCGTACCAACTTATATTATTGTTTAATCGAGAAATACGCAAGAAATCCCTAAAGAGTCACGTGACATGAAACGTTTGCTTCGCTTCTTCAGTGAGCAGGGATTTTGAGAAAATGTTTAATCGAACATTTTAATTCCCGCAGTAGGTAAGGAAATAAGAAAAATACATAGGAAAAATAATAATTCAACTCACGTAAAATTATATGAACATAAATCCTATTTTTAAGTGAATATATAAGTAATTAACTAAGAAATATGCAGAAATTAGTAGTAAGAATTTGATGCGCTTTTTTACCCGACTACGGCGAAGCAAGGGAAAAGACATGAGTTTAACAGTTTTGTGTGTATGTATGTATCTATTGGTCCGATTTTGACAAACGGAGTGTCAATCGAATCGTCTTCATTTATAGAGTGTCATGGGCTTTTTTTACCCGACTATGGCGAAACAAAGGAAGAGTTATGTGTTCAAACTAAAAACTTGGTTCCATTTTGACAAGCGAGGTATTATTTGATTCGTCTTCATCGCAAGAGTGTCCTAAGCAATTTTGTACCCGACTCCAGTCGGATTTTAGTTGTTTTTGAACTTATATCTTGTAAATTTATTCAGGATAGTATTAAATTGCTTTTTTGATGTGAAAAATGAATTGAGAAAATAGTTGATCAATTATAAACGTTATCATAACTTCATTATTATTTTTACTAGGAATTGCGTAATATTAATAGTGTTTGATTGAAATAGCTGTGAAATAACAAACTATTCTAAAAGAATCCTACCCTTTTTTCTAATAAGAAAAAAAACTTTTTTTTTAGCTTTTTGGACGAGGCCAAGAACCTTTTTTTTTTTTTTTTTGACGTGGGGAAAATGCCTTTACGCATACCCGCCCGCTTCTGGGGGATGCGGACGGGTTATGTCGGACTCAGCAACGACTGTTACTACTACCGACTAAAAACCCCACGGTGTTTTTTCGGGACGCCTACTGTCGGGACTACGGGGACGCTTGCGCACTCTTCCGCGGTCCCGACGGCGTTGGTCCTGAAAAGAGGACCCCAGCCCGTTTACAGAGTGGAGGAGAAGAAGTTTCTCCACTCCGTCGATCTTTGAGAGGCGCGCGGAATCACCACGCGCGCCACCTCGAGGCATTTAGTGGATGACGGACGCCCCCAGGGTCCGCCGCCCAAGCCTCAGTTATGGAGGTCGGAGAAAGCCATGAAAAGGCCGCCTCTGACACCTGGCTCTTCTTCTGCGGAGAGGGAGATCGGAAAATATTTCCCTTTCCCTCTCCGCAGCCTCCTTCTGCGACATTACTTCCTCGCAGAAGGTGGAACAGGCATTCCATGACCTCTCGCTTTCAACCATGGACTTAACCAAAGCCAGGTAGCGAGAGGTCGTCTCCCACCGCTGTGACGAGGTCGCGGCGCTCGCTGACCCAAGCTGGGCAGTCCTCCAGCGTATGCTGCGCCGTGTCCTCGCCACAGCCACAATGATGACAAATGGATGTCGGTTCCCTTCCGGCTATTCGGCATAAGTACCTACCAAAGCAACCATGCCCCGTAAGCACCTGCACCAGCCGGAAGGTAAGCGATCCATGTGCCCTGTTCAACCACAACCCTAGGACTGGCCGGACAGCCTCTACAGTTTTTGCGCTGGCCCTGGGTTGAGCCAATCTCTCCTGCCACTTCTCTACCAGAGTTTGTCGAGCTTGGCGTTTCCAAATTTCGACCATCCTCGGCAAGGGATATTCTCCCCTGATACGGAGGTCCGTGCGCCATTCATACATGGCCGCAAAGACCTCCTCAAGATCCCATGGAGGGGATCCGGACAATAGGCATGCAGCCTCGAAGGAGACTGTGCGGTAGCCGCGTATGACCCCTACAGCCATCACTCTTTGAGGGCGTCTTAGAAGCGCGACGTTATGTGCTGCCAAGGCCTCCGCCCACACAGGAGCCCCATATAGGGCCATCGATCTCACCACCCCCAAATATAGGCGTCGGGTGCTTGACTTTGGTCCCCCAAGGTTTGGCAACAGCCGCTTTAGTGCAGCAGCCGCTCCCATTAACCGGGGGACCATGTGGGTGAAATGTTCCCGGAAGTTCCACCGGCTATCGAGAACGAGTCCCAGATATTTCATCTTGGCCCCGACCTCGACCCGGCTCTCGCCAACGAAGATGTGTGACCCAGGTGGCGGAGCCCTCCGAGGACCATGAAAACAAATGGCCACAGACTTACTGGGTGCCACCCGGAGTCCCAGCATCTCAATCCTTCCAAGAACCAGTGCTACTGATTCTGTCACAATACGTGTAGCCTCCTCAAATTTAGACCCCCTAGCGATAACTAACGTGTCATCTGCATAGCACGTCAGGTTGGCTCCCTGTGGAAGCTCACCACGTAAAACCCAATCATATCCGATGTTCCACAGGATCGGTCCAAGGACCAATCCCTGTGGAACACCGCATGACATTTCCGTCCTAATTATACGCCTATCCCGCCCTGGGTACATAATGTGCCTGTGCCCTAACTACGAGTTCCCTAAGATCCTCATCGCAGAGGCTCTGGGACGGGCCGCTCTGCGAGCTAGTACGGAAACGTCTAATTAACATGTGCTCCGCAGATCGAGCCCGTCTCTTAGCCGTAGGTGAGTGGGAATCAAGTTTGTGGCTACAGGCTCTACCATCGCCAAACACTGGAACTCTCATGGATTCTTCAGCTTTTCGCATTGCAGCTCCTCACCGCTGCTGTGTGGCTCTGCTGTTGACTGGTTTGGTTACCACGGCTTATCCTGTTGCAGAAGCGCAGGAAGGATTCCTCGCCACTCCAGCCTTAATGATGTCAGCCGTCAGGTTTTTACCACTGCCAACTGTGCTGCTATTTTAGAACCTAACGGCCTCATTCGTGACGATGGTAAAGGACCTGACGGAATGACTCTTATTCCATGGAAGATGGGGCGGCCTTTGGTGTGGGATGCTACTTGCTTAGACAACCTTACGCCGTCTCATCTTCAAGGAACTCAAAATAAGTCTGGAGCGGCGGCTGAATCAGGTGAGAGCTTCAAAAGGCGAAAATATAGTACCCTCGACAACGAATATATATTTGAGTCTTTTGGGATAGATCACTAGAGCCGTGGGGACCAGGAACACACAAAATATGTAAAGATCTACCAGGCCGTCTGGTCGAAGCAACACGTGACCAAAGTGCTGGCTTTTACTTTGCCCAAAGACTAAGCTTTGCCATACAACGTGACAATGTTGCCAGCATTTTGGGAACGTTGCTCACTGGAAGCGGCTTGATAGACTAGTTCTAGTATTATTTAACTGAATGTTTATTATTTTTCATTTTATATTATATATAAAATGAAAAATAATATTATGATATTAAAAATAAATTTAACTTCTTTATGATAGAATAATAAAAATAATAATGTAAAATTATGACTGTTAGCGAAACTCAATAACGTATATAAAAGTTAGCAGCCCACAGCAAGCTCGCAACAAAATATTTTAGCACGCAGAACTTAAGTTTGCATCACCCCAAGGTGTAAGCCCTTGTATGTGCCCACCGCCTATTTGTGGTCGCAAACAACTCGAGAACCAGGCGCCCTCTGTATCTTTGCCAACTTAACCGCTTGGTTCAAGTTTAAATTGCGGTGTGTATATTATGTGTGTGTATGTTAGTGCCCATACTCATGTATAACATGAACCGGTTGGTTTGGTGGTTACTTGTCTATGATGGAGTATGTTTCAATAGCCAGTACCTACGCTGTACACCGAAGAGTGACGAGACAAACAGATGGTTTTCCATGTGGTAAATGCTCCTACCAATAATAGTTGTAATCCTACCATCCTAGAAATTTTAATTATAAACATTTCCGCTGCGCTCATTACCCTGAAGCATACATCTAGTTTAACGAGGAAGATACTACACGCTTTAATATCACGTTCACGAAAACTGGACCAGATACTACCCCACCCACACAGCTCCATTCTCACCGCCATCGTGGTTGTGCTTCATGTTAATCAATAATAGATATAGAGATACATAGCACGTGATACATGAACGCCACTAGATTGTGACCAAGGCCAATTGTGTGCATTGCACCTAATTTATGCAGCCCACGCCTGAGGACCTGGACCAAACCTTTCTCTTCTAATTAGATTTAAGCATTGGTCAAAAGTCTTATCATTATCTGCAAGAAGAAGGCCAGATGACGTCATCATCTGAATATAGGCTTCCTCCATACATCCAGTGCATCCTCACCAGGTTGTCGATCCACCTCGTAAGTTCCGTCTTCCGACCCGCGATCGCCATTTTAGAACCTTTCTTCTCCAACGTTTATTTAATCTACGAGTTATTTGGTCTGCCCAAAACAAGTCACTTCTAAAGTCACATTTGTCCAATATTTTATCATATCTATTAATAAAATATTGCTTGCCAAAAGATTTGTTTATTAGCTCCAAAGAATGGCCATGAATGATATTCCTAATAAGTAGGTATTATCTTTTTCGAATCATGGTAATGTCTGGAAGAATCCTGCGTTGGTGGCTCCGGACAGGATAACGGATGACTTTTGGAAATGTGCTCCCGAAACCCGCGCTCCGAGGAATTTTGCTGGGAAAAGACCACAGTGTGGCAAGAAACCAGAAGTGCTGTTCTCAATCCTTTTTTTACGTCTCATTAACCCTATTCTTTATCATCATTGGCATGCAGCTCAATCAGAACGTAGTAGGCAAAAACGCATTTGCACAGCTAGGCACATCCAATCTCTTTAGCCGGTAGACACTTTGAAATACTGAGCTGTTGAGTGTACAACAAACTGAATAAAAATCTCCACATTTATCCCCTTTCACTATTAATAGTAAAGAAAATCGTACAATCATATCTGTTGTACTTTTATATGCATTTTTATTATAATGTAAGTACAGTGATATAAACACTACTCACACACATACACACCTTTATTCCCATACCCTCACACTCACCCTTACACAATCCCCCACGATATTTTATTGCACTTTTCATTTGTTTTTTTTGCGTTTGTCTATAGGAAGATAACCAAGTTCCTTGTAAATGCTTATCTACGTCTTTTAATCCTTTCGGAGGGCGGTGGTGCCAGTGATACAGTTTTAGACTACTTCAGGCATCAACGATCCTACGAATTAACACACATGTCTTATACCTCGTGCACTATTGTTAAAACATAAATGAAGTTTATGTTAATTTAAGAAAAGTTAATAAATTATTCTATTAATAGTATGTTTATTTAATCCAAACATTCAAGTCCTTCTCACACATCAATCATCCTTAACTTGCGCCATTCGTTACCAGGTCATTCCTAAGCCTAAAGATGATGAAAGTAATGATTACTCTAAATAGAAACTAAAAAAAAAACTTTCCAAGACAAACACCAACACTCACCAGGCCAGCATGGTAAGTGCCCAAACTCCCACCTAAAAGAAAAAGAAAACTGGTGTTCTGTGCTTCCGCTCTTGGAGAAATCCTGTGTTTTAAAATTCAACGAACATTTATTGTGTTTTGGTGCAAGACACGACCTTCTGTATATTTTTCTGCGCCAGCGGTCCAATCTCGCGAATTCGCGCCGCATGTCTCTGATACCATTATTTTTACGTTACCGACATTTGATAAAGGTTTCGGAGACGCCCCACCGTTTTTAGAATTCTTGGCCCTGTTCGTGTTTACGACAAAACTTAGTAGCGTGTGTAGAGTCTTTTAAGTTGTCGATGTTGTTAAAAATAGTTTCACATATTATCGAACACCACATAGAGCTGCCAAACGAATGGACCCATTTTGATGCGGTTTTTATGATTGAAAACTGATGTTATCGAGATATTTTTTAGCTACATGGGGGGCTATAATATAAATCTCAGCTATAAAAATAATATATCACTTAGCTATAAAAAAAAGCAGATTTTTTATTTGAGCTTGTAATTACATGAAATGAATAACAGTTTCATAATAATACAAGGAACAGTTTTACGTCAGAACTTCTTTGAACAACTATTTCATTTCACGATAATAACTAATGATAATCACATCCATAAAAAAAAGTTTCACTTATGCAGCTAATCATAAATTCGTGTGAGTAAAATGGAGTAGTCACAAAAAAACATTTATTTCAAATAACAATGCATATTCGTAATCATCATCGTCACTCTGTATCACTGTGTAGTACACAGTGTGTACTGTGGTACTAATACTCTAGCCCAGACAATACTTGTGGATGTCTGCCGTTGTTCTTTGACATGGAGGTTTCTTCATGATTATATTGCTAATGGGAACTGAAAGTTGGGCTACCAATAACAGCATTTCTCATTCAAACCCACCACACTTATAAAAGCAAGCACAAACTGACTGTCACTCACTCCATTATAACACCTGAAACTGTAGTGTCACTATGTACTGTTGAACTACTACTAACTTTATTCCAGTGAATGATTATGGATGTCTCCCGTTGTTCTTTGAAATGGAGGTTTCCTCATGATAATTTTGCTAATGGGAACTGACCAATAACAGCATTTCTCATTCAAAACAACCACAAAGGCCCCTACAGACAAAACCTTCCAATATCTTGATTAAACGCCCGTCACTCTCCCAAGTCTCCTGCAAAAATCGTCAGCGGCATATTTTTTCACCGCGGGACGGATCGAAAATATTCAAAGATAAGATTGATGTTAGCGCGTGACAGCGAAGAGCCGTTAAGGGCGTGACGACAAGGAACATAGGATATATTTTTTATAAACTTTGACACGCTCTTGACGTGCAATTAGTTTCGGTAAAAATCTATTCTGATTAAAACATTAGAAAAAGAACATTCTCCCAAGGTTTCTACAAAAAGTTTAGGTTATGCCAATATGCGTAGATAGTAAGTATTATAGACAATAAATCATGGAAAATTTGTATTATATAGAGAGATAGAAAGATATTAGTTCTTGACCACAGAATAAATAATAGTAGTCCACTTGAAAGTGTGTTGCCTTTACATTAATACGAGTACCAAGAGTCTGGTTCCAATATTAGACGAGTTTTTATGTTTGGAAGGAAAACGACAAATGTTGCGATCACACTTTGAGACTTGTTTGGCGTGAAAAATGTTCACGCAAACAAATGCAACCTCATATTTGGCAAACTGTGATCCTGCCATATAATTTTTCAGTTCATATTCGTCATGTTATGCATTACGTGGTGGATACCGTGACGAATGTGAACTGAAAATCTGCAAGTGTTCAAAAAAAACAGACATCTGGGAGTTGAACTTGCGTGGAGTAGGTTCACAAGATGAATATATTATATTATATCACAATATTGAGAGATTTACCATGTTATAATATCTTGCATCCCGGATTAGCTCCAGATAAAACTATTTAATGGTAAACAGCACAAACACGAAATTTTATGTACGCATTTTATATTATGATAGTCGGTTTTAAATTTTACCATGACATGGTCTCCAGATAAAGAAACTCTGCAACGGTCAACATCACAGACACAAATCCGTTTGGGGCACAGAATTTCATATTTTTTTAACTGAATTTCTACTTAATCGGTCTAGTAGTTTCGGAGTGAATTAATTGGCTTTGGCAGATGGACAGACAGACTGACACACGAGTAAGCATTGGCTCACTCAAGGGTTCCATTTTTATTATCATTCGGACATACAGAACCCTAAAAATGTATCGATTAACCTAATTCAGATGTTATCCGAGTACCCTAACACGGGCTTAATTTATGCACTACCCCACACACAAGTAGGGTTACTACGTGGTGTGAACCTACTTGCGGTATTGATTGAAATAGTCGATTTCAATGTTGGTCAAATCAGTTGGATTGATGGAACGGGAAGCGTTCCTTGCAGGTGATTTAATACCGAAAAGCGCGGGGAATAACGGGATCACTAATGGTATTTTCCACAAAAGGTACCAAAAATTACCTTTAATTTTTCTTGTGATTGCTCTTGCCCTTAACTGTATCGCGTCATCTTAGCGACACACTTATCTCTATTCGAAGTTTTTTTTATTTCTAGTCATTGCCGATATATTCTTGTGTCAATTTCTACAGAATATTCTGGGACATTATTATGCATAAATTTTATCCAGTGCCTTTATTAGGCAACTCATAACCTTCCATTTCAATCCAAAATTGGGATATTTATTTTTTATTGCGATTACGCAACATTTCTTGCTCCACGTTCATGCCTTTTCAATCGATAGTTAAAAATGTATAGATTAAAATGGTAATTTTATGGTAAACCTGTTTATACGTCACAAAAAATATTTTCCAAAAAAAAAAAACTAAAAAGAATGAAATAATTTACAATTGAGCCAGAACAGTATCACTTTTTCGAAATTACCAACGTAATAATAATGCATAAATACAACATAAGATAAGAAAGAGTTTATTGAAGGCGGTGCCAAGCCGAGCCATAATTATTAATATGGTTGAGCTTATTCAAAAAGATAATGTCCAAATAATAAGCTCTAAGGTAACTTTATCATTTACTAGGTTGCTGTATTCGTGTCAATCGGTTTGTGAACGTGTGAAAGTCAAAATCTGCTCGTGTGAGTCTCTTGTTTTGTCTCTTCTGCGTTTCGTGTTTTGTATGAAGGTTCGTCATTGACAAATGCATATTACTTCGTACGTAGATAGGTAATTTTTTAAAGATATTAGATATAAATGATGCCTGGGTTTGGCACCGCCTTCAAAAAACTCTTTCTTATCTTATGTTGTATTTATGCATTATTATTACGTTGGTAATTTCGAAAAAGTGATACTGTTCTGGCTCAATTGTAAATTATTTCATTCTTTTTAGTGGTTGTTTACAAAATAACATTTTTATTATGAAGCCGAATTATTATTTTTTTGGAAAAATATTTTATTTTTTGATTTTTAGTGACCTAAGAAAACATTAAAATGAAATGAAAATGAAATAAAATGTATTTATTGCAGAAATTGTGTTATAAAGCGTTGTTATGCAATATTGTTTGTTTCAACAGTTTGTCCAACTAAGGACGTACAATATTTGTAAATTGGAAAGAATATATGCCAAAGAAAATAGTAGACACTCACTCACTTTAGTGAATAAAACCTACATATACTCGTATAACAACTGAACTAGTTTTGCCATCATTTTGTTGTTGCGTTCCTGTGACTATCTCTCGGCTCCATCATTAGACCCTGAAAACCAGACACATAACACCAGAGAACTCATCAAGACAAACCAAATGAGCCCAAACTCGGAGGGGTTCCATCATTTTGTTGTTGCGTTTCTGTGACTATCTCTCGGCTCCATCATTAGACCCTGAAAATCAGACACATAACACCAGAGAACTCATCAAGACAAACCAAATGAGCCCAAACTCGGAGGGGTTCCATCATTTTGTTGTTGCGTTCCTGTGACTATCTCTCGGCTCCATCATTAGACCCTGAAAACCAGACACATAACACCAGAGAACTCATCAAGACAAACCAAATGAGCCCAAACTCGGAGGGGTTCCATCATTTTGTTGTTGCGTTTCTGTGACTATCTCTCGGCTCCATCATTAGACCCTGAAAACCAGACACATAACACCAGAGAACTCATCAAGACAAACCAAATGAGCCCAAACTCGGAGGGGTTCCATCATTTTGTTGTTGCGTTTCTGTGACTATCTCTCGGCTCCATCATTAGACCCTGAAAACCAGACACATAACACCAGAGAACTCATCAAGACAAACCAAATGAGCCCAAACTCGGAGGGGTTCCATCATTTTGTTGTTGCGTTTCTGTGACTATCTCTCGGCTCCATCATTAGACCCTGAAAACCAGACACATAACACCAGAGAACTCATCAAGACAAACCAAATGAGCCCAAACTCGGAGGGGTTCCATCATTTTGTTGTTGCGTTTCTGTGACTATCTCTCGGCTCCATCATTAGACCCTGAAAACCAGACACATAACACCAGAGAACTCATCAAGACAAACCAAATGAGCCCAAACTCGGAGGGGTTCCATCATTTTGTTGTTGCGTTCCTGTGACTATCTCTCGGCTCCATCATTAGACCCTGAAAACCAGACACATAACACCAGAGAACTCATCAAGACAAACCAAATGAGCCCAAACTCGGAGGGGTTCCATCATTTTGTTGTTGCGTTTCTGTGACTATCTCTCGGCTCCATCATTAGACCCTGAAAATCAGACACATAACACCAGACAACTCATCAAGACAAACCAAATGAGCCCAAACTCGGAGGGGTTCCATCATTTTGTTGTTGCGTTCCTGTGACTATCTCTCGGCTCCATCATTAGACCCTGAAAACCAGACACATAACACCAGAGAACTCATCAAGACAAACCAAATGAGCCCAAACTCGGAGGGGTTCCATCATTTTGTTGTTGCGTTTCTGTGACTATCTCTCGGCTCCATCATTAGACCCTGAAAACCAGACACATAACACCAGAGAACTCATCAAGACAAACCAAATGAGCCCAAACTCGGAGGGGTTCCATCATTTTGTTGTTGCGTTCCTGTGACTATCTCTCGGCTCCATCATTAGACCCTGAAAACCAGACACATAACACCAGAGAACTCATCAAGACAAACCAAATGAGCCCAAACTCGGAGGGGTTCCATCATTTTGTTGTTACGTTCCTGTGACTATCTTCCGGCTCCATCATCAGACCCTGGATACCACATAACACCAGATAACTCATCAAAGCAAACCGAATGAGCCCAAACTCGAAGGGGTTCCATCATTTTGTTGTTGAATACCTGGGACTATCTTCCGGCTCCATCATCAGACCCTGAATACCACAGAACACTTGAGGACTCACCAAGACAAACCTAATGAGCCCAAACTCGAAGAGTTTCCATCATTTTGTTGTTGAGTTCCTGTGACTACCTTCCGGCTCCATCATCAGACCCTTGATACCACATGAAACCAGACATGATCTCACCAAGACAAACCAAATGAGCCCAAACTCGAAGGGATTCCATCATCCGATTGTGTAGTTCTTTTATATACTACTACTATTACTACTATTACTACTACTACTACTACTACTACTACTACTACTACTACTACTACTACTACTACTACTACTACTACTACTACTACTACTACTACTACTACTACTACTACTACTACTACTACTACTACTACTACTACTACTACTACTACTACTACTACTACTACTACTACTACTACTACTACTACTGTAACATGTTAAATCATGACTCCAAGTTAGATTTTGTTATAGATCTCGATAATAGAATATATTGTACAATGCCATCTGGCGAGGAGCAGCGTCTTTTCTATTAGATCAAGTAGTGTTTTCTCCGTATCTGAAAACCAGACGCCGAGTTTGTAAAAAAACGCCGAACTCCACCACGCGTGCGCCACTTTCTTCGTTAAAGGAATAATGAAAGCTTTTCTTGTTGAAGACAGATTGATAATTTCGCCTATCTAAGAATCAAGAAATAATGGTTGAATTTGCCTCTGCGAGTGAAAGGGAAAAGTTTTCATCTACTGTCTCAAAATAGATAAAATGGTTAATCCACGCAGCGACAGCTAGCTACAAGTGGCGTGAACTAGAAGAAAGGTGGAAACTAAGTGGAGGTCTCTGTCGGCAAGTAGCGAGCTTCTTAGTGTTGCTATTAATAATTGACGTTCCAGGAATATTTCGGGCTCTGAATAACTTTGGAAGAGGAACGGCTTGTTTAAAAATCCAGAATAGGTCGCATCTTTAAGTTGATAGCTAACAGATAATAATTACAGAATGGAGCGTTTGATATGTTGAAAATAATTTAAATCTAGAAATCGCTTGCGATGGTCACACCATGGAAGGTTTTGACATAATGCAAAAATCACGTCAAAGTTCCAGAGAAATTATTTTTTTTGTATGGACTTGTTCGAGTAAACACCGGATGCTGGCTGATATGTACCAAATCTGGCTGGAGGACAGTGACCAGTATTACTAGGCCGACAAGGTCTACTTTACGAAGCAAATGACAGAGTTAGTTCTGGATTTTTCGAGATAACCGGAAGTTCAAGATCTCAGTAGAACGCTACTCGAAGATGCAAAACAAGATAGTATATAAACAAGTGAGAAGCCTGTGGATTGGATTTTGATTTCGGACGTAAAATTGAATTGTGCATTCATAGTTGGCACGTGATAGATTCGGCGCAGGCGGCAGAAAAATACGCAGTTTCTCTTGTGTGAACAAAACGTCCGAGGCACGCTGTCCAGAACGAAGCTACCCTGTTACAGGCAAAATAAGTATACGAGTGCAAAGGCCAGGTTAGTGTGTTTACCCGTGACTTCAGTTTTGATCCAACGAAATATCTGTTTTGATTTTGCACCGCGTCTATCTAAGGCGGGCATCTCGAGACACATTTGAACACAAAGGAACGTGGGTTTCAGGTTAAATCGTGCATCTACGGTCGGCTATTGTCGTCACCACTGCGAGCTGCTGTGCGCGATCACCCGGGGCTCACCACCGTTCGTGGAAGAAGCCGGTCTACGAGGGACTCCAGAAGGACTCCAACACACCACCTGTCCAGTAGAAGATATCACCACCGTTCGTGGTCAAGCAGTAGGAGCTGATCGAGTGGAGTAAGGAGGCGTTCCGCGGCGGTACGCGAGACGACGATACGGCGTCCCAGGAACCTTCCAGGTTGGTCCACTCCAAATCATTTTGAGTCAGCGAGCTACAGTGTTGTGGGAAGCCTTCGCCTACTTGTGGGTTAATATATTGTTGAAAGATACTTTCTGTCTATTTTCTGTTATTATCTAGATATTTTCTGATATTATCTAGATACTTTCTGTTTATTTTCTGTTTTACTTCTGTTTACTTTCTATTTTAGAGTTTGATTTCCCTCTGGGAAACACAATCATACACACACACACTCTGTTTGCACTAGTTCTCTTTTAATTTAAAACATTCTATGGCAAAGACAAGAACATTCCGTTGCGTTGTGACCAATACATGTTAATCTGCTGAGCACAGACTCTAAGTTTTACTAGCCTAGGATTCTCCAGTACTATAGTAAATTCATATCATACAGCCCGAAGTTAAGTACTAGAATTTATATGTTTGAGGAAATTGTAATCACATTTGAGAATTTTGAGTTTTGAGTATTAAGTTAGTAATATTTCCTATTATAAGATCTTGCTGTTTATAATTATTTTGATGCAGAACAAACTAAATTAAGTGTAAAATATTTCTTTTTCAATTCCTCAGTAAAGGGGAGAGTACCATCCTTCGATAACTCATGTGTGCTTTTTCTATTTTTTGTAATAAAGCCCTTTGTTATTGAATTTACCATCTTGTTTTAATTCCTCGCCTTTACCTGAGAAGGAGGTCCGTTTCCTTAGCCGGGCAACGGCCCTTTCAATGGCGCCCAACTGAATAAATTCACATATATTTTTTCATATTTTACATATATTTTTTTTCATTTATTTTTTCTCTTACAAACTGGCGCTCAGGTACAGTGGCGTTCAATGTAAATTTGTTGGTTTTTTCTGCATCATATATCAGAGAGGATTTTTTGTAATAGGTAATAGGCACAACGCTTAATAATAATTACAAGCAAACAGGTGTGTTCATGAAAGTATCTTTCAACTGCCCCGTGGTCACGTGTAATATTACTATGTGAAACTAAACTATAATATCTCTTTGTGTGTTGAACCTATAATACTGTTTGTGTTATTTTGAAAACTTGGTATGTTATTTGACTGTTGTAGGAAAAATATTATGTGTATTTAATGGTGATTCATGTGTAATTGGTTGTATTTTTTTCTATCATTGGATTATGTATTGGTGTGATATTTAAAACAGTATAGATCTGTTAGTAGAGTGACTTTTACTTTGTAGGTAGGTACGTACCATTTTATTGCAAGTGTGTCACAACACAACAGTTTTTTTTATATATTGTTTAACATATCGGTTCCAAAACATTATAGAACAATTTAATTACACAAAACACATACACACATTTTTCCTTCTGTTCATTGTATTTTAGGGTTCGCTCAAAACATTTATGAGGTTCCGTAGATTTTTTTTAATCAATTGGTAGTAGATTTTTTTAAGATTTCATTTACCTTCTGTTCATTGTATTTTAGGGTTCAGTAAAATATATGTGAGATTCAGTAGTTTTCTTTTTTTTCTTGGATCGTTTGTTAATTATTTTTTTAGGAGTTCATTATTATTTTAGCACAACAGTATGCAGCACAAATGGAACACGCCTAATGACGCTATATTCTTTTTTTAAAGATGAGCAGATTTAGTAGGGTTCCATTTGTTTGGCAGGTTTTAAAGTCAACAACCACAAAGACAAGTCCGTCAATTCAAAATCCATAAAGCGGTGATTGGGGGTTAGTGCCGTTCTAAATCTACCTCTATTGTGAAGCATTGAACAATTTCAGGTTCATTGCTTATGTCCAGTTTTGTTTTAGTTAGGTTGTGATGTTTTCGTTTGGTTAAATAGATAAGGTTTGTCTATTTTATTTTTTAGTTCCATCGGCTAAATCTTTTGTTAAATTTTTGTAATTGTTGATATTTGGTAATTTTTTTTTTAAAGTTAGTAACAGTTTTTTTTTTAGATAGAATGGAACTTTGTACGTAAGTATATACAGGGTGTCGAAGTTTTGAGGCACATTTCATGCGCCATTGTGGTACCGGTGATGACTTGGAGAAGTTTTTTGATCATGAATTGTGGACAACACATTGATCATCCTTTTGTGGATATTGTTGCGTTTGGGTAATGAATAAAGTTAATCCATACACAACATATCTTCTACTTTTCAGACCTTAGTGGTATTGGAGATGTCGGTGGATGGTAGTTATAAGAGCTGAGGACAGCTCCATATTTTCAGAGGAGGGGTAGGGCCGCTTGTGCTTTCTCTCGCTCACCTTTCATTGTCAGCGTACGATACACATATTTTGCGTATATACATGAAGAATGACTAATCAGAGAGTGTTTTTGTTTTGGTGATCGTATATTATGGGATACATAATGATCGTTTTTTATAGATTCTGTCGTGTTCGGAAAATCGGTGGGGTGGTGCCGGTTACGACGGATCTGGTTTTTTTTGCACGCCCTAGTGGTGTGACAAATTTTGTAGCACATATGTTTATGCGCGAATTTCAGGCAAGAATAACCTTAGCCGGGTTAGACTGATGTCCAGATACACGGGTGCGGATGACAACACCTGAACTAAAGAAGCCTGGGTCAAAACATGGATTTTTCATGAAGGTTTTTTGTGGAGAGTATAGACTAACCCTGGACCGCAAATATGGTTGCGTAAACATCTGTCCCGGGGAAGGCTCATTACTACGAGATGATTACTGGAGTAATAGAGAAAGAAAGATTTTATGGGTAGTCCAATTATTATTTTTTAGGTATATTTTTGGTGATTTTTTTTTGTTGTATTGTTATTAGCTGGCGAGTTTTGCAGGGTAAATTTGGTTTAGATTCTCAGGTTTTGGTTTCTTGTTTTAGGTTTAGCTCAGCCAACTTAGAATTTTTGTGTTAGAATATAGGATTAGCCCGGACGAGACAGGATTTTTTTTTGATGTGTAGAACATTGGTCCTGGCAGTTGGAATAAAAAAGGAATGGCAATCTCAATAAGGTAAAAATGTTTAGAATTGGGGTAATCACTCATGTGACATTTTCTTTAGACGATTTAAAGTACATTATTTGTGTCAATGTTTGGCATGTTACTTTGATCGAAATTTAACAGTAAACTTTAGAGACTGGCTAGGTAGTTGGATATTTTTGTTCAGGCATATTATGTTATTTTATTTAGAAACATATTTGATCCTAGTCCAGCATGTTATATTTTTTTTGTAGATTTTATCAAACGAGCGCAGAGGCGGTTTAGACTGGTGACCTCTTTAAACTCAAGCCTAGAAACTAGTTAACGAAACAGAGGCGGTTTTTTTCTGGTGACCTCTATAAATGAAAAGCCTAAAACCAGTAAAAGCGCGAAGAGGCGGATTTCCTGGTAACCTCTATAATAAAAAGCCTAATTACCAGTAACAGAAATTCTAAAGCGGGTTTCCACTCAACTTTTCTTTACAAGGGGATAGGGGGTATGAATGTTTTACCAAATGTAGCATAAGTCCCAACAGCTAAATGTTCGGTACTGTGTCTATATAGGTTGTTTAAAAGGAAAGTGAATGCTCACAATTAGGTGTGTAGCAGGACTTATGGTATGAAAGAAGGATATATAGCGACTTACTTACTGACTATACCGGATTTGTAGTGATTGATTTTTGTCAGAGATTTTGTAAATAAAAGGAGTGCAATGTAAATGTATAAATTTTTTAGTTTCCACAAATAGATTCACCCGAATAGATTGGCATTATAACAAAGTGATTAGGAAACATATAAGAGGAAATATGCTAAATTAGAGATCTTGATAAATATATTGTACCCGGTTGAAATGTCACATGAATGAAGGAGGGACTTAGTGCATAGGTTAATATTTTTTTTTTTTTTTTTTTTTAGAAAGGTTTGTTGGTAAAATTTTAGTTCCAGGATTGAAATTATTGTTAACTTTCGGCCTGCGCCTGCAGCAGTGAACTTAGAACTGCGATATTCTGTTGGGGAATTTGGTCATATTTTTTTTGTTTTCATTCTTCGTTAAAGTTTGCGTTTCAGAGTTTGTTTGATTCAAAATATTTTGTTTGGGGATTTACAATATACCCAAAGAGGTCCAGGAAGTTTTTTTGGTTTCCACATTGTCAATGAGTTTTTTTTTTTTAGTCTGGTTCTGTTTGCTTTTAAATCTCTTATTGAAATAGTTCCAGTGACTGTTATCGCTGAGGGCAGCGAGTGTTTCACATTGGCATGTGAAACTTTGGCAGGAGAGGGTGTATTGTAACATGTTAAATCATGACTCTAAGTTAGATTTTGTTATAGATCTCGATAATAGAATATATTGTACAACGCCATCTGGCGAGGAGCAGCGTCTTTTCTATTAGATCAAGTAGTGTTTTCTCCGTATCTGAAAACCAGACGCCGAGTTTGTAAAAAAACGCCGAACTCCACCACGCGTGCGCCACTTTCTTCGTTAAAGGAATAATGAAAGCTTTTCTTGTTGAAGACAGATTGATAATTTCGCCTATCTAAGAATCAAGAAATAATGGTTGAATTTGCCTCTGCGAGTGAAAGGGAAAAGTTTTCATCTACTGTCTCAAAATAGATAAAATGGTTAATCCACGCAGCGACAGCTAGCTACAAGTGGCGTGAACTAGAAGAAAGGTGGAAACTAAGTGGAGGTCTCTGTCGGCAAGTAGCGAGCTTCTTAGTGTTGCTATTAATAATTGACGTTCCAGGAATATTTCGGGCTCTGAATAACTTTGGAAGAGGAACGGCTTGTTTAAAAATCCAGAATAGGTCGCATCTTTAAGTTGATAGCTAACAGATAATAATTACAGAATGGAGCGTTTGATATGTCGAAAATAATTTAAATCTAGAAATCGCTTGCGATGGTCACACCATGGAAGGTTTTGACATAATGCAAAAATCACGTCAAAGTTCCAGAGAAATTATTTTTTTTGTATGGACTTGTTCGAGTAAACACCGGATGCTGGCTGATATGTACCAAATCTGGCTGGAGGACAGTGACCAGTATTACTAGGCCGACAAGGTCTACTTTACGAAGCAAATGACAGAGTTAGTTCTGGATTTTTCGAGATAACCGGAAGTTCAAGATCTCAGTAGAACGCTACTCGAAGATGCAAAACAAGATAGTATATAAACAAGTGAGAAGCCTGTGGATTGGATTTTGATTTCGGACGTAAAATTGAATTGTGCATTCATAGTTGGCACGTGATAGATTCGGCGCAGGCGGCAGAAAAATACGCAGTTTCTCTTGTGTGAACAAAACGTCCGAGGCACGCTGTCCAGAACGAAGCTACCCTGTTACAGGCAAAATAAGTATACGAGTGCAAAGGCCAGGTTAGTGTGTTTACCCGTGACTTCAGTTTTGATCCAACGAAATATCTGTTTTGATTTTGCACCGCGTCTATCTAAGGCGGGCATCTCGAGACACATTTGAACACAAAGGAACGTGGGTTTCAGGTTAAATCGTGCATCTACGGTCGGCTATTGTCGTCACCACTGCGAGCTGCTGTGCGCGATCACCCGGGGCTCACCACCGTTCGTGGAAGAAGCCGGTCTACGAGGGACTCCAGAAGGACTCCAACACACCACCTGTCCAGTAGAAGATATCACCACCGTTCGTGGTCAAGCAGTAGGAGCTGATCGAGTGGAGTAAGGAGGCGTTCCGCGGCGGTACGCGAGACGACGATACGGCGTCCCAGGAACCTTCCAGGTTGGTCCACTCCAAATCATTTTGAGTCAGCGAGCTACAGTGTTGTGGGAAGCCTTCGCCTACTTGTGGGTTAATATATTGTTGAAAGATACTTTCTGTCTATTTTCTGTTATTATCTAGATATTTTCTGATATTATCTAGATACTTTCTGTTTATTTTCTGTTTTACTTCTGTTTACTTTCTATTTTAGAGTTTGATTTCCCTCTGGGAAACACAATCATACACACACACACTCTGTTTGCACTAGTTCTCTTTTAATTTAAAACATTCTATGGCAAAGACAAGAACATTCCGTTGCGTTGTGACCAATACATGTTAATCTGCTGAGCACAGACTCTAAGTTTTACTAGCCTAGGATTCTCCAGTACTATAGTAAATTCATATCATACAGCCCGAAGTTAAGTACTAGAATTTATATGTTTGAGGAAATTGTAATCACATTTGAGAATTTTGAGTTTTGAGTATTAAGTTAGTAATATTTCCTATTATAAGATCTTGCTGTTTATAATTATTTTGATGCAGAACAAACTAAATTAAGTGTAAAATATTTCTTTTTCAATTCCTCAGTAAAGGGGAGAGTACCATCCTTCGATAACTCATGTGTGCTTTTTCTATTTTTTGTAATAAAGCCCTTTGTTATTGAATTTACCATCTTGTTTTAATTCCTCGCCTTTACCTGAGAAGGAGGTCCGTTTCCTTAGCCGGGCAACGGCCCTTACACTACTACTACTACTACTACTACTACTACTACTGTAGTTTTTAATTGTCATCAGAACTACAAACAGGTGCAAAACTTCAGCATCTTTGGACGTCCTTAAATTGTTCAAAACAGACAGAAGACAGACAGAGTAAACAGACAGAGATACTTTCGTTAAGTATTGAGCATTGATTGTACATAGTACTTGTGATATTTTTTCACTGTGATATTTAGTTAAATTTGCAATATTAAGATATTACGATTGTTATGCAGTTTTTTTGCACCCCTTGTTTAAACAAGAAATAAATAAAAACCATCCAGTAACAGGTTTGCACTCTTCTACTTTTAAGGGTCGAATGTAGTGTATATGACGTACCAAAAACAAGTTGTTTTAACACTATTACGCATTGAATTATAATCAAATGGTAGTATGTCAATGCTTTTACGCCATTTTCCCCTCTTCTACAAAATGTTTTGCAACAGGATGTAAGTTAAGCCCCCGCGGGTAGACAAAAGGTTAAGCCTGAACGAACACAACAGTTTTACATCCCGATAAAGTGACAAAGCCGAAGACTAAAAGGCTATAAAATAGCCTTTCATGTTGTGTCTGTTTTCATAGTCATAAAATAAAGTAGGTACATAACTTCGAGGTTTTTCAATAAAGCGAACGGCAGAAATTCACAATTGACTTCATAATGGAGATGATATAATCGCCTGGAGATATCTCGTAGCGATGTCAAATTTACTTGATAGGGCCTTATTAAAAGTAGAGAGACAGTGGTATTGTTTGGCCGGATTGGCCGACAAGAATCCGACAATGCTGGAGAGGCTGCTTGAAATATTACTAGGTAATGCTTATTATTCTCAAGGTTAAATATTCGGATTTATTGGGAGCAGAATCTATCAAAGACCACGGCGAGTCAACCACACAACTGATTTATTTTATATCCTACCCACCTAAAAATATATAACCACGTAGTTACCTATGCTGGATTTGCTGTGCCATACTTTCGTTTGTGCTGATTCAAAGCGCCCCATCGAGCGTACATGGAACTAAAATTGACATTGTTTCATCTCCTGACGTTAGTCACAGAATAAATAATATTACAAATACGGTAGTTCCGTGGACGCTCACTACTGCCAAAATACTGCTATCAGCGCCAAAATGGCGATAATCAAATGCCCTCATTGCCACGTTCGTCATGAACCAGTACAGAGTAATATGCAGTTGTCTATGCCTATGCCCCATTTATTATTACACGTAACTCACAATCACAACACTGTAAATTATTTTGTAATATTTTTTCTTTGTCCTTATTTTACCTGATGTTGAACATACGAGTAGAGTACACAGTACTACAAAATAATACTTGCTTATAGCCACCGCATCACAGCATACATACCACGATGTAATGTGTCTAGCTACAAGCAGTTGTTTAGCTGTTATACTTATCCCAAAACAAAGAATGTTTTCTACAGAAATACTACGGAATTCAAGCCCTTCTCCCTCTCCTTCTATAATATTACAAATATTAATGAGATAAATTTATGTTTAAATATTTGTAAAAAATATGTTTTATTTTTACAATGAAAGTGTAGATAATGTTTTAATTAAACTATATAAATAGAAATATTAATAGAATTAAGATGGTTTGAATAAAATATTAGACGAAAAAATTATGGTTAAAGTAGCTCAATTGGTTAGGAGAATTTATCAGGCATGGATGGACACAGGATCGATACATTACCCTTAAAAAAAAACTACACCTATAAAACAGTACCGTGACTAATGGAATTTGATAATGAAAGCCCCAAATATCAGTGAAATACTGTCTAATAAAGATAAAAGTATTATTACGTTTAATGCACATCCCACACCTATATTATGTTGTCTATGTAGATGTGTGTATTGTATTTTAATATATTTGTATATGTGTAGTTGTTGTTTAAGTTAGAACTAGATTAGTTGTTTAAGTTCATGTACCTTTTAGATTTATTTATTTTTGATTATTATTGAGCGTCACAGTCCATGACAATTAAATGTATTCCTCTCCATTCAACGGTTGTCTGCAAGAAATCGCTTTAAGCGATAAAACCGCCCACTGTACTCTATTTAAGTTAAATGTCTATTCTTGAGTATGATGTATTTGGTGTGCAATAAAGCGTTTATCTATCTATCTACACCTACGCCATTGCCGGAAGTAGAGAGAAGTTGTCTATTTCTACGTGTTGCTCTAAAAAAAGCAATGCACAGACTACATATCCTACCACAGTACATAATTAATCTCCCATACCCCGGCTCAAGATCAAGTTACTTAAAATTATTTAAAACAAACATTTTAAACTTTAACTTGCAACACTAAAACTATTTTAGCTATTTTAAAACTAAAGTACTGGCAACATCTACAATGCATAATGTCAACTTCAGTTTGACATCGATGACTTGACTTTGACTTTCTAGCATACATACTTCAAAACACATAACTGCTGATAGCATTGTACATTTTACCAGTTTAAATAATAAAAGTTATCATTAGTTAGTCTTTGTAATTATACACTGATCAATATAAAAAGTATCATACATCTTACAGATCATATTATATTGAGCAAAAAAAAAACAGTGTAAACCTATATACTTGAAAAATCTACTCTAGAACAAAATGTACCATTTTGGGGAAAAACAATGAACTATTCATTAAATCTGTTGTTTATAACTATAGTTATTTATATAGGTGACCTAAAATATACTACGACTAGACGATCAGTAAAGCGCCACCCTTCCATGGTTGAAATACCTCGCACAAGAACGAAGCGTTACGCTTCTTCATTTATTATAAGAACTGCAAAGGAGTGGAATGCCCTGCCCTCGTCAGTGTTTCCGGTAAATTATAACCCCGGTGTGTTCAAGTCAAGAGTGAATAGGTATCTACTAAGCAAGCGTGCTACACCTTCCACCACATCATCGCTTTCCATCAGATGCGATCGTAGTCAAACGATTGCCTAGTCCGTAATAAAAAAAAAAAAAAAAAAAAAGAAAAAAGAAAAAAAAAGTGATTATCTTACAACATAATTGCATACAAAACTTCAGGTGAATCCTAATAAACTAACTAAATAATCATGCCTCACTTTGGACAATGACTTGGTAAGTAGTAAGTACTTCTGCTCTTTTTTCAGAACTTGGAACATACTTCATATTTATCAAACCTTTGTTTACAAAATATTTTATGAAATGCACCCTGTGTTTGGATCTTTTACTGTTTTTATAACTTTGAATCATACTTATTGTACTTTGATTGACAATTAGCAAAACACAGTTTGAATTATCATTGCACTTGAGGTCTTTGAGCACAATGATGCTGCATAGTATTCACTCTCACAGGTTGATAAACAAACTGCAGATTGCGTTTTAGAACTCCAGCTTGTCAGGTTGCCATGGTGGAAAATTGCTACTCCACTTTTGCTACACATTTTTACGGTCCATCTTTTCAGAACCAAAATCTACGTTTGAAAAAGCAAATAAATTGTTATTCTTTTCTTTCTTGTAAACTAATCCTTTTTCTTTTGTCTGTTTCTGGTATCTCAGGACTCTCTTTCCCGTTTTCCACAATGTAGCTGGTAGACGGTGCATGTATCTGCTGAGGAATGCATATGCTATTTCTGGTCTGCTGACGGTAGCCAGATACATTAGCGATCCTACGAGTTCTCGATATGGGATGTTTGTTAACATATTTTCCTTTTTATCAACATCTAGGCTAACTTCCATCGGGGTCCTTATGCCTTTACAGTCTTGCATATTAAACTTTAATAAAATCTTGTCAATAGTACGTGTTTGTTTTATTTCCATTCCTAAAAATTTACTGATATATCCCAGATCTTTAGCTTATAATTCTTCTTTGAATTTATTTATTATTTTCTTTCCATTTCCAATTATCAGTATATTGTCGACAAAGATCAGTATAAATACATTACTCGCTGTGTATAGACAAAAATTGCTTTAAGATTGTTTTAAACCATTTTTTGACAGAAAATCATGTAGCCGTTCATTCCAACAACGGGATGATACTTTCAAAGCATATAAAGCTTTCTTTAGTTTCAGTACTTTTCCTTCTTTTCTTTGTAAACCTTCGGGATATTTTATATGGTGATGTCTGTCTTTAAATTTCCATTCAAAAAAGCTGTCGGAACATCTAGTTGTCTGATAAATAAATCTTCTTGCAGAGCTTTATTTATGAATAATCTCACAGTAGCAATTCTAGCGACTGGTGCGTAGACATTTATAGTAGTTTCTTCTTGGAATCCTTTTGCAACGAGTCTAGCTTTCTTTGTTTTATCAGGTTTAGTTCTAAATACCCATTTTGTATCAATAGCTTTGCAGTCTTCTGGTAAATTACATTCTTCCCATGTTTGTAGCTTTCTGTGAGCTTTGAGCTTTTGGTCTATAGCATCTGTCTAACCTTGTTCAACTGCTTCGTTGTAGCTAGTGGGATCTGTTGTTATTAATGCATATGCTTTATTTGATAGATCACATATATAACGCTGAATTGGCTTTCTTTGCCGTTTTTGTATATTTTCCTTTTCTGAGTCTTCGGTTTCAGTGTCTGTAAATTCTAGATCATCTTTTTGTTGAAACATACTTTTAGGGGGTGATTTTTTTAACTCTTTTGTTTCTTTGGATTTCTTGTCTTCTTTACTTTTGGGTGATTTTTCCTTTTCTGATATGTCTTTATACTTTACTGGTCCATTTTTTTTCTTCATAGTATTTGTATAATTCTGTCTCTTTATTTTCCTCTGTGTACTTATAGTTTGTTTCATCGAATCTGATATCTCGTGATACTTACTACTGCATCTGTTTTTGAATCCCATAATCTTTAGCCTGATCCACAGTACCCAATCATCATCATTTGCTTTGCACGAGGTTTTAGCTTGCTTTGTCTAGGTAGTATTACACTCCATGCTTTTGATCCAAACACTCTCAAGTTATCGAGCTTTGACGTACCATACCATATGTTGGCTGGTATATCTCCTTTTAGCGCTTTTGTGGGCGATCTGTTTAATGTGTATGCTGCACACCTTATTGCTACGCACCATAAATATATAGGTAGATTAGTTTCTAGCAACATCGCTCTTACTTTATCATTAAGTGTTCTGTTCATTCTCTCACATACTGCGTTCTGTTGCGGTGTGTAACTACATGTTGTTTTTTGCTTTATACCATTTTGTTCATAAAATGTCAACAATGTTTCATTTAGAAATTCCTTTTCTCTATCTGTTCTGATTCGTTTCACATTTATTCTGTTATTTTTCATTTTTCTAATATAGTTTATTATGTATCATTTTGCTTTATATTTTGGTTTTAACAAATGTGATTCTGTGAAATGAGAGTAATCATCTATTATTGTTAAATAAAATCGTTCATCTTCTTGAGTTTTCGGTGTCACTAGCCAATATATAAAATCACCTATTTGTTTGGTTCTGGGTATCGGGTGCGAGTTGAATGAGCACCGAGCTCCTTTAGCTTCCATGCATAGTGAGCATCTTTCATTAGACAGCGGTAAACTTAGTATTTTCATACCTGCATAATTTAAATGACCTATTCTTCTATGCCATAAATCACCATCTTTCTTTGTAGTTACTAAACAACTATTTTCATTTATTATCATTTTTACAGTGTATAACTTTCCATTACCTTGACCTCTTATTGTGACCTTTTGACTGCTGATTTGTGATTTTTAATCCCTTTTCATTTAGTTTAGTTACAGATATAAGGTTATGTGATAGTTTATCCATCATAAGATAACCTTCTATATTGACAAAGTAATCTTCTTTTCACATTACAAATAGATTTCCTTTCTTGTTTGTTGAAATCATGCTGCCATTTGCAACTTGTATTTATATTTCCGGAATTTGCTCTATCTATCAAATTCCGGAAATATTCTATTATATATATTGATTAGAAGTAGATTGTTTTGTTAAACTTTTTTCCTTGAGTTCAGCGTCAAGCAACTTGCTTTTAACAAAATCTAATGTTCATTCTGTGTTTGATGTTTCCAAGGCCGTTACTACCTGTTGGTGTGCCTCTTCTACACTAATGAGCAATTGACAGACTTTGTCCTTTTCTTCCATTTTTGAGTTATTTGTTTATAGTCCTCTGACAATTTTGTCAAACTGTGTGAAATGCTCCTCCGGCACATTTTTTTTACATTTCATATTTATTAGCTTTCTTTTGAGATAAATCATAGTAGATATTGTACTTTTTCTAAAAAATATGTATATTACTCAAATTTTCTATCATTTCATAATGCTGTTTTGGCTTCTTTGACGTATTCCAAGTGTTTATATGGTAATGTTTGTATTATTAAGTTACGCGCTTTCGCGTCTTGCTGTGCGGCTTCCATCGTTTGTGGACTTTCTGGTTTTGCTTTTATGACCACGCTGCAGCCTTTCTCATCCATTGCTATCTGGATTCTGAAGATCCAATTTGCGAAGTTACCATTTTGCAATAGTGGTACGTTATACCGCTGAGCTGACATCGCACTGATTTCCATTTTGAAGCTTTTCTTTAGCAAAAAAATATAAAATAATCCTATCCTATTCCTAATGGAATTGGGTAATGAAAGCCCCAAATATTAGTGAAATACTGTTTAATAAAGAGAAAAGTATTATTACGTTTCATGCACATCTTACACCTACGCCATTGCCGGAAGTAGAGATAAGTTGTCTATTTCTACGTGTTGCTCAGACAAAAAAGCAATGCACAGACTACATATCCTACCACAGTACATAATTAATCTCCAATAGTGACAAATCTTGTTCCTTGAGCAACAAAAAAATAAATAAAAAAAACCATCCTTAAATTTTCCAAAGTTAACACGTGGGCAAAGCTGCGGGCACAGCTAGTGATCAGTAAATATGTAGTTTCACTTAGCCGCTAAAATCAATACAAAAGTCGGCTATTACTTTCAAATGGCCGGTCGCTTATTTATTCTCTATTTTAAAACCATTGTTGTTCGGTTATTTGACCGTTTATAAATTGGATGCTTATTGCTATTAGGGTAATTCCAGTATAATAATTATAATAATTAGCATGATATTGGACACAAAAGTACAGTAAAAAGTTTTTTTTTACCTAATAACTAGAGATGTTTGTGATTTATCTATGCCCTGAGACATTGATTTTCAATGCTCAAAATATAGAGTCATACTTCCTAGCAGAGACATGAATTTGTAAAAACTCCAAATATAGCCAATTCAATGTATGCTTCAAACCAATTACAGAATATGAAAAAAAAAATGGTTCATTTCTTGAAGAGTTTGTAACCCTATTAATATACCTAAACTTCCACAATATTGAAAAAAATATACGATAGCTTGGCCATACATTAAATTAATATAATAATAATATAATATATTCAGGACAATTCCACACCAATTACCTAACCCCAAACTAGGATAACCTGTAATATGGGCACTAGATAACGGATAAACATACATAAATACGAATATCAACATCCATGACTCGGAACAAACATATCTGCTCATCACACAAATGATTGCACCTTGCAGGATTCAAACCCGCGACCATTGGATTTTGTTCCTAGGGTTACTAGCCACTAGACCAACCGTATTTTTTCATGTTTACATGCGGAACATGCTGTTATCTGTTGTAACTTTTAAACTTTTGCGATTCGAACACATAGTTAAACTTGATCAATGCAACTAGATCGAAACGTCGAGGTAAATAAATATTAAGTTTTCAGCGCGATTAAGTCCCGTTTAAATATTTAACTATGTTATCTGTTGGTCAGGGAACCACCTTAAATATAACCTTCAGATGAAATTAATATTGATACAACTATTCTAACATGCACCATCCCATAGTTTCACTTCACAATGATACCCCCCAATATCTCAGCAAGTATATTTTTTTCCTATCGATGACACTAATTTCATTTATGTACAAGAAATAGTTTTTTTTTTCAAAATGGCGGACGTTGAAATATAGCAGGCTTTATAAGAAATGCTAGCTGACCTTTGATTTAGCCAGCAGTTAGAATTTCTTGTTGAAATACTGTTCACCAACATTTTGATAATATTTCCAGACTCTACCCTCTAGCCCCACTAGAAAATTTTAAAGCGCTCCCCGGGCATGTGGATCTTAAAATGCATTGTGTGTCGCACAACAAAACGACGATCCTTTTTGTTGTCATTGTTGTCCCACTCTGTTGAAATTCAAAAGGTAAAGTAATACGATAAAATGAAAATGTTTTCTTTTGATTTCGTTGAAAGGATGTTAGCCCGTTTGTTAATGATATAAACACAGTTCAGAAGGGATGATACGATATTATTATTTATAACTACATTAATAGTTAAATAAGTGTTATTTAATTTCCAGACATGTAAATTAGATTTTCCTAACAGACACTTCTCACTTTGATGAAAGATTTCGCTCGTGTAAAACATAAAATGGGCATCATCTAAGCTTTATAAATTTAAAACGAATGAAGACCTTATTTGAAGTTTAAATTAAACATTGCCTATTCAATATTGATGTTCATTTTCTTGTTAGCTAGGTATTGTTTCTTGCGTAAAGTAAAATCAATGAAGTGTGGCTTGGGATAAATAATATTCTCAAGTGCAATAAACTCTGACATCAGAGCAACATTTTTTATATTTTTTTATGGAACACTCGTAGGGAACACTAGTATATTTCTATGCATTGCGTGGTCCCACTTAAATGTTGTAAAAAAACAGTTGTTTTAGTCAATCCATTAAAAGAAGGTATTTTAAGGTTTATCAACGCACAGATTTTTAGATAGAGAAAAACAGTTTGTTTCATATCCAATATCTCAGCTGATATACAAACATGTCATTCACCCATCTCCTAGGTAGGTTAGTAAAATAGTAGCAAGGCTACGTAAAACCTCGTGGCCTTGTGTTTCCCTTCGTCTAAATTTAGACATGCAAAATATTCATAAAACCTCTCAAGCACCACGTAGACGTCAGTAAGTGGCCGCGGTCCTGTGGGCCCAGCTCTCTGGTTCCTGGTTCTAGAGGCCATCGCGGCCCATCGTGGCTCGTCCCTTTGTGGCGAGATCTCAAGCAGAGCCACTCGAGTCTCGCCAAGCTTCAAGAGGATGACTTGTGTATCTTCGTACTTAATCGCTGCCCCGGTTACTTTTAAGTTTTTTTACTTTAATTCTCATTTGGAATGATTATGTTATAAAACATTATGTCTTTTAAATGTTTTATATTGAGTCACGTATCCAAACTTATCTTCTATTCTACTTATCAATAGTGACTTGCCCCGGCTTCGCACGGCTAGCGCTCACACCACGGCATTTTTTTTTACTTCTAGCATTTTTATACCCGTCGTAACGTAAAAAAATACGCCAGTAAGCGTAATTCAAAATCTTTACCAGTAACATGGTGTTTATTGACCATTACATTTCACTCACGTATTAGACAGACTTGTTATTATTGCGTTTTCATGGCAATTTGTCCTTATTATTTCGTTTCCAATGTAACGTGTCATTCCGTTCTGTATTTTACCTCGTTTTTATTAAGTCACTTTCTTGTTTCTCCTCCCGGCAGGAATCCTGCAACTCAAATTTCGAGCAATTCCTGACTAGTTCTCCTGCTGAAACTTTCAGGGTAGCTCACAACTTGATGAAAACATATTATGAAAAAAGAAAAGAAAACCGTGGTTTTTAGATTAGTTTTTTAATCTACGTTTGCTGTTTGTTTGATAACTTTAGGTTACATTATTGCATTATTGTAATTTTCGCAGAAATCTCAAATTTCTTGATAAATAAAATAGTTAGTGCACATATTACTTGCTGATAACGTAGCTTTCTATAAGTGAAAGAATTTTTTAAATCGTTTCAGATTTTTTTGAGTTTATCCATTACAAACTAACATATAAACATATAATAAAAAAAAACAAATCTTTCCGCTCTAAAACATTAGTATAGATGTAGATGTAGATTATAATATCGTTAATTAATTGTTAACACTGATTTTAGGATTTACTTTCTACTATTTATGAATTGACAATACTTCGATTAAGAACAGTCACCTTGCGATCGTAAAACCAAAGAGAGAGGAAAGAGCGAACAATGAGCAGTTTTCCCTTAGAATATTTACACTGCCTTAGGGCAGAAGTAGCGTCGATGACGTCACTACAAATAGAAAGAACGAGCGATATACAACTAAGGCTAAGACAGAACGGGACAGAGCTATTTATTTTGCATCCCTTACGCGTAACCTTGTTTTTTTGTCTGTAACAAAGTCAACTTTGTGAGAAAAAGTACATGAGCTCGGTTGGCGAATAGTATTTTTGTATTTTTAAAGTTTTAGAATATATTTAGGGTGAGAAACGGACTCCATTAGTGTTTTAAAAGTTTACACCATGATTGGGTGTAGTGTTTCTGGCTGCCAAAAGCCTAGTGAATACAAAAATCCTGGAATTATCTTCCACACGTAAGTATTACTTTTCACCTAATATTTTTAATGTTATGTGCTACAAGCTCGTCTCAAATAAATTTCCTATGTAATATTCTTCACAATAGCATCGATTTTTAATCCGTAGTCACCTAATTCCAGTAAATAAGTCGCAATTAAAAGTAAGATAACCTTAAACAGTAACAAGGAGAATGTTTCCATAAAATGGCATGTAGTTTTACCCAATTTATAGGGTAATGATTTTGTTTTGCAGTTTGTATCATGAAACATCAAAATAAACTTAATAGGTATTTTCGGTATGTTAAAATAATATTTTTATTCAATTTAATTTAAACGATATACAGTATTTATTATTAGTGTTTAATTATAACTGTATTTTTGTATGGAATAAGGAAACCGGAACGATATTTTTACTTATTCCTATTATTGATATTAAAGTAAGACAAGAGGCATGATTACAGTATGTAATAAAATAATAAACAAAATTATTTTATTTCAGGTTTCCTATATATACAATTGTAAAACAACAATGGTTAAATGCAACAGGCCAAACAAATTGAGTACCAAGTAAATATGCAAGAATTTGCTCAGTCCACTTTGATGCCTACACAAATAGTAACAACAAATAAAAACAAAAGGCTCGTTAAAGATACTTTTCCGGTAGAATTTGTACAGTAGTCACAGCATACCTATATGTTTGTGAAGTTAGGCTCTGTGAACGATTGCGCAGGTACTGCTGTGGGGGTAAAACAGCATGAAGTAAGAGTGAAATAGAAAATGCGAATAACGTAATCGAGTGAGCGAGGCAGTTATACAATGCTGTCTTCACTTTCAACATTGGGATTGCGCCTGAAAAATAGCAGTTTGCGCAGCTACTAGCAGGTAACTTCCGAGCCACATACTTCCGCTGCGACTACTGTACATGTATGTGCTTTCTTGTTGCTTACTTTTTTTTAAATTATTGCATCACACATTGTCACTATCAGTTAGTTAATTCATAGTCATTAAAAATTCGTGCTGTCATTAAGTAGGTAACTATATGTGTTTTTTGTTTGTATACTCAATCATCAGAGCCTAGAGCTGCAACCAATTAATCTATTGTTGTGGTTACTTGCAAACAACAAGCAAACAAGACATAATTGAGTATTTCAGAAAAACAGCTGTACTGTATGTAGACAAATTGGACGGAGCGGAGGTTTTAATAAAATAAACAACAAATTAAATTTGAAGTTTATTTTATTGGTCTTACTTTTGACCGTACAATTCAAGCGAAGATAAAATAATGTCAATTTGTACTTAGTAACTTCCTTATATAACTTTTATAAATGCGTAGGCGATTTCTAGTACATTCTTCATTTGCAATAACAACTAAGTAGTTACATTTCTCATACTTTAGCGAGAAAAACATCTAAGTACATAAATGCTTATTCAGCTATGCGCAATCAAATCAAATCAACATGTAGAGTACCTCTACTGCGCATTATTCATAGAAAAACAACATAAGTACAAAAAGTGCTTAATTGGTACTTTCACAATTGAAGTAAGTACCTACTTGTATGATTAAATATGTCGCAATTGGACTTCGGTAAACAACGGTGGGTTTGTGGTACATATAACTAGGTAATACTTATTATTTATTAACAGTTTATAAGTTCCTTTTCCAGCACTCACTTTTTTATTTGCAGATACTTCCCTCAACATCAGAAGGCACAAGTCAGTCTTCAATAATGTGTACCGCCAAATGACATTTCTAGAATATCAAGAAACTAGTGTTTCTAAAAATCATTGTTTGGTAAGTATTTTTATAATCAATTGGCGTTTTTCTTATACTATTTCATGTTATTTCTTTCGAAGCCTCTAGATATGTATGACGTTGTCCCCCCATTCTTTGTCTTGTTGGTAGACATTTCCTTCAACGTCAAAGTACACAAGTCAATCTGTAATGGTCGGCGCCGCAAAACAACATCAAGTTTTTGTAGATACTAGCGTTTCTAAAAAACAAAATGTGGTAAGGGTTATAGCATCTCATATTAAAAAAGAATTACTACCGTCTATGTGCAAGTCTGACTTGCGTTTATAGAGTTGCGTAAAATTTCATTGCAAATGTTGCAATGAACTACAATTGCAAGCCTCGACCAACATCTTAAGAGGCTCTTGCTGGATGGTTGGATTAAAGGTCAGATGCAGAAGGCAATAATCCTTAACACGGCGCGTATAGTCAGGAGGTTCATCACTCTGCAGCCTTAGCCACCGGTAGTTTGAGCCCTGTTCCGCTGCCGGTGGTACCCTAGGTTTAAAGGTGTTTATAATATTTTTATAGAAATATTGTAAAAAATTGTAATCTAAGATATCAAATAAATAAAGTGAAATAATAATAATGAAAATGAATACAACATTTTCCTATTATTAGAGTTCTGACTATATTATTCACACAGTTTTAATAGGCAATCGTGTATTATATGTAATTACTTATGTTATGTTTCTTATCCTTTCTTATGCCACTTACCTTTTATGTTATGGTCCTATTATAAATAAATACGTAACTTTCATTATTGTGCTTAGTTTATTTACATTCCCTATCATCTGTTGACAATATTACATTGTGTCGTACGATTTAGTTCCGTTAGGGGTAATTTTAGTTATAATATGGCAGCACCTAAGACAAAACTATTGCTATCTAAAAGGGGCACGCGGAGACTACTTCTACCAGTGTAAATATTGTAAGAGTTTTCCATTAGGCATTGTCAGCTTAGTTCTCTCATCGTCAAAAGATGGCGATCGCGGAACTTTTGGTATTAACTCAACTGAATGTAGTAATCGAAAGTAGGCAAAAACAGCGTTTTACCGTAAAAATACACAAACCACGTGCGAATCAAACGAACGACAAGTTGTTTATATAGTGAAATGTGTTATTTGTATTTTTTTAATTATGTTATTGGCATTTTTGACATATTTAGATTTTATTTACTCCTTTAATAAAGCAAATAAATTAAATCTAAATAAAACGGTCCATTTTCTTTGTATCATTAGCTGTAATTTATAATATAGAATATCAAGAAGGTAGAAAATACTACCAATAAATACTATATGTTATAAAACTGACGCACAACTTGCCATAAACAAGGGAACGCATAATGTCATACCCGCCAGTAAGCGTAATTCAAAATCTTTGGTCATACCCAAGGAAGTTCTATGTACTTACAGAACTTCCTTGGTCATACCAAACTACAGTACTGTTACCAAAACTGTCGCCAACGCCATCTAGCGAAAGATAAATAATGCTAAAATGACACTTGGAAAACCGCTCATTGGATGAATCCTCTCTCTACGGATGAATCCGTGATGAATCTAATTTGAATGCCACAGATAATATAGAAAATATAGAATATACTACTTCGTGCAGCTTTTTACAACTCCAATGAAAAAAAGAATTAAATAAATAACTAGACACCAGTTTATTTGGATATCAAAAAATGCCAATAACCCATCAATAACCAAAATAAAACACTACCCCCTTACTTATAAAAAGTTATGCAATGATTAAGTAATGATTAGTAAAACCGCGCAGTACAATATTGTACTGCGTGGAATTCTTAATCATTGCATAACTTTTTATAAGTAAGGGGGTTACTTACTTGATACTTGATACTTGATGCGCGGGCACTTTTCCGCAATTAGGCCGTATGTCGGCCCTTTTTGCGTGATGGGTGGTACAGCTAGTCACTGCAGCCACCCGATTTCCTCCAGGAAGGCCAGCAACTCCTGTATCCTGATGCAGGCCTCCTGTAGGGTTCCTGGTGTTCCCAGGAAATGCGCTCTCTGGTTCGCCACGCTACTGCACTCCAAGAGCACATGCGTGGCCGTTTCTTCAGCTTCCATGCATCCTCACAGGGGGCTGTCTGTAATGCCTTTAGTAAATAGGTGTTTATTAAGGGCACAATGACCGGTGATTATTCCGACGACTTGTCGGAGCTTATCCCTTTTAAGGTTTAGGAGTTTACAGGAGAATCTCAGATTTAACTCCGGGAATGCCTCCCTCGACTGCCTGCAGTCCTTAATACTCGCCCAGTAGTTTTGATGCAGGTTGTTTGTTCTCTGCCAAATCCGAGCATGGTTCCCATGCTCGGATTTGGCTGAAAGGCAAAGGGATCATCGGTTCTGGACTTACCGCGCGCAAGTCCGAGCCTCGCCTAGCCAGTACATCAGCCGCATTATTACCTCTAGATCCGCTGTGCCCCTTTATCCATTGGAGAGTAACACGGTTGTCTTTACTGACCTCCTCCAGCAGATTGTGGCACTGTATGATTAGCCCCGAGGAGTGTACGTTCTGTTGAAGAGCTCTGAGAACTGCAGCACTGTCTGAGAGTATTCTGATATTAAAATCAGTTACCTTTCTCCGTAGTACTGCAGTTGCCGCCTGGATTATACCTACACATTCCGCCTGAAAGATGGAGTTGTGTGAACCCAGGGTTGCTGCTATGTGTATATTTAGATCGTCCGAGAACGCGCCTGTTCCCGTCTCTGTTTTCATTTTGGAGCCATCAGTGTAAATCTGCTATGTGTATATTTAGATCGTCCGAGAACGCGCCTGTTCCCGTCTCTGTTTTCATTTTGGAGCCATCAGTGTAAATCTGCTATGTGTATATTTAGATCGTCCGAGAACGCGCCTGTTCCCGTCTCTGTTTTCATTTTGGAGCCATCAGTGTAAATCCTAACTTCATGTGTGTTTGAACTATCACTAGACTCCTCATATAGTTGTATTTTATATAAGATGTTGTTTTGGCACCCTATCGTAGATGGAGAGTATGAGTGGGTTTCCCTCTGCATACTCCTCTATGATGTTCGTGTGTGATGCCTGTTTGTTTTGCTTCCAGAGACTAAGTGCCCTAAGCCTGTAAGCAGATGCAGCAGCTTCCTGTTGGATGTGAAGCTGTAACGGCTGCAATCCAAGTAATGCCTCAAGAGCTGCCATGGGGGCAGTTCTCATACATCCAGTTACAGCCACACAAGCCAGCCTCTGGAATTTTTGTAGCTTGCTAGCTGTGGTGCTCTGTTTGGTTCTTGGCCACCAAACAAGAGCTCCATAAGTTATTGAAGGCCTAATCACAGTATTATACAGCCAAAAGGTAATCTTTGGACTAAGGCCCCATGTTTCCCCTATCATTCTTTTGCATTGCCAAAATGAGATAGTAGCCTTGTTTATTTTACTCTCCAGGTGTCTAGCCCTATTGAGTTTGCTATCTAAGGTGATACCCAAATACTTTACCTCTTCAGTCAGGGTCAACTGAGTATTGAAGAGGTATGCCAGTGTGTACCTACCTAAGTTTCTTTTGTTTGTGAACATTACTAAATTGGTTTTCGTTGGATTCACGGTTAATCCAAATTCTGTACACCAGCTTTCTACGATCTTTAGAGCATTATTCATGATATCACAAGACATGCTGGCAAAATTTCCAGATACAAGAATCGCCAGATTGTCTGCGTAGCCAACCGTGAGGAAGCGTTGGTTATTCAGCTTTGTGATTAGGTCATTTACAACCATGTTCCAGAGTAGAGGTGACAGGACTCCTCCCTGTGGGCACCCTCTTGACACCATACCCCTGGTAATTTCACCTAGGTCGACGCGAACCGCCCTAAGCTTCAACATGTTTATGACCCAATCAATCAGAGTCGAATCCACACCGTGCTTCTGTAGCGCTACGTTGATGCTTATGAAATTCGTTTTGTCAAAGGCTCCTTCAATGTCAATGAAAGCACCCAGACACAACGTCTTGTTGTTAATGTCTTGCTCTATTGTGCTTACCACTTTTGTGCAGGGCAGATTCTGTAGATTTGTCCGAACTGTAAGCATGTTGTTGTGGATGTAGTGGTGTAATAGTTAGTATGCTGTCTCCAATGTACCGGTCACATAACCTCTCCAACGTTTTAAGAAGGAAAGAAGTTAAGCTTATCGGTCTATATGCTTTAGGGTCCGTATAGTCGTTCTTTCCCGGTTTAGGGATAAACAGAACTCTGACCTCTCTCCATGCCAGGGGCACATACCGAAAGGCCAAACAAGCCCTGAAGATGAGAATCAGTGAACCATTTATGTAACTCTCTCCCCATTGTAAGAGCCCCGGGAAAATACCATCTAGACCTGCAGTTTTAAAAGGTTGGAAAGAATTTATAGCCCATTTAACTCTCTCCCCTGTTACTACTGTCTGTACGACTGACCAGTCTGTAACTGTAGGCGTAACCTCATCAAAAACACCCCAAGTCGTGGTGTCTGTGATGTGGCACCCTGGGAAGTGTGTTTGTAAAAGGAAGCTGTTTGTTTCGGATTCTGTTTTAGTGTAAGTGTTATCTAGTTTCTTTAAGGACCCGATACCGCGATTAGGGTCAGCCGCTAGGATTTTCCTTACCCTATTTGCTTGCGTATTCGTTTCTATGCTAGTGCTGTATTTCTTCCATGACCTTCGACCCTTGGAGCGTATACGTTTTTTATATTCGGCTTGAGCCTTCTTGTAATTGCTCCAGTCCTCGTCATTGTAGGTGTTCATAGCTTTATTAAAAAGTTTATGTACCTTTGCTTTCAGCTTCTCCAAATCTTTGCACCATCCCTGATTCCCACCTTTACTTAAGTACGGTGGAAATAGAGCGTCTTCAAAGCTTTTGGTGAGACTGTCCGTGAGTAGTACTACCGCCTGTTCTATTTCGGATGTACCTGTTAACTGTGATCCGCCAGTTTCTGGACTAAGGCGTTGTTTTAGAGCATCATAAAAAGTTACCTTGTCCGTTCTACGGGGATTGCGTGTTTGTGCTGGTAGACCAATATTTAATTCCAGTTGAAAACGGATCCATCTGTGGTCTGAACATGAGGATTCATCTGATACCCTCCAGTTTTTGAAACTGCCCAGATTGTTATCTGAGACCATGGTAACATCCACAATGGTGCGGCATCTCCGTGTAACAAATGTTGGTTCCGTTCCCCTGTTTGCTATGTAGAGGTTAGTTATAAAAAGGAAATTTACCAAATCTTCACCTCTGCTATTTGCCGTCGGCATTCCCCATATAGGGTGATGTGCGTTGGTATCTGCTGATAGTACTAGTTTAAAATTGTTTAGCGCACAGTGCCTTACCAGGTCAGCGACGTTTTTAGGTGGGATGTCCTCGTCAGCGTGCATGTAAGCTGACGCGACAATCACTGCCTCATTGTCCTCTCCGGTAATATTCAGGAGACTAGCAGTTGCCAGGTCCCTAGAACAAAACTCGTTAAGGGGCACTGCTACAACGTTACGTGGTATGTATATACACGCCCGCGGATCGCTGCAAGTGCTATCAAGTAGTAACTTACCGGTTAGATTACTAAGACCACACACATGCCCTGCCCTGATCCATGGCTCCTGGATCAAGGCGATGGTCTTGTTGTTTACTGCCCGCAGCACCCTGCGCAGTTTAGCCGTAGCAGTGATGCTGTGTTGGAGGTTGCACTGTATGAAGTTACTGGTCAGTAGGTTCGGGGTCACCATCATGCTGGCTTCCCTCTCCTTCCGACTCAGACACTCTCAGTTCCTCTCCCGAATCCAAACTGACATCACTCTCAGGGGGTTCCGGATCCAGGGACATCCCTTCCATCTCCCCCGAAATTGGCGCCTGGGGTGAGGAGTGCAGTGGTGGGGCCGGGATTTCTCCCTCCTCCTTCCCGACTTGTGTCCCGCTAGGTCCCGGTTTTGACACCGGTTCCTCAGGGGGACCCTCGTTACGCTTTGATGGTTCGTCCGTTAACGAACCGTCCTTTGTATAGAACCTGACATACACATTCCCAAGGTTGTGGGCCAGTCTACGATCACGTTCCAGAAGGATGGGAACAACGTCCTCGGGAATCCCCAAAGTCAAAAATAGAGTCCCATCCCCCTGTCTCGTATGCGTGAAGGGGCACGATATTTACGAGGTATATTTATAGGTATATTTTCCAGGTATTTGAAGGCCCACTTGTTCTGATACGCCAAAACAAGGTTGGTATCCTCCAGAGTGTTTTCACACTCTGGGAGGGCCAGGGCCGCTCGCACCCTCCTGGTGAGCTCACTCTGCTGCTTCACCACTAGCCTGGGACATGTTGTCGTTGTTGGTATACTGTCTATTGCTTCTATAAGCCACCTTAGTGAGGGTTCGTCCTCGCACCACAACTTTAGGGCTCCATCAGCAGTGATGGGTTTGCCTCTGAAGTTAGGGGAGAAGGTACTGGCAGGGTTTTTGACGCCCTCCTGTATCCTACTAGAACTTTTTCACCAGGGTGACTTGCTCATCGCTTAGTTGTAAGCTGTCAGACACAGCTACACAGAGCTTGTTCTGCACAATATCGGCGTAGCTAGCCTGGGTACGACAGGAGCTATCCAACTTCGCTTTTTTGTGTTCGCCTCTCGGTGACACCGTCATCCAACCGCGTACGCTTGCTGGACTCATTGCGGGCCGGACCTTGTGCTGATTTTGCAATCAGTATAGCAGCTCGCTCCTTGCGATTGTACCTGTTATCATGCTTAGATCTCTTCACCTCACCTCTGCCCGCGGTCACAGCAGTCACCACGGACAAGTCCACGGAAGTCGCTGGCGGGGCATTTGGCTCGGTTCTGTGATCCTCGCGTTCATTCTGTCTACTCTTGAAGTATGCGCGCGGTCCCGGTTTAGTCGGTCTGATGTCATCCGCCGCTGGCTTCTGACTTCCAGAGCTCGCTACCTTGCGCTCCTTCCGTTTACGCTGTTGTTTTAATTTCTGTTTTTGCCTCTTTGAGAGTTTTACACCTCGGACGTAGGCTCCCCCGGTGGTGGGGGCACTGGCGCTTGAGGTTCCAGCCAATGACTGTTGCCCCACATTCCTTGCCTCCTTTTTACCTCTGGGTCTGACGACCGTCCAGGCAGCAGTGTAACCCTCATCGGCAGCAAAAGCCGCCTCGAGGTTCTTCACCGCCTCCCCGCTCAGGGGGGTTTTAAGTGGATTGTGTGTTTGTTTGGAGTCATCCATACTCAATTTGTTTTAAAGAATTCACCTTCCTAGCTCCCCACCCTCCACGGAGCCCGCACCGGGGGTATTGGGTTGCAATACCAGGGCTACTAGGAAAGGTATAGAAGGGGTGTCCCAGGAGTCTACGAGCCTAAACGCCGCTACGTCCGACACTACGCCCAATCCAATGGCACAGCTCAACGAGCACCGCCGGCTGCAGACCCCATAGTCCTCCCATTCTCGCATTCCATTCCATCCATACCTATCCAGCACTGGCTGGATAGGTATGGATGGCTAGTCCATACCCCCCCGTTTTGGTTGAAATCCACACCAAAGAGGAGTGTTGCGGAAGAGAGGTACTGTACCCTGACCAACTCCCCACTCAGCCACCAGGTTTGTTTCATCCTACCATACGGGCCCCCCACGCACAGCACCGAGTTACGTGGGTGATCATCCCAACCGCCTATTATCTCCTCCATTTGAGATAACAGGCCCACAGTGACCTGACCACCTCGTCACTGCAGCGTATTGGATAGGAAAAATGGGTAGGAATAGGATAGGACGGTTTGGGTTTACAGGAAGTCTATAAATACGCCTAAAAGTATTAGTTACATCTGTTCCTTAAGGGACCAGACCAATAACAGGCGGCACCACGTGAAGGAACTTTTTAGACTTGTTGCGGATGTCTACACGACCTGCGCTCCTTTCCGCAACCATCTGCCGAACCTGCTCACCGGAAAGGTGGCCAGGTTAGGTTTAACCCAGATCACATACAAAAGAGTTGTGTAATGGAATAAACCCCCCCAAGTAAGGGGGTTAATGAATGCTTAATTATGTTATCAGAGGTCAATAGCATAAAAGTCAGAAACCTCCGTTCACTTCTATCAAATTACAAACAAAATGGATGCTATACGCAACCGAAAGATCAGCAGTGGTATTACGCAATATTGATCATATCGGTTTCAATCAGATTGTCAGTATCTTCATAGGAACTTCGACTCTATTGCGCTGCATTATGTGCAATTATGATTACCGATATGATCAACATTACGTAATAGCACTGCAGGACCCTACCACAGAACTTGGTTAAAATCAGATTGTCACTTTCTTCATAGCAATTTCGACTCTATCGCAACGCATTAATGTATTTGACGGATTGAAACCGATATGATTAATATTACGTAATATCACTGCAGTGCTTAATTATGTCACGTTCAATTGGACCAATCATCGTGCAGGATTCGCTTGACATCGTGCATACTTGCATAGTTTCAATATGGCGCATTCTGTGTAAGGCTACAAATAAATAAATAAATTTAGTGTTTAATAATTTTTTTAGTGATAATAATATATCTGGCGAGTAGAAAATATTGTCAATAATGCAGATTTGTGAACAGAAACATTTTGTATGACTCAAAACTATAAATCAAGATTCTTACTAATAATGTTGGACAAATTTTAATATACGTACCTTGATTCCATGATACTGCTGCACTGCATTACAAAATTAGTGGATAATGTTTAAAGGTTTACACCCAAGATAATCAAACTGAAACGTATTTTTGTGGAAATGCTGTTAAGTTCATCCGTCCGTCTTTCCGGCCGCTTTCCGTCCACCTTTCCATCCGTCTGTCCGTTAATTCCGTTTGTCTTTCCATGTGTCCGTCCGTCTGTCCGTCCGTCTGTCTGTCCGTCTGTCTGTCCGTCGGCCCGTCCGTCCGTCTGTCCGTCCGTCTGTCCGTCCGTCTGTCCGTCGGCCCGTCCGTCTGTCCGTACATCTGTCCATCCGTCTGCTGGAAACTTCACTTAACAAAACAAGATACTTATGAGACTGACTCATAGTTAATCTTTGGCCAAAAATGATTATCGTATGTAAAAATTTATAGTGCTTGCAAAAATGAGGCTTTTTTATTTATTTATTTGATTATTTTTTTATAGTCTGGTAGGTACTTATAGAAAAAAGAGTTGTGTATTTTTTTGGTAAATGTTTTTTCATTTATACAGTTTTCAAGAAAACAATAACATATAAATATATAAGAATATATTGTAGGTAGAACGGATCTTTATAAAACATAATTTTTTAAACATCAACATAACATACTAAGTATTTTTGTGAGTACTATCCCATTATTTTGAACTTGCATTGTAAATAATATTTAACATATTATGTCGTTTAGCGTAATCCATACCAATATAAAAAAGTAAAACGTTGTCTGTTTGTTTGTTTGTTTGGGGGAGCTTTCAAGCGATAACGGCTTGACGGATATTGATGAAACTTGGAATTGAGATAGTTTATACCCTGGATTAAAACAAGGAATACTTTTTATCCTGGAAAATTGTAAGTTTCCACGGGAACGCAGGAAAAACTGGACAAATGTTGATTACTCGCTGTAAGAAACGGTTGGCATGGAAACGAAATAACAAGTATGTCAAAAAACAACAAGAGTGGTGTCACAGAATACCTAATAATAATAAGTAGTGGTACTATATCCACTTTTGCATTGGTTTTTAATATCCTAGAAGAACATAGGATGCTTTTTTTCGCGATTAATATTAGTCCGCGTGTCTTAACACGTTAAGTCGCGGGCGGGAAAACTGGTCTTTAAAATAAATAAATTTCAGTTCATGCTCTATAAGCCAATGCTCGGTCAGGCAAAGAATTTCACATATTAAATTGCATTGTAGTAGAACTTCTTATTGCCTAGTTTTATTTTTCAACGATGCGATGTTTTGGTGATATAATCTTACGTGATAAGTTCCGTGACCACTCGTCGCCGCCGCCGTCCTGGTCGTCGCGGCTGCCAGATGAGAAGCGCTAGTTCTTAACTCACTGCAGACTGCAGGTGCAAGCGGGCGCGAAAGAAACCAGTACGCAAAATGGATTCCCTGGGGCCACACAGTTGGTATCGCAACCTGAGCGTAAACGTTTTCCGGCATGCCAATAAAAAAATAAAAAATGATGCATGTTTGTCCGATTTTATTTGCCGTTTCTCAATGCAAAAGTCCACTTTTGCGATCTTATTCAAAAACAATTGTTTTTTTCTGTCGTGATGTCTACCTTAAATGAACAGGCTTGAAAATAGCTCGTCTTTTCAGCTGCTTGAAATTCATTGTTGTCCTTGCTGACACCAACTATGATGGGTCGCTGTTGAAAGTTGTTGTGACGTTGACAAGAAGCCACCAGCTGCCATTCTCCTCCGGAGTTGTCAACATAACAACTACAAGTAGAAGTGGCTGCGTGACCGGTGTAATTGAAGACGTCCTACGATCAGGCTTCTCTTTCTCACCACTGAGTGATCCCTTAGGCGTGCTCACTCTCTCAGTTTTCTTCGTTGTGGCGCTGGCGAAATCCGCTTTAGTAACCGCTGCATTATTCCGTACATTACGTATTGGGCGCTGCAGCGGTACCGCGGTACTAAAGATCACCGGTGCATTTGTCACTAAATTGTGGGTAGCTGATTCCTATTGCGATGGAGTCAGCTTCGCTATTGCAGCTGATTGAACCTCAATCTTCGTCTTCAGCTCCTCCTCGTTTTTCACTAGACCTTTTACAGTATTTATTAATTTTCGAACAACCTTCCAGCACTTTTAGAGCCATTTTTCGTATTAGGATGAATAAAAAGCACAGAGCACAACCTCGCTTAACCACGGAACATGGATTCATTAACACTCAAGGCTATACAATTTTTCTGAGGATGACATTCAACAGAGAAATTATGTTACTGAACGTGCATGGTATGCCGTAGCATAATAGAAAAAATGCATACGCTATCCAGCCACTTAGACATTAAAATTGCTATAGAAGTTGAAACTATGAAGACAATACTAATAGTGTACAAACACAACACCAGAATAACCCAATTCTTTAAAAACTTAGATGAGAGATTTGTACAATATTATTCTCGAATATAAAACCGCCGTCCTCTGAACAGGGGAAGAAAACGGCTGATCCTAAAAGGGTTTTTTATTTTTATTTAGGTTATATTCTCGGAAAACGTAATCTCGAGGTCTGTGCCTTTATCCGATATTATTTGAATGAAAATTTGTTGGAAACCCTCAGGAATAGAGGTCGGATTTTGAAAGCTGGGAACATTTTATTGTTTTGCCTTAAAAAATACTGATCTCTTAAAAAATTATACTAAAACACACGATATGTTTGGAAGCGTGAAATTCGTTCACAACGGTCTTCGTTTTTATGTCAATGATTCAACCATTCTTAAAGGCTTTGTTTTTTTTGTACAACTTCCTACACGAGCAGTTTGTGGGTGTGTCATACGCTAAAGCAGTACAACGCTCTACGCGTCCAATACAACAATGCGTTTCGGGTGCTCTTGCGGCTGCCCCGCTTCTGCAGCACTTCGGGGATGTTTGCCGAAGCACGTGTAGATTGCTTCTACACAATCATGCGCAAACAGTGCACATGCCTGGTGCGCAGGGTGCGGTGCAGCCGCAACAGTATCCTAGGGGCATTTGCGTAACGCTTTGACTGTCAGTACGTGTACGACTGTGATATGGTTCACCTGACTAAAGTCAACTTATTGTTTTAAGTAAGTATAGTTATTATTATTATTTTTCATTAGTTATTTATTTTTTCAATCCACTTTAAACATAAAAAAATTACGAATTTATTGTATATTTGTATTGACCCTAGTTGGTTGAATAAATAAAATTGAATTTAACCCTAGATTGATAACCTACGTCAAATCGACGTATTCGATTTAGGAAAATCGATACATCTCGTTTGTTTCTCGCGTCACTAAGCTGGCTTTTCCTGCCAACTCAGTCGACACACAGCTTGCAGGACACAGTCGTATCGCTCAGGTAAGTGCAATACTTTCTTCAATATTTATCTACCGTACGTCGAAGTGACTTATGGTTATCTTTAGTCTCAGTATTTCTTTAGTGAACTTAATTTAGTCAGGCGGTCGCACTCCGCAACAAGTACAAATATTATACCTACACTTTGAGGCCGCAATATTAGGGTTAATTCAGTAGAGTGTCAAGAGTGCGCTCGATGAGTCGGATTCTGTGCTCAGCAATATAGTACCTACTTACGTAAAGTTTTTGACAAATTTTATTCTCTTTTTTAATTTTGAGTACCAAGAAGAAGCCTAGCAAGTACTGCATAGCATTCGGCTGTTTAAATAGTGATATAAATGACGACTTGTCATTTTTTACGCTTCTAAAGGATATCGAAAGGTAATAATTGTAATAAGTACCTATAATAAGTCCTAGTTATGTAGTTAACTATTGATATTTTTTATTACGTAGGTACCTATAGTTTATTACGTAGGTAGAAATTTATTTTTCACTCATTATTAAGCATGGAATTAAGACAGGCACCTTTATTTATCAAAGTGCAATAGGTATCTATTAAGATACAATCATAATCAACCAAGGACACATAATATGTAGTCAGGTGTCTCACTAAACTTGTCAACGTGTTTTTATTTCTAGGTCCCAGACAAAGATTTTGAATTACGCATGTCCGAATCCTTTAGCCAAGTCTGTTCGATTCAGGTACATGCTTTACATATTTGTTTTTGAAATTGTGTTTTAAATGTTTATATAATTTATATTATGCGGAATTAGGTTAAATACATATTTGATAGGACCTATGTTTAAGTAGATGCTACTCTTTATTGCGTACTATTTAATTAATTTACTTGTAAAAAGAGTTTTCTTACGACTAACTGGCAGATGAAGTATGTTTACTGTTATATATATATATAGTAGAAGGTAAATTTAATTTTATGCGTATTTATTTTCTTTCTTTTTTTTATATTTTAGTTTATATTATATTTTTATATTTATATATAATATATATATATATATATTTATAAACTTACCGATGTTTAATAGTGAGACTTTTTTTTCTCTGTCTTCTGATACCAATTCAAATAGTGATGATAGCTTTGTAAGCATTCCATCTTTGAGCGATACCATCTCTAATCTGTTTTCTGATGTGTCTAAGAACTTCAATGTTATTCATATTAATGCCCAGAGTATTCCGGCTCATTACCCTGAATTACTGGCATCATTTCACAATAAACAACACGTTCATGCTATACTAATCTCCGAATCTTGGTTAAAACCCTGTCTATCTTCTACTTCTTATTCTCTCCCTGGCTTCACTCTTATACGCAACGATAGAACTGGTAGCGGTGGTGGTGGTGTGGCCATATATCTACGCTCTCATTTTCCTTATTCCATCGTTCATATATCGCCACAGCCTCCATCCGCAAATGCCGGTGAAAATCTTTTTATTGAAGTCATACTTTTTCATACCAAGATTCTTCTCGGAGTTTACTATAGCCCTTCCCTGCGAGTTAACTATTTCTCTTCCTTCGAAAAACTCTTAGAAGATCTCCTTCCCTTATATACCCATAACATTATCATGGGAGATTTTAACACTTGTCTTTTGAAGAAAGACGCTCGTTCTTCCACTCTTGAATACATTGTCAACTCTTGCAACATGCATATTCTAACTCTTAATGCTACCCATAATTTTCCAAATTGTACTCCCTCTCTTCTTGACCTTATACTTGTATCATCGTTGCAGCATGTTGCTAAGTATGTAATGTATGTTATTATTATTATTAAACTTGTCAGCGTTCTGAAAACGGGATGGTAAAAATTAGGTATTATGTCTAAAGATAAGAATGTCATTGTATGTAATAGAACTATCAAAATGTATAGTCTTAAGTGATAATAAAATACATTATTACTTATTTATTTTGTTACAATATAACTATAACTAAGTCATAGCATATATCACAGCATAATTAAAAGTACAAGAACATAGTCATATCATAATACAACCCTACCGAGCGAAAAAGTGACAGAGCGATTCTGAAACTAGAACAATGGAAGCTCTCGCGCTTTGTGATACGATACATCTGCTTGCGCCATCCTGCACGCGATGTGCGAGCACCTTCTAGGTAAATATAATTGAAAGCTCGCAGCACAGTGCTAGTTAAATTGCACTTTAGTGCGTTGTAGCGAGGGTCGCTATGTGTTTATATGACTTCACTCAGATATCCTTCTGTACTTGTACTATTATTTATTCTGTGCTTTAGTGAAAATGTATTTTTCTGAAAATAAATGTTCATATTTTAATTGTACTTTTTTTTTGTTATAGACTAGAATTATACAATTTAAGAACAAGTTCATGTACACGATGCAGAAATTAGTCGGTTATTGCTTGAAACGAGCACTGAAGAGATTTGTGGTCCGGTTAGTGAAATTAAAGACAATTTATTTGAAGATGAAGTAGAAAGACGCCGAAGATAAAGAGACGAGGACCACAACAGTGAAAAAAACTCATTGGTACTGAAAATTTGTCTGAAATTTATCTGGAAACCCTTGAAAACACCCTTTGTAGAGAGCACAAGTCCAGCACCGGTTCAAAGTACCTTTGAGGACAAAATGAATAAAATGTGATCTTTACTAACTCGGTTCATATTATAGTGATAACAAATAGTTCATTTTAAAAAGTTTATACAGCTAATTATAAACCTGACGGAGATATTTAGATATATTTAAATTATGCTTCGTGAAAAGTACCGTGTTTGTCGTTTTAATATTGTTTTTTTTAGTGTTTTTTCTATTAAAATTATATATATATAAGGTAATGTTTTCATTTAAGCACAACACAATGATATATATATCAAGAAATAATACTACATTTATAAATCTAGTATAAACATAATCCAAAATATGCTTACTCAAACATGCGCACGTCAATTCGACGTATGGTTATCTTAAGTGTAAAGTAAAATATGGTTTTCGTTAAAACATTGTGATGTCAGATCTATGCTGTAATGTTACAGTACAGAATAAGGTGCACCAACGATCGATCCATCGATCGAGGGATCGATTTATTTATGGTTGTATTAGTCCCCACAAAACTAATGTAGGTAGACTGATTAATTTGCTAACATTCTGCTATATACGCAGCATCGTGATATAAAAGATAGATAATACTTTAATGTACACCAGTTTACAAATATATATGCATAGGATCTTTTAACGATGGACTTATTGCTAAAAGCGATCTCTTTTAGTCTCAATGGTCGATCGATTGTATACACACAAAATACGAGTACACAAGTACAAATTACAACTTTTTTTAACATCCCTTCCCCTCCTCAATTATAGCTAAGATGCTTCTTAGCTATAATTATCGATCACATCAAGTTTCAAACTTAAAAAAACGAATCGAAATTGGTACATTCGTTTGGGAGCTACGATGCCACAGACACACTTATACATACATACATACATACATACATACATACATACATACATACATACATACATACATACATACATACGAGTATACACAACCTAGACTTATGGCTCCTCTCTCTTTTAGAGTTCAGGGGTTAAAATATTCTGATGTTCTACATTATTTGATTCCTTTGTCGTTGCTATATCTTAAATATATTTTATATTTATTTATTTATCTATGTTTATTTATATTATTTATATGTTATTATTATTATTATTATATATAGATATATATATATATATATATATATATATATCTCATCATGACCATCATGTCAGCCTTTAGAAGTCCACTGCTGAACATAGGCCTCCCCCAAAGAGCGCCATGACGAGCGATCCTGTGCCACCTCCATCCACCGACTTCCTGCGATGGCTACAATGTCGTCGGACCATCGTGTGGGGGGTCTCCCCACACTTCGCTTGCTTGTTCGTGGTCACCATTCGAGAACCTTTATTCCCCAGCTTTATTTTCATTTTTTTTTTATTTTTTTTTAGCGGTTGTCGGTTCTGCGAACTATATGACCTGCCCATTGCCACTTCAACTTGCAAACTCTGAGAGCTATGTCGGTAACCTTCGTTCTTCTACGGATTTCCTCATTTCTGATTCTATCGTGTAGTGAAACACTGAGCATAGCTCTCTCCATTGCACGCTGCGCAACTCTGAGCTTTTGTATGAGACCAATAGTTAGCGACCATGTCTCAGTGCCGTATGTCATCACTGGCAACACGCACTAATTATTAACTTTCGTCTTGAGGCTCTGCGGTATCTGCGACGAGAAGATATGGCGTAATTTCCCGAACGCTGCCCATCTGAGTTGGATTCGTCGGTTCACCTCTTTGTCAAAGTTGGATCTACCCAGTTGGATCGTCTGACCCAAGTAGACATATTGATCAACAGCTTCGATAATATCGTTCCCAACATAAACCGGCATGGGTACGACATGGGCATTTGACATGATGTTCGTCTTGCCCATGTTCATTTTAAGACCCACCTGTTGGAAAAAACAATATTGAGGTCACTGAGCATTGTGCTTAGGTCTTCCAGGGTTTCAGCCATGATGACTATATCATCAGCAAATCGAAGGTGAATGATGTATTCGCCATTGATGTTAACACCAAATCCGTTCCAGTTCAGAAGCTTGAATATATCTTCCAGTGCAGAGGTGAACAGTTTCGGAGAAATAACGTCTCCCTGTCTCACCCCTTTTTGCAGCTGGATAGAATTCGTGCTCTGATCCTGAAGACGAACTGTCATGGTGGTCTTGCTGTACAAACACTTAAACACTTCAATGTACCGGTAATCAATCTGGCACCACTGTAATGACCGTAGCACTGCCCAGGTCTTGACTGAATCAAAGGCTTTCTCGTAGTCCACAAACGCTAGACATAGTGGCCAATTATACTCTTCGGTCTTCTGTATAATCTGCCGGAGCGCATGCATGTGGTCTATGGTGCTAAAGCCTTTCCGAAATCCAGCTTGTTCGGGAGGCTGAAAATCGTCAAACCTACGAGCGAGACGGTTTGTAACTACTCTCAAAAACAGCTTATAGACGTGGCTCAGCAGCGAAATGGGCCTATAATTCTTCAAAAGGGTCTTATCGCCTTTCTTAAAGAACTAAACCACTACGCTCCTGTGTCTCGCCTCTGGCGTAATACCCTCGAGGATGACGGAGTTAAACAGCTTCTGAAGGACTTTAAGTACCGGTGTTCCACCCGCTTTCAGTAGCTCTGTCGTTATTCCGTCCTCCCCTAGTGCCTTGTTGCTCTTAAGCTGTTTGAGAGCCATTCTGATCTCGTATAGGCTGACGTCCGGGATATCTTCGGTATAATGTCGGGTCAAATGGGCTCTTGCATCGCTAGTCCTGCTAGGAGGACTACGCGATGAGGTGTATAATTGTCCATAGAACTTCTCGAGCTCACTCAAAATCTCTGGCTTCGACGAAACGATGCTGCCACTGTTGGTTTTCAGCTTCGTCAACAGGCTTTGCCCAATACAACACTTTGGAGCCCTTGTTCCGCTCTATTGCGTTCTTAATACAAGTAGTATTATAGGAACGCAAATCGTGTCGCATCGACTTGGAGATCTGTTTATTAAGCAAGCTGTAACTCGACATATCCACTGAAGACTGCAGCCTTATCTCGCCTCGTTCTGCCATAAGTTTGAGTGTATGCTCAGAGAGTTTCTGTGTTCTTTTTTTGCGGCGGGTCTTAAAGAACTCCGACCCGACTGCGTGGACAATTTCCACCAGCCCGTTATTTAGTTCGTCCACTGTATCGCATTCGGTAAGGATTTGGAAGCGATTTTGGAGCTCCAACTGAAAGCTCTCGGGGTTTTGGATTTGGGCAGGACTTGGGCGAAGATTAGATCTCATCAAACGTGACCTCTCCAGCTTCACGTTGATATTCAATGAGCCTCTTACCATGCGGTGATCACTGCCGGTCTTAACCCTGTTGATCACAGAGACATCATTGAATATATGCAAATTGGTTGTCAAAATGAAATCTATCTCGTGCTTATGACCGCCGGGGTGAAGCCACGTCCATTTCCTGGAGGGGTGCTTCTTGAAAAAGGAGTTTATCATAAAGAGTCCCTCCTTCTCCATGAAGTCGGCCAATCGCTGACCCCTTTGGTTCTGCTGTCCAAATCCAAACTGCTCCACTCTCAGTTCATCGCCATTCCTCATGCCCAGCCGTGTGTTGAAGTCCCCCATCACCACTGTGAAGTGTGTTTTCGGGGCATGTATGGCATTAGAAATGTCGTCATACATAGCCTCCACTTCATCGTCCGGGCGTTTCGAGTGTGGGGCGTACACCTGTATGACCTTCAACGAATACCGTTCGGTAATTCTGAGTATAAGGTATACCACCCTGCTCTAAACGCTTTCGATCTTCACAATGTTGTGGACGAGGGACTTGTGGACGAGAAATGCGACACCATGTTGGGACTGCTGGTCGCCCTCCCGTTAATAGAGTAAGTTGCCGGAATTGAGGGTCATCGTACCCCAGCGCAACTTACTTACTACTTCTTCCAGCTCTATCAACTTCTCATCGGTCCTCAAGGTGCGTGCGTTATAAGTTGACAGGTCCAGAGATCGTGGGGGTTGGTAGCTGGGTCTCTGCCGGAGATTCTTAGCACCCCCTGCTCCGCCGTTACCATGGCTGCTACCGGTGCCAGGAATAACGGAGCCGCCGGGGACTGGGTGCCGTCTTTTTAGTGTGTCTATCATATTGGGGGGGGGGGGGGGGGTCTGCCATAGTCACCACGCTTGGCAGGCGGATTGGTGACCGCAGTGTAGCAAATGTGCTCGGAGGACGCTGCTGCCCATCTTCCGGTGTATAATCCCTTAGTCGCCTCTTACGACATCCACGGGAGGATTGGTAGTGGTCTTATTCTAAGCCGAGACCGCCACGGCTATATATATATATTAAATGTATTCATATTTAATTTCATTTATTATACTTATTCTTGTATGTTTATTTTTTCCGCTCCCTCTGGGCTTTAGCTAAAAACCAGCGCTGCGTGCCTTCAGCAAACAGCCTAATGCTGAGTTAAGGCCCATTCATCACCACTTTAATTATCTACTTTTACCTTTTCTTTATTTTCCTTTTCTATTGTACCTACTTAGTTATTCTAATTATTTGTATCTTATATTTTTGTGTGTGTTGAATAAATGTATTTTCTTCTTTTTTTTCTTTCTTTGATGTGTAGATGTGGAAGCACCATTTAAATATTGACAACATTGCTCATAATATTGTGACAGCTCTAGGGTGACTGGTGACTGGCTCACCATCAGACATCTTCAGCTTTGAACACATTTTTTGACAAAGAACACTAAAGTTACAGGTTTAACTTCGGATAGATATTCTCAGATTGCTAGATCATTTCCAAGGTTCCCAATTTTGTCACGTCAGTTGATTTTACACATAAAAAACTACATAAAAGCCGATTTAGGCAACATCACGGATAGTAGCTAATTCAAAGTTATGAAACTTCTAGAAGAGTAGCTACCACAGGAGTACCGCGCTACAGAGTAGGCAAGTTACACAAGTGCTAAAAGGGCAAATTCGTCTTATTGCTTCTCGACGGCCGAATCACTAGGGATTCTGGTACGCTTTGTATCGAGTACTAAGACCACGGCGAGACTGATCGCTAAATCCGAGTATCACACAAAGTTGTAGAGAGGTCGTCGGAATGATTAAGTTAAGAAACTTTACTTAATTTATTTCTAAGTCGATAAAGTTTTTGCTGGTGCAACGAAGTTTTGTATAGGTATTTTTGATAAAATGACAATATACGAGTAATGCCTAATGGCTGTAGCTTCTTCTTCTCATGATGGTAAATCCGACTTTTACAAATAAATATTCTATAAAAATTCATGTATATTTTTGGCCCAGAAAGTATCCATTTTTACCGTACTGGTAGCTGTGGGAACATAACTAACTGCTGAGGATGCTATTGTAATAATTTTAACTTATACTCCAATCAATGATGCACGAGTAAACTGTAAGCCCGCTATTTTTAAAAGTGCTATAATAGGCCAGTAAGTAGATAAATTTGCCTTGCAAAAGGTGATGTAGTAATGATTTTTACATTATGTTATTTAGATTTTAGAATGACTTGGAGTGAATATATTGATAGTTTAGGTAAACGTGTTCGAAAGATAATCTTTGTATTCAAAAATTTGCGCGAGATAGCAGATAGAGCATTGACACTTAATGTATACAACGCACTCTTTAGATCACTCCTCACTTACTGTAACATGTCTTGGGGTGGAGCTTGTGTAACCTATATGCTGACCTTAGAACGTGCTCAGCGAGCAGTGCTTAAAGTTGACACCTTCAGACTATACAGATTTTCAACCTTTGAGCTGTACAAAAACTATGGGATTTTGACCGTTCGTCAATTGCTTATGCTCAATCTTCTCGTATACCAACATAGACAGAAAATTGATGTGGAAAGAACAAGCAAAATGAGAAGAAAATACAAAGTTTTCGTGAGAAGAAAGTATAACACTAGGCTTGCCCATCGCCATAGGTCTTTCCTCGGACCTTTTCTGTACAATAAGGCCGCGAAATATGTTACTAATGTAGTATCTCTTAACAGAAGAAACGTTAATGTGGCATTTGCAACCCTGCTAAAAAATCTTAGCTATGATGAAACTGAGACATTTCTTAAAGTGATTGTTTAGATGCTAGTCTTCCTCATACCCACATCCAATATGAATACCTAGCACACATACATAAATAATTCACATAACTTTCATCATTTTAATAGTTAAAATTAGTATTTAATATAAGTTTATACACACTGTTACCGTAAACAGGACACCAAATCCGAGGCCACAGTGTACCTGGAAGAGTAAGCAGACCTACGACACGAGTATAATCTCAGTGTAGGCACAGAATAAATAATAGTACAAGTACAGAAGGCTGAGTAAAGTCATTTAAATAAATAGCGACTCTCGCTACAACGCTATAAAGTGCAATTTAAGTCGCACGGCGCTGCGAGCTTTCAATTATATTTACCCAGAAGGCGCTCGCCCAGCGCGTGCAGGCTAGAATGCACCGTATCACAACGCGCGCGAACTTCCATTGCTCTAACCGTCTCAGAATCGCTCTGTCCCTTTTTCGCTCGGTAGGGTTGTATTATGATATGACTAGGTACTTGTACTACTAATTATTCTGTGATATGTTATGACTTAGATATTATAACAGAATAAATAAGTAATAATGTATTATGTTATTACTTATTATTATAAATTAAAATAGTTCTATTACATACAATGACATTCTTATCTGAATAGACCGACTAGCTCATTTTTACTACCTACCTATCAGAACGCCGATAAGTTTAGTGAGATGCCTACCTACGTGTCGTTGGTTGATTATGATTATATCCTATAGGTATTGCACTTTGATGAATAAAGGTGCCTGTGTGAATTCCATGCTTTTTAATGACTGAAAAATAAATTGCCACCTACGTAATAAAAGGTATTAAAAGTATGTAGGCTACTTACTAAGTCGGCACAGTAATTCATTTTCCGATCAACAATACCTACTATAATCAATTATAAAATTACGTTGATCGATTTAATAAACGACTTTATTTCTACGCGGAAAAACCTTAAATATGCGTAGCTTCGGTATGGAATACAAATGAAATAACATAAAACTATAGGAACCTACGTAATAAAAAAATATCAATATCTAACTACATAACTAGGACCTATTATAGGTATTACAATTTATTACCTTTCAATATCTTTTGGAAGCGTAAAGAATGACAATTCGTCATTTCTATCACTATTCAAACAGCCGAATGCTATGCAGTACTTTCTAGCTTTCTTCTTGGTACTCATAATTAAAACACGAATAAAACGAGTTTCACAAAGCGGCAATGGATTTAATAATGGAAAGTCCAAAGTTGGCAAGTGCCTAATTTTTGTCCGAGTTTCTGTCCTAAATTATTTGTGTAAATGTGTATTAATTGTGAGTGTTATTTGTTTGTTCAAAATTTTTATGGTGTACTTGCTCTTGATCCTTGGGTGGGTGAATTGGGAAACTGTAATGCCCACCCACAGGAATGTTAGAATAAATAAATAAATAAATAAATAACTTTACGTAATTAGGTGCTCTATCGCTAAGTACAAGGCACGCGATTCATCGAGCGCACGCTTGACACTCGACTGAACGGACCCGAATATTGGGTCCTTGAATTTATTTGTACTTGTTGCGGAGTGCGACCGCCCTGGTGTAGGTTCTGCTGTTCTATTTAACAGCAACTATTTACAAGCCTTTATCTGAATTATATTTAGATTTATGACCTTTTTATGTGTTACTTGTATATTGTTTTGAAATAAACTTATTATTATTATAATTATTATGTAGACTCTGATAAAAAAAAACAAGCTGTCGGAGCTGGTAAAATCTTTTCGCCACTGTAACAAATTAGTTATCGGACTTAAATGAATGAAATGATTAAACCAATTTTTCACACCTGTAATCCAAGATGGCGGTTTGCGCCATCCGAGGTCGATAACTTGAAATTTTCATCCGAATTTTCATCTAGACCTAAACGACATATGTGAAAATCATCACCACACTACCTACCACGCAAGGCAAAAGTCTTTTTATTTCTCTACTTAATGGCGTATAAAATACTTGCAGTACGTACCTACTTTAACGAGTGCTGACCAAGTACCCGAGTACAACATACTCGGGTGCTGACAGCACTAGAGAGTTTCTGAAGTTACCGCCCGCGTCGAACTACGGAACGATTAGAGAGAAACGATAATATATTTTTTTTTTAAACTTCATAAAGTGCAGCTCTAGCGTTAATAGTCACGCCGAGAAACGTCTGTGTTAAAGTCTGACATTATATTAAAAAAAAATGGAAATTGTATCAAATAATATGCTTAGTTAAAGGCACATTTATTAAAAATACGATCAACCATCTTTCCTCCGGATAAAACCCAAAACTTCGTCTTTGTAGCAAGAGTTCGTCGAAAAAATTTGGAAAATGATATCGTTATCTACGTGTTAACCAAGCAAGCATCCAAAACAAATGGTATCGTTATCTACGTGTTAACCAAGCAAGCATCCGAAACAAATGTTATCGTTATCTACATGTTAGCCAAGCAAGCATCTGAAATAAATGATATCGTTATCTACGTTTTAACCAAGCAAGCATCTGAAACAAATGATATCGTTATGTACGTCTCTACGTGTTAACCATGCAAGCATCTGAAACTGACTTGACTGAATCAAGCCACGCCCAGTACGATGACGTCAGGACCGATTAGATGTGACTTAGCCTACTAGATTAGAGGACATCCTCTCCCTGTCCTGCTTCATGGATAAAACTAAACATTTTAGATAGGTACCGTTTAACTTAATAAGAGCATCATACAAAATGTACCTGCTACGAAAAAACTTGAAATTATTTCTTGATAGGTAAACAAATTATAGCCCTTTTACAGAACAAATCCACGCTGTATCACAAAAGACAGATATTAAAATCTCAAAATGATATAACATAATAAACTAGTTACTTAAAATAGGTACTTTGAGTTAGAAAACAATACAGCTAAAATGGCCACATATCAATGAAACTACTTTCTAGGAAACTCCTTTCTGATTTTAACGGCACTTCGGATATGTCATAGTTTGTTTTTAAATTTGTAATTCACAACCCTAATAATTAATTTTATGGGACAATGCCGCCAGCACATTGGGTATACGCTGCCAACTGGTAGAAGGCTATATATATATATGTATCTATACATATATATATATATATATATATATATATATATATATATATATATATATATATGTATCTATGTATCTACGTATCTATATATCTACGTGTCTATGTACTTTGTCTGTCCTGGAATCTTGCAATTCAAATTTCGAGCACTTCCCCATTAGATATCCAGCTGAAACTTTCAGGGTGGCACACAAACCGATGACAAAGCAATATAAAAAAAATCAAAAAACTTTATGACGTAATAAGTAAAATTATGCAATAAAAAATGAAAAAAACGTAAAAAGTGAAAAGGTAATAAAAAATATCAATAAAAAAAAGAAAGGAAGAAAAAAAGAAGATAAAAACATAAAAAGTGACACTCATTATTAAATTATTATTTTTTAAATTATACTTATTTATTAACTATGCCTTTACGGCTGTTATGGCATGTGGGTTGCCCAACTTTTTCATGTATACTAGTTGCATTAATAGTGATTTGTTGTATTATGTGTAGTTAGTCAACAAAAGCCTGCTAAAAGAACCTAACACTAGATTGCCAACCCTCCATCGTAGAACAAAACATTTGAGTTAGTCAACAAAAGCCTGCTAAAAGAACCTAACACTAGATTGCCAACCCTCCATCGTAGAACAAAACATTTGAGTTAGTCAACAAAAGCCTGCTATAAGAACCTAACACTAGATTGCCAACCCTCCATCGTAGAACAAAACATTTGAGTTAGTCAACAAAAGCCTGCTAAAAGAACCTAACACTAGATTGCCAACCCTCCATCGTAGAACAAAACATTTGAGTTAGTCAACAAAAGCCTGCTATAAGAACCTAACACTAGATTGCCAACCCTCCATCGTAGAACAAAACATTTGAGTTAGTCAACAAAAGCCTGCTAAAAGAACCTAACACTAGATTGCCAACCCTCCATCGTAGAACAAAACATTTGCTGTTTCGTTTACAATAATGAGAAATCTTAAGAAATGGGCTAAGACTCGAGTTATGCACCTAATGTAAAGACAATCTCAGTTCAAGCACAGAATAAACAATAGTTATAGATATCAAGCGGCGGCGGTGACGGGCAGCCCAATAAGTGCGGTGTATAAAGGCAATATATTTGGCCGCAGGAAGTACGCTCTAAATATTTTCTTAGCATGGGCCGTGGTATAAGTTAGAAGAAATTATGGTTCTTTATAGAAATGAATAAAGGTTCTCGAATGGCGACCACAAACAAGCAAGCGAAGTGTTGGGAGACCCCCCACACGATGGACCGACGACATTATAGCCATCGCAGGAAGTCGATGGATGGAGGTGGCACGAGATCGCTCGTCATGGCGCTCTTTGGGGGAGCCCTATGTTCAACAGTGGTCTTCTAAGGGCTGACATGATGATGATTATACAATGGAATAACGAGACAAGCGGGTCGGTTTCCTGATGGTAAACGTCACATTCATTATACTGGCAGTAAACTCTGGTAGTTTTGGTTTGGCACTCAAAACTTTGGATCACAAAAAATTGCGCTACGCCTTCACGTTACGTTTAACCTTGCAAGCCAAAAATGTAGAAACAGAGTTAGTATAAACTGGGGGAATAAACCAAATAGACGACTTGCTATTGTTTTTTTTATTTCGTTCTCCAATAGTTTAACCGCGATCTCCCCTGATGGAAAGCGATGCTACTGGTACTACTAGTCAGTTGAACTTTTTGTCAAAGCGGCGTTAATTCTTCAGTGATTCCTGTATAGAAATCCTACGACTGCTAACAGAAATATAGATCTCATTAAAAGTGGTAAGATTAGGTGGTAGTTCTTTGGGCGTGGACCGCATTTATTGGGTGCAACGAACATAATTGCTCTTAGTCACAATTGTAGTGGCCGATAAGTAGCACGTGTTAGCAGTGAGAATGATTGATATCTCATTTGTGGATCAGTCTACGTTTGTTTTCTATGTTTGTTGTTGATGCACATGAAGCATGCCAATGGAAATGTGCTGTGTGGTTATTTTTGCCTGTAGTTGTATCTAGTCCAGTTATTGTTGTTTACGTGATATTAAAGCTTGCCGTATGTTCACCTCTTTAACTGGAGTTAGAAATATAAAACTGTAACAGAACCCATCGCTATATCGCCTTCTCTCGTGGTGTACACCCAACCACTCCCCCACATCCGGCTCTCGCCCTTCCGGACCACTCGTAGAATAAACAAGTGGCTCAATAGACACGCGCTGTATTAGCTGAGGATCAGCGCGCTTATAATTAAACAATTAACGTAACGTCAATGATACGAAACGTGACTTATCGGAAATATGGAAGCAGCATCTTACACTGGAATTCAAATATGTCCTATTTATTGGTCTAAGATCTACAAATAGATATTAGATTGATCACTTTTGGGGTGCTAAACAAATATGGCGTATTTTCTGGTACTAAGTAACACTGGGTACTTTTTTTGTAACAAACTCTTTCTTTACTTACAAATACTGATTTACGCTTGATTCTGTTGTATTCCCGAACCATTTTGGCTTTACATTTTCTAAATATACATGTACTTATTTTATACATCTTAGTACAACACTAACTTGGTGATATACTGTGGGTCATATATTTTGAATCTATTCCTATAACATACTTTTATCAACATTATACTCACAAGCCTATACATTCTCACTGCTGGGACAGATGCCTTATAATGAAGAGAGTTTAGCCATAATTCACTACACTGATCAACTTCTCCATTTATATCAACTTTATTATCATTGTCGTTTTTAGTATTTAACTGACAACTTTGACGTCGTCAGTCTCCTCTTGAAAGGAGATTCATTTTTTTTTTTTTGTAATTTGTATATTATTTTTGTTTGAATATTAAATTTCTTCACATTTTAATCATATAGATACAATCATTCATTTCACGCCAACCAAAAGTCGTTAAATTGAAAATGTAATTGGAATAGTCTATGAATCGAGCTATACGTTAGTTTCAGTGACGTCCGACTGCAAAACGGACAAGTAGCTGAAGGTTTCGCTGAAGTCGTTAATCTGTGCAAGTTAATAATTATCCCTTTTTTGAAAGCTTTTATGAATTGCAATGTTTGTATGTTTGTATGTATGTATGTTTGTTTAGGTCTAATCTTGCAAAATGAAGAAGTGGTTCTACACTTCCTTTTATCCTACGGAGTTAAATTTTTGCATGTTGGTTCAGTTCCGATGACAATGCACCATGTAACCATGACCTGAATCGACATCCAGGAACAGCTCCAAATAAAGGGACTCTTCAACGGTCAACAGCACTATTACGAAATGTTTTTTACGCATTACATTATGCTAGCTGGTTTAAAGTTTTACGATAACAGGGTTGCTGCTATCCGGGTTGGCTCTTAATTGGGGAACTCCTCAACGGTTAACAGCATACACACGAAATGTTGTATATGCATTTAATTGTGATAGTCCTTTCTAAGTTTCATCATGACATGGGTACTGCATAAAAGTTTTTTTTATTATGTCTTTAAATTAACTTAAATCCTATAGGTCCAATTTGCGAGCGGTTATTAATTTTTTACTACATTCAAAATGAAAAGTCTTCTAAGGGTGCCCTAAAAATAACCAATAGACAACTAGGCACAGTAGATTTTAAATTGTTTCATAGAACAAGGTCCTGAGCCTACGTAAGTACCTTTAAAACTTTTTTATGTCCTTCAACTATATTTTTCTATAATCAAATAAAGGAAATTCCTTCAAGTTTCCTTGCGCCTCAGGCCATGAAAAAGTATTTTAATCAATTTCAAGTTTACTATTCTGGAATTTAAGATACGTATTCTCTTAGGAAACTTCCTCAAAATATTATAAACTACCTTTAACATTTTATCGTGGAACATAAACATATCATCCATCACAATAAATTTTCACTTTGTCAGTTCGCCGAGCATGCACAAAATAGAGAGAACGTGGAACACGTAATGTCGCGTCGGAAAATTCAGGACTAGAGATGATTCGAGTGTGTTTGGCCGATTTCTCAAAAGATGATGACTGTATTATTTTTTTCAAAATCTGTGAATGCAGGTCAAAATATTTACTAAAGTTAGGAGAAGTCTCATATGAACGTTTCCTGTAGCTAAGGTAATTTCGTATGGGAAAAGTTTTCACAATTTCTGACTTTTCTATTACTCAAACCTCAGTCGGTCCAGTAGAGACTTTTGATCAATAAAAGAAACAGGATAGATTGGCATGTAAAAATTGTTTTGTATATAGTGACAATTTTCTTGCTAACTATTTATTTTTTCAAAATCTGTGAATGCAGTTTAGAATATCTCAAATAGTAATGGATGGTCTCTTAGGAACGTTTTCCTGTAACTATAACGGTTAAGATACTTGCCCTTACTGACCCGTCTCAAAAATCCATCCTGTATATATCATCATCATGTCAGCCTTTAGAAGTCCACTGCTGAACATAGGCTTCCCCCAAAGAGCGCCATGACGAGCGATCTTGTGCCGCCTATATCCATCGACTAACTGCGATGGCTACAATGTCGTCGGTCCATCGTGTGGGGAGTCTTCCTACACTTCGTTTGCTTGTTCGTGGTTGCCATTCGAGAACTTTTATTCCCCAGCGGTTGTCGGTTCTGCGAACTATATGGCCTGTCCATTGCCACTTCAACTAGCAAACTCTGACCTTAACCTTGGTTTTTCTACGAATTTCCACGTTTCGGATTTTATCACGTAGTGAAACACCGAGCATAGCTCTCTCATTGCACGCTGAGCGACTTTTAGCTTGTGTATGAGACCAATAGTTAGCGATCACGTCTCAGTGCCGTATGTCATCACTGGCAACACGCACTGATTATAAACTTTTATCTTGAGGCTCTGCGGTATGTGTGACGAGAAAATATGGCGCAATTTCCCGAACGCTGCCCATCTGAGTTGGATTCGTCGGTTGACCTCTTTGTCGAAGTTGGATCTTCCCAGTTGGATCGTTTGACCTAAGCAGACGTAGTTATCTACAGTTTCGATAATATCATTCCCAACATAAACCGGCATGGGTACGACATAGGCATTTGAGATGATGTTCATCTTACCCATGTTCATTTTAAGACCCACCTGCAGGCTAATTCCCTAAGGAGTGAGTTTGAGTGATTTCCACCTAGCACCCATTGCGGGTGCGCTTGAAAGTCGTGAAGGTTTTGGAATTCACTAAACAGTTAACGCGCACCCGTCAAGCACCCGCAATCAACACTTATACTGGGAAACCGGTAACTATGCGGCAGAATTAAGCTAAACCTAGTCTACAAATACTTCTAGCAGAAATAGGACTTTTCAAATTTTGCCGAGTTTTATATTCGAGTGATTATCTGTGGGTGGCGCGCCAGCCAACCAATGGTGGCAATCGCCCTCCAACAATGATCGTCTGAATTTATTTTCTGTTTTTTCTCTCTCGAAAATTTTGTTTCCGTTCCGTGTAGATATTAAGTATAATTAAAAGTTAATTAGCTTTGTAAGTTTTGTAGTGATCTAAAACCAAATAACCAAATATAATAATATACAAATATAATAATTAATTGTAATATGCCAATAACCTTTTTGTAGATTGTACGTCTCTGAAAGAAAATCTAAACATTGATATTATTTCTCAGTAATAATGTACTTACCTACTTCAAATAATTATTACGACTGCCTATTTAAAAATATATTATTCCTATAGGTATAGTGACTATAGTGCTTCTCAGGTAAAGTTAAACTTCAACTGAAAATAATCTTTGCCATCGAATAAAAATGTTGTGAATGAAAACATGTCATTCCTTGTACACTACGTTTGTGCAAAACAATTAAATAAATAAATAAATAAAACGCCAAAAAACGAAGAAAAAAATATATTTGCGATTTAGAAATGTATTTTTAGATGAAATCCCTTGCTTTGTACCTATATAGAAGTGTATTGTTTCTACCTACTTCTTATGTATTATTGTATATTCACAAAACTGATCATGTCTTGGAGAGACGGACAAATGTGAGCTCGAAAGTTGATAATTATAGCTTAGGACTTGATAGACAAGCACCTAACTATATTTAATGTTGAATCTACTTGATTATACTAATAATATGATACATTTGTTTCAGGTGGATGCACACAGAACTGCAGTTCATATGAATGTATAGATCTCCGCTGTCCGAGCTCTTAAAAGTCAATTTATGTGAAAATTATAACATTATTACATGATATTTAATACTTACACTTGATTTCGTTTTTCTTATATTTGCATTTACCCCTCGTTGTAAGTAGAACTTCACATAATTAGCAGCTTTGTGAGAAAACTACTAGATTTTAAATCCAGTAGGTATTTTTCTATTTTAGGGTTAAAATCCTACTCTAGCTATGAAATAGTTAGGTAGGTTCTATGAAACACTACATACATACGTGTCATTAAACCTACCTTTCACAAAAACAACACAATTTCATGGCACGATAAAACATGAAACACAGTGTACATAGGTAGGTGTTAGAACTAGAAGTTTCATAGTAACTATGCATTATCAATGATCTTCACTAAACAAACACTGCTAGATAGTAAATGCAATGAACGCACCGGGTGCTCTTCGGTTGACGAAAACTCATAGCTACTGAATTCCTTGTGAATTCTGATTTCGTCTTTTTTTTTTTTTTTGTATTTCCTAGTAAAATGATAGTTTACGTGCGGTTTAGTGCTCATCGCCTTGATGAAGTCATTTCACATGCTCACTGAGCTTAGTGAATTCGAAACGAGTGATCGGTGGTAATGAATGGTCCAAGTGGCATTAACCGAACTTCACTTTAACTCTACGGAATCAGGCCCCTGTTGGGAAACAATATTGAAGTCACTGAGCATTGTGCTTAGATATTCCAGAGTTTCTGCCATGATGACTATATGATCGGCAAATCGAAGGTGAGGTATGTATTCGCCATTCATGTTAATACCATATCCTTTCCAGTTCAGCTTATAATAAGAGCTTATAATATATCTTCCAGTGCAGAGGTGAACAGTTTCGGAGAAATAACGTCTCCTTGTCTCACCCCTTTTTGCAAGTCGATAGAATTCGTGCTCCTATCTTGAGAAACGAGCAGTCATGGTGGCCTTGCTGTACAAACACTTCAACACTTCGATATACCGGTAGTCAGTCTGGCACCGCTGTAATGACTGTAGCACTGCACAGTCCTCGAGTGAATCAAAGACTTTCTCGTAGTTGCCATATCTTCATTGTTTTTCTTACTTACTGCTTTATTATATTATAGATAAATAATTATCTGTAACAAAGAAAACGTATATTCCACGTGTCCAATCCATGTCCATCCTCTGGGGCATAACTGAATAAATAGTTGCTACTCGTATTTGCCATCGCTTCGTGATAGATATTTTATTGCTAACTGACGCTAAGTCACCTTAGACACCCCTGGGTGGTCTGATAAATTCTGATACCAGAGGTCGGCAGTGAACATATTTACGTACAAATATGTACATTTAAACTTTGTACATTTCTAGCTTATTTTTATCATTTCAGTTGACTGGAAAGTTTCCGGGTATTAGCCATCTCTATTCAATACCAACGGTACAGTCACACGAAGTTAATTTAATGCAAAAGAAAGAGCTTGGCTCCTCCAAAACGCTTTGACTATTCAGCCTGCAGCGAAGAGGACTGTCGAGCTCAAAAGCCTTTGTGTGTCGTTTGTAGGTAAAACGCTTTGTCTGAAAAGATCAGGATATGATTTGTTAAGGAAGCAGCGTCCGTTTATTATTTCTGAATGCTGAGGATAGATTTGGTTGAGCTTTCCTCAAATTGAACATCAAAGGTATTTTCTTAAAATAGTGATGGAAAATCATGTTCCACTTACTGTTGATGGATGGATATAAGGACAGTAACGCTTTTATGTGATTTGAGAAACATTTCGCTAATGCTTTACTTCGAATATTGGGTGTGCGATTGAAATGTTGCAAATGTTCCATTGACAGTTCCAATGATAATACAATAATAATACTCGTAATGGTACAGTAGAGCTGGTCTGATGACGGATCTGGAAAGCCGTCAGGAATCCACACTAGATTAACGCAAATTTCTTTATTTCTTACCCAGTCGTCGCAGAATAAACTGGTAAATATGATAATGAACGTCCAGAGAAAAAGTGAAATTTAAAATTAAACCAATTGCTATTTCCAGTGCAGTTAATCTCTGTGGCTTTTTGTCTGTTCCTGAATTATTCATCTATTTTCCAGCGTCTAACGAGTTTCTGATGTTGCTTTGTTGCTATTTTGCTATCAACATTATATTGTTTATATTATTCTTTAAATATATTATATAATTCTAGCTTTTTTAAATCGATAAACGTTTTATATTTTTCAGTTGTAGTCTATTAGAGCAGTAATTGTTTAATAACGACTTATGATGGTAGCATATGGCGACCCATTGTGGCAATAAAGTAACAATATAGTCGCAACAAGACATAACTTCTAAAACTAAAAATCCGACTAAGTTCGGGTAAAAAATAGCCTATATCAGTAGGTATCAATCGATTCGTCTTCATCGCAATTTTATCTTTTGCGATGAAGTGGAATCGATTGATAACACGCTTGTCAAAATCGGACCAATAGGGGCAATTATGATGGAACATACACGACTGTTAAACTCATTACTTTTCCCTTGCTTCACCGTAGTCGGCTAAAAATGCAGTGAAATCGCAAGAACATCGCTTGCCTTCACACGAAGTCCCAATTCTGTATCCCTACTATCGTAATGCAGTCGCTATATACGCGATGCTGTTCTATATTGATATAGTCATGCGTTTGCATTGCAGTCAAGATGCAGTAAAATGCAAAGTAAAAAATAAATACCTTTTCACTTTTTACTTTTTTACAATTCAATAAAAAAAAAAGTTTTATGCAGTAGCCATGTCATGTCACGAGAACCAAACGTGTATGCCAAATTTCATCCCGATAGCTTCAGTGGAAGTGATATTGATTGCAAAATTTCAGGACATACATACAAGTGAAAAGGGAACTCCAAATAAGCTACAGGACAAGAATATAACTATTATTATCATGTCTGTTTGTTTTTCTGTTCGCGCATCATGTTAAAATATTTAGAAGCCGAGGAATCGATAAAAATCTATTTGATATATGAAATAATTTGTATAAAATGTAGTATTGTACTGTAGGTACTTTTGATCCTGGAATAACACGTAGGCAACGTCAGTTACTTTAACCTATTAGTACTTTAAAAAGTACCGTTCGCGGTCGATGTTTTATTTGAACATGAACCTTAAAACAAATAATTATTTACACTTACAGATTACTGAAGATAGTTAATTACTTTGTTTTCACCTTGATTTTGTTTTCTCCGAGTTCGGATCATGACATCAGATAAACCTTTTGCCTCTTTCTATAACAAACGTGAACATAACTTACATATATAAAGCGTAGTCCAATAGTCCTCTGCCAGTTACCCAGTCGAATCTTTGCAAAGAAGACGTAACAATGACCAAAGATCTGAAAAACAAAACGGTAGTGATCACCGGAGGAGCTGAAGGCATCGGTTTCGAAATAGCTGACAACTACCTCAAGAAGCTAGCAAAACTGATCATCCTTCTCGACATAAATGAGGAGCGAGGAGCTGAAGCTGTGAAGACTCTGACAGCTAAATACGGCAACAGCAAAGTGGTCTTCTACAAATGCGATGTAACCACAGATTTGGAAGCAGTTTCTAAGAAAATCTTCAACTCTTACAAGCAAGTAGACATCCTTATCAACAATGCTGGGATACTGAACGACAAATTGATAAAACAAACTATAGATATCAATGTTACCGCGGTGATTGCATGGGGGTTGAAGTTTTGGGACTACATGAGGAAAGACAGAAGTGGCAATGGAGGCACCATCGTCAACTTGGCATCAATCTATGGCTACAGAATCGATCAGTTCCTTCCGGTATATCAAGCTTCTAAATTCGCTGTCATGGGATTCACTAAGTCTTTGGGACACGAGTACAATTTCAGAAAGACTGGAGTCAGAGTTGTTGCTATTTGTCCAGGGTTTACTGAGACCAAGTTGACTGCTGAGCCGAAACCTTGGGATGATTCTAACAGTGGAGATTTCAAAGATTTTCTAGACGCCCAGGCCTGGCAGAAAGTGGATATGGTTGGCAAAGCAGCTGTGGATATCTTCGAGAGGGGGGATAGTGGTTCGGCATGGCTGATTGAAGGTTCTCGACCCATCGTTGAAGTTATGCTGACGAGCATGGTTCGTTAATTATACATAAACAAGGTTTATGACTACTTTTCAGCTCAATACCTTAATATTTTATGTTCGTCCTTTTAATTTATTAAAGTGAATGTATTTCAAGAATCGTGTATCATTTGAATAGTTGCCGCTTGACGTGACGTTGCTTTTGCTTTGATTAATACTATACAATTACCAACCTACCATACCTAGCTAGTTACAAAAAGCACACAATCAAACTTCTTAATTAGCTTTTCGTGGGGATTTTATTATATTTATGAATGTACTAGTTTTCCTGCCCGCGACTTCGTCCGCGCGGACTACTGTTTATCGTAAAAAAAGATTCAATGACCCGTCCACCCACTGGCTTCACCCACTGGTGCACGGGTAATTCGCATTTACCCCTCCACCCACTGCACTAGAGTTGGAAACTAATAAAAAAACGTAATTTATGAAGAAAACAACATGTATATATTTAATTAGGTAATAAATTGCCATATTACTATGCATTTTACTTTCCTTTTTGCTATGTTCTTCTAGGATATTAATAATCAATGCAAATGTAGGTACATAAAGCACCAATGCTATTGAAGTTTTTTGACAGACTTGTTATTTCGTTTCCATTGCAACCGTTCCTTAAAGCGAGTAATCAACATTTTCCAGTTTTCCCTTGAAAACTTACAATTCTTTGGGATAAAAAAGTATCCTATGTATTATTCTAGGGTATAAGCTATCTCCATTCCAAATTTCATCAAAATCCGTCCGGCCGTTATCGCGTTAAAGCTCTCCAAACAAACAAACAAACAGACAACGTTTCACTTTTATATATTAGTATAAAAATGAAACGTTGTAACTATATATTTAAAAAAAAACTCTTAATAAAATTGTGTCATTTTAAAATTGTTGATTGGAAAAGTGTTGTGTCAATCTTAACATGTCTCGAAATACCAGGAGTACATAAGCTAAAAGCAGTTGTTCGTATAATGAGAGACATTATGACGCCAGGTGGCTAGAAGCAGGGCGTGGCTAAAAGCTTTGCTACATTAGTTCACATCAACTGCATTAGTGAGGACACACGGTAGGAAAATATAGGGAGCAAAATACCTAGATACTTGACGTACAGACTTTAAGAACAATCCATTATTGAAAAATGTTGCAAGAAAATAAGGACATTGAGAGAATCTTTTAGTAAAAGAAGCAAGATTGCATTTATAAAGGCATATCACAAATATGTACATATATTATATTGCCGTAAAAAGTTCTTTGATCTCTCTTAAACACATCAAACTCTTGGATTTAGCATATTTTTTTTAGTTTTTTTTTTATTACGGACTAGGCAATCGTTATATTATGAAACTTTCGTGGCAGATATTTTGTAGACATTATTGAAACTACATTTTATTTGGGAATTCAGTTAAGTACAGTAAGTACTCTTTCCAAAATAAACTTCAGGTTTTTACCTGTAACAAAGATTATAGTCTTGAATTTCTTCACGAAATGGTATATGGCCGTCCTTGCTGGACCAGCACATTTATTTTAATTATTTCGTAAAAAGCTACAGGTATCATGAAACGTGTGAGATTATCTATCTAGATCTATGTTACCACGAAGCAAGTTTGAAAAAATCAGTCCCCGTTGCTCCCATCGTAACGTATCGCTTCCCTTTATGCCAAAGTGTTTCTTAACATTTTATTATTCTGTTAAGTACGTTTATGTGTGCGCAAAATTCCAAGTACTTAATTTCAAAGTTTTATGTTTACAGAATTGTAATGACTTAGAGTGGTTTCCCGAATTTTCATTAGAGTTCTTTATTTTAATGTCTCTCTTCTTTAAATGTCTCCAGCTAGACAGTTTTCGAAGGTCATTCGAGTAAAACAACATTAATGACAACAGATTGGGCTGGCCCGATAACTGTTGTTGTATAAAATGGCATGTTTATGAGAACTATACTGTATTATAAACAATTAAATTATCCATAAATAATATTTAAATTAAATAGAATAGTTGTTTTTGTTAATGTAATCCCAGATAAGCAATCATCTGACGGTGACCTCATATCGAAAAATGACGATAAAGTAGACTTTATATCTTGCATAGCAGAGAACTATTTTGTATCTATCCCAAAAAGAGAGTTCTAACAATAATCAAAAGGGAACAGTATCGTAAATAATAAAATAATTGAAAACGCTGACCTCCCGCCATCTATCCTGACATAACAACCAAATCTTATTACAAACTGTTCTATACTTTGTGTCCCAATTAACATGGCCGCCAATAAGGCGATAAGCAGCTCTGATCGCAGCAGATCCACTTTCGGGGCTTAATAAACATCACTCACACCAATCAAATGCTTGGCCTCTAAAGCAGAGGAGAGCGGAGCGAATTGGACGTAGGGCAAGTGAGCGCAGCGGAGCGAGAATAAGATCTCAAAGCAGGAGCATCACATTCGTTTGATGAAAAATAATAAATAAAATACTAAAAGTATTAAAATTAAATAGAGTATTGGATCTGTGGTTATCGATGCTGAATCCCATGTCCACGCCAACTCAAAGACGACAATAATATAATCAAGTAGTTTAGCATATTTAGTTTAACTCGTTGACGGCTTGAAACAATAATTTATTGTCATTATCCACAATAAATATATTTGTGTATTTAGAAGTTTAACTTCAAATCTAACTTAGTAATACTTGAGCTTACGACATTTCCATGACATGTTCCGTCGCTTTACCAACATAATGCTAGGCCTCATCTGCATTTCCTCGTGGTACCACAAGTATGACAAAACGGTGTGACCACGAGTCCGTCGCCATGAATTCGTATGAGGAAGTAACAAACCTTTTACAGATTTATAAGCGCCAAGCAGTAGTGTGCAAACCTTGCTATATTCCAGTTTGAGGGGATTGTTTCCTACAAAATTACTGAGGATATGAAACTTAAAAAGCAATGTCAAAAGCCAGAGTGAAGAGCTCTATCAGTAAACCTTTTTGAGCGCAATGCATTGCAAGCAAGATTTTGCAAAACAAAGATCGTGGCACCGTTGGCAGGTGCGGGGCTCACCATCAGGAGATCAATCGGCTTCTCTCTTCTCTTTATTAGTATAAAAACAGATATGGTAAATTTAGAGTTCACAAAAAGTAACTAGTGGATCGAAGCTCAAAGCAATGTAAAGACAGGAGTCAAAGGTTATTGAAAACAAAACTAAGAAGATATTTTGCAATTGTTGTAAAGTCGAAAACATATTTCGATTTTCGTGGCCACACGTTAGGGTTACCCCTCGAAATGGGCAGATAAACCTTGATTATCGCACCCTAATTATAGGCGGTTTATATATTGGTACGATTTTATTTCTTCCATTATTCTTTTGGAATTGCCGTACTTTCGGTTAAGGAAAATCACTTTTTAAGGATAGACGCAACAATAACAAGGATATTAATGAATTAGTATTGTAACTAGCACTAATGAAGAAATATTTTAAAATACCAAAGCGGATATAACTATGATTTCTAAAATTTATTGTGTATTATCTCATCTCAGCATTTGATGGAGTTATGATGGCAGCTGAATAATTATAATGTTTGGAAATCATAATAATCAAACTGTCCAGGAACAATCGGGGCCAGTGCAATTCATACCAATATATAAAATTGAAACGTTGTCTGTTTGTTTGTTTGTTTGTTTGTTTGGGGAGCTTTCACGCAATAACGGTTGGACGGATTCTGATGAAACTTGGAATGGAGATAGCTTATACCCTGGAATAAAACATAGGATACTTTTAATCCCGGAAAATTGTAAGGTTCCACGGAAAAACTGGAAAAACTGGGAAAATGTTGATTACTCGCTGTAAGAAACGGTTGCTATGGAAACGAAATAACAAGTATGTCAAAAAACATCAAGAGTGGTGCCATACCTACTTTTGCATTGGTTTTTATTATCCTAGAAGAACATAGGATACTTTTTTTGCGATGAACTGTAGTCCGCGCGGACGAAGTCGCGGGCGGAAAAACTAGTATAAAATATGAGGAAGGAGAAGTTTGGGAATGGGGCCCGTGTAACATGGAGGGTTACAGCCGATACTCCTCATTGAAATAAGACCCGTGTCCCAGCAGTAGGAACCTAACAGGCTATGATGAAGTAAAGTACTTGACTTGACTTTGAATGTCTTTTGAGTATGCAACGAGTGCACCCGACAGTAATAGTAATTACTTCTATCAAAGGTGAAACTTTAAACAAAGAAAATATAAACGCGTAATAAGACGTCAGTTCAAAAACTTAAACCCTACTACTGTCGGGTAAAAAAATAACCTATGATACTTGCGAAGAAGCCGAATCCATTGATACTTCGCTTGTCAAAATCGGTAATAATCTATCTATACTTATAATAAAACTGTAACGGGTCCAATTCTGTACATTGAAGATATTTTGAAATTTTATTTTGGAGGTTACTCTATATTCGATATTGAAGCCAAAACTGTATTTATTTTATTTTTTGTCTGTCTGTCTGTCTGTCTGTCTGTACCTTGGCAGCGCAACACGCCGAAAATACTCACTGAATTTAAATGAAATTCGGTGATTTGAGTTCTAAATTTGAGGCATCACGCTGAAACTACTGAATGAATTTAAATGAAACTTGGTATGATTTGATTTCATACTACGAAGTAGGATACTTTTAAACCCGAAAAATTTATGGGTTCCCGCAGGATAGGCGTTGAAAGTTATTTAAAAGAACACGTTTCACGCTGAAGCTGCTTGATGGATTTTGTTGCAACTTGGCACAGTCATAGTTTATATAATGGGTAAAAGTTGACAATATTTTTTTATCCCGAAAAAATAAAGAGTTTCTTCGGGATAATGTCCCAAATTCTGTAAATTTAAGATATATTGTAATTTTTTTGGAGGCCGTTTTTTATTTAATTCTAAAGCCAAACTGTTTTTTTGTAAATTTTGTTGGTGTGTGTCTGTCCGTCTGTCTGTCTGTACCTTGGCAGTGCATCACGCCGAAAATACTCACTGAATTCAAATGAAATTTTGTATAATTTGAGTTCATACTTCGAGGTAGGACACTGGATACTTATCATCCCGAAAAATTAAAAAGTTCCTGCAGGATAGGCGTTGAAAGTTATTTAAAAGAACACGTATCACGCTGAAACTAATGGGTGGATGTTTTTGCAACTTGGCACAGTCATAGTTTATATAATGGGTAAAAATTGAAAATAATTTTTATCTCGAAAATTCAAAGAGTTCCTGCGGGATAATGTCCCAATTCTGTAAATTGAAGATATTGTGTAATTTTTTTCCGTTCTATATTCAATACTAAAGTCAAAACTGTTTTTTTGTAATTTTTGGCTGTCTGTCTGTGTGTCCGTCTGTCTGTCTGTCAAAAACACTCACTGAATTTAAATGAAATTTGGTGATTAGAGTTCTAACTTTGAGGTAGGACATAGGATACTTTTCATCCCGAAAAATTAAAGAGGATAGTGGTGGAAAAATATTTAAAAGAACACGTAGCACGCTGAGACTATTAGACGGATGTTGATGCAACTTGGCACAGACATAGTTTATAAAATAGGTAAAAATTATGGATACTTTATGTCCCGAAAAAAATAAAGGGTTCCTGCGGGATATGGGTCCAAATTCTGTACATTAAAGACATAGTGTTTTTTTTTGGAGGTTACTCTATATTCGATAATGAAGCCTAAATTGTATGTTTTTTCATTTCTGTCTGTATCTAGGCCGCGCATAGCGCAGCCAGAACTATTGGATGAATTCAAATGAAACTTGGTATGATCTGAGTTCATACTGCGAGGTAGGACATAGGATACTTTACATATCGAAAAATGTATGGGTTATTATTTAGGGGTTGAAACTTATTTAAAAGAACACGTACCACGCTGAAACTAATGGACGGGTTTTGATGCAACTTGGCACCGTTTTAATTTATATGATGGGTTAAAATAGAAGACACGTTTTATCCCGAAAAATTAAAGGGCTTCTGCGGGATATGGGTCCAAAGAAATGTTAATATTAAAGTAATAAAAATATTTTTTGGATGGTTCTCTATATTCGATACTGAAGCCAAACTGTTTTACTTTTTAATATATAGCACAGAAACTACTGAACGAATCCAAATTATACTTGGTATGAGTTGAGTTCCCCCCCCCCCCCCCCCTCCTCAAGGCAAAATTAATTGATTTCGTTGTCAATAGTGAACAGTGACAAAAACAAAACCGTTATCAGTGTACTGGAGTGGCGTCACGTTATTTTAAGTAAAGGTTTTATGTGAAATTATAGTGATATCAGTGCGTAAATACAAAAATAATTTCGTTTTTACATGCTCTTTGGCTACCTACCGCCATAAATTAAGAAAAAATACACTTTGCATTTCACAAGAGCAATTACACTCGGGATCTGACGCCTGCGAAATTCAAATAGCAAAGTTACATAGAGACATTCTGTCTATTTACGACTACAATAACTATAATGGCACTTAGACGTACTCCACCGTCCACTCCGGAGCCGAGACTCCATCAGCAGCTTGCGATGACTACAGTGCTGTCAAGTGACAAACCCTATGCTTAGCACTAGTAAAACACAGAAGGAGGTGCAAGCCGACCAACCAAATCCAGGTACTTATAAAAGAAAGTTTGATGGAGCAGATGAAACTCATAGTGAAACTCGTTCAATTATAGCTGAAATGCGTATTTTATTCAGCAACTTCACGAATGAGCAAGACAAAAAATTCAGCTCATTACAGAAATCGATTGAGAAATCGTTTGATACAAAAATTTCTGAATTTAGAACTGAACTTTCAGAATACTCGAAATCTTTTGAATATATATCAACCAGACAAGAAGAATTTGATGTAGAAGTTGGTCAATTTCAGTCAGAACGCGATGAGGACAAAAAATACATTCGCTCACTTGAGGATCAGATTGAGTACTTGAGTCGGCGGTCTCGACATACTTGCATAGAAATACGAAATGTCCCTAAATTGGACTCGTCAAAATTATCAGAGACAAAACCTCAACTATGTGATGCGGTTGTCATGCTAGGAAAATCTATAAACACGAGTATTAATAAAACTGATATCAAGGACATTTACAGGCTTCATACAAAGAAAGAGTCTGAAAAACCAGTGATAGTTGAGTTCACATCTGTGCTTAAAAGGAAAGAACTACTGAGCTCGATTAAAAAAATTAACAAGTGAAAAAAGAGCGATGAAAAGCTCAATACTACTCATCTCAGGATTACAGGACCAAAAAAACCTATATATGCATCAGAATTACTCACTGCCAAAACGAAGATGCTCTTCTATTTAGCGAGAGATTTCGCAAAAACTCAAGACTATGCTTACTGCTGGACATCAAATGGTGTGGTATATCTCCGGAAAAGAGAAAACTCTGCTTTCATTCGTATAGACAAAGACTCTGATCTTGACAATTTACGTCACTCCAAATGACTAGCATGTAATTTTGTTGTCTTATCTTTGGCTGTACTATTAATGATTTTATTACTTTGTGGTTCTATTTTTGTATTTTATGTAATATTAATGTATGTAACGCTAAAATCTCGATCAAAAACGTGGAATTTTGGTTCTGCTCTTTTAAAGTTATCCACATATTCACAACTCATCTCAATACTACCTCAACGTTCTTCACCCATTATCCAATATGTTTTACACACTTACTGGCGTAATGACGCAATAGAACTACATGAGAAGTTATACCTAATAGACTATAATCGCTATCCTGACCAGTCACTGCTGTTCTTTCTGAGTTATTCGAAATTAGTGCTGTTTTTTGAGTTGCGTTCAATGGGTAATGAAATTGCCATACCTGTATTTTGTTCTATGATTCCTTTCAAAGTAATCTGCTTCATGTTAAATATGCGACAACTACTTAAACTTCACTTTGATAATGGATGATATAATCGAAGACATCGAAGAAAATTTAGATAGTATTTGTGTTTCTGTTTCTCATGTCTGTGGGCCGGAAGATTGTCGTTCTTACATAATACCTAATCAACTAAACCTAAATATTATAACCCAAAATATTAGGAGTATCTCACACAATATAGATGGTTTCTCTTCACTTCTTCATAGAATTGCAGTAGAGCCGGATTTTATCGTCCTTACCGAATGTTGGTTGTCTCGAAATCCGAATCTTCCACATTTAGATAATTTTAATTGCACAGCTTCTTCACGACATGACAATCAGAATGACGGAGTAGTTATTTATACCAAGTCTGGTCTACATTGCAATGTATATGAGCCTGATTTTTCAGATGCCAACTGTATTATTACGACTATTAAAAATAATATTGCTATCATTTCTATCTATAGACCTCCGTCGTTCCAAAATATAGATAATTTCCTTACGTCACTAGATAATGTGCTGACATCGTTGGATAAATTTGGTTCTGTCATTGTAGTAGGTGACATAAATGTGGATATAAAACCAGACTCGATTGACCGGCATGCCAACAATTACCTGAATTTAACTTCTTCACATGGCCTTCTTCCTGCTCATACTATGCCGACTCGAAAAAATAATTGTTTGGACCATGTACTACTTAAGACAAAATTTACTTCTACAACATTAATTATTCAAAATAGTCTTACTGATCACGATACTGTCCTTTTTTCGTTAAATACGAAAAAATATATTAAAACATCTCTTTTGTCGACATACGACAAAATTAATTATCTAGTCATTCAAAGACAGTTCAAAAATACGGATTTCAGTCCTGTTTTAAACACAAATAATTGCGACGTCGCGGCTGATCTACTTGTAAGTATGGTGTCTGATATCGTTAATTCAAATACGGTCACTGTAAACATCTCTCGTCGAAAAGCCCCACGTAAGCCGTGGATAACTCCTGGTCTTGTGCGTTGCATGAGGAACAGAGACAGAATGCACATGAGGTTAAAGAAGAGTGCAGGAAATGATATTTTAAAGACTACATACAATAGGTATCGTAATTTTTTAACGGGATTATTACGTAAACTTAAAATACAATATGAACGTTCAGAAATTGAACGGGCTAAGAACTCGAAGGAGCTTTGGCAGGTCATTAACAAGATTACTAATCTCAAACCCGGTAAAACCAATTCCCAGGAATTATTGACAATAGGAACTAATACCATGGAGGCCACAAATAAAATAAATAACTATTTTGCTAGTGTGGGCAGGAGTCTAGCTCTTAAAATTACCTCAAAATTTAAAGACACATTGCCTTCTGAACCTCTGAAAATTATAACTCCTATGCAGTCATTTTCTTTACTTGAGACAGATATTAGCGAAATCGTAACAATTATAAATTCACTAAAGACAAGTAATACTGCAGGTCTTGATAATATCTCGTCAAAAATTATTAAAGAGAATAAAGCCTTTCTATTTGGACCCCTTGTTCATGTTTGCAACTTATCTCTAAGTTCAGGTCAGTTTCCAAATGCTTTCAAAACATCTGTTATTATTCCCGTTCATAAAAATGGACCCAAAGATATTGTAAGTAATTATCGACCAATTTCAATTTTACCAAACTTTTCTAAAATTTTAGAGCGAATTATTAACTACAGGCTGACCAACTATTTAGAAAAACGTAATTTACTGTCACAGCAACAATATGGCTTCCGAAGAAATAGGTCGACTGCAGATGCATTGCGTGAACTAACTCAGCATATAGTGAAGGGTCTAGATAAAGGTGACAAATGCCTCGCAATCTTTCTCGATCTCGCGAAGGCATTTGATACCGTATCTATTCCTCTTCTTGTTAAGAAGTTGGAAGCTCAGGGAATCCGTGGTTTACAGCTCCAACTTTTTAAAGACTACCTAAATCAACGCAAACAACTTGTTAAACTGGGTAATACACTAAGTGATCCGGAAATCGTTACGCATGGTGTCCCTCAAGGGAGCATTCTTGGCCCAACTCTCTTCCTTGTCTACATAAATGAATTGTGCAACTTAAATATTGAATATGGTAAAATTGTAACTTTCGCTGATGACACTGCCATATTGTTTCGAGGAGAGAGTTGGGAGAAAGTGTTCTCATATGCACAATCAGGATTTAACTTTGTAAATGGATGGCTAAACTGTAACTTGCTTAGTTTAAATGCAGATAAAACGAAAGTCCTAACTTTTTCAATTTTAAGCAATTCACAACCTCCGAAAGACTTCAATATAATGGCTCATTCTAATCTCTGTTCTGAGAATACTTGTGATTGTAAAATCCTGGAAAGGGTTGACTCTCTGCGTTATTTAGGTGTAATTATAGATAGCCGATTAAACTTTTAGTGTCACATAAAAACCCTCACTAATAGAGTCCGTAAATTAATTGCGGTGTTCAAGAACATACGTCATGTCGCTGACACTAAAATCTTAAGAACTACATATTTCGCAATTTGTCAGTCTTTAATTATGTATTGTATTGATACATGGGGTGGATCTGCTAAAACCCATTTGTTGCCTCTCGAAAGAGCTCAACGGGCAGTTTTAAAAGTTAGTAACTTCCTCCCATACAGATATTCTACATCTTTGCTTTACAAAGAAACTAACGTACTATCTGTTAGACAAATATTCATACTTAGACTGTTGTTGCTGCAACATAAATTATGCCCGCAAATCATACCTATAGATTCCAAACATAAGAGGCGACGCACTGTTAAGGTTTTCCAAGTACCCAAATACAATAAATTTTTCGCTAAGAGATTTCCATGTTTCCTAGGTGGCTTTATTTATAATAAATTATCTAAAGTTAAACAAATTCATAACCTTAATTATTTTAATTTGAAAAAAACTGTCACAAATTTACTGAAATCTTATTCCTATGACCAAACTGAGGAGCTTCTTCCGGCTTTGAGATAGTGCTATAGTATACTTCTTTCTACTTCCTTGTTACCAACACATTCATACAAACATATTAATTTCCAAATCTTCCCAATACTCAACCTCAACATAACTCATACATAATTCATACATAACTTTATCTTCCGTTTACACACCCTAATGTAGGATACATTTGTTGACACACTGTACTGCGTGATATTATAGTTTTCTACGAGATTTTAGCAATTGTAAATTTTAAATGTGAATATTTATATACTAATTAAAATCAATTAATTATATTGTCGGGGCTGGTTGTTATTTGGAATATTGTTCAGTCTATGTCTTCAAAATAATTGATCTAGCCCAATTAAATAAAAACACTTGAGTTAAATCGCATAGTAGTTTTAATCACGTTTGTATACAAAGACTTGGCGGAGACGACTGCCGACGGAGGGGGGCGCTCGGACAGCCGCTCTACAGTTTTGCTTACTGTGCTAAATATAATATGTCACTACACATTCCCCCTCTTTAATTAAAAAAAAAATAATAATTAAGGGTAAACTCCAAAAACTTCCAAAATTACATTTTCATAACAATAAAATATATATTTTTGATTGAGGCTTAAAACATTCAACTTAACTTAAAACAATACGTATGCTTCTGAAATATGGGTGGCATCATGTTATATATCATGTATTATACGGGATTTGCTGACGGTGTCGTTGCGTACGGCGGAGCGGTCGCGGTGGGTGGCGGCGGCGCGCCGGCGCCGGCTATCTGCCCTCGCAACCACGCTGCTATCTGCCCTTTCAGCTTTCTCCAAATCAGTAGTAAAATAATAGTCGCGAACAAACTCAAAATCACTAGTAACATGAATATGAATATGATAAATGCGATTCCATATTTACTGTTCCGTTTTGTGCGATAACGACCTCGCCTTTCTTCTCTTCTTTACTCTGCTCCTTTCCCATATTATCACGACGAAAAACAAACGTTCGTATGGAATGCGACTGCACAAAATAATGAGTGGAAACGCGGTAACATGAATATGAATATGAATATGACCCATATTTCTGCACATACAACCATTTACTTAACATTAAATACGAGTAGTTACATGCTAGAATTACTAATTGCAAAAATGCTAACTAAAGGAGTTTATAAGTATGCGGCTTTGCAAAGATGCCGATTATACTTATAAATACTATGTAGTGTTCGTGCATCTTTTTACAACTAAACTAAATTACGATACATTTGCGATACATTTATACGTTATTCAATATACTACTCGAATTATACATCATTTTGAAAACGGATCGGCGTTCGTACGGCTCGTCCAGATCTAGTTTTCCTGCTGGCTGCACCGGAGGCATCTGTGTTGGTACCGCCGGTACTGTGGTTCTGTGATACCGGGCTCGACGAGTCTCTCTCTGCATTAGTTGATGCATTAGATCGTTCCTCCGTGCCTGGGATCTTTAGCGGCACGGGGCTCTGTGAGCCTCTCTGCGAAACGATCTGTTCGCCGTCGTCAGCTAGCAATAGATACGCTGGTTTTAATCTATCTATTGATATACGCGTGGTTTTGCCGTTGATGTTCAGTACGAAAACCTTTTCCCCTCTATTTATTACGGGATATGGGCCGTCATAAGTGGGTTGAAGAGGTTTCCTTACCGCATCATGCCTAACGAATACATAATTTGCCGTTCTTAAATCGGGATGCACGAAAACTGCACGAGAATTGCTATGACTTGACCTTGGAACCGGTTTGTATTTTTTAATTGAATCTCTAATGTGGTCGACTAAAGTCGCGGGATCGCTTACTTGTTTGGTGACGTCAAAAAATTCGCAGGGAATTCTTATTGATTGACCATATACCATTTCTGCTGCGCTTACCCCGCTATCACGTCTGATAGCTGTTCGCAAACCTAGTAAAACCGTCGGTAACTCATCTACCCACGACGTACAGTCTAGGCGTGCAGTAAGGGCAACTTTGAGAGAGCGATGCCACCGTTCTATCATTCCATTACTTTGTGGGTGGTATGCGGTGGTGCGAAACTTCTCTACCCCCATGTACTGCATCAGACGAGTAAAAAGCGTACTTTCAAATTGACGACCTTGGTCGCTAGTGATGCGATGACATATACCAAACCGTGCTATCCAGCCGTCATATACTACCTTTGCGACTGTGTTAGCAGTTATATCCTTGACCGGGAAAATCTCGGGCCATCTAGTACATCGGTCTATTATAGTGACTAAGTACTTGTAACCTTCCTTTGTTTCGGGTAATGGGCCTACTATGTCTAAATTGAGGTGTTCAAACCTGGCAGACGGTAGAAACTGTTGTAGGTCGGAAACCGTGTGCCGTTGCACCTTCGAACGTTGACATTGTACACAAGCTTTAGCCCATAAACCTATATTTCGATTCATTCCTGGCCAAAAGAATTTTTGAGTGATCATACTGCGTGTCGTCCGTATACCTGGGTGACTTAGATTATGTACAGCATTAAAGACAATCTTGCGAAATGACTCGGGTACATAAGGTCTGACGTTGCAAGTAGATACCTCGCAATATACCTGTAAATTGCATCCGGGCAAACTGACACGTTTCAACTGAATGTTACCTGATATGTTATTCGAAGTAACATACTCGTCGTGGGACTGTGCTTCTGCCAATGCTGCATAATCGATGGCTGACGGGCAATATACTGTCTCTACCCTAGATAAGGCATCTGCACATTGGTTATCTGAACCGACTATGAACCTTATGTCCGTGGTAAACTCACTTATAAACATCAGCTGCCGTGTTCGCCGTGGCGTCTCTTTGTCTGTACCTATCTTTTTGAATGCATGTACTAGTGCTTGATGGTCGGTATACACAGTAAGGGTACGACCTTCATGCATGTTCCTAAAAAAATGAATGGCCATGTAAATAGCCAGCAACTCACGATCGTAAGCAGAGTACTTACGTTGAACTGCTGATAGCGCTTTGGAAAAGTATCCCAACGGCTTCCAAGTACCTTGATGCAGCTGCTGCAGTACTGCTCCCACACAGGTGTCAGATGCGTCGGTCATGAGCGCTAATGGGACCCCTGGTAAAGGATGGAACAACATACAAGCATTTTTCAAGCTCTCTTTACATTGTTGGAAAGCATTCTCCGCTAATTCAGTCCATTCAATTTTAGTACTATCATTTTTTTTAACTCCATGCAAATACGCATTTAATACCGACTGATAAGACGCGGCCTGTGGAAGATGAGCGCGGTAAAAATTTAACATTCCCAAAAAACGACGTAGTTGAGCTACTGTCTGTGGTTTCGGGTAATCTTCTATCGCCTGCACCTTATCTTCCAAAGGGCGTATCCCCTCAGTTGATACTTCGTAACCCAAAAAATCTAGTTTATTTTGGCCAAAACAACATTTAGATAGATTGATAGAGATTCCATACTGGGTAAATCGTTCTAAAACTTGAGCTAAGTGTCGTTCGTGGCTGATGACGTCAGAACTGGCTACTAACACATCGTCGATATAACAGTATATAAAATCTAACCCTTGCAGCACCGTGTCGTTCATAAAGCGTTGGAATGTTTGAGCCGCGTTCCTTAGACCAAAAGTCATGCGTGGGAACTCAAACAAACCAAACGGCGTTATGATAGCGGTTTTTTCTACATCATCAGGCCAGATCTCAATAAAATGATATGCACGATTTATGTCTAGACGCGAGTATATAGTCTTATTAGCAAGTACATAGGTAAAATCTTGCAGTCGCGGTATAGGGTAACGATCCGGTTTTGTGATCGCGTTGAGTCGCCGATAATCGCCGCAGGGTCTCAACTCACCATTCTTCTTGGGAACTACATGCAATGGACTGGCCCATGGACTTTTGGAGGGCCTGCAGATTCCCATCTCTTGCATGACGCGGAACTCTTCCTTCACCTTGGCATACCTGTCCGGGTGCAGTGGTCTCGCTCGAGCGTACACTGGTGGGCCGGTGGTCTCTATGTGGTGATATACAGAGTGCTTAGATGGTTCCCTGAAAGAAACTGGTTTGGTTACATCCGGATATTTTTGCAAAAGTTTGGCATACGGATGCGTAATGTCCACTGCGTATATCGGTGAATCACTGTAAGGTACTATTGGCGCGATAACACACAAATTAGTCGTTTTGTCCACTAACTTTTGTTCACTTATGTCTACCAATAGTTTATAGTGTTTTAGAAAATCAGCACCAAGAATAGGCTGTTTCACGTCCGCGATAATGAATGTCCAACGATAAGGTCGTCTCAGCTTGAAATTTAATACCAAAGTACGAGTACCGTAAGTCCTTATCTCTGAGCCATTCGCTGCATATAGTTTATAGTCCGAAACTGCACTACTTGTAAAAAGTTTTTTTGTTACCGGAATTACCGAAACTTCCGCACCTGTGTCCACTAAAAATTTATGTCCACTAGTTAAGTCTGTTACACAAAGACGGTGACTTTCCGCTATTGTACAGATTACCGCCTCTATCTGTACACGTCCTAGTTTTCCTGGTTTTTCCAGGCGCAGGGCTGAATGCACTTCCTAGCGCGTGTCTTGAAACGGTAATGATAGAAACATAACCAATCCGGGCTCCTTGGATTGCGTGAGTTGCTGCGGGTTCTTGGAGACACACGTGAGGTCCCGCTGCTGTCCCTTTGTCAGGCTCGCCCTCGCTCCAAGTTATTTAGTCTTAGGTTGATTTTTGCAATCTCCGCTAAAACTTTATCTAGGCCATTATTGGAGGTATGCACAACCTCGGCTATTTGCACAGGCCGAGTTGTCTCCACGATCTTGTCGGCTATGACACTTAAATTTTCTAACTCCAAATTGTCCGTGACCGCCAGCACCGCTCTGGCTGCTTGAGGCATATGACCTTGCCACAATATGCGCAGGGTATCATCGGGTATTTTGCCTCGCGCGAGATCTCTCATCCGGCGTAGCAGTTGGGATGGTTTCTGGTCTCCCAACTCCATTTCTCCGATAAGCTTTTGTATTTGTATATTCTCGCTCTCTTCATAAATCTGCAACAAGCGGTTTTTCAAAGCTTCGTACTTCCGATCGGGCGGGTTAACGATCAAATCTGTCACTTGAGTTATCGCGTCTTTTGTTAATTTGGATAGTATCACGTTGAATTTTGAGTCGTCCCCAATTTTTTGTGGTGCTAAAATCGCTTCGGTCCGTATAAACCACACTCTGGGCTGATCCTCCCAAAAATCTGGTATTTTCTGAGTAAGCGACAAAGCTGAACAGGTAGTCCCCGGCTGATCCATTTCGTCTACCTTCGGTTGCTGTGGGTCGACCGGTGTTTCGAGTGCTGGATTCATTTTGTAACAATTAAATATGAGTCATTGATTTCACAACAAAAATGTTCACTAAAAATAAAAAATAAAAGTTTTCTGCGTATTCACTATAGTCTGGGGTCACCAATGTCGGGGCTGGTTGTTATTTGGAATATTGTTCAGTCTATGTCTTCAAAATAATTGATCTAGCCCAATTAAATAAAAACACTTGAGTTAAATCGCATAGTAGTTTTAATCACGTTTGTATACAAAGACTTGGCGGAGACGACTGCCGACGGAGGGGGGCGCTCGGACAGCCGCTCTACAGTTTTGCTTACTGTGCTAAATATAATATGTCACTACAATATTATAATATAATAATTAAAATCAATTAGGTAAATATACTTACATACAATTTTTTTTATTTACTTTTTTATGATTTATTAATTCAAATTTTACGTCTTAATACACTTAATTACTTAAGTCATATAGTTCGGGGAGCACAGATCCCTATAACACAGGCTTTTAGCCTAGCGTAGGTTTCTGAGGCTTATATAGCTTTATAGTGAACAATATACATGTAAAATTCAACTAGAAATATGTGTCATGTTAATGTTAGTAATAATTATTTCTAATTTTAGTATTAGTTTTATACCTTATATTCTAAGTGTATTGTTTTTTTTTGTATAGTTCATTATGTCTTTTTGTGTCAATAAATATTCTTATTCTTATTCTTATTAAGTTCGTATTACGAGGTAGAACATTAGATACTTTTCATCCCGAAAAATTAAAGGGTTTCCGTAATATAGGGGTTGAAAGTTATTAAAAAGAACACGTATCGCGCTGAAACTACTAGACGGTTTTTTTGATGCAAATGAAACACTTATAATAAAGCTAAAAAAACGATAAAGGCTGTAAAAAGAAGATAAATAAATAAAATGCTCTTGGGTGCTTAAAAAGGGTATAGAACACGAATATAACAAAATAATTAATCGGTCAGCTCTGTCTGTTTGTCTGTATGTTTGTTTGTTCACGCATCACGTAAAAACTATTAGACCGATTGCAATGCGGTTTTCATTGTTAGATAGCTTAGGGTTTGATTTAAAAACTGGTGTATCTCAATCTGGTGAGTTGGAAGCCGAGCAGTGGATAAAAGTATTTTTCACGGCTAAAGAAATTTTGATCAAATGTTGGTGAAAAGATCACGCGTGCGAAGCAGCGGGTACAGCTAGTAACTAATATTTATTATGAACGTTTTGTTCAGATAATATTTTTTTATCTTCGTCTGACGAAGAAAATCAAATTGTTAAATTTTTCTGGTTTAACCTACAGGAACAATTTGATTACGTTATTTCTGTAGATTTTTTGTTGGTTTTTTTTTCAGTACTTTTTAACTATGTTTTATTATTTGTATTGACATATTAAGATGGTTAACACCAAAAGCAATTACGACTGATTATTATTTTTTGTATGCTTACCTAATTTAATAGTTTTATGAAAATTTGTGAAAAAGTCATTTATGACGAAATTCATATCACTCCTGTCCATGTGATAAAACCAAAATGAGCAATTGTTACATTTTATTATTGTGATTGATCTCTGATTCTATTTTTAGATGAATATTACATTAAAAGTTATTATATAAAGAAAATGAAAAGTTAATTTAGATAAAAGTTTAGTTTATTATTTATTTTTTATTTTTCGGTAGTATGACCCAGTTATACCAGGACATATCGCTATCACCCTCACTCCGTGTTTATCATAATTTTTGTTATGTTCTAAAGATTTTGTGAAACCCACAACGCCAAATTTAGTGGCACTGTGAATAGGACAGAAATACGGGATGCGGTATCCGAAAATTGCCGCCATATTTATAATAGTACCGCCATTTCCATGAGTATGTTATCTCATGTGCTCCAAAAACTTCAAGGGCCATTCCATTGAAGAGGTCAAATTTATACCAATCGACGACACTTATATTATTATTGTGTTTCTTTATTTGAAACGTCTCATCTTCAGAAGAACTATCAGATCCATAGCATGTTCGATAAAAATCAACAGTGACGGGACGAGAGGTTGCCGCTATTGGGTTCCTGTATATGTCATGTTGGTTGGTGATACTGGCTATGGATGATTTGGTTTCATCAAATCAGGTCGAACATCATCTTGCTGTTTTTTATGAGTAAGGTAAATAAGCCCAATTTCGTAATGTGCGCAAATCTGGTCCGTTTTACAAACATTGCAACATAAACTTCTTGCATGCATGATATCAGGACTACTCCTCTTCCATGTAAGTTGATGAATTGATAAAGTGCCAGTAAATGGTCTAGTAGTGCTAGAACCCCGTATATTCGAGATGTTATCAACATGAGTGTCGTCGATTGGTAGAATAATAATACCCTTATATATATTTCTCGTGATGTACGGTTTCAGTCGCCTAGCCTAAGTAAAAATGCTATTGAATAATTCCTATTTTACTACGGAAGTAAAGTTCCGTGAAACGCTGCTAGAAAAATTGCTGGTTTAAAGAATAGATGTAAAGTTTTATGTGATCGTCTAGATTACTCATAAAATTGAAGTTTATTGAAATGTTATAATCATAATTGCTTATAGAAGTTTAATATTTAAATGGCTTATGTGATCGTCTAAGTTAAATGAACAGTTTGCTGAAAATTTACGTATTTGGTTAAAGGTAATTCTGTAATATTTTTGGTTGAGCTGTTTTAAAGGAGAAAACATGTAAAATAAACATTTATGAAAATATAGAAATTGTGTAAGAAAATGTGAAAAGCGACTAACTTGGATGTTGTCTTCACACGATGTTTGAAGACGCGTTGTAACTCTCTCTTGCAGGGTGAAGGATTAGACCTCCGACTTCTGTGGAATATGAAAAATTGCTGAGCGGTTTCTAAATAAATTCCCTATCCTAATAAAATAGATTGTTGTTTATATAAAAGGTAATAGTTTTGTATTTATCTTCTTCAGATGGTTTAAGAAATATGAACATATTGTTTGTAGTATTTGAGTATAAAGTGGGTTTATAAGTTTGTTTTTCATATGAAAGACAAACTTGAAGGTTAAATAAAGCGTTATTTATGATTTGTTTTGGTGTAATGACATATTTTGTCTGTTTCGGGAAATTCACAAGATTTTGTCGGTAATGTATGTCTTGGAACTGTATGTCTAGTTCCGGTTAGATTCATGAACCATTTTCAACCCAACAAGTAAGAACTAGACTTGAGTCCAAACGGTGCAGCCACTTGACGGCTATTACTAGGCTACTTTAATATCCAGTAAACTGAATATTCGGTATCACTGTCTAGCCCAAAGCCTGCCAGCTGGACATACTTTTATATAATTCCTCAGAGTGAAGTTAAATCATTAGTTATATTTATCGGGAGGCCAAGAGTAACAAATGAAGATAATTTCTTCCTAGTTTAAACATTATTTATATTTACAAGGCTGCCAAGAGTCCATAAGGAAGATAATTTCTTCCTAACATAAATAAGAACCAAATCTGTCAGAATTCTCAAGCATTTTAAATGTTGCTTTAATGTAAATCCCACGTTGCGTGTTTTCCATGATGATATGTTTATGATGCAATGCTCGCATGGGCTATTTAGTGCATCTCAGGATGAAACAATCTCCCTTCTCTCAGCTATTTCATTAAATTATGACATAATAACAATTACCTTCATAGTAATTGATTATAAAATATGTGTATTTATACATCTTTGTACCAAAACAAAAGGGGTTATGCATTCGCTAATTAAAATTCAATAACAACTATATTGAATTTTAATTAGAGATTCATTTAAAATCATCATACACAAAGTAACATAGCCTTTAGCTTAGATACTTAGGTTAAATCAGTTAAGTTTAGAACTGTATATGCTGAGTATATAAAAGGTCAGGTGCTCGATATTAATTGTTGTATATTTATTTATATACTAGCTGTACCCGTGGCTTCGCACGCGTGGTCTTTTCTTTAGGTTCAAAGTATCATAATGTGCTATTACAGGACCAATATACCAACATTTGATCAAAAATTATTTTTTCAATTGCTCGGCTTCGTACTCACCGAATTGAGATACCAATTACACCAGCATTTAAACCAAACCTTAAGCTATCTTACAATGAAAACCGCATTGCAATCGGTCCAGTAGTTTTTACGTGATGCGTGAACAATCAAACATACAGACAGACAGAAAGACACGATTCAAAAATTATATATATTCTTGTTCAATAGCTTTTTTAAGCATCCAAGAGCATTTTTTTATTTATCTTCTTTCTGCAGCCTTTTTCGTACCTATTGCTTTATTAAAAGTATAGATATATGACTGTATCAATTTGCACCAAAAAATCCATCCTGTAGTTTCAGCGTGATACGTGTTCTTTTTAATAACTTTCAACCGCTATCTTGCGGAAACCTTTAAATTTTTCGGGATGAAAAGTATCCAATGTCCTACCTCGTAGTATGAACTCAAATAGTTTCATTTGAATTCATTCAGTAGTTTCGGTGCGATACCTGGTCAAGATAAGGTCAAATAGACAGACAGACAAAATAAAAAGTAAAACGGTTTTGGCTTCAGTATCGAATATAGAGAACCATCCAAAAAATATTATTTATTACTTCAATATTAACATAACTTTGGACCCATATCCCGCAGAAACCCATTATTTTTTCGGGATAAAAAGTATCCTCAATTTTCACCCATCATTATAAACTATGACTGTGCCAAGTTGCATTAAAACCCGTCCATTAGTTTCAGCGTGGTACGTGTTCTTTTAAATAAGTTTCAACCCCTATCCTGCCAGAACCCATTATTTTTTCGGGATGTACAATATCTTATGTCCTACCTCGTAATATAAACTCAAACCATACCAAGTTTCATTTGAATTCATCCAGTAGTTCCAGCGTGATGCCTAGCCAAGATACAGACAGACAGAAAGACAGACAGACAAAAGTTAAAAAAAAAACAGTTTGGCTTTAGTATCGAATATAGAGTACCCTCCATAAAAATATTTCGAAATATTTTCAATGTACAGAATTGGACCCGTTACAGTTTTATTATAGGTATAGGTTGGTATTTATTTATGTTACTATTTCTATTTCGAATTACAGAGTTAGTGAAAGAATGTCGTAGCCCACACTACCCCACACTATTTTTACAATGACATTAATATTCTCGTCAATCACTTTATTATTATATTGAACTTTAAATTTTAATTTTAAGTAAAGGAAAACCTATAAACAGTCTAGGGTCTTAAAATAACACTATAGGAATATTGGGTTTTTTTTTGTCAAACCTTTTCGCCACTGTAACTAATTAGTTATTGGAATAACAAAAAAAGTGCTTATACAAATATGAAAATAATTTTACCCTATTTAACTTTTTCTTTTTTTTTTGGTGTTAAATTAATTTTTGGTGAATTATTTAGATTAAACCAATTTTTTAACAACTTAATCCAAGATGGCAGTTTGCGCTCTCCCCTCCCAAGGTCGATAACTTGGATTTTTCATCAGACTCTAGACCTCAACAACTACTTGTTATTACTTTTTCAACTTTTATCTGAAAAATCATTACTAAACCAAATTTACTAGGCAAATTTATCTACTTACTGGGCTACTAATGATACTGAAAAAATGATTTATTTTCAGCAATAATTATTATTTAATTAAAGCACCATCTATCAGTCTATTTTAACACTAAAATACGAGCTTGAGGCGTTCCATTGGATTTTCCTTAGTTCGGTATCTTACGAACTTAGTTTGTTTCGTTTTGATATATTTAGTAGATGCACCTGTGGCTAGATGGCGCTGCTTAGCAATTTTCCGATAGTATAGAAAAATGCGTCTCGGTATTAATTTTCCTAACTTTTGAAAACCTATAATGCACTCCTTTTTAATATATCCCATATCATTTGCTCGCTGCGTACTTAGTACGCAGTGTTTCTTAATCGCGTTGTGCCTAAACCAAACGCGAGGTAGGCATATTGAGATTTAGTTCAAGAGCAAAATAAGTCTTTATTTCACACGCATGAAAGCTCTTTTAAGTTTTTTAAGTCGAGTATAAGTAGCCTATGTCCATTCTCAGGGTCTCAGCCTTTGAGTATAGTAATGTATACATTGCCTTAGTCTTAGCCATATCCATAACAAATTTCATCAAGATAGGCCCAGCCAAAAAAATTTCACGTAAAAAGGGGTGGAGAGCGGGGGGGAGCAAAACCGCGGGCGCAGCTAGTTTATAATAAGAATATTTTAGTGTGTAGCGATCAGTAATCAAAACGACACATAATTTTTTTTCATGCCAAAACACAGGGTCTCTTAGTTTGGGTGCCAATGTTTTCTAACTAGGATTAATTTTCAAAATGTTATTTCAACTTTGAATGTACTAAATAGTTTTACGATGTTTGTTAACATTAATAAATCATTTTCATTTTCATTTTCATATACCAATATATAAAATGAAAAGAGGTGTGTTTGTTTGTTTGGGGAGCTTTCACGCGATAACGGCTGGACGGATTTTGATGAAATTTGGAATGGAGATAGGTTATACCTTAGAATCAAACATACGATACTTTTTATTCTGGATTATATTTTTATTAGGATTAAAATTATCCTATGTGCTACCTCGTAGTATGAACTCAAATCATACTAAGTTTCATGTAGTTTTGGCGTGATGCCTAGCCAAGATACAGACAAACAGACAGAGAGACGAAAATGAAAAAAAAAAAACATAGTTTTGGATTCAGTATGGAATACAGAATAGCCTCCAAATTTTTTTTTACTAAATATCTTTAATGTACAGAATTGGATCTGTTACAGTTTTATTATAAGTATAAATAATCCGCTCACACTCCATTCCTATAAAGATGAAACGAGTCGTTTTTCCAACGCCTCGTTACTTTTTGACGTTTTTTGTAAGGCGTTTATGTCAAAAGCCTACGGACAGTAAGCGAAAACGTTTCGTTTTATGACATACTCGTAGGAACCGGCCCTCAGCCGTATATCGCTTAGTGGTAATAAACATACTTGCCTACAACTTATCACACATACCAACTTTCGCATTTATAATTTTAGGTAGGAAAGAAAGGATTGCCACTGGCACCACGTTGGTATGTGTGTTATTAACCCATGAACTCGAAAGAGAGTGGTGTTATGAGTTTAGGGTGTGTGTGTGTATATCCGGAATGAGGTGATCCGGCAGAGAACCAAAGTTGTCGACATAGCCCTTAGGATTAGTAAGCTGAAGTGGCAGCGGGCTGGTCATATCTGTCGAAGGACTAATAACCGTTGAGGTAGACGTGTTCTTGAGTGGAGACCGCGACTCGGTAAACGTAGTGTAGGGCGCCCTCCGGATAGGTGGAGTGACTATATACGCAGTGGCTGGCAGCAGTTGGAAGAGAGGAGCCGAATATCGGGCTCAGTGACGTGCTTTGGGAGAGGCCTATGTCCAGCAATGGACTGACACGGGCTGATGATCATGACGATGGTGTATGTATCCGTGTCTGTCTCTGGCATCGGAGCTTCCAAACGAATGGATAAGTTTAGATGCGTTTTTTCTGTTTGAAAACTGATGTAATCGAGATGTTTCTTAGCTATAATGAGGGGTGGGGGGGGGGGGGGTCAGGACCGTAGTTCCCAAACGAATGGACCGATTTTGATGTGTTTTTTTATGTTTGTAAGGTGAAATGATCGAGATGCTTATTAGCTATATGAGAAGGATAGGGAAGAGGGGCCCGGGGGGGTAATATATATTTCTGCTTGTTTTCTAATTAAATACCTACTAGATATAATGATGTTTTGATCTTTGTTATATATAACAAAGAATAATATTGTTCATTCATTATGACTGGCAAATGTTAAAATAGGTACCTAGGTTTATTAATGATGTTTTGATCTATGTTATATATAACAAAGAATAATATTGTTCATTCATTATGACTGGCAAATGTTAAAATAGGTACCTAGGTTTATTAATAATCACAACGTGAGCTTCCGTTTTGTTTTTACTAACAAAGATAAGTTTAATTCCACCATTTTTTTGTATACTTATCTGTTTGTTATTCTAATGTGATTTGTGATATTAAATGTTTTTTTCTGTCTTTCTTTCTTAATAATACCACCTTTCATCTACCTTACCCCCAGCTTTCCTCTACCCTTCCCTCACTTTCCTACACATTCCCCCTATCCTTAACCAATATTCCCAGACTGTTCCCAACTTCCCCCCACTCTTTCCTCACCCTTTCCCCACAAACTGACACTTTGGCACCTGTCACTTCTCCCGACATTCAATTGTTTTTCTGATATTAATTTAATTTCTGACATTTATTTGCTATTCTGAAGGTTTTATTTGTTTTTCTTTGCAAATGTGAACTCTAGTGCGGGAACTGACAATTTATTAGGCTGTTTTTTGTTTGTACTTTTTGAGATGTATGCAAAATAACTTTTTAATTAATTCTTTACAAGTTGGTCTAGTGGCCCTAGGAACGAAATCAAACGGTCGCGCGTTCGAATCCTGCAAGGTGCAATCATTTGTGTGATGAGCAGAAATTTTTAGCTTTGAAATACGTTTTCTTTATGAGTTTTACTTGAACAAATGTTTTAAACCTATGCATTGATATTTGATCAAAGCCGTCAGGTAACATATTAAAAAAAGCGTATACAGTTCCCCATATATGAACTTACTTTCTTTAATCCAGACTTTTTCGCCACTACCTCATTCTACTTTCACATAAATACTTTCGCAGCTTGAGTTGCTATGCCTTAGTTGCTCGGCGCCAGCCTTAATGTAGATATGTCTCAGAGAGAAGATACGGTGCCAGAATGTCGGCGCAAGTAGCACCCAAAAGCCGCCCAGCTTTCCAAAAAAATACGATTATCTGCTGAACCACCCTGACTACAACGGACACCATAATAACCTAATCGTAATTTAAGAAAGTAATAATGAGGTGAGGAGTGGCCTAACGGTTCTATAGTGCTATTTAGAATCCAACGATACCGGGTTCAAAACCTAGGCTCCGCACCAATGACTTTTCTGAGTTCTGTGCGGTTTTCCATCGCTCCGTGCTTTGGAGGACACGTTAAGCTGTCGGTCCCGGCTGTTATTGATTAATAGCAGTCGTTAAGCCATGTCAGAGGCCCTCGGGCGGCTTGACAAACCTGACATCAGAGGCCAGCACTACCTCGTACGACAAACAAACAATCATACAATACAATACAATACAATGCAATACAATACAATACAATACAATACAATATAATACAATAACACTTTATAGACACACAGTTAAACAAATTACAAAATATAAATAATATAAACAATAAGTACAATGGGCGGCCTTATCGCTCATAGCGATTTCTACCAGACCTTAGGATGAAAAGAAGTTAATGGCTAATAAGGGTCGGTAGTGTGGCAATATTAAATGTATATACAAATTTAATGTAAATAATAAGAAATAAATAAAATATAAAATAAAGTACACAGTAATAGTTACTTAAATACTATGTTAAAATATATAGCTATAAGTAATTATAAACTTACCTACATATATAATTATACATACATAATGTTGTACTGAGGTTGGCTGGTGCGCCAGCACTGCCTTCAGTCGTCGCATGATTTCGGATTTAACTTAATACCACATTAAATCGGAACTACCGTATAAGTAGATAGATAGAAAGATAGATAACTCATTATTGCATACCATTAGTCTGTGAGAAGCTGGAGAGGTAAAAAAAAACCTAGGGTCTTAAAGCTATCAATAGATTGTGCACGTTTGATGGCGACTGGAAGGGCGTTCGAGAGCTTGGACAGTAAACGAGGAGTCATAGAAGGAAGTAGTGTGTACTGGAGTAAAGAGGACTAAGTTTTCTGATGAACTTAGAGACAGGGAGTGAGAGGAATGAAGAAACTGGAATGGTTCCTTGAGATAGAGGGGAGTAGAAGGGTTGAAAAGTATGTTGTAGAGAAGAAAGAGAATGTGAGTATTCCGGCGAAGGCGAACAGGCAGCCACTTGAGCTTTGTATGAAATTCCGAGACATAGTCGTATTTCCGGAGGCCGAAAATATACCTACATAACATAATGAGGCATCTACATATCCTAAACCTGTATTTATTAATTTAAAATAAAAATAGGAACAAGTATATTACGAATGGAATATAAATAAATCAAAGATGTAATAGATACATAAAAGGGCTAAATATGACTTAAATTTAATAACGTACAAAAATATTTAATCGCCTGGAACTTTTTCTTATATAATCGAAGATTGTATTGTATTCCTAGTAATGTCCTCCAATTATTTATTCCCTAAACCTAAGCCTAACCCAGTGTCCCCCCTTCAACGTCATAGATAAAGTCTCAGTTGACAGCTCAGCTGGTATGCAGGTCTTCTCGCCGGGGGATATCTCCATGTGCCGCAGCAGCTGGTAAGCCATCACCTTCATCTCGCATAGGGCGAATCTGGAACCTGGACAAACATTTAAACTAAGAAGTTTTTTTAAATTACGGTCTCGCTCTGTCTTCTACCCCTGTTTTTATTGACTAAGGCACAGGTATCACAACCACACCACACCAACCACAACGCAACCTCACCACGTAGGCGGGTGCTAATTTGTATGAAAATGATTAGTTTAATTCACACGGACCACATTTTGCCATCGCGTTTGACCGCTGGGCAATACCGACCACATCGCAACCACAACGCAACCACCAGCGACACCGTGCACTAGCGGCCGGCCAAATCACAAACACAACGATGCTTCGACGCAACGACACTGTGCGCACTAATCCCGTGCCTGCGCCTTCACCCATTGCAATAACAATGACTCCTCTCCGATGCCATGAGTTCGTTCAGTCAAGGCGTGTTTCCTCTACGAAAGCCGGAGTCGATCTGTATGTCTGCAAACAACAGCCTTAACGAACCACAACGCCACCACATCGCAACTGCTAGCGACAACGCAACTACATCGACATTTTGTAGATATCGCGATGGAACTGCAAAAAGCGGCAGCGACGCTATTCAAACGTAACCACAATGTCACCATGTTTTGTCGCTGCGACGTGGTGTGTTTGTGGTACGTGTGAATGGGCCCTAATTTGAACAAAAAACTGTTGTTGTGACTTAACTATACGAGTACTTAGACATATAGTCTCGCGGACTTTTTTTTGTGGGTAAAACATGAGTACTATAAACATGTAGTACATTATTTTATGTATTATCAATAGTTTTCGCAGCGAACGACAAATAATGACTTTTATATGTAAGTTTTTGATACTTTCGTTTACATTATTGCAATTTTCGTAGGGACCTCTATTTTTTTCAAAGTAAAATATAGCCCATTTAACTCGCTGATAATGTAGCTTATTAAACGTGAAAGAATTTTTAAAATCGGTACAGTATTTTTTGAGTTTATTCATTAAAAAGGAACATTAAAAAATCCTTTTTTTTCTCTTTATAATATTAGTGTAGATAGTGTACACGTAGTATTTGTTTACTATTTGGTGTAGACTAAGCAATCACTTCACGAACAAAAAAACTGTGAGGCCGTGTTTGGTATCAAATGAAAGGTATAAGTACATTTTGAAAAAATATAATACTAGCTGTACACGTGGCTTCGCACGCGTGGTTATTTCTTTAGGTTAAAAGTACTATTGGTATATTGGTATTTTAATATGGAATATTACTATTCCAAGACTTAAAATACCAATATACCAACATTTGATCAAAATTACTTCAGCCGTCATAAATAGGTAATATTATCAATTGCTCGGCTTCTTACTCACCGGATTGAGATACCAATTACACCAGTTTTTAAATCAAACCCTAAGCTGTCTAACAATGAAAACCACATTGCAATCGGTCCAATAGTTTTTACATGATACGCGAACAAACATACAGACAAACAGAGACTCGAATTTAAAAAATGGTATATTCTTGTTCAGTAGCTAATTTTATGTACCCTAGAGCATTTCTTTTTTTATTATCGTCTTTGTACAGACTTTTTCGTACCTATTGCTTTATTATATGTATATAGATAACCCCAAAACAATTTAAATAAAAATAGAAGGACCAAAACTAAAACCCGACTACGGTCTTATTGGACTAAAAAGTCACAAACAAGAATATTCTAACGTTTTTAAGTTGGTGTATGTTTAGAAATTTAAAACTTTTGGGCCTTAGGAGTGCGATATAAATTTATCCCTAGCACTTGCTAGCACTTAAGTTTTAAATTTCTAAAACGTTAGAATATTCTTGTTTGTGACTTTTTAGTCCAATAAGACCGTAGTCGGGTTATAGTTCTTGAATTTTTATTTTTTTAGTACACTGGACATCTAGTACCTTTGTAGCTGTTTGGTACGACGGACAGCGTGTCAAGTTGAACGTCACCCGGAGCTGAATCATCCTACGCATATGTAACATAATAAAACTTTGCTCTTACCGATGCAGTTCCTAGGTCCCAGTCCAAAAGGCATATACGCGAAAGGGTTGATCTTATGCTTGTTCTCCTCGGAGAAACGTTCAGGGTCAAACTTCATGGGATCCGGGAAATACTCAGGGTCGTGGTGAAAAGCCCAGACTGGTATGCTAAGGCCAGTACCTTTGCGGAGCTGAAAAGGGAAATGGTTGGGCTTTTAAACTAACAGTGTAAGCAGAAGTCCGCTTACAAGGTGATAAATAAGGACTGTCAAAAGTCTAACTGCCACACTCATAATCGTCAACTAATTCAGCATCAAAATCATATTTGTTTTGTGTAAATTAGTCCACCTAGGACGATTTTTCTCAAAAAAGTCGAAAAAGTCTCGGAAGTGTTTATAGCGTTCGTTGCGTAAACTGACAGAGCTATACATATATACGAGTATTTATGTACATAATACGACAACAAACATCCAAATGTATGACGTGATGCAAGTTGGGGTGCCATTGCCTCTCATTTGACGACCGGTTGGTCTAGTGGCTAGTGACTCTAAATACGAAATCAACTCGGGTTCGAATTCCGCGAGGTGCAATCATTTACGTGATGAGCCGAAATGTAATATTCGTATCTATGTATGGTTTATCCGTTATCTAGTGCCCATAATACAGGGTATCCTAGTTTGGGACTAGGTAATTGATATGAATTGTCCCGAATATATATATTTATTTATATGAACTCCATTATTTGTTGGTACTACATATTTGAAGCAAATGTGTGAACTTACTGAATATAGGGTGTCATTCATAAGTTTTTTAAACACTCAGAAGACACCATCACATTTAGTGATGGTGTCTTCTGAGTTCTGAACTCACAATAAAATCTGCCGTAGACTCGCTGTTCGGCTTGCCACAGTTATAGTCCTTGACGCAGAGTCTATCTAAGGCGATAGCGGGGGGCCACAGTCTCAGCAACTCTGCAAGCATTTGTAAGATATCCTAAACATAATTTGATATTAGAAAATTGAATTACAAGTTCCTACTAGAGAAATTCAGCGAACAAGGTTATCAAGTAAAATTATTATAAAATTCAAAAAACCTGACTGCGAACAAAATAATTAAATACGAGCTGACCGCCCGCTAAAATAATCACACTAATATTATAAAGGCGAAAGTTTGTCTAAGTATGTTTGATACTTCTTCGTGCTTAAACGGCTGAATGGATTGGTATGCAGGTTGCTTTTATCCTGGATTAATAGATAGGCTACTTTTTACCCCGGATAAATGCACGGTTCCTGAGGGACGCGGGTGAAACCTTGCGGCGCAGCTAGTATTTATATAAATTTAATGTTTCTTATTTACTTACATACATTACTTTAATAATAGCGATTGCAACATTAAACTATAGTATTTCCATTAACTTGAAAATATACAATTTTAAATTTTGTAAGAAGCTTAAAGTAAAATTAATACTGTTTAGTTATAGGAATTATATATTTATGAAATGGTCTTATAAAGACCTGTATTTTGATACCTCACTCGATAGGTTTTGTATTTTTTTTGTTCCGAAGATGAATCTAATTATACCTCATTTATCAAAATCCATCAAGCCGTTTAGGCTGTAGGACACGCCTCAGAAACGTACAAACAAACATACATACAACCCAAACACATAAACCTCCTCAGTCGGGTAACAACAGTAAGCACTAATACAATTCCATTACCAATTTGTGTAAAATATGTAATTTACGTAATGCAATGTTGGTATGGTAATAAAATAAAGACCGTTAAACTACAGACGCAGGCACAGGGCTCTTATATTCGATGCTTGGGAGGAGTCACAGGACGCAAGTGGCGTTTTCTGTGATTTATCCAAAGCATTTGACTGCGTTTGCCACGAAACATTAATTTTTAAATTGAAGCATTGCGGAGTTCATGTGAAAGCTCTAGACCTTATATCGTCGTGTCTTAGCAATAGAATCCAAAAAGTGGATGTAAACGGTGCGAGGTCATTCCATCATCCGATTGTCACGTTCCTTTGACTACTACTACTACTACTACTACTACTGTAGTTTTTTTTTGTAATTAATTGTCATCAGAACAACACCCATGTGCAAAACTTCAGCATCTATGGACATCCTTAAATTGTTCAAAATTGATTTGCAATCCAGTCCTAAACATTATAACACAGTGAATTAAATTAAAGCTTGTTTAAAGCTACTAAACCAATTTTTCTTGTTCTTGTGAAAAAATATTTAAAAGAACACTTAGCACGCTGAAACTATTGGACGGATGTTGATGCAACTTGGCACAGACATAGTTTATAAGATTTTGTCCCGAAAAAATAAAGGGTTCCTGTGGGATATAATGGGTCCAAATTCTGTACATTAAACATAGTGTTTTTTTTTGATGTTACTCTATATTCTATTATGAAGCCTAAACTGTATGTTTTTTCATTTTTGTCTGTATGTCTGTCAGTCTGTATCTTAGCCGCGCATCACGCCGCCGGAACTACTGGATGAATTCAAAAGACACTTGGTATGATTTGAGTTCGTACTATGAGGTTGGACATATGATACTTTACATATCGAAAAATTTATGGGTTATTATTTAGGAGTTGAAACTTATTTAAAAGAAGAACACGTACCACGCTGAAAGTAATGGACAGGTTTTGATGCAATGGTCTTATGTTATATGATGGGTTCAAAATGAGGACACGTTTTATCCCGAATACGTAAAGCGTTTCTGCGGGATATGGGTCCAAAGTTATGTTAATATTTAAGTAATAAAAAATATTTTTTGCATGGTTCTCTATATTCGATATTGAAGCCAAACTGTTTTACTTTTTAATTTTGTCTGTCTGTTTGTCCGTATCTTGACCGCGCATCGCACCCAAACTACTAAATGAATTCAAATGAAAAAAATGCTCTTGGGTGTTTTAAAAGGTATTGAACAATTATTTTTTTGTTAATCGTGTCTTTCTTTCTGTTTGTCTGTATGTTTGTTTGTTCACGCATCACGTAAAAACTATTGGACCGATTGCAATGTGGTTTTCATTTTTAGACAGCTTAGGGTTTGATTTAAAATCTGGTGTAATTGGTATCTCAATCCGGTTAGTAAAAAGCCGAGCAATTGATAATAGTACCTATTTATGACGGCTAAAGAAATTTTAATCAAATGTTGGTATATTGGTCAGAACCAATTATCAATGCACAGGTTTAAAACTTTTGTTAATATAAATCTCATAAACAAAGCGTATTACAATGTAAATGATTATATTAATGACAGAAATGCATGGCCTGATATCTCCAAGCTCCCTGATAATAATAAGTGATAACTTCGATGTTTACGTTAAGTGACTAAAATGTTCAAAGTACTTTGTGAGATGTCTCACAGCATACCATGAGAACGTGACATCATGCTTGACATGATCTAAGGGTGCTAAATGGATATGTTGTTTTACACGACATATCTATTTGGAATTATTGCTTTATTTTTTCCCAGTTTGATTGTTAGATGATTGTGGGACATCATTGTCACTTTTAAAAATGTAGTTTACGTAAGTTTTGTTATACAATGTGACATATGAAAAAAAAAACATCCCCGTAGAGTTTCTTGGTGTCTAACGGTATTTCTGAAGCACCAGTAGAGTCAGAAGGGTATTTCCTTTTCCAGTGTGAGATTTAGCTCTGTTGGCACATGAAAGGGAAATTTTCTTTTCAAACTCAAAGAATACTTAGTTTACCTTAATTTTTATTGATTTGATCTTTTCATAATATTTATGTATTTCTCCTTGTCCATGAGATGTTAATTTTGACTTGTAAAAGTGCTATTATTTTGCCTATTTACAATAAAATACCTTGACTTTTATTTTGACTTTGAAATTCCGGCGTAGCCCTCTTCTAGTGAACGCTACTGAGCCCGATCATAAAAAATAAAATGAAAAAGCTGACATAATAAAATGGAATTGATTATAAACCTTATTTATGTGTTTAGCATGATCTCTGACAATTCACCTACCTGAGACAACCATATCCATATAAGTCATACGCTGAATAGAGTTGTAGTCGAACTTCCCACCGTTCTTGGCTTCGTTTTCCTTGATATCCTGGACCAGTCTCTCCTGCACCTCAGGGTTCACGGCTAGTTCGTGGAGGAGGAACGACATCCCTGTAGATACGGTCTCAAAGCCAGCCATGAAGAAAAGGATCGCTTGGGCGACGAGGTCGTCGTCACTCCATACTGTTGGCAATTTTATTAGGAGTAGCCATTTATGAAAATCATAATTTTCCTGGTCTAGCGGTAGGTATGGACTTTTGTAAAATTTCGAGTTGGATTGGGGTAAAAATATTACAGTACATAAATAAAAAAAACATATTCATATTTTCTTTCTGGGTAGCCGCCCTTCTTAACCTGTGGAGTTATTCATTATATACCAGATTATTAGAATAACTTTTATGAATATTTCGTAAAGCAAAAATCACTCATCACACATTTTTTGTTTATTTATCAGGTTTATAAACTACTACTACTACTTTTTTTAAACTGCGTAGATTAGATATACTTATAAAAGTGCTGGCCACCGGTCGTTATACTGTTTTTTTTAAATACAGAAGTTCTAACTTGGACGAAAATAAGCGACAAGTCCAATTATTGTTATCACAGACTTTTAGAAAAAATGCGACTGCTTGTCATAGTTTTAATGCGCGTTAGCTCCAACATTTTGTAAACATAGTTTTAATGCGCGTTAGCTCCAACATTTTGTAAACATAGTTTTAATGCGCGTTAGCTCCAACATTTTGTAAACATAGTTTTAATGCGCGTTAGCTCCAACATTTTGTAAACATAGTTTTAATGCGCGTTAGCTCCAACATTTTGTAAACATAGTTTTAATGCGCGTTAGCTCCAACATTCTGTAAACATAGTTTTAATGCGCGTTAGCTCCAACTTTTTGTAAACATAGTTTTAATGCGCGTTAGCTCCAACATTTTGTAAACATAGTTTTAATGCGCGTTAGCTCCAACATTTTGTAAACATAGTTTTAATGCGCGTTAGCTCCAACATTTTGTAAACATAGTTTTAATGCGCGTTAGCTCCAACATTCTGTAAACATAGTTTTAATGCGCGTTAGCTCCAACATTTTGTAAACATAGTTTTAATGCGCGTTAGCTCCAACATTCTGTAAACATAGTTTTAATGCGCGTTAGCTCCAACATTTTGTAAACATAGTTTTAATGCGCGTTAGCTCCAACATTTTGTAAACATAGTACCCAAAAATGTCATCGAGGGAACCAAATCTTGTTTTTTTTAAATCCCGTATTGAAAACAAATGGTTATGGTTTTTTTTAAGTAGGTGGTGGTGCTTGCCTATCCCTTGTTTACCTGGCACCCTGCATATAGTCGAAATAAGTTTAATTTTTAGTTGGAACCTCAGATAAATGGATAGTTAAGTATTGTATCAAGAGGTCACTTACCTCTGACTATGTCCTTCTTTCCGACTGCAGATTCTTCTACTGTTGCAAAGCCAGCATCTATATCTTTTGTCAGCTTTTCTTCTTGTATTAACCTTCCTGTAAAAACAAAAATTTTGTGCTTGAAAACTTAATGAAAGTTAATCTTAGTAGTTCCTACGTTTTTGACGGAAATAGATCCTTTTCCAAACAAGAGTGGTAGTTTTTTGAACACTGAGTTTTGATTGTTTGAAAGCATGAAAATAGTTGATCGAACAAGCCATTTGATAGTCTAGAATATTCCACTATTGGAATTCATTATTTTATAAGGATCCTGAAAAGAAATTATGTATTTACCATTCTTAGCTTCCATCAGCAGATGTATTATATCGGGTCTGACGATTTTATTCTTCTCACGTTCCTGCATTGTACCCAATACCAACATACGAAAGAACTCCTTGGTTTCCTCAGAAAAGAGACGCATCTTTAATTTCTGGAAAAAGAAAATTTTGAATTGAATTAGGTAGGCTATATTATAGTCAATTATGAAATAACTTGATCTTAATAATTAAAAGGTCCACACAGATGTAGCGGAGATATTTTTGGAATGTATACTGTTTTATATATAGTTTTATAAGCTGTAATACAATATTAAATATAAATACAATTAATACAATATAACCGAAAAGGGTATTAAGTGAGTAGGATGCTTTCTAAACAATAATTCTTACTATGTAAGTACAAAGTGCTAATTTGTATTTAGCACAAATTACACACCTTCATAAGCTTCGGAAATGACATATACCCTAAAATAATCAGCAATTCTTTGTACTGGAATTTGGAAATAATCTTCCCCATAGCATAAAACTGATTGTCAGTGTCGATGTGAGAGTCCACCTTCAGCCCGAAGGCACAGGAAGCGATCACGTCGTTGGCGTATCTGGTGGTCAGGTCCTTGACGTCAATGTCTGCGTAACCATCTAAAACAAACGTTATTTTGAGGCATGTCCAAGGAACACATGTCCCAGATGAACGACTTCAAAATAGTCCGAAACTGGTCGGAGTATTTCCGATCTTCTATTTTGTGAGTTTTTAGCCGTTTTATTTATATTTAACACTAGCGACCCGCCCGGCTTCGCACGGGTAGGTATATAGAAAGATAAAATTAGTAGGTACTTTATTTAGACAAATCTTAAATTTTTATTTAAGTATTTAATGTATGTTAATTCCGTACATTAAATACTTAAATAGCACAAATATTTTGCAAGAATTCTTCACACGAAATACTTTATTTACACAAACTTCAATGTTAAAACAATTCCTTACTATTATGTATCTACTAATTATTTATTCTGTGCTATTACTTCCTATTCCGTATCTCTTATATTTAGTTTGTGCTTCCTCCACTATAATGCATTTGCTAGGTATAATCACAAATTATAAAGTATTATGTACGTGTATAAAGTATTATGTACAAGTACAGATAAGACAGAACGTCACCGTAGTGAGTTTGGAAGGCGAGCTTTTTCTGCTAGGTGGTGCCTCTGAACACGTTTCGCTTATCGATCTGCATCAAATGTATCGATTTTCTTTTTACTTATTATTCAAATAAGTTATTGATTGGAAAGGAAAATTTAAATGAAACACATAAGTAGGTATATATATGTTTTATTTTTTATATTTTCTTCGTTTTAAATATTTTTCATATGCTAGTTTTTGTACCAAAGAACAATGGCGAACTCCCATACATACTTTCATGTCAGTCAAATTTACGGCGTCTTTAGACAAAAAATATCGCTAGTAATTCAGCATCATTTCCAGAGATTGTAATTCTAAGATATATTTTTTGGGGAGGCCAGGAATAATTGTTATTAGGCTTTAAAGTTTTGTAGGTTATGTTAATGTTAATGACCTTTGAAACAAGTCTTAGAGATTTAAATTATTTTATCCGCTTAATTAGGTAGGCAAGTAAGTACTTATGCGTGATAAATATAATGTTTCAAGATATTGTAGGTACCTGCCTATTCAATTACCTATCTAGTGTAACAGACTAGGTTTTTGAATAAGAATTATTTTCAATCTGTTACTGCCGGGCGAGATAACAAAACAATATATTTAGGTATGTTGCTGGTGTTTCACTGTGCAGGGAAACAGTTGTCTATTAGCACAAATATTTTGCGACAATTCCTTACACAAAATATTTTACTTACACAAACCTTTGTTTCTTTCGTATTTATTGTTCCTGAAAAGATTGCGCAATTTTCTGCCAACAGCCACTAAAATTTGCCTTGCACAAACACTCTTACTTCCTATTCTTAACTATGCCGACGTTTGCTATCTTGACCTCAGGGAGGACCAGCTGCATAGACTTGAGCGTCTTCAAAATTTTTGTATAAGATTTAAGGTCTACGTAAATATGACTATGTCTCATAATTTCGCACTCAGCTCAAGTGGCTTCCTATACGTTTTCGCCGGAATTCTAACATACTATCCCTACTTTACAATATATTATTCAATCCCACCACTCCACAGTATCACAAAGATCGCTTTGAATTACTCCATTGCTCCCATTCCCGTTCTTTTAGGTCATCAGAAAATCTCAAACTAAAAACTCCTGTGCACCGTAGTATTTTTTATGACGGTTCTTTCACAGTGCAAGCTGTACGACTTTGGAATGCGCTTCCACTTCCAATAAGATGAGCACAGTCTCTGACAACTTTCAAGCTGTTGGTTAAAAACTTCTACTTATCTGAAGACGTGCCTTGTTGATTGGAACTTATTGTGTGTGTAGTGTAGCTGGTATTATAGTTATATGTTTACTATTACTGAACTTGTATATATGTATGTATATTGTGTGTAGGTATGTATTTTTATTTAGTAGGTATAATTTCTTGTTTATTAATGTTTTGTATTTTATTTTATTTATTACGCACTACCGACCGATGACTTTGATGTCTAAGTAATCCTTTCCATCCAAAGGTTGCCTGGAAGAGATTGCTATATAGCAATAAGGCCGCCCATTGTACGTTTCATTTCATGAGTTTATCATATATATTACCTTCTTCTTGGTGTGCAAGTGTTGTTGTATTGTTGTATTGTATTGTATTGTATTGTTCAATACTTTAACCAACACGCCCTATGTTCTATTATTTATTTCACGACCTGGATGACTGGTAGATAATGCTGTTTAGCATTAAATCCTACCTTATACCTACACTATTTTTGTGCAAAACAATTAAATAAATTAACGTACCCTATTATAACAACATTTCTTTACACTTCCTCCATTAACTATAATGCAATGTATTCCCTTTGCTACGAGTAGGTATAATGTTTTCTATAGAGGTTTTATATTGACGTACCATTTTGTCTATAGCACAGTCTTTATTATTATTCTGTTTATCGCTAGAAAAAAGCCAGTAAGACTAATTCAACCTCCTTTGGTTAAAAAACCGAGTGGGAAGAAAGCGTAATTCAACCTCCTTTGGTTTAAAAAAACTGGGTGGAAAGTATACTGTGTTGACAATGTTGACGTCCAAACTGGAAACGTCATTGTATTATATATTATATTTTCACCCGTTGGAAGTAGGAAGGAAATGAAGTTACAATTTCATGATTTTTTTAAATTGATTTGTTAACTAGGCTTTTTCTAGCTTATAAAATAATTACTTAAGTTCTGTAGAAATGATATGTCAAGACGCTGCAAGATTTATCGCATAAAACTCCGCCTATGTTCTTTAAATCATTTACATTTAATTTGGAGTGATTTCGACATAATATTCGATTTATAGTGCGGCACCAATGAAACACTTGGATTTTAGCCCCAAGAAATATAAATCTACTTTTTATTTTATCGTGATGTACTACGCAACCTAACCAGTCCAAAGTTAATTTCACGTTTAAGTTTTTTTTTAATGATATTGCCTTTGTGGCAATCTTTATTTAAAATTACGTTTGTTAGGTCTACAAGCTCTGAAAAATATACAATAAATCTTGTCCTAGGGTACATTAACTTTTTGCCTTTGAGGTGTTTTCGCTCTCTGTGTCTTATGAGGTCATGGACACTGAGATGCTGGACATCATTATGTAAAAATATTTTTACAATTTTAACATTTATTTAGACATAATTTTCTAACTAAATAGCCTGAAGTATAGCTTCTAGAATTTATGCTATTTTGACCATATTTGCTGATAAGTTTAATTCAGATGAACAATCAATGCTCAAACTATCATTATCAGAGACTAGTTGTTCATCTGAAGTAAATTCCTCGTTAAGTAATGTTTTTATATTGAAAATGGTCTCCCCCATATCATCTTCACAATTGAAATTCCGGGTTCCGTCACGTCTCTGGACAAAAGTTGCAGTATATTCCATAGTAGCAGCTACACGTTCGCTGAACACTTGAGTGCAGTTCTTTACTTTCATGCTTTTTTTTCTGGGATTACATGTTCATCCGTTAATTTTGGGAGCATTCTTATATTTCCCAATTTGCAATCATAATTTTAGACGTCAATAATGTCTTCTCATATTTTTTTTTTACTTTTTTTTATTACGGACTAGGCAATCGTTTGACCACGATATCACCTGACGGAAAGCGATGATGTGGTCGAAGGTGTAGCACGCTTGCCTAGTAGATACCTATTCACTCTTGACTTGACCAGGGACCAAAAAGCTTTGCTACCCGCGGGGTATGAAGCCAGTTTGGCCCCAATTCGACTTACGTGATCAAAATGGGCCTTCCTAAGTATCTTCTTGCAGGTGTTAGCGGCAACGTTAAATTTTCTCTTCTTAGCCCGAATATCAGAAGACTTGCGCTTTCGAGCATCAGCCTAATCTAGATATGCCGCACGCTTTAGAGCCACAGCACGACCACAGCTGGATCCAAACCAAGGCTGAGCTTTGCTGAAAAGAGTCTCGTCACTGAATGGAAAAAAATATTCCTCTGTAACAGCAGACGTGCAAGTCGACGGGTCCTGGGAGATGAAACATGTTTGCCGCCAAGGGTACGATGCAAGGAATTGCAACAACTCGTCCCAATCCGCTGAGTTGTATCTCCACACGCGCCTATTTCCCTTAAGGCTAGGGTCAGGTGGGGAATACACTGAGACGGACTTAACCAGGCAGTGATCAGAGCTACCAAGAGGTGGGGATACTGATACGGAGTATCGGTCTGGTTCAGTCGTCATCAACAGGTCGAGACAGTTCGCAGTGTCACCGTCACGGTCAGGTACCCGTGTCGGCTCCTGCACAAGCTGAGAGAGATCTAACGCCAGAGCAAGCTTCCGCGTCTCTCTACCAGCGTGGTCGGTTTTTTGGTATGAGACAAGCCACTCCTTGTGATGGGCGTTAAAATCCCCTAAAAACTTCAACTGAGCAGATGGGTAACGCTGTTGGGCCACACTTGCAGCCTCACCTAGATAATCTACCAATAAAGTCATCCCCCAATCTCCGCTGTGTGAGCGGTACACACAAGCATACATAATTTTCTCTATGCCCGTGTCCACCAGCACCCAAATCACTGAGAAGTTAGGGTGCTCAAGATTTCGGAGACGCAGACAGCAAATGTCATCACGGGCGTATACATAAACGCCGGCATTTGGGATAAATAGATGCTCCAAGATATAGCCTGGGTAATCCAAGTACGCCGTATCAGCTGGACATCCTATCTGCGTCTCCGACAAGAAGAACAAGTGGGGCTTAGAGGTCTCCAGATGATAATGGACCGGTTGGAGATTGGAGTGAATCCCGCGAATATTCGCAAGATCCACTTTAAGTGTGAGGACGTGCATCTGCCGTTTTAACTTATATCTTCTTTGGACTTTTTTCATGATGTGTTTTTGTGAATAGGTTGGACGAGTAATAGCAAACGAGATGTCGGAATGGCTAACCCACGGAAGTCAAGGCATAACTACGCCATTGAAGAACTTGCGTGGAGACCGCGGGGACGCCCGAACCCCCCTGAAATAATACATCAGTTCCTCACATCCGGTCGCCAGCTGGCTCAATGGATCATTTCAGGATTTTTCACAAGCAGCGGGGCAGCCTTTCGTAGCTGGCTAAACTACTACTTGGGCCCCCTACAACTTGCGGTCGGCCAGCAGAGAACACCATGCTTCAGATCCCGCTACCCTCCAAAGCAAGGCCTCCGACGCAGAAACACCATGATTCCGATCACGGTCCACCCTTCCAACACAACTGCATCCTACAACTCATCCAGACGGCTTCCCTGAACATCATGATGGAACACGACAAATCGTTTGGCATCAAGACTTTGTCCAGAGGGTGGTAATATAAAAAGCCGGCGGCCGAAGCCTACCACCAGGTGATTCGGTTGCTCTTTTGGCACCACCCGAGGGTCACGTGTAGGACATCGAGGGCTGAATCCTACGGACGCGAGCAAACAATAAACCCTCACAAACACACATTTACATAATTTTCCATTGAAAATTAAAGTCTTATTAAGCATATTATTTCACAGTCCTTTCATGAGGTGTGGGTGATCGTAAATGACGCTTAAGCTACATTCGCCAATTAAAATACTGCCATCAACTTTATTATTATTTTGGAGACAGTGTCGCCTTGTGTCATCCTCTAAATCTTTTAAGGCACGCTGTGATGTTGCTCCCTGATCACAAATGAAAGCCAGAGGCTTCAATCCAGCTTCCAAAATTGCACCTACCATTCATATTAAAAAAGTTTTCAAAGTAGCTGCTGGAGTTGTGCCTTGGTAGAAATAATAAGCCACTGGGTGTCTCCACGATGCACATGCGCCTCGAAGCATTATAACTAATGCATGATCTGCAAATTTTGGGAGCCCATCTGTTTTGATAAAGCCCAGACAGCGAAATATGCAATAAAACACAAAAATGCGTGCATTTTGCGAGCCAACATCAATTTGTTGTTAAAAAAACGGTCTCAACTGTCATACTTGGCACAAGTGTCACAGAGATAGAGGTTGGTGGAGCCACCTCGTGACGTTTCTAGGTCACCCTCCAAACTCATAGAAAAGTAAAAAATATTCTAGCTGTCATCGCCGTGGGTATAATGTTTTGTATAAAGGTTTTACACTGACGTACCATTTTGTCTATAGTATTGTTCTGTATAGCGCAAAGAGGTTGAATTACGGTTACTGTTAAAAGGTTTAACGTAACTATGCGTAATCAACCTCCTTTGGTTTTAAAAACCGGGTGGGGCGGGGCTGTGTCGAGGCGCACGGCCTTTTGTTTGTCATGAGACGTCTACGCTACTTCTAGAATTTTTAAAATCGGATATTATTTTTTGAGTTTATCCGCTGAATCCCCTTTGGCGCTGTAGTGACCAATTCCCCCGTTGCCAAATCCCCATTGGTCACTGCAGCAACCAAAAAAAAAATGGAAGTTAACTTTTACCGTTTGACCGATTTAAATCGATTTAAATGTAATCTGGCATTTATTATCGAATCTGTGTGTTTATCTCTTCAAATGGATATATATTTTAGACGTTAAAACACCAAAATAGTTTTTTTTAAATAAAACGTCGGTGTTTCTCCACGAGTCGTAAATTTTTGCAATTATTTTCTTACTGTTAGCATTTTTATACCCATCGTAATTTCTAAAAAAACGCTAGTAAGCGTAATTCTAAATCATTCGCAGCAGTAGGTACTTTTGACCATAGACAACTGCTTTATTGCTCACGTACTTGACAGAGTTTTATTATTTCGTGTATTATTAGCCTAGAGCATTTCCTACGTCTATGATTATTAGGTGTTCGTGATTTCATTTCCATGGCAACGTTCCATATACATAGCCCGTATCTCCTTCTTAGTTTGTGATACAAAGTAATCAGGATTTTTGCAATATTTGATACCTCGGGTTACATTATTGCAATTTCCGACGTAAACGCTATTTTTTTTGAAAAATAAAATTCTGCTAGTGTTATGTGAATGATTTTTTTAAATCGCTTCAGTATTTTTTGAGTTTATCCATTACAAACAAACAAATAATCAAATCTTTCCTCTCTATAATATTAGTGTAGATGTCCAAGGATTTGTGGGAAGCATTTGGCACAAACTAGATGCGGGGTGTTGAGGGCTGAGCGTTATGTATCAAATATACATTATGCCTTGTATAACAGCTTGAACTCCCTTGTAAATTTTACTACACTAACGCCTCTATAATATGTCTGCTTTTCGTACGGACTACACTTTAGACTCTCTATTTTTGCTAATGAAAGTACATCATAACATAATACAAGGTGACAAAGAGTAAGGTGGTGGCGAGAATAACACAAGACTTTGTAACCAACCCTGAAACAATAACTAACTCACTGCCAGACTCCTTAATTTTAATCTTGAGCGCCTTGAACATCTGGTCTCCAACTTCCACCATGAAGGGCACCATCACTCGTATCTTGGAGCTGGTGAAAGCAGGACTGAGGTTCGAACGCATTTCTTTCCATTCTTGGCCTGTACAAAATATTCGTTGATTAGGTTAGGTACTATCTCTTTTGACAACTATGCTGGAGTTTCTCTAATATATAGACTGTGACAATTATTTATTATTTATTTATTTATTTGTTCATCAAGTTAAAAATAGTAAGCTTACAGTATTAAACCAAAATGCTAACTCTCTTAAGTATCATGATGCAATCCAGTCAAAAACAAAAACCAATTTAAATGAAAAATTGCAAAGTAATTTAAAAAAACATTTGAAGTGTGTCCTAAGGACCAACAACTAAAGTATGAAGATAGGTAGGTATCTATTTACCCGGCACCCCGGCACAAACCTCTACAAAATTTTAATTGAGTATTTCTTTCTTTTAAGTTTTATACTATTCGAAGTCACATTTTTGGAATTACTTTTTATTTTTTACATTTTAGTTCCGTTAAAATAGGCCTAAGAAAATGATTTATTTAATTCCGTTTGGAAGAAAGCTCTACTGGGTACAATTCATCAGTCCATATCATTTGAACTACTGAACAGATTTTGATGAATCTTATTTATTTATCATATGACAACAGTGTACATATTTAAGATTGACTATGCAACAGTTTCCAATTTTATCATCGTGCTCATAATTATAAATTTCGATATTTACAACTTTTAAAACTTGAACACTGAAACTATTAAGAAAAAACTTTGCAATCAGCCTTGTAGTTTTTAAGATATAATATTTAACATACATACATACATACAAACATACATACATATATACATACATACAGAGACGAGGTTGGTTAATTTGTTTAGTTATCCACAAAGACTAACTATGAATATTGCGCATTTTTAACAATATTACATTCATTCACATCAACTTGAAAACCTCGTGTTTTTGAAGTTGGACTCAATCCAGTTTCAACCATATTATATGCATACTCATCAACTTGATAACCTCGAGTTTTTTAAGTTAGACTCCATCCAGTTTCAACAATATTACATCCATACTCATCAACTTGATAACCTCGTGTTTTGAAGTTGGACTCCATCCAGTTTCAACCATATTACATACACACTCATAAACTTGATTACCTCGTGTTTTTGAAGTCGGACGCCATCCAGCCAGATGGAACTTCTATCTGAATAAAGTGACGGGCAGCAAATAAATGAGCTGAAGATTATAAGCGGCGTGAAGAGATTTTTTAGCAGGAGAGTCCTTTGGGCTGTTGATAACCTACTTTCGGCCAAATTGACCAGGATAGAGTTACCTTTCAGTGAGAGAAGGTTCCTGCCAAACATCGGGTCCGTGTTCACGTCAATGACGGTGCGATGGTCGAGGAAGTGCTCGAAGTCCTTGGCGGCGATCTTCTTGACCAGCTCCAGGTCTCGTACATACAGCGCTGGGCTCAGGAACTCATACCTTCCTATAAACCTGGAGAGGAAAAACTAGTTCAACGAACTCAACAACATTACTTTATTATAAAGCCTTGTGACCTGCCCCGGCTTCGCACGGGTGTGTTAGATTACTACGTATTGTAAATATAGAAATGTATAAAAATAATACTTGGTACATGTAAATGTTATGTATCCAGCTTTCAGACCGAAGTACTCGTTCTGAAACGAAGTATTGGCTACTTTAAAGAAAAGTAAAGTACCACGTGTAAACTTACTATGTATGTCATCCATCACTATGAAACATCTGTATTATTATGCCATAATTATTAGAATGATGTTAAAATGTATTCCAATAATTAAATACAACTATCATACATGACTAATGTAATTAATAAAGTAAATGGTAGATATTCGTTGATCTGTTTTCAAACGACTCAAATAGCTCGGAAGATGTCGGTAGTCTTCGACTCGGATAACTTCTGACAGCGTCGGATGTTCGAAAATGCTATATAAAGGCTCTCTCGACTTATCAATGTTTAGTGTTCTTGTGACCGCCGCACTGAGAGGACCTTGGCAAGTTAAGTGTTTTTATATTACTCTGTTATGCTGCTTATTTGTAACCGTGTAATTATTACTGTGTATTTGTAACTGTGTATCACTTCATTGTGGGGTGATGAAATAATCTATAAGATTATAGTTAACGGGATTATCATCAATTTGATTGTGTTTAAATAATGTTTTCGAAGTTATTATGCCTTGTATAACTAAGGCAAATATAAATGTTTGTCTGTGACCAATTATCCCATTTAAATTAATAATGACTATGTATCTAAATAGTTATTGGTTTAATAATATTCCAAAACATATTTGCCACGTAGCGTCTTGCCGGTTTTCTTCTAAAGTGGTGTATTCCGAAACCAGTGTTCAAATGACTAAACAATATAAAGAATTGCAAACCTATTTCCTTGTTTTTATTAAATACTCCTTAAGTTATTTATTCTGTAGCTATGGCTACTAGGTACTATAGATACCGACTATAAGATATAGCAACTTGCTTTTAATACTAGGTGCAGATAAGTATTATCTCCTACTCGACAAACCTTGATAGGACCGTTGCCCGGCTAAGGAAACGGACCTCCTTCTCAGGTAAAGGCGAGGAATTAAAACAAGATGTTAAATTCAATAACAAAGGGCTTTATTACAAGAATAGAAAAAAAACACACATAAGTTATCAAAGATTGGTACTCTCCCCTTTACTGAGGAATTCAAAAAAAAATATTTTACACTTAATTTAGTTTGTTCTGCATCAAAATAATTCTAAACAGCAAGATCTTATAATAGGAAATACTACTAACTTAATACTCAAAACTCAAAATTCTCAAATATGATTACAATTTCCTCAAACATATATATTCTAGTACATAACTTCGGCCTGTATGATATGAATTTACAATAGAACTGCAATATCCTAGGCTACTAATAACTTAGTGAGACGGTACTCAGCAGTTCATAATGTAATTGGTCACAACGCAACGGAATAGTCTTGTCTTTGCCTTTGAATGTTCTAAATTAAAAGAGAATTTGTGCAAACAGAGTGTGTGTGTGTAAGATTGTGTTTCCCAGAGGGATATTAAACTCTAAAACAGAAAGTAAAACAGAAAGTATCTTTCAACAGTATATTAACACGTAAGAAGGCGAAGGCTTCCCTCACTACCGTAGCTCGCTGACTCAAAATGATTTGGAGTGGACCAACCTGGAAGCTTCACGGGACGCCGTACCGTCGTCTCGCGTGCCGCCGCGGAACGCCTCCTTACTCCACTCGATCAGCTCCTACTGCTTCTCAACGAACGGTGCCTTCCGCTGCTCTCGAACGGTTTCAGTGTCTCCCACGATCGGTGCCTGGTGTCTTCTACTGGACAGGTGGTGCGTTGGAGTCCTTCTGGAGTCCCTCGTAGACCGGATTCTTCCACGAACGGTGGTGAGCCCCGGGAGATCGCGCACAGTAGCTCGCAGTGGTGACGGCAACAGATTTTAACCTGAAACCCACGTTCCTCTGTGTTCAAATGTGTCTCGAGATGCCCGCCTTAGATAGACGCAGTGCAAAATCAAAACAGATATTTCGTTAGTACAATACTGAAATCACGGGAAATCCCACTAACCTGGCTTTTGCACTCGTATACTTATTTCACCCGTAACAGAGCAGTACGGTTTCCGCGCCTTGTTCTGGACAAGAGACTGCGTGCTCTTCTGCTGCCTGCGCAGATCTCAATCACGTGCCAACTATGTAAACTAAATGAGTTCACGTCTGAGTTCAAAATCCAATCCACAGGCTTCTCTCTTGTATATATACGAACTTTGGTTTGCACGTCGAGTAGCATTCTACTCCGAAATCGAACTTCCGCTTATCTAGAAAAGTCTAGAAACAACTCTGCCACTTGCATCGTAAAGCAGACCTTGTCGGCCTAGCTATACAGGTCACTGTCCTCCAGCCAGCTCTGGTACATTCCAATCAGCTCCGTTGTTTACTTCAAAAAGTTCATACAAAAAAAGTATCTCTCTGGAACTTTGATGTGATTTAGACATTACGTCAAAACATTCCATGGTGTGACCATCGCAAGCGATTTGTAGATGTAAATTATTTTCGACATATGAATCGCTGCCCTCTGAATTTACGATTTGTTAGCCAACTTAAAGATGCGACCTATTCCGGATTTTTAAACAACCTTTTCCTCGTCCAAAGTTATCCAGAGCCCGAAATATTCCTGGAACGCCAATTTATAATAGCAACACTCCAAAAGCCCCGCTACCTCCCGTCAGAGGCCTCCGCATTGTTTACACCTTCCTTCCAGTTCACGCCTCTTGTCGCTAGCTGTCGCTGCGTGGATTAACCATTTTATCTATTTTGAGACATGAGATGAAAACTTTTCCCTTTCACTCGCAGAGGCCAATTCAACCATTATTTCTTGATTCTTAGATAGGCGAAATTATCAATCTGTCTTCAACAAGAAAAGCTTTCATTATTCCTTCAACGAAGAAAGTGGCGCGCGCGTGGTGGAGCTCGGCGTTTTTTACAAACTCGGCGTCTGGCTTTCAGATACGGAGAAAACACAACTTGATCTAATAGAAAAGATGCTGCTCCTCGCCAGATGGCGTTGTACCCAATACATTCTATTTAATCGGGATCTATAACAAAATCTAACTTGGAGTCATGATTTAACATGTTACAACCTGACCAACTGAAGGCTAACATTACAAAACTTAGGTTTTGATAATCTTACATTACGTATAATTATTATAAATATGTTTATAAATATCACAGGTGCAATGTAGAAATCAGTATAACACTAATAAATTGACAACATTTTTGTGTTCACTTGAAAATGATAAAATACGGAACTGTTAAAATAACACCAAACACCGTAGAAAGACTACCAATAGAATTGCTATGGGCGTATAGGTAAGGGATAGTATTAGTTTATGACGTAGGGTAAAAAGTTAATAGGGGATATATTTTAGCCATATTAATGGGTAAAATAAGCAACAATCACCAGCATTAGTTTGATAACCAATGTGACCTGATATAGTAAAAACAAGTACAAACATCGCCATCCTTCACCTTAGTTAAGTAAATAAAATAACTTTAATGATCTTAGTTAGCGATGTGCGTTTAAAAAAATATAAAATTGTTGGACGGATGTCCGACACCATAGACGGCTCATCACTAGGGCATGCAAAATCGAATGGTATTCAATTCCGAATCAAGAGATCCGAGTCCCGACAATAGACACCTAATTCCTGGACTATCAACTGCTTAATGGTTTTTGTTTTCTAGGAAAAGAAAGATTTCTACGAATCAAACAAGTTGTGATCTATCAGGCTTTTAATCAATATAAGAATGCCACGGACAATGTGTGGATTTTCTTCTTTTCATGAAAACGTACCTTCCGGTTTAATCGAAAAAATACAAATCGAAACGAATCCAAAGTTTGTAGATAGATTGAACTGGACCATAATGATATCTAGCCTAGGATTTTGCAACAAGAAAATGTAACAAAATGGGTGTTTTTTTTAATTCACGTCTATAGATCCATAGTCAATTTAATGTGACGTCACATAACCTAAAACCAGCGGACAATGAAGACGCTTCCAACGATACCTCATTTGTCAAATTATGATAAGTAGTTTAAAAATTATGACGGAACAGATGAACATACATAAATACATACATACATACATACGTACATACATACATACATACATACATACATACGTACCCACATACATGCCGGTTTGAATCATAACCCTCCTTTTTGATTCGCCGTAGTCTTGTAAAAATAAAATAATATACCGAAGAAGCTATAACCACTTCAATTTGGTGATGACGGATATATTTGTAAACTAGCTGTACCCGCGGCTTTGCACGCGTGGTCTTTTCTTTAGGTTCTTCTTTAGGTTCAAAGTACCATAATATGCTATTCCAGGACCAATATACCAACATTTGAACAAAATTTCTTCAGCCGTTAAAAATACTTTTATCAATTGCTCGGCTTTTAATTCACCGGATTGAGATACCAATTACATCAGATTTAAAACAAACCCTAAGCTATCTAAGAATAAAAACCGCATTGCAATCGGTTTAATAGTTTTTACGTAATGCGTGAACAAACATACATACAAACAGAAAGAAAGACACGAATAACAAAAAAAAAGTTGTTCAATACCTTTTTTAAGCACCCAAGAGCATTTTTTCATTTGAATTCATTTAGTAGTTTGGGTGCGATGCGCGGTCAAGATACGGACAAACAGACAGACAAAATTAAAAAGTAAATCAGTTTGGCTTCAGTATCGAATTTAGAGAACCATCCAAAAAATATTTTTTATTACTTAAATATTAACATAACTTTGGACCCATATGCCGCAGAAACCCTTTACTTTTTCGGGATGATACGTATCCTCAATTTTAACTCATCATATAACTTAAGACAGTGCCAAGTTGCATCAAAACCTATTCATTAGTTTCAGCGTGGTAAGTGTTCTTTTAAATAAGTTTCAACCTCTATCCTGCGACAATCCATAATATCCGCCCAATTCCATTTTAGTTCCATGATACTCTTCCTAATGTCTCGAACTTTCGTTCGACGTCGGATTTCGACATTAGGAATGCGGTCCTGTAATTTGATGCCGAGCATGGCTCGCTCCATGGCCCTTTGTGAAACTCCCAGTCTGTACACAGCTTCCTTTGAGAGCGTCCATGTCTCGGCACCATACGTCGTGGTGGGTAGGACACTGGTTATAGAGACGGGTCTTCAGGCATTGTGGAATGGTCTTCGATTTGAGGACATCATCCAGTTTACCAAATGCCGCCCATCCGAGCTGTATCCGTCTGGAGATCTCCCTATTTTGGTGCTCTTTGCCAAAGGATAAACTATGTCCAAGGTACGTGTAATGATCCACCACCTCCAACCTCTCGGTTCCTACTATCAGGGCAGGATTCGTGACGGTGGAGATGTTGGTCATGACTTTCGTTTTGGACATGTTCATCCTCAGGCCTACAGCTAAAGAGGCACTGCTAAGGTCGTACAACATGTCTTGGTGATCTTCCAGGGTCTCGGCAAATATGATGAGGTCATCTGCAAATCTCAGATGCGACAAGTGGACACCATTGATGTTAATTCCTTTGGTATCCCCTGCGAGCGTCTTCATCACGTCTTCTAGAGCCGCACTAAAGAGTTTGTGTGATATGGTGTCCCCTTGTCGCACCCCCCTTTTGATGTTTATTGGGTTTGTCAAAGCATGTAGTCGAACCTGCATAGGCCTTCTCGTAGTCGACGAAGGCCATACACATGGGTTGGTTGAACTCATGACTCTTCTCCATCAGCTGCTTGACAGCGTGAATGTGGTCAATCGTGGAAAAGCCACTTCGGAAGCCGGCCTGCTCGACTGGTTGACTCTCATCCAGGTGACGGGTAAGTCGGTTACACAGTATTTTTGCAAACAGTTTGTAAATTTGTGACAGTAGATTAATTGAACGATAATTACTCAACAAGGACTCGTCACCCTTTTTATGCAAAATAGTCACTGTGGTATTCTTCCAAGCTGTTGGGGTTCTGGCATTAGACATGACTTTGTTAAAAAGCTCCACGAGTACTGCTGTTACATGTTCTCCGCCAGCTCTAAGCAGTTCTATTGTAATGCCGTCATCACCGGAAGATTTGTCACTCTTCATTTGTGAAAGAGCTTTTTCTACTTCACTCGGTAGAATAACAGGAAGTTCTTCCCCATCGCAATGTTCTATGGGTGGCGATCTGGGATCTTCTTCCGATGACTGAGGCTTCGGAGATTGTGATTTGTATAAATTCCCGTAGAACTTTTCAACAATTTGTCTCGGTCAGTCAATGTGGTTCCACACTCGTCCTTGAGTTTCATAATTTGTGGTGTGCCTGTTTTTTGCTTCCTTCTAAATACTTTCGGACCTCTAAATTGTTTTATAGTGTTCTGTATTGTATTTTCTAAAATCTCGCCTTATGCTTTTATTTATGTGTTTATTTAAATTTTCTAATGTTCTTTGAACTCTTACTGTTATTTGTTTTGCTGCTCTTCTTTCCTATATTAAAGACAACGTTTCTTGTGACAATTTATTAGATTTATTTCTTACCTTGCAAAGATGTTTCTGTGTAGTTTCTTTTAAGACAACACACAATAACTCGTTTAGCTCATCTACATCAAGGTTAAGTTCTTTTAGCCCTTCTCGCCATTTGAGAGAGATGCTATATCTTGTGTTGTGTAACATGTGTTCTTTGGTGAAATCATTTTAGACCTTTCTTGTTTTAAATCAAATCTCAGCTTCGCCCGAACCAAGCGGTGATCGCTACCAGTTTTAAAATGGCTGAGAACTTCAACGTCTGTTACAAAATGTTTATGTGAGCTGAGGATATAATCAATCTCGTTTTTGGTTTTGCCTTCAGGGCTGGCCCAAGTCCACTTTCTCGGGGTCGTTTTTGGAAAAAAGTATTCATTGTGTACATCTGCCGATGCTCGAGATAGTTCACCAGAGTTTGCCCTCTGTTGTTCCGTACCCCGAGGCGGAAATTCCCTATGCATTTTTCATTTAGCAATGGTAATCCGATTTTCGCATTAAAATCGCCAATGATGGTAAAATAGTGACATCGTGTCTCCGTAAGAGCTTTTTCTATGTCATCGTAAAAGGACCTCGTCATCAGTGTAGTCAGATGTTGGTGCATAAACTTGAACAATTGTAATGCAGTATCGTTTATTTATTTTTACTATGAGAGAGCAAACGCGGTTTGAGAAGCTTGTAAAGTTTTGGACTAATTTTTCTACGTTTTTGTGTATCAAAAACCCTACTCCACCATAAGATGAGTCTTCAAGACCTTTGTATACAATACATTACCCGAAGTAAGCTTGATCAGGTCTTCACCTTTCCGGCGAACCTCAGACAATCCTATTATATCCCAGTGGATATTTTCTGCTTTGTGTTCCAGTTCTAAGAGTCGTTCGTCCGTACGCAACGTTCTGGCGTTAAAACACGCCAGGGTCAGGGTCATTAGTTTGTGGCACCCGGATCTCTTCCAGAGATTCTTACCTCCCTCTGCCCCGCCGTTACCAGGACCGCTGCCAGAATCCGGAATAGCGAGGCCGCTGGGGACTGAGGGCGATCGTTTTGTAGCACTTATCATATTGAGCAAAAGGGGTTTAGCCATAAAACGCCACGCTGGCCAGTGCGTCTTGGCGAGTTTGTCGTCAGAGCCTCGTTCGTTAAAGAGCAGGGTGCACCACGGGCAGGTGAGGTTGACTTGGGCGGCTAGATGTTATGTCACCCCTTACACCCCTGGGCTAGGTAATTGGTGTATTGGTGGTAATTGGTTCCAAAAAAAACACTATATCTTTAGTGTACAGAATTTGGACCCATATCCCACAGGAACCCTTTATTTTTTCGAGACATAATGTATCCATAATTTTCACCCAACTTATAAACTATGTCTGTGCCAAGTTTCATCAACATCCGTCCAATAGTTTCAGTGTGCTAAGTGTTCGTTTAAATAATTTCCCACTCCTGTCCTGCAGGAACACTTATTTTTTTTGGGATATAAAGTATCCAATGTCCTACTTCGAAGTATGAACTCAAATCATACCAAATTTCATTCTAATTCATTGATTATTTTCGGCATGGTGCGCTGCCAAGGTACAGAAAAATAACAGTGTTGGCTTTAGTATTGAAAACAGAACGGCCTCCAAAAAAAATTACATAATATTTTCAATTTACAGAATTTTGGACATTATCCAGCAGGAACACTTTATTTTTCGGGATAAAAAGTATCCTCAATTTTTAGCCATTATATAAACTATGACTGTACCAAGTTTCAACAAAATCCGTGTAGTAGTTTCAGCGTGATACGTGTTCTTTTAAATAACCTTCAAAGCCTATCCTGCAGGAACCCTTTAATTTTTTGGGATAAAGAGTATCTTCAATTTTAACCCATCATATAAACTGTGACTGTGCCAAGTTGCATCAAAATCCGTCCAGTAGTTTCAGAGTGGTAAGTGTTTTTTGAAATAACTTTCAACCCCTATCCTGCTGGAACCCTTTCATTTTTCGGGATGGAAAGTAGCCTATGTCCTACCTCGTAGTATGAACTCAAATCATACTAAGTTTCATTTAAATTCATTAAGTAGTTTTGGCGTGATGCCTAGCCAAGATACAACAGACAGACAGACAGAGAGACAAAAATGAAAGAAAATACAGTTTTGGCTTCAGTACCGAATTTAGAGTACGGTCCAAAAAAAAAAACTAAATATCTTCAATGTACAGAATTGGACCCGTTACAGTTTTATTATAAGTATAGATAATTTGATCATTGAATGTTTAAAAGAAATATATAGCCTATTTTACTCGGGGGATGTAAGGATTCTAAGCATACGTCTAAATCTGTTCAGGCATTTAAAAGTTATGGTGGAATAAAGAAACTCATTTACATATAAACATACATGAATGCTAAAAACATTACATTCCTTTTTGAGCAGTCGTGTAAAAATAAGGGGCGCTCATATAATATAATACAAGAGGTGTTTTTTAAACGTTTTCATTTTTTTTGCTGCCGTAGAAGTGGTTATACATAAATACTTCAAACTTGGTGTGATTAAAGCGGTTATACATAAATACTTCAAACTTGGTGTGATTAAAGCGGTTATACATAAATACTTCAAACTTGGTGTGATTAAAGCGGTTATACATAAATACTTCAAACTTGGTGTGATTAAAGCGGTTATACATAAATACTTCAAACTTGGTGTGATTAAAGCGGTTATACATAAATACTTCAAACTTGGTGTGAATAAAGCGGTTATACATAAATACTTCAAACTTGGTGTGATTAAAGCGGTTATACATAAATACTTCAAACTTGGTGTGATTAAAGCGGTTATACATTAATACTTCAAACTTGGTGTGATTAAAGCGGTTATACATAAATACTTCAAACCTGGTGTGATTAAAGCGGTTATACATAAATACTTCAAACTTGGTGTGATTAAAGAGAAACCCCTGACTTTGACAGCCGTTAGGCCGGTTATAATTTTCGATTTTTCATTTGGGCATTATTTAAACACCAGTTTTTTCAATTCACTCATTTAATAGTACTAGGTTGCTCAATCGCGATTGATTTATCTTCTTATGGAGTCTGAAAAGTACAAAATAAAAATTGAGGTACATATTTTATCATATTTTGTTTTATGATTACATACATACGTACATACATACTCGTATATACAATACAATCATATTAATATGCACATGATTGTACTATTTATGTAATACGTATGTATGGGTCAGATAGACGACGAACATATTTGAGGATATAATTATCGTCGAGTTTTCATTATGAACAACTTGGAACAACTTTTACTATGAGATCAATAAATCCCAAAAAAAATAAGCAGTTCCATACATTTCAATAAACGCGAATGGCATTTTTTATGGATCAGCTTCGCATGTATGTTTATAGTTCGTATGCATTGGCTTGCGAAAGCAAAGGGATTCAAAATGTTTTCATCCATCTACAGATAAATTTTTATTTATGGGTATACTAAACTTCTTGAGCACTGGTATCCCTAACTAGATGGAAACCCAAATAATTTACGGAGACACATCAAAATATGGCACTTACATGGTAATCTAGGACTATCTTTTCTAGTCGGGTAATACGAGAAACTTTGATTATATACTTGTCTAGATAACGAATCGAAAAATATCTACTATATTTGGTAGATAACTAGGTATGCTTGTCCACTACTTCAGTGTCATCATTACGCGTTGTTGTGCTCATGAAAAATAAAATGCTATAAAATAAATAAAAATATTCGGGTCAATTCCACACCAATTACCTAGCCCCAAACTAGGATACCTTGTACTATGGGCACTAGGTAACGTATAAACATACATAGATATGAATATTACATCCATGACTCGGAAACAAACATTTCTGCCAATCACACAAATGATTGCACCTTGCAGGATTCGAACGCGCGACCGTTTAATTTCGTTCCCAGGGTCACTAGACCAACTTGTAAAGAATTTATTTAGCCTCTAGACCAACCGGTCGTCAAGTTACCGGTCTATGCCAGTTAGTGCCATTAAATTGTGTCACAACCATGCAGGAAAACGTGATATTAGGACAAATATAACTTTTCATCGGTAATTTAGTAAATTCTATTGGTATATTTTTTATCGAAACACAATTTCATTTCGATATTTTGTAGGTTAGTTGAATTGAACGGAGTTACCAGTCGAGTACTAAACGGTGGAACCGATTTCACGCAGACTTTTTCCTTAGATACCTTGTTAAATCGATATCATAATTATAGGTTGTACTTTATGTACTTTTGCAAAAAAAAAACGTGTAAGGTAGGTAAGAAGGATAGTTTAATCAGAATATTTCTTCCATCATGATAAGCAATGATGAGCAAGTCGAGCCTAGAGTCGGTCTTCGAATGAACATGTCAAAGACTAAACTTATGACCAACAGCGATCAACGTAAGACCCTTGTAGGGGGTGTAGAGATTGAATATGTCCACGAGTACTTATACTAGGGCCAAATAGTTTCCTTCCAGGCGAGACAAGATAAAGAAGTTGCTAGACGCACTGAGAACGCCTGGAAGAGCTTTTGGTCTTTAAAGGACTTAATGAAAGGAACTCTTCCTCTAACCTTGAAGAGAAAGCTCATGGACATGTGCATTCTCCCCACCCTAACATACGGTGCACAAACATGGTCTTTGACATGTCTTCAGAGGTCCGCTCTCGGGGTTTGCCAGCGAGCTATGGAGCGCAGTATTCTGGACGTGAAGCTGAAAGATTGCATCTGGAATACCATACTGCGCTCCAAGACAAAAATTGTGGACGTGACTCGGAAAGCGGCCATGGGACTGGGCAGGACACGTCAGCCGAATGCCAATATCACTTTGGGCCATTACGACATCAGAATGGGTCCCACAAAACAAAAAACGGCGTCGCGGTAGACCAAGAAGGAGATGGCGGGATGACCTTGACTCCTATTTGAAGGAGTGGCCATCCGTTGCACAGAGTCGTGAAAAGTGGAGAGAGGGTAGGGAGGCCTTTGCCCTGCAGTGGGACACCGTAGGCTCTTAATAATAATAATAATAAACATCTAATAGTGTGGTACGGGGGTAACGCCAACTGTTGACGTGACAATCGAGCGGCATGGCGATCGAGTGGCATGGCGATCAAGTGACGTGGCGATCAAGCGGTTCCGTTATCACTGGCTCCTAAAAGAATCAGGCGTATACGCGAAAAGGATAAAACATAATGCATATTCGTCTCGCTCAATCTTACTGTTTTTATGGTATGTGTGTGTCCTTCTCTCATTATTATTGCTATTCAATACCAAGTCTATATAGTAGTAGGTATATACTCGCGTCTACGCTAAACACCGTCCCATTCTTTACAATCGCGCCCACAGACCATATAGGAGATACGTGGATTTTGTTCCTTGTTTTGTTTTCTGCCTATGGTGGCTAGTTCGGTTTACGAATAAACTCTCTTTATAATGCCCGTATCTATGTGAGTTTTCATACGAACTTTAACGTTCCTAATTCAAAAAGCACTCAGTCGGCTTAGTATCTTCCAACATCTTGAAAAATTATTATCTTCATATATTTCAACAAATCAATACAAAACAATATGAAACTATACGTATAACATTTTTATTGACAGTCAATTATGAAAACCACATTAAAATACGTTGCGTAGTTTAAAAGATCTAAGGATACAGATGGCGGGAAGCGACTTAGTTTTATCAATAGGTATTGAATTCCGACATCTTGAACATGTATCGTCATATTTCGACAAATTAACACGATACAATATGAAACCATTCGTATAAAACTTCATATTTAATCACTCTATCTATTGATGAAAACCGCATTAAAATCCGTTGAATAAGAACAAAAAAACATTTATTGGCACAAATCAGATAACAAAAAACAGATCAGTATACTAAATAATATGTGACATGTTGTAGCTGTGGCTGTACTAAAGGGGCCTGCGCTCAGCCGCAGCCGCAGCTCCGGACGCTGATTTTCAGACAAACTCCAGTTGCACATTCATTAAATTTATAAATAGATTCTAGTAATCAGCTGGTAAAAAAATTGATAATCACCTTTACCTTGAAATCACATTGCGCAATCAAAAGCTATTATTGCCCAGTAGGTAGGTACAAGACAGGCCGCCGATTGTACAATGTTAAGGTCATTGTTGATGTGCCATAATTTAAGTATTTTTAGTGCAATAAAGAGTTATCTATCTATCTATTAACTAATAATTTTTAGATTCAGCATTTTGAACTGTAATAATTTACAGTTTCTTTAGGAATAGGTATCTCAAATCAACGATAGTATTTTAATATAATTAAATATAACTACTAAATAATACTTTCAGGATAGGTGAAGATAAAGAAGGATAACAAAGGTGTTGTTTACAATTAGTTGATAAGGTGTTGTTTACAATTAGTTGATAAGCCGAGATAAGGTATTAAAAACAAAACAAATGTTTTATTTATCATCGATAGCTATATCAAAATATGGCCATCGATTATAACGCGATCGTGACGCGCTGCACTTTCGTACTACTTGTATTCAAGACTAGCTGTACCCGCAGCTTCGCACGCGTGGTCATTTCTCTAGGTTAAAAGTACTTTTTGTGTTATTCCAGGACCTAAAATACCAATATGCCAACATTTAATCAAAATTCCTTCAGCCGTAAAAAAAAAAATTATCGATTGGTCGGCTTGTACGCATTATTTTGAGATGCCAAATAAACCAGTTTTTAAAAGTCAAACCCTAAGCTATCTATCAGTGAAAACCGCATCGCAATCGGTGTATTAGTTTTTATGTGATGCACGAACAAACAACAGATGCAGACAGACACACACGATTCAATAAAAAGTTTATTTTTTCCTTATTTTTGTTTATGATACACTAAAAATAAATCTAATTTATAAATTTGATGTCATTTTAATAACATCTGAATGATGAAAAGTATCCCAGGTGCAAGTTTCATTTAAATTCATTAAGTGGTTTCGGTGTGATGCCTAGTCAAGATACAGACAGACAGACATATAGAAAGACAGACAAAAATGTAAAAAAATACAGTTTTGATTTCAGTATAGAAAATAGAGTACCCTCCAAAAAAAAACTAAATATCTTCAATGTACAGAATTGGACCCGTTACAGTTTTTTATTATAGGTATAGATACAAGACAAATGAACCAAGGTGTTGACAATCAACACCTATATTAGCCGAATAACGTTTTTACATTAAAAGCACAAAAACGTGTCTTCGCTTTTTCTATCACGTTTTCTTACCGCAAAGATGGTTCGTGGCGTCATATATCCGTGAGCCGAAGATGTAGCATCCATTACCATGATTTATGATTTATGAACACGTAGGATGAGTTGTTTACGCAAATCTAGTGTTTTTATTGTTAAAAGGGACGCGCAACTGAGGAGGGTTTAAGATAAAACCTGATACATACTCCAGTCTACTATACTGACCTTTCCTCTGGAAAATTGGTATAGCATTTATCGACATGATCTGCGAAGTGTTCCATCTGGAACAGAATCTTTCCCATGTTTCCCATCAGTGGGAGAGTGGGCAGGGTCTTCACTCCGCGTGAACTGAAGAAGGAGTACAGCTGCCGGAAGTATAGGTAGAAGGCTGTGGCGATCGCCACCAGCCAGATTAGGGTCAGCATGGCCTGGAGAAAAGAATTTTGTGTTGGAGTAGTTACTCCAGATGATAGGTACCCAGTTGGGTACCTATCATCTAGTGGGGTGATTAATATTTTACAAACAAGAGTCTCAATTCAGATAGAGAATTGGATCCAACTGCCATTCTGTATAAGCTCCACCAAACCCTGTTACAGTGGGATATTTACTGCTGTAATTAGTTAATTCAGTGTATGTTAGCTAGTTATTTCACTGATACAATACCGTGCTTTGGAGAGCACGTTAAGTTATCGGCCCCCTGATATCTTCTGATATGGCTTAACGGTTCCTATTGCTGTTAAGCCATGTCAGAAGCCCCCGGGCGACCTGACAAACTCTGACACCAGAGACCAACACCGGCTCATACGACAAGCAAACTAAAAAGTAGATACGTCTTACCGCGATACGTTGATACTCGTACGCCGAAAGGATCGTGCGATTTGTCTACAGACCGAATCGAATTATACGCGCTCTCAAAACAATAAAAAACTTACTAGTTTTCACCCTATTACCAAACAAAAACACGTTTTTTTAAATATTTTTACATAAAAGTTAAAAACATTTTAACAGCACCGGTTTAAGTCGTATCTGATACACGGCTGTGGGTGAGTAAATATTGCTTCCGGAACTGCAAAAATATAGATAATGATAATGAATAGCATGATAATGTTTTATTCTAATCGCTTTATACACGTTCCATCCTGAGTCATGCACTTGCACAATGAGCTGGACTTGCATGCAAGGCAGAGTAGATGTTAATTTCAAGATCAACGAAAAATGTATAGTGCGTAGCTAAGCTGTCAAATCATCTTTCCTTTGGTGCATACTAAACATATATTACTGTAACAGCCCAAAAGCGTAAACTTTGTGAAATATGAGAAAAATAAGTAATTATATTTAAAAGGTTCGTATTTATTCGTCTTTAAAATAGTATTTAAACAGGTAGGTTAAACAATATTACCACACACATCTTATTTAACATAATTCTAATGGTAGCTCGGTACGTGAGGGCACAATTATAAAAAACCTTTTAAAAGGTAGGTAAATGGTATAAATAAAATCTTTTCCTGTCAATTTGAGACAAATAAAGACGTCAGTTTTAACTTATACGTTCACGTATTTTGATTGATATTACCTGCACACAATATGGCAGAAGAGTCTAGTTCCTGAAACATCCAGAACTTCATATAAAGGTTATAGTGTATATTTCTTTGTGTCAATAAAGAAAATATGAAATACTAGCTTTGCCGCCCGCGACTTCGTACGCGCGGACTAATGTATAACGCGAAAAAAGCATTCTATTTTCTTCTAGGATATTAACTAAAAACAATACACTCCTTTTTTTGGGCAGTCATGTAAAAACTAATGGAAAAGTAGGTATAGCACCAACGCTCTTGATGTTTTTTGACAGTTATTTCGTTTCTATGGCAACCACAAAGCATTCTGTGATGGCAACTGTTTGTTACAGTAAGTAATCAACATTTTCCAGTTATACCGTGAAAACTTAAAAAATTCCGGGATAAAAAGTATCCCAAGTTCTTCTAGGATATTAAAAACCAAAGTAGGTATAGCACGTTAAGTATATATCTAAGTATAGCACCAATGCTCTTGAAGTTTTTTGACAGGCTTGTTATTTAGTTTCCATGGCAACCGTTCCTTACAGCGAGTAATCAACATTTTCCAGTTTTCCCGTGGAAGCTTACAAGTTTCCCGGATAAAAAGTATTCTATGTTTTATTCTAGGGTTTAAGCTGTCTCCATTCCAAATTTCATCAAACTCCGTCCAGCCGTTATCGCGTGAAAGCTCCCCAAACAAACAAACAAACAAACAAACAAACAAACAGACAACGTTTCACTTTTATATATTGGTACTTGTACTATTATTTATTCTGTGATATTGGTATGGATTATGTAAGTATTTTTACATATGCCACTTATTTCATCTGATAGACTAATGTTTACGGATCTAATCATACCACTATATCTTAAAACGAATCGTTTTCGCTTACTCTCCATCAGCTTTTGACATAGCCGTCACCTAATACAAAAAACGTCAAATAGTAACGGGACTTTGGAAAAACGACGAATTCGGTCGTTCGTGTGAGTGTCAAAACCGATTTTTATGTTTTTTAGCTTTCCTGTAAAATCACGATTTTGATATAACTGTTTTATTCGGTTGGATCGTCGATATATACATTTCATTCAGTCTCTCATCGCACTAGCAATTTAAAAGCTGTTTGGCCCAAGGTCAATCGTTTATATTTTTTAGAAGCGGTCAATCTTCACCGACCCTTTCAATTTTTATATTGCATTCCGATAGGCAATTGTACAACATTATTATTTTCTACATCTGGCATTTAAAAAGAAAAATAACTGAATAATGTCGTTTGCATTGCAAGCTTGTACACATTGCACGAAGGGATGGACAGTGCGATCCAGCACAACAAAACTTACATATTCAAGATGGATTGTGTGTAGATGGATCGCATTTGCACAGTACCACAGAAACAGTACACATTATTGACATTACGGATAATATGTCAAGTAGGGTATTGAGGCATTGTTTTCGAGTTTGTTGCCTATTGTCAGTTGGAGTTTCAGGGTTGACATGCACTGGGAGTATTTACCCGACAACAAAAAAAGGTGGATTATAATTTTAGCAGCGTACCTATGTATGCTGTATGTTCATATGTTCATTTAGAGCGCCTACACTAGTTAACCGATTAAAACGTAATCGTTGAATTCATCTGGATTGTCCGCGTGATATGTCTTGAAACCAATTGAGGCCGTGGACTATTGAAAAAGTTATAGCCTAAATATAAAAAATATTTGTGAGTTTTGTAGACATCCATACATACTGCAATAGTATGTTAGGGCCATTTTATTTTTATAATCTATCCGTGACGTGTCAGAATGTCCACTCACGGAGAGAACCATTACTGTCAGGCTTTGATTACATACCTGTCCAGATATAGAAATGTAAACATACAACACGCAAAGAACGGCCCAAGTCAGGCACAATGTGTGCATAGTGCTAGTGTACATGTTGTCTTTAACTGGCAATGTGTGCGTGTATAGGGATATCAGCATAAAATAATAAGGTACTGTTTATTACAAATCTACTATTATCTACTATTTATTACAAAATCATATCGAAATGGTGAGTTAAAATGATTATGACTTTAATTGATGTGTGTTTTGTTTATACGGCGTTTGTTTAAAAACTCAATCAAAGGTTAAGCAGGAAAATGGCAAATAAAAAAATGAGCCGTCGTGGGACACCTAGCAGATGTCTCAACATAAAAAAGATAATATCTAAAATAACGAGCAAAGTTTTGCGCCAAGCGCTCTCATTGGTCAATTGTGAATCAGAAACTCTTCTTCTTGTTCTTACTACTTGTTCTTGTTCTTTTTGTTCTTATTCTTCTTGTTCTTGTTGTTATTCTTGTTTTTGTTCGTGTTCTTGTTATTGTTGTTCTTCGTCGCGTCGCGGAACGCTCGCGTCGCGGAACCACTCGATCGCTACGCCACTATATCGCCACGCCTACGCTCGATTGCCATGTCAACAGTCGCCGTTACCCCCGCGCCAATAGATGTTTACACATCAAAAATAGCTAACATTATCATAATCATCTTTCGTCATCATTATCATGATGGAAGAAATATTCTGATTAAACTATGCTTCTTACCTACATAACACGTGTTTTTTTGTAAAGGTAAATAAGGTACAACTTATAATGATGATATTGGTGATAAGCAATAACTACCCCGATTTACCCAGGTGTCTGAGAAAAAAGACCGCGTGAAATCGGTCCCAACGACGGTACTCGACTGGCATCTCTGTCCGAGTCTCAATTCAAATAACTTACAAAATATCGAAACTAAATTGTGTTTGATAAAAAATATACTAACCGAATTTACTAACTTACTGATGGAAAGTGATCTTTGCCTTATTATTATGTTTTCCTGCATGGATGTCACACAATTTAACTGCACAAACTGGCATATTATAAGCTGCAGGCGTCTTTTGTTTATTCTTGAAATTGGAACTAGACATCGACGAAAAAAAAGTGAAGATAGTTTAGGCGCAGTACTCATTATTAGCCATTGCGTCCGTCGGTACAAAACGGTACCAAGACCTTTCCTCCCGGCCCCCGCACACCGAGTGCATTAAATCATCCGTTAGTCCTCGTTACTCTACTGTCCGTAAGGACATATGTGTACTGTGGCTTTAGTGAGCATTCACCTAGGGCTTTGTCTGATAGCATTACCACTTGGTGACGCAGTGGCAGTGATGAAATATATTAATTAATTTAAATTCATTTGAAATGTTAGACGTGAACCAACTTTTAGGAAAGGAAAAAATGACCACGAAGCGGGATTGGAACCCGCGACCTGAATCCCTCCAACATGCAAACAAGGGTAGGGACGATTCGCAGTAATGTAGGTAGGACAACTTCACTTATAGTTGATAGACCGATCACTCGTAAAAGCGGTCTTGAAGGTTAAATTTGATACTTTAGAAAATGGATGCTAATGATCCTTCGCATGCAATAAGCCTTTGCAGATTTGACCATACGAGCAAACAAAACCCTTCGAAACTATTCTATGAATATACTTTGAGGAATAGAACTTCGCAATAACGTCCTTCTAAATGTCGTACGTATCCCTAATAAAATAAAATAGGGATAAAGTTGTTTGTATGTATATTTTTAGGAGGTAATCTCTGGAACAACTCATCCAAAACTGATAAGAAGAAAAAGAAGAAGAAAGAAGAAAAAACATTTATTTGACACACAATTACAAAAAAAATGACAATAATAATGACAAAAAATAGTAAAAAACAAAGTGCGGTGACAAAAAGGCCGCGCCTCAGCATAATACTGAGTGTCTATGACACTCAGCGCTGGTATGCTGGCACAACCCTGAGGGGGCGATTTGTAGGAAAAATAATAATTAGAAACAGAGAAAAAATTAATTTACTCAATAATAACAAGACTCTAATGTATAATGTAATATATAATATAACGAAAACAGTAAATACAAATTATAAATCTACATATGCATAATATATAAATAAATATATGTAAATCTTTCTATGAGTCGTATCTACGAAAAAGAGAGTAGGGCCACAGAATAAATAATACAAGGTAGGGCAAGCAAAAATAAAAATAATATAACGATACGCAAAAATTAAAAAATATACAACACTGATATTGTAACTACTTAATTTTTTGCAAACATTGCGATAAGAAAACAAGCCACATTGAAGTAGGTTCATCATTGAGCAATGATGCTACGAGGGCGGCTAAAAACTACGCGGAATGGTTAGGAAAGAAAATGAAATTAAACCAAAAAATATTTTTACTTTTCAATATGGAGTGGTTTAATTTAAGTTTAGTTTTAATTTAATTTAAGCCACACTTGTATAGGGCAGCAAACGCAACGTGCGCTTCTGAACTGGCGCGTTGTCGTGCAAAAGCAACACACTTCGAGTCCATTTTCCCCTTATTTTTTCCTTGTTGGCATTTTTTAGCTGTTTGAGTAAGCTGGCGTAGTATTTCCCGGTGATGTTGACGCCTTTTTCTTTGTAGTCGAACAATAAAATACCCTCAGAATCCCAAAAAATGCCAACCTGGGCGGTCATCGTCTTCAATTGACTCTCTGCCTTGCTTGAATAGATGCCATTTGTAAATCATGGTTTTCCCAGGGCAAGAGTCCCTGTAAGCAGATGAAATCTCTTCCATGATGATCTGCGGCGTTTTTCCCAGCATCGTTAGGAACTTTATGACATTGCGAAACTCAATTTTCTGTATAGTAGACATTTTCTTACCGATTGACCTGTTGACTTGGCGATAACTCGAACATAAGTGACCAGACTTTTTTTTTTTTAGAAAGGATATGTGCTGTTGGTCTATAACTGACCTATACAGCGTCACCGGACGGTGGGGCGGGCGCAAAAGTGCTCCGCCGCAATGCGTGACGCGGAAGGCGCACGCCAAAGTTAAGTTTTTGGCCACTTGCTCAAGGGCACCCAGGGGGTACGAACCTCGGCTTGGACAGTTGCCATTGATTACTTGGGGAGTATCGAACTAAACACCCCTCGATCTCTACTGTTAGGTAGTGATCGAGGGGGCCCTCATGAAATGGCTGAAGCCCTTTAAATGAATTGCATAACTGACCACCGATTCGGAATACACCTTCGATAAGAATCGGCAAGAAACTCGAAGGCGAATAAAGTCGACATTAGTTACGGGACCTTCGACCTCGCATCCGGCGAGGTCGGTGTCTGTGTCTAATTGTGTTGAAAGATGGTGAAGATGACGGAATGGGCGAATCAATCGCTGCCTGCACTGCGGCAGCGATTTCATCGTCCGGATCGCTCAAGATGTCTCTAGGGCGTCTACGAAGGGGAGACCAGACTTAGCCAAAACTTGGTATATATATATAGTGAAGTTGAGTCATTAATTAGTCCTAGATATACGAAAAAAAAACTTGTTTCTTTCTAACTCTTTCATTCCACGAACTTTTTGACCCACCCTCGTATCATAGCTGATACCACTGGGGTAAAACAGCCCTTTATTTGCGTCAGGGGTTAGAAAAACCATATTTTTGTTTGTTGATATTCTTGTAATTCATTTTAGTTATAATATTATCTAACATAAAAAAATATATCACAATCTTATAATAAACTACCTTTATTATTGTTATAGGAAAGAAATATCTCTAAAATAGTAAAGCGACAGAGTAAGAGTATCCTAAACCAGTATAAAGAAGACTTAAATACATGAATAGAATATTACCATTTTCTAACTATCTAAATGATAAATCACAGCTTATTATAATATTTAAAATAATATTAGCAGTCTTAATTAGTAATCCATTTTAAAACGAAGACGTTTCAAATTAGATATAAATCGTACATTGTATATTGATTTTAAAATATTCTCCAAGGTATTATTTTTATTCCCTGATCTTAAACCTAATCCAATGGCCTCCTTTCAGTTTTAAATTGAAGGTATCAGTTGACAGCTCAGCTGGTATGCAGGTCTTCTCGCCAGGGGATATCTCCATGTGCTGCAGCAGCTGATATGCCATCACCTTCATCTCGCACAAAGCGAATCTTGACCCTGTACATACGAGATTAAACTTAAATAAACCGTATAGAAAACAGATTTTAAGAAAAAAAAAAAACGTTAGATCGACAAAATTCATTCGGCAAAGCGTAGTTCGGAAAATAAGTAGGTTTATCGAAAAGAACGGGGATAAATAATAATTCACCAAATAGATGTTCGGAAAAGAGTATTTTGTCATACAGCAGTGTGTTCCAATAAATATAGAAGTAATAAAATAATCCGGAGACTACTTATTGATAGTCTCATAATGCTTATTTCTCGAAAACTGTCAAGTATTAACTTCATGGGAAATACATTGCGTAAATATTTACTTCTTCAATAATTTAAAAATAATAATACATTCAAGTTCGACTAGTGTCCTTACCGATGCAGTTCCTAGGTCCCAATCCAAAAGGCATATATGCGAACGGGTTGATCATATGCTTGTTCTCCTCGGAGAAACGTTCTGGGTCGAACTTCATGGGATCCGGGAAATACTCAGGGTCGTGGTGGAAAGCCCAGACTGGGATACCGAGGCCAGTGCCTTTGCGGAGCTGGAAATGGTAAAATAAATATTTGAGAGAAAATGGTTAGTGATAAGGCCGATTTATCAATTTCAGCCCATAGCGTCTATTACTGGATTCACACGCCATTATTGTTGTTGCTGTGCCATACAAACTGGAGAATTTACGTCATTTGATAGGACTTACTGAAAATAGGGTGTAATAACAAGCACAAATTAAACATTTATATAACCCTCGACCCGCCACCCCCCATTATAGCTAAGGAGCATCTCGGTCACATCAGTTTTCGAACATAAAAATCGTTCCATCCGTTTGGGAGCTACGATCGTCAACAATGATAAATCTACTGAAAACGGGACACCTTATCATGTCTACTTACAATAAAATCTTCAGTGGACTTGCTGTTTGGTTTCCCACAGTTGTAGTCTTTGACACAGATTCTGTCTAAGGCGATAGCAGCAGGCCACAGTCTCAGCAACTCTACAGATTAAAGTAAATATGATTATACTACGGACGGCACAGTACACATAATATCGTGCAGATGGTTGCAGTAAAAATAATAAAAAGCGGAAAATATTTATAAGAAGCCAGAAAACAGAACCATAAACATTTATCATGGGAAAGATACTATTATTCTGTGTATTTTTTTATAGAAATTGCTTCGCTTATGTAGGAAAGGTACCAGTAAGGGGATTATACATTTCATACAAAGTCAAACGCTTATGATAACGGCAAGATTATCATCTGAAAATTAAAGATTACTCTTTTTTTTTTAAACTGGCAGACAATAAGCGAAACGGTTCATTTTAAAATATACAGAAACCGACTCTCCCTTTGATTCCAATCATAAAACTATCAAAGGGGATAAGAACCTATGTGGCATATCGACCCGCCCGCCATTTTGTTTTATTTTCAGAGTTGTCACGATGAAAGTAGTATATATGGGCAGAGGACACTTATACAACCAAAAAATAACAATTAATATTTACCCTAAAGTGTCAAGTTTCCGATATATTTGGAGTTAAAGATCGCCATATGACAATAATAATTATTAATAATTATTAAAATCAATCTAGAAACTACTATTTGAATAAAATTGAATTCATTTACACTTGTTATTACTGCATTTTTAAGTATTTTAATTGTTCTCATAATTATGTAAATTTTTACCTCCAAATATTTCGGAAACGTGACACTTTAGGGTACCATTTTACTAGACATTTTTGGTTGTATAAGTGTCGTCTACCCATATATACTTTGATAGTGCGCGGAAACTTTGAAAATAATACAAAATGACGGGCGGGTGGATATGCCAGCTTCCGTACAAAAATGTTCGAACCCCTTTAACAACTACTACTATGATTTCGTCAGAACAGTGGGCTTTGAGCAAGAACATAACTAAACTGGTTAGACGAGACCTCCGTACGAGCTCTATAGAAGAAGCGATTGAGCAAAATTGGGGATCGAAAGTGTTCGTCCAAAATCTGGGTCGGAGTCTTTTGACGAAGTTGACGAAATCTAGTGGGGAAGTCGAATTTTTGAATGTTGAAGATTTGTATGGCCACTTATACGCGTGCAAACATCCAGATTAGAGCTCAACAACGATAATTCCAGGGCCACCCTGACCCGCCACTTTACCGAGTAGCTTTGAGAATTCAACCTTATTGAAATCGTGGTGGCTCCTAAACAGCTCAAAAATGGAAGAGCCCCTGGAGACTACGTATATACCATGGAACTCCTGATAGGAGGAGGTACACACCCACGCTCAAAGAAATGCAGCGTATCTTTAATTCCGTTCTCTTTTCTGGCAGAAAAGAGAACGGAAATAGCATGGGATAAGATTGTGGTTGTCATGTTTTTTCATTAAGGGTGATAAATCTCTTTTGAAATACTATCAACCCATCTCGCTTTTGAGCTTTGGCTCAAGATCGAGATAGGTCGATGTCGATGGGATGGTCGATGGGAGATGGTTCTACAAGCTGTTTTCAAGAGTCATCACGAATCCTCTCACTCGTAGACTCGACGAATTTCAACCACCGGAGCAAGATGGGTTTTGGAGAGGTTACTGCACCATACACCACACACATTGCTGCAAATTATACAGAAAACCAGACAGAATAATCATCCCCTGTTCTTAGCGTTTGTGGACTAGGGTGACATGACATGACATGACAAGGCTTTTGACTCCATTGAGACCTGGTCTGTCCTGGAGTCTCTACAGCGATGCCAAGTTGACTGGTGATATATTCAAGTGTAAAGATGCCTGAATAACGCCACAACAATGACCGTACAGAATGTCCAAGTACAGAATCAGCAGAGTAAGCAAATACCAATGCATCAAAGAGTGAGACTTTTGGATGTTATGTCCCCAGAATAGTTCACAGATGCTTTGGAAGATATGTTTAAGACTCTGGATTGGAAAGGACGTGGCATACATATAAACGAAGAGTACATCTCACAATAAAGTTTCGCAGATGACATCGTCATTATAGCAGAAACGTTGCAGATATACTGAATGGTCTACTTACATCACATACTGAATGGTCTAGCTGATTCATCTCAACGCATCGGTCTCCGGATGAATTTGGATAAAACTAAGATTACGTTCAATTAACATGTCTCCGGACCAATTGCTGTGATCTCCTCTTAAAGTTGTTCAAGAGTATGTTTGCCTTGGGCTAACGCTGCAGTTGGTTCGTCGAGTCTTTTCGTCGCCATTTCCTCAATGGCTGAAGACTAAAGTCTTCAACCTGTGCGTCCTACCTGTGCATCGCTGAAAAGGAAGAGCTGAAGATCGGGCTCAGTGGCGTGCTTTGGGAGAGGCATATGTCCAGCAGAGGACTAATACGGGCTGATAATGATGATGATGATGATGATGATGATGACGATGACTATGACATTTAATAATATTTCATGAGATGCTTGTAAGGAAATCAAGTGGTATTGGTAATAGGCCTCTTACGCAAGAATCCACCTTGGAGATTCAAGTATTCAAACGCCAAGCAGTAGTGTGTAAACATTTCTATGTTTCTATTTAAACGGCAATGTTTCCAGCAAAATTACTGGGCAATGAGACTTCAAAACAATGTCTCAAGGTGACGAGCACAGTGCAGTGTCGCGCAAGATTTTGTAACTTAAGTTCTAGGTTGCACTGCAACTGTTATGGGCTGGCGTGACGCTTACCATCTTACTAGAGTCCTGCTCGAAGCATTACTTAACGCAATAAATAAAAAGTGTTCTAGCCAATGGGCTAGCTGACCAATTGGCAGCATTCCCAATAAGCTGACGGCATTGCCCCCGTTAGAATAAACATTGCTAAGAGTATGATCTGTGGAACATATTCTTGGGAATGTTTATTCTAACGGGTAAAGAGATTCTACGATTCACCTACCTGAGACAACCATATCCATATAAGTCATACGTTGAATAGAGTTGTAGTCAAACTTCCCCCCGTTCTTGGTATTATTCTCCTTGATCTCCTGGACCAGTCTCTCCTGGACGTCAGGGTTCATGGCCAGTTCGTGGAGGAGGAACGACATGCCTGAGGAGATGGTCTCGAAGCCGGCGATGAAGAATAGGATTGCTTGGGCAACGAGGTCGTCGTCGCTCCATGCTGTGGACACAATATGTTATTTGTTAAAACCGAAGTCCAAATCAATTTGATAGAAATATAAAGCATTTATTGTAAGAAACAGCATACATAAAATAAAATAAAAAGAAAAAAGAAAAACCGACTTCAAAATAAATTAAATAATCCTATGTGGGAAACATTTAAAGAAGTCTGTGGCGTTGATTTGGTTAGATTTAAGAAAATTGGGCACCGACTTCCTTAACTGTTTTCCACATAAGATTAGTACATTGATTTTGAAGTAGGTTTTAACTTTTTTTAAGTGTATTTTATTTCCCTATTTTGAGTGGCGTGAACAATACATGAACATGCGATTACAGCAATTGCAAGTGACTTGCTGTTATCCATTAAGGAGTTCCTTTGTATCTCCGAAGGTCTTCATGAGATCTTCACCAAATTATATATATTATGGGACCATACCTAAAGCCATATCATGACCTTTAAAAAAGACTTTAAAATCTACCCACATTTGAAGGAGATATCGATCGCGTCATAAAATGGGTGAAAATACCCTAATTTTCCACCCTTAGAGGTGGAATATTTTCATGAAATTTAAATGGGTCTACCCCTGAGGCATACCTTATCTATTAAATCAAGTTTTTTTTTAAATCGGTCTACAATTGCCAGTGATATCGCGTAACAAACATACAAAAAACATACGGGTCAAATTGAGAACATCCTCCTGAAGTTTTTTGAAAATTAGAAACAACTATGAGTGTTTATCATTTAGAGTACCTACTTTTGATCATATTTGTTTCTACTACTACTTCAGACGGAAGACGTGTCAATATGAAATGTAGGTACATACTGTATTATTTTTTCCTATTTGCTACCATGAGTAAACTATTTTTTCATATATGGGCTAGCTTATTACCGTTGTTGAATAATTTAAAACATAGCATCTCTGAGATGCTTTATCATTATAAACACAAAAACAACACACAAATAAATATTTATCGTAATATTTTATGTCGAAATACGACACGACTAAGATAAGTTACAGGTACCTATCATGTCACCACTTAAGTATATGTCTTAAGTATATGTGTTTACTCTTAGCTTGGTTTCCGGGATATTAAATTGCAACTACATAATGATTATAACGTGTAATGATATAGTATCAAGTAGCCACCAACCTCTGTTTATGTCCTTCTTTCCGACTGAGGACTCTTCTACTGTTGCAAATCCAGCATCTTCGTCTCTAGTTGTTTTTTCTTCATGCATTAGCCGTCCTTTAAGAATAAAATTGTACAACATTATAAATCAGAGACGGCAATACTACACAATATTGTGTTTTAAGCAACATAAAACTTAAATACGAGCTTCTTTAAAAATTGTTGCAATATTGGGATTTCATGAATGGAAACCTGATTCCAGACTCAACTGAAGTAAACACTTGAAGTTCGCTCGAACTTGCATGTTTTTCGTACGAGGTAGTTCTGGCCTCAGGGTTTGTCAGGCCGCTTGAGGACCTCTGATATGGCTTTAGTCTGCTATTTATCAAAAGCAGCCAGTACCGACAGCTAAACGTGCCCCCTGAGGCACGGGATGATGGAAAACTGCACATTACTTGGAAAAGTCATTAAGAAGCCGAGGACCGAACCTTTAGAATTTAATTCTCACTAGTATACCAATAGTATATTGTTCGAACTAAAATATCGCGGTATGCACTGATTTCATCCACATTTGGGTCAAATTTCGCAAATAACAAAGTATGTAGGTATAGCAAAAACTACAAAACCCAAATTAAAAAGAAATCGATTTGAATTGTACAACTAAAGCCCTTTCTTATAACATCAACCTTCACCTGATAGTCTCATTTTCAAAAGTTGTCTCCAAACACGTAGTTAATTCAACCAAAGTTATTTATATTTAGTTATCTACAATCAAACATTTTAAAGATCTAAACGCAATGGTTTGAAAGTTATCGTCAAATACACAATCGCTAATTTGTCCAATTTCATTTGGAGATCTCGCTCGTCCTTTCATTGTTACTGAAGTTCAATTATTAATTCTGAACAATTAGGTTCAATTAATCTCGAGAGAGGCGTGTGGGACACCCAGTGTACATAATGTTCAAAGGTCAAATGACCATAGGTACATACTCGTAAGTATCACACAGATCTAAAAAAAACTCGTTCTATCCTAAATAAAATGATCATAAATGCCTTGGATTATGATCATTTTATCATAATCTAAGGCATTTGTTTGTACTTTCACGCCTGAATCCTACTAATATTATAATTATTACTAAAGTCGTAAATACCTTTCTTAGCTTCCATGAGAAGGTGTATCATGTCGGGCCTGATGATGTGTTTATCCTCGCGGTCCTGCATTGTGTTCATCACCAAGTTTCGGAAGAAACTCTTGGTATCCTCGGAGAAGAGAGTGACCTTTAGAGCCTGGGAAATAGAAATAGTACGAACCACTTAACAAAGTTACTGAATGTCTAAAAAAGACCGAATAAATTATTTTTTTCTTCGTTTTGACACATGGGAAGTGAGACGATGTGATCCGAGGTTGAGCCTGCTTGCTCCTCAGAAAGGTTACAGATAATTGCCGCAATTGTAGACCTAGCTAAAAAGCTATTGCAACATAGAACTACATTGATAGCGTACACTCTGCTTAACCTTTTGCACTGGCTGTACAATTGCGGTAATAATTGCCGAAATAATAGTCAATTTCTGAGGACCTCAGTTTCCTAGTAAATACCTATTCACTCTTGCCACTTATAAACAATTATACTCAAACCACTTACATGTTATTGTAATTTAATATACTCGGTTGTGGTATTTACACTCTCAGTATACCTACATGCAATTGATGCTGTTGATGATACTATTAACCTTGACTGTGACCCTGATGTTCATGTAGTTATGTTAGTATAACTACAGGTTGGTACGTACTTGGATGACACAAGGAGTTCCAGATCAGTGGTTTGCACGAACCCAAATGATTTCGTAAACAAGGAACGTTCTTGCACAAGGACTATAAAAGGTAGACGACCTGAGCCGTCCTGTAAGTAGTTAGAGAAGGACATGAAAATTAAGGAGATTATTTGTCAGATAACCTACACAAAAACTTTAACTTATAATCTATTTGTTGTATAGATTATATAGAAAATAATTAATATACAGGAGGATTTTTGAGATGGGACTGTAAGGGCAAGTTATAGTTACAGGAAAACGTTCATTATAGACCATCCATAACTTTTGAGATATTTTGAACTGCATTCATAGATTTTGGAAAAAAAATACAGACAGCAAGAAAATGTTAATTTAACACAAAAACTTTTTTATGCCTATCGATCTTGTTTCTTATAGGAATCAAAAGTCTATATTGGACCGACTGAGGTTTGAGTACTAGAAATGTTAGAAATTCCAAAAAACTTTTCCCATACATTTTGTACGAAATTACCTTAACCATTGTATCTACAGGAAAACGTTCTAACAAGACTTTCCTTAACATTTTGTACGAAATTACCTTAACCATTGTATCTACAGGAAAACGTTCTAAGAAGACTTTCCTTAACATTTTGTACGAAATTACCTTAACCATTGTATCTACAGGAAAACGTTCTAAGAAGACTTTCCTTAACATTTTGTACGAAATTACCTTAACCATTGTATCTACAGGAAAACGTTCTAAGAAGACTTTCCTTAACATTTTGTACGAAATTACCTTAACCATTGTATCTACAGGAAAACGTTCTAAGAAGACTTTCCTTAACATTTTGTACGAAATTACCTTAACCATTGTATCTACAGGGAAACGTTCTAACAAGACTTTCCTTAACTTTTGGAGATATTTTGATCTACATTCCCAGATTTTGGAAAAGAAATATAGTCAACAAGAAAAAGGGAATTTCACAAAAAATAATGCCAATCGATTCTGTTTCTTAGAAGGAATAAAAGTCTATAGGACCGAGGTAAGAGCCGCCAGTATTATTGAAAAATTTATATTTAAACGATGTTAGAATTTTATTTTATTCATTTCGTACAAAATGTATGGAAAAAGTTTTCTCCTTATCCTTATAAGAACCTTATAAGAAACAGGATCGATTGGCATCAAAAACAATCTTCGTGTAATTTGCCTACCCTGGATTAACACCTATTTATCCAGGAAAAATTTATGGTTCCTGAGAGACAAACCACGGTGAAACCACGAGGCGTAGTATTTACATAAATTAAATGTTTATATTTTTTTCTTACTTTTTTTACTTTAGGTACTTTAATTGTTTTAATTGCAACATTAGACTACATATAAATATTTACATTAACTTGAATAATCTAAAATTGAAAATTTTGTAAGAAACTTAAAAATAATTTGCTACTGTTTAGTTATAAAAATGTTTACATAGTTTTTAAATAGTATTTTAAAGACCTTTATTTTGATACCTCACTCGATAAGCTTCGTCATTTTTTGTTCCGTCGGAAATACAATATGGCAGCTGTAAGCCGTCATATTAGTTCTCTTGACACTTCATATATCCTACAGCACTGTAGTGATCAAGGCCAATCCACTAATATCTAGTTTATCAAAATACATCAAACCGTTTAGAACGCGCCTAAGAAACGTACAAACTAACATACATGGAGCCCAAACACGTAACCCTCCTTAGTCGGGTAACAAAAAATTTGCACGCGGGTTAAGCTGTGGGACGCACCTACTTAGTAAATTATTGTCCATATGGAATAACCCTCTCTATGTCTCTCTCTCTTTCAGACAAAAGACCTGTTTCCCAACAGTGGGAATGCAGACATGGTCAGATTATATGGGTGGGTAATATAGACTGAAGTTGATGACGATGGAATATGTTACTAAGCTTAAAATGAGCGCATTACAGAAACGTTCCTATTTGACAAAGTGATATATTAAAACGATGAACAGTGACAATATTTTAGTTTAAAATTATAAGTCTATTTACGGCGTGTATTCTGATAGAAGTATTGCATCTGTAAAGTTTGGTAATACAAAATGTATTAAACCACCACATTTTTCTATACAAATAACTCACCTTCATAATTTTCGGGAACGACGCAAACCCGAAGAACATCAGCAGCTGTTTGAACTGGAAGGTGGAAGAGGCCTTGCCCATGGCGTAGAACTGGTTCTCAATGTCAGTGTGAGAGTCCACCTTCAGCCCGAAGGCACAAGAAGCGATCACGTCGTTGGCGTATCTAGTGGTCAGGTCTTTGACGTCAATGTCTGCGTAGCCATCTGGGACAAACGTTCGAGTGTCACAATGCATATTAAATAGAGTAGAGTAGAGTTGGATGGTCATCATCATCATCATCATGAGTCTGAAAACGTCGCATGGGCCGTCACCTCCATAAAAAGAGGGGGTGGGGGTTTGCCTTAACAACCACGCATGGCAGGCCCACTGGAAAATACTGCAGCACATTTCCTGAATTCCCTTGGCTGATTCTCACTGCACCCGAGAGATGAGAAGGATAACATAGTAAAAAGGGGAACAAAAAACTCAAAATACCATAAAATCATTATTGTTAAATGGAATGATGGATGGAATAGATGGAATGGTTGGAATGATACCTGATTTTCCTGTTCTAAAAACCTTGTTTAAGTTTGACTATATAGTCTTGGAATGGTTAGCGAATACCTTCCAAGTGGTGGGCGAATGGAAACATGAAAATACATACATACATACATACATACATACATAGACTGTTAAACTCTTTACCCTTCCCTTGCTTCGCCGTACTCTGGTAATAGGACAGAGTCCACATACACCGACAAACAAACGAGTGAAGTATATGTGTGTGTAAGTGGATAATTTGGGGAGTATTTGAGGTTGATACATAATTTCATCACAAAAGACTGTTTTTTTTTAACTTGACAGAATTAACCCATTTATCTTGCTGCGATGTTGCGGCCGATCGGCATAACAAATTATGTGTGCGTGTGTGTGTGCATGAGGCTTATGCGTACGAGCTGATCGGCATATCTTGGTTGCATTTTCGATTTGGCGGTGGAAATTCATCTTTTTTAAAACTTTCTAGGATGAGACCGGCATGTTTTTTACATGTCACATCCAACGATCGGCACTGGGCCAGAGTGACTCACCTCTCTAGGCTCTAGGAGAATGCCTTTGTCTGAGCAGAGGTAAAGTCATATCATGATACTATTTACTCAATTTTTTCTTAACAGGCAATGCACATAACAACTTACTGCCAGACTCCTTAATTTTTATCTTAAGCGCCTTGATCATCTGGTCTCCAACTTCCACCATGAAAGGCACCATCACTCGTATCTTGGAGCTGGTGAAAGCAGGACTGAGGGTCGATCGCATGTCCTTCCATTCTTGTCCTGCAAATAAAATATGTTAAAAAAACCTGCTTACCGATGAGGTCTGAGGGAGGCATGCTGTGTATACTGGGGATATATTTTGAGAGTTTTTAGTTTGCTCGCTTCCGTAGGATTTAGACGTGAGCCTCGGGTGTTCTCAAAAAATACACCATATTATGTGATGGCTTCAGTTTTCTATCACCACCCCGGTTATAAAGCCTAGATGCCAAGCGGCTTGTCATGCTCCATCATTATGTCCATGGTGTTTCTGCGTCGGAGACATACACCTGTTTACTATCAACAACTACTGCCATTACCAAGAGGCCTGCCAAGTGGTGATTATGGATTCGTTGTAATCTAAGTATCACTAGTAAACCGCTAGGCTACCACCGCTCTATCCACTAGGCTACCTCCGGTCTAGCAGTAGACTCTTAGCGGCGGATGATGTGTTATTATATCTTTGATGAGTGATGTGAAGAAAGCAGTCAGTTCTTAGAGTCAAAGTCAAGGTCAACGTCATCATCAACATTATCAGCCCACATCAGTCCACTACTGGACATAGGCCTCTCCCAAAGCACGCCATAGAGCCCGATCTTCGGCTCTTCTTTTCCAACCACCGCAAACCATCTTGCGTATGTCGTCGCTCCACCTAGCCGGAGGTCGTGCTACATTACATTTGCTGAGTCGCAGTCTCCACTTAAGAACACGTCTACCCCATCGGTTATCGGTTCTTCGGCAAATATGACCAGCCTACTGCCACTTCAGCCTACTAATCCTATGGGCTATGTCAGTAACTTTGGTTCTCTGTCGGATCATCTCGTTCCGGATTCGATCTCTCAAAAAAACTCTGAGCATAGCCCTTTCCAAAGCACGCTGAGCGACTTTGAATTGGCAAACTAGTCGTATCGTGAGAGTTTACATCTCAGCTCCGTAAGTCATAACAGGTAAGATGCAATCGTTAAAGAATGTAATTTTCAGGCATTGGGGAATTGATGACGAAAACTCTCTACGAAGTTTACCAAATGCTGCCCAGCCTATCTGTATTCTTCTACGGGCCTCTCAAAGTTGTTTTTACCCAACTTCAGCGTCTGTTGAAGGTAAACATACTCTTGAACAACTCTTGAAGTTGATCTGTGAATAGCAATTGGTTCCGAAAATACAAGTTCATTGAATATAATCTTGGTTTTATCCAAATTTATCCGGAAACTGAAGCGTTGAGATAAATCAGCTAGGCCGTTCAGCATCTGATGTAAGGCCTGCAACGATTCTGCCATAACAACGATGTCGTCCGCAAATCTCAAGTGTGAGATGTGCTCGCCGTTGATGTTTAAGCCACGTCCTTTCCAGTCCAGAGTCTTAAACATATCCTCCAATGCATTTATGAACAATTTCGTGGAAATAACGTCCCCTTGTCTCAATTCTCGATGCAGCAGTCTGCTGATTCTGTATTTGGACGGTCATTGTTGCGGCGTCATACAGGCATCTCAACACTTGAATATATCACCAGTCGACTTGGCATCACTGCAGGGACTCTGGAGTCCCCACAGCGATGCCAAGTCAAATAATAAATAATATAGGTCTGGATTCACAGGCCTTCTCATAGTCCACACACGCTAAGCACAAGGGCTGATTATAAACTCTTCAGTTTTCTATATAATTTGCCGCATTGTGTGAATGTGGTATATGGTGCGTATCCTCCTCAAAACCCAGCTTGCTCCAGTGGTTGAAATTCGTAGTATACGAGAGAGACGATTCATGATGACTCTTGAAAACATCTTATAAACATAGCTCAAGAGTGAGAAGGGCCGATAGTTTTTCAGAAGGGTATTATTACCCTTTTTAAAAAAGAGGATGACTACACTCTTGTTCCATGCCTGTGGAGTTCTCCCAGAGAAGAAAACGGAATTAAATATACGCTTCAGTTCTTTGAGCGTGGGTGTACCTCCAGCTTTTAGGAGTTCCGTGGTAATTCCGTCCTCCCCTGGGGCTTTTCCATTTGGAGCTGTTTAAGATTCATCACGACTTCATCAAGGCTGACTCCTAGCAGCTCTTCGGTCAAGTGGCGAGTCAGGGTGGCCCTAGAATCCTCTGTGTTGGGTTCTAGTCTGGATTTCTGCGACGTGTATAAATGGCCATATTTTTTTTTAATTTATGCGAGAATCTCTGGCTTCGAAACGACGACTTCCCCACTAGGTGTGGTCAAATTCGTCAGATGGCTCTAACCCAGCTTTTGAATGAAAACTTTAGATCCCCGATTTTGCTCAGTCGCTTCTTCTATAAAGCGTGTATTGGAGCTTTGGAGGTCTCGTCTCACCGGCTTAGTTGTTTTTTTGCTCAAAGCCCGCTGTCCTGACGAAGTGACTTCCGGATTCACGCGTCGTTTCTCCATTAACTTCAGAGACTCTCCCAAAAGTCAGTGAATTTTTTGTAATTATTTAAAACTAGCTGCGCGCCGCTGTTTTGCCTGCGTTGAATACTTATGTCCTTTCGTTATAATTTTTATTGTGTTCTTTGTTTATGTGAGAATAGCCTATATCCTTCCTCACAATGCACACCATTTTCTTGAAGCCAACTTTCGCTTTTATCAGGTGTCTCGGAAGCGCGTATGGATGCCTGTCAAGTAGCCTGAGATTGAAGCCGAGCTTTGTTTTGCTCTGGCATCTTGGAGGCACGTAAGGATGCTTGTCAACTGGCTTGCGAGTGACGCCAAGTTTCATTCTGATCTGATGTCTCAGAGGCTTGCATAGATACCTGCCGAAGGCTTTGCGAGTACGAGTATACCCGATCTTGGCTTTGCTCAATCATTTCTTGAGATCGTAGTTCACCTTGCCGTTAAGCTTGCTCTTGAAGTCTTTTCGGTTTGAGCCGATGTTTCACCCAACCGCGCATTTTTATGACATGGTATGTCATTATAATAAAACCAGAATTTGAAACGTATACAATTACATATCAAAAATTTGTAAACATTAATCTAATTAAACCAGTTGCGAGATTAACGCTTGAGCGAATTCAGATTCCAAAGAGTATACAACTGTTGCTTTAGAATTTTGAAGGAATGTGACATATTTGTATATGTCAGATTCCTTCAATTTAAATTCAAACAAACGAAAACGAACATAGCAAATCTTTGTTAACAACAAATTGAAATCAATATTTTGAACTTTTAAAACCATTACCATTCAAATCAGTTGGAACTTTTGACAGATTAGTCAAATATATGTTATAAGGTAAAAATATCGTATTGTTTGTCGGCAGAAACGTCAAGTTTAATCCGTCAGTTCACATAATATAATAATTTCCCGTTTCCCCGCAGTAACTTACCATTTTCCGGGATAAAAAGTATCCTTTGTAGGTCTCTATATTGTACAGTACCTATTTATAAAGTTTCATCAAAATAGGATCAGCCGTTTTGACGTGAAAGCTCCCCAAACAAACAGACAACGTTTCACTTTTATATATTGGTGTGGATAATAGCACTTTTACAAGTCAAAACTCAACATCTCATGAAAAAAAACATAAATTATTATCATCTTCAGCCCACTGCTGGACGTAGGCCTAAGGCTAATGGTATTTTCTGGCATTTTCTTTTCGCAGGTTGTCACTCCACCACTTCACTGGACGTCCTATATTATTATAAATGGATCGAATTAATAAAATTCGGCAAACTAGGTATGCTTTGAGTTTGAAAAGAAAGTTTGCCCTTCATGTTCCGACTCAGAGCTGAATCTCGCACAGGTAAAGGAAAATACCCTAATGACACTATCGGTGCTTCTTAAATACGCCCGGTATTTTCTCAATTTCTGACAATTCTTTAGATATTTCTTATATGCCAGGAATTACAATAAATACATTTTAATGTCAAATACAAAAGATAAAAGTGCCAATGAGATGTGCCACAATAATCACATTGATATAAATAATAAAAATTAAAATGCCTAATAAGAATGAGTCTGAACCAGTCCCCACAAGCAGCCCCCGTTCACGAGTATGACTTGTGTACCATGCACCACCCCCATTTACCTTTCAAAGAGAAGAGGTTTCTGCCGAACAGAGGGTCCGAAGACTCGTCTATGATGGTGCGGTGGTCGACGAAGTAATCGAAATCCTTTATAACAATTTTCTTGACGAGGTCGATGTCGCGGACAATGAGCATTGGGTTCATAAACTCGAATCTGCCTACGAACCTATCGAAATAAATTGTGATTAGTACAAGACAATTCTTTGAATAAAATTGACAAAAAACGACAAAACTAATTGTGATAAAAGTTATATGGGTCTACATTAAATGGAACTGTATTGGTGTGATCTCATCATTCAACTTTCAAAGAAGAAACAAAAACATCTAAATCAGTTCAGGAATCACAAAGGTTCAAGGGAACGTACACGCCCAGATAAACTGCTGACTTGAGATCGTCGATCTTTTGGAAGTATCTTAAAAAAAAACATAATTGCAGAGTGCAACGTTCAAGCATAATATATACGTGTATAAATAATTCTTATCATAATAGCACGGTGCATCGTTCAAACATAATAATTATGTAAATTAATAATTCTTAACATTATAGCAAGATGCATTGTTCAAACATCTATACATATATTAAAACTGTAATAGGTCCAATTCTGTACATTGAAAATAATTAGGGTTTTTTAGGAGGGTTCTCGGTAATTTTCGATACAGAAGCCAAAAAATATTTTTTTCTTTTTTCTAGGACATGGGATACTTTACATCCCAAAAAATTAAAGGGTTTCCACAGGATAGGAGTTGAAAGTTATTCAAAAGAACACTGTACCACGCTGAAACTACTGGATGCATTTTGATGCAACTTGGCACAGTCATAGTTTATATGATGGGATAACATTGAGGATACTCTTATCCCGAAAAAATAAAGCAATAAGTACGAAAAAGTCTGCACAAAGATAATAAAAAAATATGGTCTAGGGTACATAAAATAAGCTACTGAACAAGAATATAACATTTTTAAATTATGTCTCCCTGTTTGTTTGTATGTTTGTTTGTTCGCGCATTACGTAAAAACTACTAGACCGATTGCGACGCGGTTTTCATTGTTCGATTACTTATGGTTTGACTTAAAAACTGGTGTACTTGGTATCTCTATCCCATGAGTAGAAGCCGAACAATCGATAAAAAACTTTTTGACGGCTGAAGGAATTTTGATCAAATGTATTTTAGGTCTTGGAATACACATAGGGTGCATTCCGAGACGCGCAAATATCGATAAAATCGATATTATCGCGCTAAAACGCGTACCAAGTCATCGTGAGCGCAACAACGATATCCCTTGTGACGTCACGGATTACGTCATTACATCCGCCATTTTGCGATTACACCGACCAAGCCCCAAACCGATATCACCGTGAGCGCTACTGTTAAAGTGACAGACTGACGGTTGTTTACAAAGAAAACTGTTGTTTGAATTCAGTTGTGTGTGATTTTCGTACAGTTTTCCAAATATTACTACAGACAATTGACCAATTTTTAGACAGACTACTTTGCCCACGAGTAATACTTTGTATTTTGAGCAAATTTTGAGGTTATGTTGTTGTGATCTTGTAATCACGCTCACGAGCGTTCCGAATCAACTGCAGCACTCAACTGCCGTGAGTGCGATATCTGAATCGGAACGCAAATTAGCACTGTGATCGCTCACAGCGATATTATCGTGAATCGGAATGCACCCATATAGTACTTTTATAGAAATGACCACGCGTGCGAAGCCGCGGGCACATCTAGTAATATATAAATCAAGAATAAACTTAGCATGATGTATCGTTTAAACATACATAGATAACTACTTACCTACTGTAGCCCGCGAATAATGCTATCAAAGTACATAGTAATGATAAAGGTTTAATTATGTCAATAATATTATCCACTATTGTGTTTCAAAAGGGCTCTGCAAACTTTATGTTTATCTGTGTGCAATCATCTATCTACATGTACACTAATCTACACTAATATTATAAGGAGGAAAGATTTGTTTTTTTGTATGTTTGTTTGTTTAAAAAACACAAAAAAGATCCTGACATGTACCTTGACTGTGATGTCTGTCATATTTTTAATGAATGTCTCTTTTCATATTTTTTTTTAATAAACACAAAAAATCTGAACCGATATTAAAAAATATTGTATGTATAGATAGCTGCATTATCAGCGAGTAACATGGCATTGTATTTTTCAATGAATTAGAGGCTCCTACGAAAATTGCAGTAATGTAACACAAGGTACCTGTCAACAAATATTTGCAAAAATGACGATTACTAGCTAAAAGGAATGGAATGACATGTTGCCGTGGAAACGAAATAATAACAAGTCTGTCAAGTGAGTAATAATGCAGTTGTCTATGGTCAAAAAGCACCACAATCGTTGCAGCCAAATATTTTGAATGGGCTTTTTTTTAGAATTTACTACTGGTATCATCATCATCATCATCATCAGTCTACGAAAATTGCAATAATGTAACACAAGGTACCTGTCAACAAATATTTGCAAAAATGACGATTACTCGCGATTAAAAATGCCGCGGTGTGAGCGCTACCCGAGCGAAGCCGGGGCGAATCACTACTAGATGAATAAATAAAAAAAAACACGCTTTGCGATCATGTTGGTAAGATGCATAATTGCTTTGCTATAGGCCTAATCTTGAAAAACATATCAGAAAGCCTGACGTCACAGCTTAATTCTGAAAAACATATCAGAAAGCCTGACGTCACAGCTTAATCTTAAAAAACATATCAGAAAGCCTGACGTCACAGCTTACGCTTGATTTTTTTATCGGTTCTATATTTTTTGAATACCAATCTCAGTAACTCTTTCTTGCACAAGAAATATATTGTAAATCACTCTGCAAATACCAATCTCAGTAACTCTTTCTTGCACAAGAAAGAAATTGTAAATCACTCTGCAAATACCAATCTCAGTAACTCTTTCTTGCACAAGAAAGAAATTGTAAATCACTCTGCAAATAACGCTGTTCCAATTTTTTATAGTATCCGATTGGCGATTTGTCTTTCGCAACATATTCATTTGCCTTAAGGCGAGTTGATGATCGACACAAATAAAACAGAATCCATCACGGAACAGATCATGAAAAAAAATATGTTTTTTATTCAAATAAAAAGATTTTACGCACATTTTTTTAATGAATGTCTCTTTTCATACTTTTTTCTTTTTTTCTACATTTTTTTAAAATATTTTGTCATCAGTTTGTGAGTTACCCTGAAAGTTTAAGCCGAGCTAGTCGGGAAGTGCTCGAAATTTGAATTGCAAGTTTCCAGGACAGACAAGATACATACTAACCTTTCCTCCGGATATGTGTAATAGCATCTATTGATGTGATCGGCAAAGTGTTCCATCTTCAGCACGATCCGGCCCATGTTGCCCACAAACGGGAGTACGGGCAGGCTCTTCACTCCGCGCGAGCTGAACGAGGAGTACAACTGCCGGAAGTATAGGTACAGCGCTGCGGCGATCACCGCCAGCCAGATTAGAAACAGCATGGCCTAGGAGAAGAACAACACGCTTAGAAGCCCATTTATGAATAATAAAAATAATAATTTATCTTTAAAGATTTCCCTGACCACTTCATTTTTGAACGCAGTACTCAGCAACAAATTACGTATTTTAGGGTTAAGTATTCACCAAAAAAAAAACACTATAACCTGTTTTTCGTAAAAATCAAAAATTAATCAAAATCGTACACAGAAAAATTCCGTCTGCTGTAATCCAATTTGATTTCTTTTCCTTTTATTAAACGTTTTTATTATACGGTTCCATATAGGGTCACTTCGATGTCAGTCTGTTTGTCTGTCGGTCAATAGATAAGTATAAAAGTATTTTTATTTGTATTACAAGTAGGTCCTTTATGCCTGGAAGATATTGCTTTAAGTGATAAGGCCACCTTTTTTCATTTCTTTACTTAAAGCTCCAAGCTGTTGCCACTTTTTGTGGTGTGTACAATTAGGTAAGTGTTCATCAATCTATCTGTTTGTTTGTACTAACAAACACTTGTCATATTGCTGTCAAATAGTGGGATATGGAAATTTTGATATATGTTTAATTGTATTTATTTTTGGGTTTCATTTATTGGGTTGGAAGTCATTCTCACCGGGGTTGTTTATATATATTATTTTATTATTTTTCCGTTTATCAATAGTTTGACTTCCAGTTTGGTTGAAGCAAACTACATAGTATTTCTTCGTTCATATTAAAAGCTTTTATTTAACTTCACTTATACGTATGTCTGTATCGATGTAACTTTGTATTCTGTCCTGGAATCTTACAATTCAAATTTCGAGCACTTCCCGATTAGCTATCCGGCTGTAACTTTCAGGGTAGCTCACACACCGATGAAAAAGCAACAAAAAATATATATGTAAAAACGAAAAGAGTGAAAATTCAGTTCTGTTTTTTTTTTTTTTGACAAAATTAAAAAGAAGAATGTGAAGTTTTTTTTTAAATGATGCTTATTAAATATGGATTTCCGAAAAGTAACGCCTGCGTCCTCAACTACCTCAAACAGATAGAGTTAAAGATTCTAAAGCCTAGTATACAGTTTGATTAAAGACTCGCGACCGGGACTTCACCCAGCTCAAGGCAGATGCAATAGAGACATCCATTACATACATTGTTATTCAGGCCACGACGCTTGTGCGTTTGTTTTATACTATTATTTATTCTGTGGTTTTATGTCTAGGCCACAGAATAAATAATATTACTACGTCTAGACCACTGATTCTATTACCTATCTTAAAGAAGCGAGATCAGAAATAAAACACCAAATGCAATAGAGTGACTATAGTATATATTATTTTTAGGAACATAGCCCTCTAAATTCTTTACCACAAAACGATATTGTATTTATGTTTATGTATGTGTAAATTATCATGATTACATTATATATTATCCAAAATGTAACATAATTACCTATTAAGTACCGGGGTGGGGTATTCTGCACGTTATGATGTACAACGTTAGTTTTAGGACTTTTGAGATTTCTAAGTTTTTCATTCATGAATGTACTGATAAAAAATCCTCTGAGTACATTGCGCTCCAAACCCTAGTAGCACAAAATTAGTAATAGTAAAAGTAAAGAAAATCTGGGGTATATCATTAATCATTTGACCTTGAATTTGTGCTTGGCAATTACTAATTGATAAATCTCGCGCATTGGAGCCTAGCTGCACAGTAGTCAGCTGAACGTCAGAATGAAAGTCTGCACGTCAGAGTCAACTACAATTTTTCTGTATTATTTTGTAAGAAGTGAATAAAAACAAAGTAAAAGTGTTTTTGTGATCAATATCAAGTGTTATATAACATTATCTCCTAAGCCTTTAGTGTTTCTTCAGCTATAAGTAACACTGTTTACTCGAACTATGTGCGTCCATAGTGATAATAATAGGCTGGCTCACCTGACTTGATCACCAGACAATTGGGCAAATGTGTGGCACATTTGCCCAGTCTGGTGATCAAGCTCCACTCAATGGGGGTCTTTCCACCAGCACACAATCGAGGAGAGGCCTAGAAACCTAAACCCGTAGTTGGAGAAGTATTTGTGTACCTACTTCTTTGTGCAACGTGATAGAATAATAAACAAACATTTAGGGTTGGTGCAAATTTCAATTTTTTACTTTTGTATGGGAATATAAAATACGATGTATTCAAACATTGCACACGCAAACGAAGTTACATGCTTAATCGAAACGAACCTGCTGCGTACTTATAAGGCTATTCAGTGATCAAGCAAAGTCGTTAAATGTTGACAAGCAAGATTTGACTCATAGCACAACGTTACAGCAAACAGGAAACTTATGTACAGAATAAATAATACTACAATATAATAAAACATAAATCGAACAAATTATAAAATGCATTTAGAATCAGATACAATTAATAGCTACTTCTAAATTAATAAATAATAGCAATTAATAGGTTTTTTTAATCAATTATGTGTAATAAACCAACATTATAACTAAACAGAAATATAAACCATCAATCATAATTATTATTGACGTCATAATTATTTTATAACTCAATACGCAGTCAAAACACGCACAGTTTAATAAAATATTACAGAGAATACAAACAAGATACAAATACATATTCTAATATTATGTAATTATTGTTAATACGAAAATGTTGGTAATCAAATATGTTTTAGCACCTTTAAATACCTACCTTGTTTTGGCACACTATCCATACCAATATATAAAAGTGAAACTATGTTTGTTTGTTTGAGGAGCTTTCAGGCGATAATGGCTGAATGGATTTTGATGAAATTTAGAATGGAGATAGCTTATACTCTGGAATAAAACATAGGAAACAACTTTTTATCCCCGAAAAACGCGGGAATACTGGAAAAACTGTAAAAATGATGATTGCTCACTGTAAGAAACGGTTGTCATGGAAACTTAATAACAAGTATGTAAAAAAACAAAAAGAGCATTGGTGCCCTAACTACTTTTGCATTGGTTTTTAATATCCTAGAAGAACATGGGATGCTGTTTTTCGTGATAAAATGTAGTCCGCGCGGATGCAGTCGCGGGCGGGAAAGGTAGTTTCAGATAAAAACCATGCGTGTCATGCGGTAATATGTAAAGAAGTATGCTTCGCAAGTTCTTTGCTGTTTAGCTTTATCATACATACAATAAAAACAGGACAAGTCATTTACCTTATTTTTATAGCGGCTATGAACAGTTTATGAACGGCAAAATTTTGCTATCGTTTATAAGTAGGTATAATAAAGAATTGTATTCCTAAAAAAAAACAAGTTTTGTTAATATAAAGTATGATTAGATCCGAAAAGAAGTTTCAAGTTTCTAAAACAAACCAGTTTTGGTATTGTTTCAACAAAATTCTTCGAAAAAATTTATATAATTATTAGTATAAATTAAGCAAAATATATAATGTGCTCTACTTAAAAAGCTTTTTTCGACTATGTTTCTAAAACCAAGGGAAAGGTAACAATATAATAATTTTGATCCCCTCTCACTTTATGTGCACCCCATAAAATCTAATTTATATAAACAAAATTTGAAATATGAGTTTCCACTTTGAAACAAAATTCCAAGGCTCTGTTATAGACGACGGACGGACGGACAGATAGACAGACAGATTACGGTTACGTGTGGGGTCATTTTGGTTTGGAAGCCCAAAACTATTTATTTTTAGAAAATTTCTAGAAATCTTTTGAAAAAAGAAAAATACGCAGATATATATTTTTAAAATCAGTCCCAGTCCCAACTCTCAACAAAAAATGATTTTTATGCGAAACAACTTGTTCAGGTGTGTTTTGATAACATTTAAATGATATAATTACATAATCAAAATGTTTAGCTACCTAGGAACGTAATATCTATTGCTTTTTATCTAATTAATTACCGAATAATTAATTACCGAAACTATTGAACATTGAAAATTAGAGTTCATTGATACGAGTACCTAAAAGTTTGTTCTTGAGACGTGATTTTATTACATTTTATTGTGAGTCCAACTCTCTCTTCGCTAACTACAGTATAAATAATACTACTCCATTACTGAGAATTGACAGCTACTAAAACAGTCAAAATAATAATTATTATGATATTATTTTCTTGTCTTCGTTGGCACTGTACGCTCTCAAATTTTTGTCCTGCACGTCAATGTTGAGCAGGAGAGGTGACGCAGCTCGGGAACCAGTCCATACCAATATATAAAATTGAAACGTTGTGTTTGTTTGGGGAGCTTTCACGCAATAATGGCTGAACGGATTTTGATGAAATTTGAAAAGGAGATAGCTTATACCCTAGAATAAAACATATGATACTTTTTAATCCCGAATAATTGAAAATTTCCACGGGAAAACTGGAAAATGTTTATTACTCACTGTAATTCCTTACAGTGAGTAATCAATCGGTTGCCATCACAGAATGGTCTGTGGTTGCCATGGAAACGATATAACAAGTCTGTCAAAAAATGTTAAGAGCATTGGTGCTATACCTACTTTTGCATTGGTTTTTAACATCCTAGAACAAAATAGGATGCTTTTTTTCGCGATAAACAGTAGTCCGCGCGGACAAAGTCGCGGGCGGGAAAACTAGTTCAAAATCGTTGGATTTATCAATCCAATTTGAGGTGGTGAGATTCACATGCGTCCATAAATAAATAAGAAAATCAAGGGAAAAAACTTATATCGTAATAATTGTAAGAAATATTTTCTAAGTAACAAAGACATCGAGTTTATACTGGTTCTAACTCTGACATTAATATTAATGAGCTCTAAGAAGAATCAGTGCCATATCTATCGTCTATCAATAGTGGCATACAATGGCCCTAACAAGGGGCAGTCGGTCATTAAATTCTGTTAGCTTCTCCCTTTTAAAATTCAGTATGAACCGATGAAACCGATTACCCATATTAAGGAAATAAAGATTCGACTTCTAAAATTAAAAAAGCAGCAAAAGTAGATTAAAAGATTAGTTCTTAGATTAGTTCTTAGATTAGTTCTAAAAAGAAATTATTTTTTTAGATTGCATTGTATTGCATTGTGAGCTACCCTGAAAGTTTCAGACGGATATGTTATCGGGAAGTGCTCGAAATTTGAGTTGCAAGATTCCACCCGGAACGACGGACAAACAAGTGACGTAATAAAGACGTTGTAAAATGTCGGTAAACATCAAAAAACTTACTTGTATTTCGCGATATCTGTTCACAAAAAACACGACTTTATTTACTTTTTTTATAGGAACTTATTTTGCAATAGAACCGGTTTGAACCGGCGCGCGTGTACACGAGTGGCCTGCGAGAAACCTGAATTAATATTGCCTTGGACTTGCGAACTACGCACCTATTCATACTTTATACTGTTGGTATACTAAGCAGCATTCACACGATGCGATTTTATCTTACAGAGTCCTTTAGTCATGCGTCGTAATATTAGATAACAAGCTTTCCCGCCCGCGGCTTCGTCCGCGCGGACTAATGTTAATCGAGAAAAAAAGCATCATATGTTCTTCTAGGATATTAAAAACCAATACAATACCAGTTTTTCCAGTTTTCCCGTGGAAACTTACAATTTTCCGGGATAAAAAGTATGCTATGTTTTATTCCAGCATATAAGCTATCTCCATTCCAAATGTCATCAAAATCCGTCCAGTTATCGCGTGAAAGCTCCTCAAACAAATAGACAACTTCACACTTTTATATATTGGTATGGATGCCCGCTTGCTTGAGTTATGAGGTAGTGCTGGCCCCTGGTGTCAGAGTTAGTCAGGAAGCCCGAGGGCCTCTGACATGGCTTAACGACTGCTTTTATATATTGGTATGGATGCCCGCTTGCTTGAGTTATGAGGTAGTGCTGGCCCCTGGTGTCAGAGTTAGTCAGGAAGCCCGAGGGCCTCTGACATGGCTTAACGACTGCTTTTATATATTGGTATGGATGCCCGCTTGCTTGAGTTATGAGGTAGTGCTGGCCCCTGGTGTCAGAGTTAGTCAGGAAGCCCGAGGGCCTCTGACATGGCTTAACGACTGCTTTTATATATTGGTATGGATGCCCGCTTGCTTGAGTTATGAGGTAGTGCTGGCCCCTGGTTTCAGAGTTAGTCAGGAAGCCCAAGGGCCTCTGACATGGCTGTACGACTGCTTTTATATCTTGGTATGGATGCCCGCTTGCTTGAGTTATGAGGTAGTGCTGGCCCCTGGTGTCAGAGTTAGTCAGGAAGCCCGAGGGCCTCTGACATGGCTGAACGACTGCTTTTATATATTGGTATGGATGCCCGCTTGCTTGAGTTATGAGGAAGTGCTGGCCCCTGGTGTCAGAGTTAGTCAGGAAGCCCGAGGGCCTCTGTCATGGCTGAACGACTGCTTTTATATATTGGTATGGATGCCCGCTTGCTTGAGTTATGAGGTAGTGCTGGCCCCTGGTGTCAGAGTTAGTCAGGAAGCCCGAGGGCCTCTGACATGGCTGAACGACTGCTTTTACTGAGCTGAGCATACTTAGTTTACCTAATTTTATTGTTTTGATTCATTTATGTTTTTGTTCTTGTTCATGAGATGTTAAGTTTTGTTCTTGTTCATGAGATGTTAAGTTTTGTTCTTGTTCATGAGATGTTAAGTTTTGACTTAAAAAGTGCTATTATTTTGCCTATTTACAACAAATACTTTGAATTGGACTTTAATTAATAACAGCCGGGACAGACAGCTTAACCACAGAGCGATGGAAAACTGCATATAAATTAGAAAAGTCATTGGTGCGGAGCCAAAGATCGAACTCGGTATCGTTGGATTGTCCCACTGAGGGATAACGATTTGCGCAAGGTGATGACTGGATGTTGCTGGCAGTGCATAGTAGTCAGGGGTTAGTTATAGGCTCAATACCCCTCAGCTGCGGCGGCAGCCTAAACTGTGTACAAAAACATGTTTGCGCACGCGCGTGGGGCACCTAATAAGATATTTGTAGGGATAATTATCAACATTACTTTTGGTATATAAACTAATATGAGCGTGATTCATTATATATAGATATGTTACAGACAGTCGTAACATATCTATATATAACAATATTTTTCTTAATATTCCGAATTGGGATATGGACTTAGTTTACGTCAACTTGATATCTAATTTATCTTTACAATATTTTAGTCTATTTGGAAGAATTAAGCTATATATTTTCTCTTCAACCTTTGTGCACTTCAGTCAACTGACTGTTGGCAAAGGAGAACAGAGGAGTTGCGCCTTGGGACAGGCTTGTCTCCAAACGAGAATCCTTCGCTTCATGTGAATGATACTTTAAAGTATTGTTTATTTTTTGCGTATTATAAAATACTATGTCATTGTTTGTGTCGTAATCTGAACACAGACCTGCCGTTTGTGTTATCAACAATTCTATTTTTGTATTTGTGTAAGTCAGCTTAGAGATAGCTCTATTATCAAAAAACTTTTTTAATTCAGTTGTAATGTCTCATATCCGTGTTTAAGTAGATATACAAATATCTTTAAATGTACAGCTATGGTTATACATACAAAAATGAGTATGCCCACGTTCTCATCTGTAAAGTGATGATATGCTCGACGATATTATATGCGACATACCTACAATATGTGACTGGTTCTCAAAAGCCAAGTTTAAGGGGTAGGTAGCAGCTAGCTGAAGACAAAAGAGGTGAATATGAAGACAAGGGCAAATATTTTTTTTATATAAGCCGTCATTATAGCTAAGAAGCATCTTAATCACCCCCCTTGCCCAACCCCCCTTCCCCTCCCCCCAGACACACACACACAACACACACACACACACACACACACACACACACACACACACACACACACACACACACACACACACACACACGAAGTGACACAGTGATACACACCCACATCCTAAACTTATAACACCCGTCTCTTTGTTCGGGGGTTTTTAACAGAATAGGTAACAGCCAGACCTTTGAAAGAAATTAGAACAAAACAATTTATGTAATGCTAAACGTTACATAAGTATAAATCTATGTAACCTTCGATCAGAAACAATAGATCGAAGGATGCAACAGATTGCATAAATTTCGCAAGTATTGTGCAGCGTGCGTCAGACTGCTCCAGCGCAGTTGTGAGTGGCGATGTTAATGGCCCTTCGCAGGAAAGTACCTGCACAATACAATCATATATTTAATACATATACCTGCTTACTTTAAATGTAAGTGTTCACTGGTTTTGTACCTGTGTTTATTTTTATTCTGTACTGAATGACGACTCGCTTACGCGGATTTCATCAGATTTGATTTGTAAAGTTATAAAGTTGTAACGTAATGGCACCAATAATCGACACTTTAAGGAGGACGTGAAGTTTCATATGAAATAAAAGACATAAAAAAATACTTAGAACAGTAAATTGGAGTGGGAATGATAAAAAATATCGTTAAAAAATGATATATTTGCCTATTATTAACTGAAAAGAAGTAGATTTATAGAAAAAGCGAAATTACCAAAAATATTTTGAATCTCCAGTAAACGACACCGAATACCCAGTAGTCAACACCCATTTATCGACATTCACCAGTGAACGACATCTAATTATCGACATTCACCAGAGAACGACATCTAATTATCGACATTCACTAGTGAACGACACCTAATAATCGACATTAATGCAGGGATGCAGGCATTCGGATTACATTTACTTCACGGGACGGGATATGAATTTATTGTGTAATAAATTAAACACTTAAATATGTTTACGTAAATTTATTACAGACATGAGTGAAATTTTTCAAATGTTAAACATGTCTCATTTTTTTAAATGCAGTGATAAAATTATATTAGGTAAAACTACTACTAGGTAAACTACTTACATCTAAATCAGGAACATCAATAAACTTAGGTGTATTAGGTAACTTCAAATAATATTGAAGCGACTTGTAAAGAAATCAGTTTGCTTATAGGTAAATTATCTGTATCTGGATCTGATAGTTTGTAGCTGGATTTCTCCAACATATTTTTTTTGATACATTTTCTATTTCTGATCTTTCATCATCTTCTAAATTATAACTAGCATCACTTTCAGCGTATTTAATTTCTAAATCAGTGTCATCAGACGTTGATTCTTCTCGAGTTCTTTTGTTTCCTTGTACTTTTAATTTCGACTTATTTCTTTTAACTTCAATAAGTTGTTCTTTTATTTTCTTTTTTTCTAATCTCTGCTTAGCTCTCTTTTCTTTTTCCTCCTGGTTTTTCTTTTTCTCTATTTCCTTCTTTACATAATATTCTTTCCACGCTTTGCTTGTTATTGTCGACGGTATTTTTTCTCGTGATCGTCTTTTTTTCTTACTTACTTCGTCCTCAGGCCAAAAAAGACTTTTCTTGAATGGAGTTGGGACTGTTACACCTAGTACAGTTGCTATACACTGTTTATGTGGTGTTGTATTATTACTTCTGGTATAGTTATTAGGTTCTTGAGTAGAAATGGGTTGTTCTTGAGATGATTGTAAATAGGTGTCTATGTTTGTCTCAGGTAATAAGTCAGGTGGTGTCTTATGTAAAGCGTTTGACTCTTTTGCAGGCAAATTGAGAATAACATCAGAACTATGTTCGATGGGAGTAGTTTTTTGTTCTTGTCTACTAACATTTGATGATGAAGATGGAGTATTTTTTAGCTCTTCTGTCCTTATCGCTGAGGGATTAGAGACAATATCATGCATGATATCATCTTGAGATTTATTTTCAGTCCTGGTGTTATTACAACTTTCTTCTGCTTCTGCAGCCGAACTAGGAAATTCATCTGGCAATAGAGTTGGTGGTTGTTCATTTAAAATATCTTCATTGTTTGTAGGTAAATTGGGAAGACAGTCAGACCTATTTTTGGCCCAAACCATATACAAAGCCATATCTTCATTAGGGAGACTGCTCTCAAGTGTATGCCTGTCTTTGTAGAAAAAATCATTGAATAGTTGTAATTTCTGTTCTGAAAAGATTTTTACAATTTCTCTCTCTAAATATTTCACAAATTCTGCTCGTGCTGAATCAATGTCTTTTTCGGTAGGTGATATATGCTTTTGCCGAATTTTTGACATGTCAATATAATCAGGCCCGAATGGAAATAGGCCATCCACGAAATCCATTTTTTATGCAATCTTCAGTAATAATTGTGAGAGCTTTCTGGAGTACTGGTGCAAAATTTTCTTTGCGAAGATTTTTTCCAAGGTTCTCCATTTTCCTTCTTTTACAGCTTTTTTCCAGTATACTTTAAGTGGTCTAAACACAGATAAATCCATTGGCTGAAGAATGTGAGTAGAATTGGGGTGTAAAGCTATGACTTCAATCCCATTTTCAGAGCAAAACTTTGATAAATGTAAAGTGAGATGGGATTTGTGGCCATCTAAAAATAATAATACTGGTTTTTGAATATTATTTTGTTCTAACCAGGGATTGAAGATATTTGTTACGTATTCAAAGAACGTACTACTGCACATCCAACCGTTTTCTGACTTTCCTATCGCCCATTCATCGGGAATGCCGGCAGAGATGGATGCAGGAATTCGTTCATAATTGTAAATGATCATAGGAGGTGCAAGTACACCGGCAGCATTTGCTGTGACCAGAACAGTCAAATTATCTTTCTCATCGCCACAGGCGCTGTAGAGATGCTTTTCCCCTTTTTTGGCAAGAACACGACCAGGTTTTGGGGACAAGAAAAAAGCGCTTTCGTCGGTATTGAATACTCTATTTGCGTCGCTTAGAATACTTTTTAAATTATTTTCCTCCAGATAATTTTCGATTTCTTGAAACCAGTTTCTTATGTCATTTTCAGTCACGTTATCTCGAGCTCTTGTCAAGTTATCTGGTATTTTTTGGGTCAATTCCGGATGTCTCTTAAGAAAAGACTGAAACCACTTTTTACTCGGTCTATTATTTGTGAAAGGATTTGGTCTCTTCTGTTCGGTTATAATTTTTTGCACACTGTCCAATAAATTATCTTTTGTCATTGGAATATGTCTTTCAGATAATGCTATTATCCATCTCACTAATATATCTTCTTCTGTTTTTGTCAGTACGGTACTCGGTCCCATAGTGCAACCAATTGGAGTTTTTCCTGTGACTTTATCATGAAGAGTAATTCTAGGGACTCAACTGCAATCTTTTCCCCTTTTTTAACGGCCTCAATGGCCTTACCCATTTGTTCCGGGGTATACATTTTTCTCGGCGCCATCTGTGAAAACCAAAGATCGACACATTCATATCCAATAATCGACACTTTGTCGATTACTGGTAAATACACACCAATCAGTTTCTTTCAAATATGAAGTAAATAAATAAAGAAAAAACACCTAGATTCCTTTAAAAATATAAACACTTTAAAAATAATTAGAATCGACATTATGTCGATTATTGGAGTAAAAGTCGTTTAACGGTTACCAGTTATCGACACCGGCTTTTTCATTAAAAATAATGTAACCTCAAATTGTATAACTGTAAAATGATTTGAAAGATATCTATAGTAATCCATGAAATACACTAAAATATAAACAGCTTTCATAGTAATAAAGTAATGCGGAAAAGTTTGCACTCACTCTCTTAGCGATTCGCTTAATAAATCTCGATTTTTTCACAGCAGCACTGACTTCACTTAAATTTTAGGTCGCCATCTTTAATCGAAATGACAGATCTCCATGTCATTGCACTGGATGACAGTACGAAGTACACTGTCTATGGCTTAGTGTTGCTACATTTAAAAATTAGTTCTCTATCCTTATTTTCGACGGTTATAGAAAAAAAACGTCGATTACGGGTGCTTGTCGTTCATTGGTGCCATCACGTTATATTGATTTCGATATTTTCATGTTTTCTAAATGAATACAACCCGAATGCATAAGAGTGTGTTCTGCATGGCTCCGGCTGTTTACGACAAAGTACCTAAAAAGTAGATTTAAATGTGGCATAATTGTTATTACGACATTACTGAATTTTTGACTAACAAGTTTTGACATTTTATTAATTTTATTATTATATATAACTACAAATTGTTGTTTTGTAAAGTTTTTTTTGTGATTATGTATAATTATGACAAACTTAAACTGAAAAGTACTTGTGTTATTTTAAAATATTGTTATTTTTATTTGTTTTGCTGTCTGTCTATACTTAGAATAAAACTGTAACAGGTCCAATTCTGTACAGTCGCTTACCGCGACGGGCACGCGCGCAGTATGCGCGCTGCAGTGCGCAATGTTAGATATATCGCCAACCGATGATCTACTAAACATTTAGTAAATTTATTTTGGAGGTTGTTCTATATTTGATATGTACTGAAGCCAAAACTTTATTTTTTATTTTTGTCTGTCTGTCTTGTCTGTATCTTGGCTAGGCATCACGCTGAAACTACTGAATGAATTTAAATTAAACTTGGTATGATTTGAGTTCATACTACGAGGTAGGACATAGGATACTTTAATCCTGAAAAATTAAAGGATCCCCGCAGGATAGGCGTTGAAAGTTATTTAAAAGAACACGTATCACGCTGATTCTACTGGACACATTTTGATGCAACTTGGCACAGTAATAGTTGATATGATGAGTAAAAAATGAGGATGCTTTTCATCCCGAAAAATGAAGGGTTCCTGCAGGATATGGTTCCAAATTCTGTACTATTCGTTTTTTCAAATTAAAATAGGCACTATTCCGCATTAAAAACATCACAATACACCGAGGTTAACTGGCAGATAATGCTTGCTAGCATTAAGTTCGCCTTTGTACCTATGTGTCTATCTATATTTAGTAAAAAAAAATGGAGGCTGTTATGTATTCAATACTGAAACCGAACCAGTATTTTTTGTCTTTCTGTCTGTCTGTCTGTATCCTGGCCGCAAATCACGCCGAAACTACTGAATAAATTCAAATGAAACTTGGTATGATTTGATTTCATACTACGAGGTAGGACATTGGATACTTCTCATCCCGATAAATGAAAGCGTTGTTAAAAATTTGAAATGTTGTCAATTGTGATCTGACCGCGACATGGCTGCTGCATAAAGCCATTTTTTAAACGTTTTTTAATTTACATATTTTGTTTTAATTTTTGGCTGTTTGTCTGTCTATCTGTCCGCGACATTCCAAAAGTACCTACATAATTTGTTTGCATAAGTTCTTCTTTGGCAGTGCAGGCGTGTTGTTTTAGCGACTTTTGAATAGGAGACGGTTATATGTTCGACTGTATGTATGTTTTTTTTTTGTGTACTGCCTGTGGTGGCCAGTTCGATTTTCGAATAAACTCTCTTTACCATGCCCGTATCTATGCTAGAGTCATACGAATTTTAACGTTTCAAATTCAAATCACATTTTATTCCTCGGTGTATAATGTTCGCATTATATCTCTTGGGAGATAATGACTTGCTTTACGTTGAGATTGCGGTTACGATAGTAGTATAAACATCAATGTTGCATGATACGTATTTGGACATTGTCGAGCATGTGGTATGAAATGTATATTATTGTACAATGTGTGCAATAATATATTACTAGATACTTATAATGGGAATAAATGCGAACGGGACGTAAAAGTAATTTCAATTTAGAGTGTTTCTCTACAAAATTAATTTACAATGTCCTCCAAATGCATTTATACATCAGAAACGGTAGAACATTGACCCCTGTCGGCACATCTGTGCTGACAGAGGTCAATCTGATCGCTGAATCAGTAGTACTTAATCAGTCTAATTTCAATGTCAATGAAGCGTCTGACAGAGGACATTTGGACGTTTTGGTAAAAATATACTTTATGCCTGAATCTGTAATACTTCGAAAACTTTATGTTACTGATTCGTGACTTTGGCAAATGAATTGACCGTGACATGACAATACTTTTAATCAAAGATTTTGAATTACACTTACTGGCGTATTATTTGTTATTGGAGGTTTATAAGATATAAATTTGTTTGTGTTTATGCTAAGCAATTCCAAGTAGGCAAGAGTTATTTTATTATACTTTTTTTTTAAAAACTTTCAAGGGTGTTCGGGAAAAAACCCAATTTAGACAAAACGTCCGGGGTTTTCGAAATCTTTGTCCAATTTCAGCAATATAAATGATGGCAGCCCTAGGCAGGCGCGACGCTTACCATGAGGCGTGCAACCTGCTCGTCTCTTCACATAATCAAATAAAAAAACTTAATGATACTGTTTACCAAGTAGTAAATACCAATTTAAACATTGTCAACTTGTTTCTTAAATATTTTATATTTTCATTTCAAACTTGTTTCCTAAATACTTTTAAACTTTAAAAAAGCGCCATCTGTGAGATTGTTACATTACTACGTTGTGACGTAATGTGTTATGGTTGTGTTGTTGTGCGTATTGCCTTGTGCTTCCTTTGGTCTGTGCGATACTTAACTATCCAGCTTTACAATTTCAAGAGTTTTCATGATTGTGGCTAGATGTCGCTAGTCATCCATTACAAAAAATATTGAATAGCTTTCATCATAATTATTATACACTGTGCCGCATAGAAAGCGGGTCGCTAACAAAAACCACAATAACTTCCAAAACATTGGAACTAGCTTTATGAGATAAAGACTGTATTATAGTCAATTTTACCTTGCTCGCGCGCGAAAAAGCTACCACGCGCAAAAGCACGCACTTACTGCGCGTACTTACGCGCACGCGTAGCAAGGTCATAAAAGTCTTAAAAGTTCGAGATAATTAATGTATTTTGAACAAACTTAGCGAAAAATGTACTACGGTATCAAATATGAAATTTTCACACATTATGTATTCTGTATTGCCACCGCGAGCTGTTAGTACAGCTGTTATACGGTTTGTATTACCTCCGCGAGCTGTTAGTACAGCTGTTATACGGTTTGTATTGCCTCCGCGAGCTGTCAGTACAGCTGTTATACGGGTTGGCATGCTTTCCACCAGATTTCTGAGCCGATTGTGAATTATAAAATTCGTCTTTATTTTTTATTTATGATTTTGAATACAATCACCAACAAAAAATAATAAAAACTAATTAAAAAATATGAAACCTACTACATAACGTGTTAAACTTAAAAGAAAGAAATTATTTAAAAAATGAGGTCTGTGCGCCCAACCCGACTAAAGCTTGTACTATTATTTATTCTGTGACTAAAGTAGGTCTTATAAGTAGGCACTCACTGCACAGGGGTGCGATTTTTGAGTATCACCGAGTGATTAAATATCAGCGAAATGATAAAAAGTCACCGATTTTCCAAAAGTCGTATTTTTGAATTTCACTGGGTGATAAAAAATATCATACGTATGATTTCGTTTACGAGTGCCTCCCGCCACTCGTTTTGAAATCACCCGGTGATATTTTTGAAATTTCGTTCATGGTTTCCTAGATTCACCTACTTATTGTGTGTTGTTTTTCCTAAAATACGAACAACGAATGAGATAATACTAGCAGCAAGCCTAGTAGCAATACTAAAGATGACTCGTCAGATGAAGATACTGGGACTAAAGTTATGCTATGCATGAAGAGGCATTCTCAATGTCCGATAAGAAATTGCCTCTCAAAGCTACTGGCTTTCGAGGATGTGATGCTTTTTTTTCAAAGCTAATAGGACAAGCGGCTTCCCTTCTCTATAGAAACAAAGGTAAGTCAATGTTTTATTGTCTTCTCATAATAGCAGCCAACACCCAGTCGATTCTTACGAGTAGACACAGATTACCATAAATAGTTAAATACTTACCTAGGTACTGTACCTTATTTGTTACTAGGTTAGGTGGTATCAGTAGGTACCCACAATACATGTGGCTGTATGTATGTAACATGTAACCCTTTTTTGATAGTTTAGCTCTCAGACTAATCTGAGGTCTAGCACATATACCTACTTATTTAACTATTCATTTTTTTTTCCAGATGATTGTGGATAATTATAAAGCCTTGGTAACAAGTGCCAATTCCTGTGCCATAAAGTCATTTCGAAGAAAAGTATACAATATAAAGTCATTTCGAAGAAAAGTGTCTTTAAAAGTGCCCATGCAATACAATATTGTCAAGGACAGTTCCGGAGTGCTCTAATTGAGGAGAAGGCTTCAAAAAACAAAGTTGTTGTGCTTCATAACATTAAAAAGAATGTATACCACATCCAGTGGTGGTTGTTTTAGAAGGGGTTGTTGGGAATCTATAATCTGAGGACTGATGTCCTACATGAGTTGATTTTAGCCTGTATGATGTGTTCCTGTATGTGTAAAACCAGAGACAGTGACTTACCCATCTGCAATCTCTTTGAGCATTGATTGTTTGAAATTACATTAAAGAAATAAAACATCATTTGATTTTTGATTTTAGTAGTAAGTAGGTACTTTGTAGAAACCTAGAATCATATTTATGTCCCTATTTAAAAAAAAAAATTGCCATGTGGACAGTGATTAAAAAAATTTAAAAATAGGGCACACCTTCTCACCTCTCAGGTGCTGTGAGAACCAACAAAACGAATTCAGGAAATGGGCAGCCGCATGCACCTGTCAACATCTGCTATCACCGCGCTGCCTGCCAAGTGTGGTGATTATGGTAAATCCACCCTATTATGGGGGAGGGCCATGTTCAACAGTGGACTTCTTCGGGCTGATGAAGTGATGATTCCATCATAGAAAACAATAATTCTTTATTGAGTACATTGAGAACATATTATTAATTTTATTATACATATAGACTTATAACAGAATCCAACGATACTGGGTTCGCTCCTAGGCTCCGCACCAATTACTTTCAAAAGTTATTTGCAGTTTACAATCACTCTGGGTTTTCGGAGGGCATGTTAAGCTGTCGGTTCCGGTAGCATTTATTAAGCCATGTCCCTCGGGCGGCCTGACTAACTCTGACACCAGAGGCCAACACTATCTCATACAACAAACAATGTAATAAAATTTGATAATCCAAAATTTAAATCTAATCACAGGTCTTCAACTTTTCTTTTTTGTTGGTCGGTTTACAGGATTGCAGTCAGGTGTATTGGTGAATTATTCCTGTTTATTATTCCTGTTTGGTTGGTTTGGTCATCTTCAACTGAAACAAGTTTTAAATGTTATAATGGTAGATTTCAGTCTGTAGAAGAGCGGTGGTGGTGAAGTTACAACTTCATCATTACCTCGGGCCTGCATCAATGACTTTTAATTAAGTGTGCATTTGCCAACACTGCATGCTTCAGAGGAAATGTTAAGCTTTTGATGGTCCCGGTAAGCCACATACGAGGCCAAAGTACATTATATTTACATTTGGCCTCTTACATTATAATGTACATTTCTACCCTATCTTGCAGTGAAGGGACACATGATTTCAGAATGTGGTTGAACGCTCGCATGTTTTGGAATATATACATGTGTAAATGTGCTTGGTAGATGAACATTATAATTGTAAAACAATTGATAGAATTTTACATATTATTGGTAGTAAACATTTTATTTACCTTCTCTCCATAAAATCTTTCTTGCAGTCACAGACCAAATAGTAGGTAATGTCTTTTGGGCCCCAACCTTTCTTTATGGTATTGTAGCCATCATGTAGCGTTTTATTCTCTTTGTTATACTATTTATTCACATAACTAATAACTTATATATATCACGTCCGTCGTACTAAAAAAATAAATTTTTAAAACATTTTTTTTCGAATAAATGAAAACTCGACTTCTACAGCTGATTTAGACCATAGATTAGACCGTGATTATATTCTCTTTGGATTAGACCAGAATTAGGATTTGGCAGATACGTTCCGTTTTACGTATTCTATGAAAAATAAAAAACCAGTACTTAGTATCGATAAAAAAAATAGCTGCGTAGGATGTAACGTAATCATACAATTGTCTATTAGCAAAGCTGGCCAGTATCTGCATGTTGGTAGACAGGATCATCATCATCATCATGATATTTATATCACCGGTGATTTCGAAATCACGTGTGACACTCAAAAATCGCACCCCTCGGGCCTGATTCCGTAGAGTTAAAGTGAGGTTCGATTAATGCCACTTGGAGCATTCATTGCCACCGATCACTCGTTTCGAATTCACTAAGCTTAGTGAGCATGTGAAATGACGTCATCAAGGCGATGAGCACTCAACCGCACGGAAACTGACATTTTACTAGGAAATACAAAACCGGTAATTCAAAATCAGAATTCACAAAGAATTCAGTAGCAATGAGTTTTCGTCAACCGAAGAGCACCCGGTGCGTTCATTGCATTTACTATCTAGCAGTGTTTGTTTAGTGAAGATCATTGATAATGCATAGTTACTATGAAACTTATAGTTCTAACACCTACCTATGTACACTGTGTTTCATGTTTTATCGTGCCATGAAATTGTGTTGTTTTAGTAAAAGGTAGGTTTAATGACATGTATGTATGTGGTATTCCATAGAACCTACCTAACTATTTCATAGCTAGAGTAAGATTTTAACCCAATAGAAAAATACCTACTGGTTTTAAAATCTAGTAGTTTTCTTACAAAGCCTAATTATGTGAAGTTCTACTAACAACGAGGGGTCAATGCAAATATAAGCAAAACGAAATCAAGTGTAGGTATTAAATATCATGTAATAATGTTATATTTTTCACATAAATTGAGATTTACACTATCCTATGAGCTCGGAAAGTGGAGATCTATTCATTCTTATTAACTGCAGTTCTATGTGCATCCACCTGTAATAAATGTATCATATTATTAGTATAATCAAGTAGATTCAACATTCAATATAGTTATGTACTTGTCTATCAAGTCCTAGGCTATAATTATCACCTGTCGAGTTCCCATTTGTCCGTCTCTCCAATACTTATTTTTGTGAATCTACAACGATAGGTACGTAGACGTAGGTAGATACAATACACTTCTATATAGGTACAAAGCAAGAGATTTCATCTAGAAATACATTTCTAAATCGCAAATATATTTCTTTCTGCGTTTTTTGGCATTTTATTTATTTATTGATTTAATTGTTTTGCACAAAAGTAGTGTACAAGGAATGACATGTTTTTATTCATTTATTCATTCACAGCATCTATATAGATAGATAGATGAACTCTTTATTGAAACACCACAATACAGAAATATACAATTAATAAACTTAATCTAACAAAAACAAGTCACAATTGGCGGTCTTATCGCTTAAAGCGATCTCTTCCAGACAACCGTGCATGGAGAGGATTATAACATACATAAATTACGAACGGCGGTTTTTCTTACATTAACAACATAACTATATCTACTTAAATAGAAATGACAACTAAATACCAAAACATAACAACCACCGCTACCCTACTTTACTTACTTTTAGTACTTTACCCTACTTTGCTATACGTACTTTGCTATACCTACTTTTGCATTGGTTTTTAATATCCTAGAAGAACAGGATACTTTTTTTCGCGATAAATTGTAGTTCGCGCGGGAAAACTAGTCTAACATAAAAATACCGGATTACAAAAATATAATATGAAAAAATATTCTCTTAATTCAACATTTTCTTTGAATTCAATCTTTGTAGTTTATCAAATTTACAAAGATTGACTAAAAACTTATCAAAATTCAACCAAGAAGCACCGGATTACAACCAAGAAGCACCGGATTACAACCAAGAATAACCTAGAGAACATAAAAAATATGAAAAAACAAATGTCAACAAATTTCAGGACTTCACGGCTTTTTTTTATTAAATTTTCCAAGTTGGACTAAAACTATGCGACATAGAATTACATAGGATTACATAAAAACAAAATCAAAAAATAAATAAATACAAAATTCAACTCATTCCTCATTCCTTTACCTGCGAATAGGACATTTAGAGTAAAGCAGATAATATTGTGCAAGTACATTTACTAAAACCCAAAAATGAATGAGAGTGTTCCAGGACCGGATCATGTTGTACCTGGCGTGGACGTTTCACGACCAAAAAACAACCGTGCGCCTTGACACAGGCCCACCCGGTTTTTTTCAACCAATTTAATCTCATTCTCAATTCATCGGCCACAACACACGCCACAATGAACCTTCTCCGGCCACTAAGTTCTAGGTGACCATTACGCATGCGGCTCAGACGCCGTCATATTTAGCAGAACGCCTTGTCTCGACCCTCGGAGGCAGGGTCGCAGGACCACCGAGCGCCGCATCGTAAGCACCCTACTGGTGTTGCTAGCTCTCGTCTGGCAGGCGTGGAAGTCTCATTGGATAAACGTGTACGACTTACAAATGATATATATATATAGGTATATATATAGAAGTGTGTATGTACTTACAAAAACCAGCCAAGTGCAAGTTGGACACGCGTACCGAGGGTTCCGTACAAACTTTTTGGAAATATTTCCTGTTAATGTTTATTGAAACTAGCAACTTATATAATAAACTACATTTCACGAATCTGCAAATCATTCGTATTTTTTTATTAGATTTTAATAATGTTTAGGCTATTAATCATAAAATTCATATAATATAACATTTTTAATAGGACAACTGTATTATGTATTTATATGTGTGATAATTGTATATTTGGTACATAATTCGTGGTATTGATTGTTGTTTTGTTATGACGCAGCGGCGCATCTTTATCCAGGTAGATTAGAACTGCAACTACTTGGTTAAAGTTGTGGATCGATGTTGAAGCGATTTAAATATGATTTATTAATGTTGGAAGATATTTATATTATTTTTAAATAAAATAATAACATATTAAGTTTTGTAAAAAGTAGCTTTGGTAGTTACATAGAAAAACCAATTCTGTTTAAAAAATTAGATGAGCGCGGTTATTAGGTTATGTTTCTTTTCTTGAGTTTTTCCTTTTATTACATAAAACAAGTACAAGTTCAACATGTATATATACAGCCCATTATAGCTAAGAAACATCTTGATCTTATCAACTTTCAAACTGAAAAAACCGCATTAAAATCAGTCCATTCGTTAGAAAGATCCGATGCCACAAACAGAACGGATACATACAGTGATACTTACAATGAATGATACACACTCTAAACATATAACATATCATTTGGAGTTCGAGGGTTAAAAATATGTTTAAGATGTTTAGTGCTTGAACCATGGAGATCCCTGCGGAGTCACCATTATACCTTAACGCATGCGCACGCGCGCAATGTGGCGTGTTGGCGTTATATCGCCACCCGATCCCTGCGGAGTCGCCGTTATACCTTGCCGCGTGCGCACGCGCGCAATGAGGTGTGTTGGCGTTATATCGCCACCCGATCCCTGCGGAGTCGCCGTTATACCTTGCCGCGTGCGCACGCGCGCAATGAGGCGTGTTGGCGTTATATCGCCACCCGATCCCTGCGGAGTCGCCGTTATACCTTGCCGCGTGCGCACGCGCAATTTATAATTATTATTTGTTTAGCAGTTTTTTTATTGGGAGATTAAGGATGCAGGATTTTTTTTATTTAGCAATCCCACATCAATTTTTTTTTTTTATTTAGCAGTCCCACATCAATTTCTTTTTTTTTATTTAGCAGGCCCAAATCAATTTCTTTATTTATTTTTTTATTTAGCAGTCCCACATCAGCTTCTTTATTTAGTTTTTTATTTAGCAGTCCCACATCAATATCTTTATTTATTTTTTATTTAGCAGTCCCACATCAGTTTTTTTATTTATTTTTTTATTTAGCAGTCCCACATCAATTTCTTTATTTTTATCACGTAGTAAATCTAGTAAATCTCCAACTAAAAATTCCCGCACACATGATTTCTTTTTATAGTAAGTCTTTTAGTAGGACATTTAGAGTAAAGCAGATAATATTGTGCAAGTACATTTACTAAAACCCAAAAATGAATGAGAGTGTTCCAGGACCGGATCATGTTGTACCTGGCGTGGACGTTTCACGACCAAAAAACAACCGTGCGCCTTGACACAGGCCCACCCGGTTTTTTTCAACCAATTTAATCTCATTCTCAATTCATCGGCCACAACACACGCCACAATGAACCATCTCCGGCCACTAAGTTCTAGGTGACCATTACGCATGCGGCTCAGACGCCGTCATATTTAGCAGAACGCCTTGTCTCGACCCTCGGAGGCAGGGTCGCAGGACCACCGAGCGCCGCATCGTAAGCACCCTACTGGTGTTGCTAGCTCTCGTCTGGCAGGCGTGGAAGTCTCATTGGATAAACGTGTACGACTTACAAATGATATATATATATATAAATATATATATATATATATAGAAGTGGGTATGTACTTACAAAAACCAGCCAAGTGCAAGTTGGACACACGTACCGAGGGTTCCGTACAAACTTTTTGGAAATATTTCCTGTTAATGTTTATTGAAACTAGCAACTTATATAATAAACTACATTTCACGAATCTGCAAATCATTCGAATTTTTTTATTAGATTTTAATAATGTTTAGACTATTAATCATAAAATTCATATAATATAACATTTTTAATAGGACAACTGTATTATGTATTTATATGTGTGATAATTGTATATTTGGTACATAATTCGTGGTATTGATTGTTGTTTTGTTATGACGCAGCGGCGCATCTTTATACAGGTAGATTAGAACTGCAACTACTTGGTTAAAGTTGTGGATCGATGTTGAAGCGATTTAAATATGATTTATTACTGTTGGAAGATATTAATATTATTTTTAAATAAAATAATAACATATTAAGTTTTGTAAAAAGTTGCTTTGGTAGTTACATAGAAAAACCAATTCTGTTTAAAAAATTAGATGAGCGCGGTTATTAGGTTATGTTTCTTTTCTTGAGTTTTTCCTTTTATTACATAAAACAAGTACAAGTTCAACATGTATATATATATAGCCCATTATAGCTAAGAAACATCTTGATCTTATCAACTTTCAAACTGAAGAAACCGCATTAAAATCAGTCCATTCGTTAGAAAGATCCGATGCCACAAACAGACACGGATACATACAGTGATACTTACAATGAATGATACACACTCTAAACATATAACATATCATTTGGAGTTCGAGGGTTAAAAATATGTTTAAGATGTTTAGTGCTTGAACCATGGAGATCCCTGCGGAGTCGCCATTATACCTTGCCGCGTGCGCACGCGCGCAATGAGGCGTGTTGGCGATATATCGCCACCCGATCCCTGCGGAGTCGCAGTTATACCTTGCCGCGTGCGCACGCGCGCAATGAGGCGTGTTGGCGATATATCGCCACCCGATCCCTGCGGAGTCGCCGTTATACCTTGCCACGTGCGCACGCGCGCAATGAGGCGTGTTGGCGATATATCGCCACCCGATCCCTGCGGAGTCGCCGTTATACCTTGCCGCGTGCGCACGCGCGCAATGAGGCGTGTTGGCGATATATCGCCACCCGATCCCTGCGGAGTCGCCGTTATACCTTGCCGCGTGCGCACGCGCGCAATGAGGCGTGTTGGCGATATATCGCCACCCGATCCCTGCGGAGTCGCCGTTCTACCTTGCCGCGTGCGCATGCGCGCAATGAGGCGTGTTGGCGATATATCGCCACCCGATCCCTGCGGAGTCGCCGTTATACCTTGCCGCGTGCGCACGCGCGCAATGAGGCGTGTTGGCGATATATCGCCACCCGATCACCGACTAGAAACTACCGTTCAACGGCTTATAATTGTATCGTACAAGGGTAATTCGGTGAACTATACGGGAATCAGAAATAAAAAAGGCACACCGCTTTTTATGCGGCTTCACAAAACGGTTCACGAGAAAATTCTACTATGTTGGAATGTATTTTTTTTGTGTATGTTATGTTTTTTGTTATGATTTTCCGGTAATTGCGGACCAATTTTGAATATGTATTTTTTGTTTGAAAGAGTAGGTATAATAATCATAATAATAATAACACGGCACGTATAGTCAGGAGGTTCCTCGCTCTGCAGCCCTAGCCACCGGTAGTTTGGGCACTGCTCCGCTGCCGGTGGTACCCTAGATTCAGATTTAGTTATAGTATTTTTATATATATTATTGATTTTATAAATAGCTATATTGTAAAAAAACTTAAATCTAAGATTGAAAATACATGAAGTGAGTAACAATAATAATAATAATTTATAATTATTATTTGTTTAGCAGTTTTTTTATTGGGAGATTAAGGATGCAGGATTTTTTTTATTTAGCAATCCCACATCAATTTCTTTATTTTTTTTTATTTAGCAGTCCCACATCAATTTCTTTTTTATTATTTAGCAGGCCCAAAACAATTTCTTTATTTATTTTTTTATTTAGCAGTCCCACATCAGCTTCTTTATTTAGTTTTTTATTTAGCAGTCCCACATCAATATCTTTATTTATTTTTTATTTAGCAGTCCCACATCAGTTTTTTTTTTTTTTTTTTTATTTAGCAGTCCCACATCAATTTCTTTATTTTTATCACGTAGTAAATCTAGTAAATCTCCAACTAAAAATTCCCGCACACATGATTTCTTTTTATAGTAAGTCTTTTACAACACAAGCAGTCCGGCTTTGGAATTCTTTACCAGTCTCTATTAGGAAAGCTACATCACTGCACATTTTTAAACACCGTGTCAAGAATCTGTATTTGTCAAGTTGTTAATCTGTTGAATGTATTATATTTATAATTATTTTATGTTAACAGTAGGTGTATATAAGTAAGTGTATTATTATTATTTTGTATGTATTATTATATGGTAAATATTTATGTAATTTGTATTATTCATTATATATGTAGGTATATTTTTTATAATTCTGCACACTACCATCCTCTGTAACAGCCTATGTGTCTCTATTCAGCCTACGGTTGCCTGGAAGATATCGCTGCTTAGTGATAAGGCCGCCGATTGTTCTATGTTAAAACTTGATTATTGTATCATCAATTTTATTTCTTATGCAATAAAAAGTTATCTAAATCATTTTTTTAATGTTAATATTCTCTTATATTTTAGGGATTTCTGAATAGAATTAGATGATTAATTTTTATTTTAAAGAATAAACCTTAGTGTGGTACTGTATACAATTCATCAAAATTGGTTTAGTAGTTTATTTATGTATGTTCACCGATATCTCCGTCAATTGCAGACCGATATTGAAAATTCTATTTAATTTGATGGTGTGTTCCTTTCTTTATAAATTTCATCTGAATTAGTACTTCCTGTAGTTCTTTTATTGAATCCTTTTAAGTCGATTTTTTGTACAATGCTATTTTTCAACAATAATTTTACAATCCATAAATCATATTAAATCTATAGTAGCTTTTGCCGCGACTTCGTCCGCGCAGACTACAGTTTATTACAATAAAAAATATCTCTTGTCCTTTCCCAGGATTTAAACTTTCTCCATACCAATTTTCATCCAGATAGGTTTAGCTATTAGTCGTGTGAAGGTAACAAAAACAGACAGACAGAAAGACCCAGTTGTTTTCGCTCATATAATATTAGTATGAATATGGATATGCATAGTTACCGAAAGCAGAAAAATATACCAAAACAATTCAAATTGCCTCGACTTGGCAACACTGGGTCTGCCCATTTCGTAAGCAAGTCAGGTCCAAGGGAACACCTCTGATGTCACGAACTTGAGGATAACGCACGTTACGTAAGGCCTCGTCAGGTGAGGAAAACCGGCGATGAGGAAGTCAGCCAGTCTTATTTGATGGTTACTGGGGCAATGCTAAAGGACAGATTACTAAGGATAGGCCTAGGGACTAGATGTGATGTCGATAGAATGATGTACGAACCTGTGCACTCCGGACAGATTCCCAGAGTAATAATTAGGAAAAAGCATAAGGAGACAAACGCCGATTTGTCTGTATATCTGTCAAGACCTGGATGGTTTTTATAATAGGGCTTTCCTAAGATTATGTTATCTGTCTGTCTATTGGTCTGTGGAAACTCTTTAATCATTTTAACAGGAGCAACTTTATTGTTAATGTTGAAACTAATCTATCTATACTTATAATAACCCAGTAAGAAACAAAAACTCTGTACAAGTATGTATAGAAAATTAAAACAAGAAGCAACTGAACAAGAATATTATATACGTTTTGAGAAATCTTGTCTGTCTGTCTGGATGTTTGTTCGCGCATCACGTAAAAACTACTGAAACGATTGTGTGTGTTTTCATTGTTGGATAGCTGGTTTGACTTAAAAGCTAGGGCACTTGGTATCTCAATCCGATGAGTAGAAGCCGAGCAATCGATTAAAATATTGTTGACAGTTGAAGGAATTTTGATCAAATGTTGGTATATTGGTATTTTAGGTCTTGGAATAGCACATAGAGTACTTTACGAGCGAGCAAGGTAGTAGCTAGAGAAAATCCACGCGTGCAAAGCCGCGGGCGTAGCTTGTACTTATGATAATCAGTAAAAATGTATGAACAATTGTTTATTTTGTATAATGTTTAGATTACCTACAATAAGCTACTGAACAAGAATATATACGTTAAATATTTTGAGAAATCATGTCTGTCTGTCTGTCTGGTAGTTTGTTCGCGCATCACGTAAAAGCACTGTACCGATTGAAATTCAATTTCCTCTGTTGGATAGCTTAGGTGTTTCGTATCTCAAGCCGAGAAATCGTAAAAAATATACGGCTGAAGAAATTTTAATAATATTAAGTATTTTGTACTTTAGTGACCCGCCGCGGCTTCGCTCGGGTATCTAATATGGTTATAAGTATTTTGTACTTTAGTGACCCGCCGCGGCTTCGCTCAGGTATCTAATATGGTTATCAGTATTTAACAGTGTTGAGGGATAATGTTCTTCCTATTAGTGGAAGAATTTTCAGAATCGGATCAGTAGTTTCAGAGATTAGCGGTAACAAAAAACTTACTACAAACTTTACCTCCATATTATATTAGTGTATATAGGTAATGTAATCCCAGGAAATTAAATGCCCTCGCGGGCCATGCCGCGGGCACGTACAACTGCCGGGCAGGGGCGTGATTATAGCTTTATTTTTTAACCGACTGTGGAGGGTTTGTTTGGGTTGTATGTATAATTGTTGGTTTGTATGTTTGTACGTTTCTTTGGTGCGTCCTGCAATCTAAACAGCTTGATGGATTTTGATAAATGAAGTATCATTGGATTCGTCTTGATCACGAGAGTGCTATAGGATATACTAATTAGTGAATGAAGTGTCAAGAAAAATAATATGGCTTACAGCAGCAATATTGTATTTACGACGCATAAAAATGTCGCTTAATACCAAAACCTATCGAGTGACGTATCAAAATAAAAGTCTTTAAAATACCATTCCAAAAATATATAAGGAAAGCTATTTTTTTTTATAAACTTATTTTTTATAAAAAGTAACCTACTGCGAACAACACAAGAAACAGGCTATCCAGCTTGATTTTGAAATCAAAATCAAAGTATTTATTGTAAACTAGCTTTCCCGCCCGCGACTTTGTCCGCGCGGACTACTGTTTATCGCGAAATAAAACATCCTATGTTCATCTAGGATCATTGAGGTATTATTTAGGATTGTAAAAACTAATGCAAAAGTAAGTATAGCACCCATAGAAAATATATATGTCTAAGTATAGCACCAATGTATAGCACCAATGCATAGCACCAATGCATAGCACCAATGCATAGCACCAATGCATAGCACCAATGCATAGCACCAATGCATAGCACCAATGCATAGCACCAATGCATAGCACCAATGCATAGCACCAATGCATAGCACCAATGCATAGCACCAATGCATAGCACCAATGCATAGCACCAATGTATAGCACCAATGGATAGCACCAATGTATAGCACCAATGCTCTTGAAGTTTCTTGACAGACTTGTTATTTCGTTTCCATGGCAACCGTTCCAAACAGCGAGTAATCAACATTTTTCCAGTGTTCCCGTGGAAACATTCAATTTTCTGGAATAAAAAGTATCCTATGTTTTATTCTAGGGTATAAACTATCTTCATTCCAAATTTCATCAAAATTCTTTTAGTCGTTATCGCGTGAAAGCTCCCCAAACAAACAAACAGATAACGTTTCACTTTTATATATTGGTATGGAGGTATGGATTAGGTCATTATTATGTTTACACCAAAATTCACATGTATATTTTATTGAAAACGATTGTTAATAATAATGCTTATTTTAATAATAATATTTCCTTGTAATGTATTGCTAAAAAAAATATGAAAATTAATGAGGAAATCCGTAGAAGAAAGTTTGCAAGTTGAAGTGGCAATGGGCAGGCCATATAGTTCGCAGAACCGACAACCGCTGGGGAATAAAGGTTCTCGAATGGCGACCACGCAAGCGAAGTGTGGGGACACCCCCACACGTTGGACCGACGACATTGTAGCCATCGCAGGAAGTCGATGGATGGAGGTGGCACAGGATCGCTCGTCATGGCGCTCTTTTGGGGAGGCCTATGTTCAGCAGTGGACTTCTAAAGGCTGACATGATGATGATGATGATGATGAATGTATTGCTGTTACAAATACAACCAGGTAAGTACTTTGACATTAGACGTTACACGTGGACAACCTTTTTGCCTTGCCTTACAGGTTCGAAGAATGCAGACAACCAACAAGTAAATCTATATCTATACAAATAAATAAAATTGAAGTACATAGTTATATGTTTAAAACGGGACTTAATCGTGCTGAAAACTTAATATTAAGTTTATTTACCTCGACGTTAAGTCCCGTTTTAAATATATAACTTTGTTCGAATCGCGAAAGTTTAAAAGTTAAAATTGAAGTGTCTGTTTGTAATTTCAAATTAACAGCTTTTTACTAAATGCATAAATGAAAGTATGTAATGCATGAAAAAGCCTTTCTTTTTTTGTCTTTCTGTCTGTTTGTTCCCGCTAATCTCCGAAACGACATTTTTTTGACGGACTTTCACTGGAAGAGAACTGATGTTACATAAGGAGTAACGTAAGCTACTTATTTTTTCGAAAAATAATTAGTGTTAAGAGCATAAAAAAAAATTGACCAAGCGTGCTAAGCCGCGGGCATAGCTACTTCCTAATAAATAGAAGCTATTGGTAGTTTTATTGCTTGTATACAGCAATTTATAGATGGCTATTGTTAGTGGCGCTGCTCAGTTATAGATAGCTATTGTTAGTGGCGCTGCTCAGTTATAGATAGCTATTGTTAGTGGCGCTGCTCAGTTGAATTGCAATGTTGATTCAATTATAGTACCGTTATAATGAGCAGGCGCTTATTATGACTTCCAAAAAAAAGGAGTGTAATGTTTTAAGGGTTATATGTATGTAGGTATGCGAGTTTCTTTGTTCTTTAAAATGCCTGAACAGACTGGATGTATGGGGTAACGTTAGAATCAAGTTAGAATCCTTACAACAACCTGAGTGACACAGGCTATAATTATTTCGTTAAAGTTCGTTTCTTGGAAGGGCGGTAGTGTTTTTTCTCTTACCTTAATGATTTACTTGTTTTAATTTGTACCTAAAGCGCACTGGAAACATGGAGCGACGTGGCTGCAGCCTACTTAGGTATAACAGTATTAATTGCGTATTTCCAATGATTCAATAATGCTACTAACCGATAAATGTGACTCAAAACTTCAATGCAGGAATGTTTAACATACTTGCAATCTCAAAGTGCAGTTCACAGGTAGTCATAGTAGGTGATTTAAAAAAAATGAACCGGCTAGGTCTCAAGAAGTTGACCTTTAAAAGTTTTGTGCATACGCGTTGCTCTTCTTCAGGAGTTTCCGCTGCGGGAGCGCGCACAAACACACAGTACTGATAGTCGAAGTAGGTTCTGACTGTACTATCTATACCTACGTACAATCTATACCGAGAGCTATTCTCGGAGTTTCTCTGAAGGACAAGATTCGTAATGAAGATATCCGACGGAGAACCAACGTTACCGACATAGTTCAAAGTGCCTACGAGTATAAGCAAGCTAAAGTAGCAGTGGGCTGGTCACATTTCCCGAAGAACCGATAACTTTTAGGCAAGATGAGTTCTCGAGTGGAGACCACGTTTAGGCAAACGTAGTGTAGGACGCCCTGTGGCCAGGTGGAATGACGACCTGCGAAAGGCAGCCGGAAGAGAATGGATGGACAGATATTATAGGCTGATGATGATGATGATGATGATTATTGCGATGCGGTTTTTCTCTGTTGGGTAGTTTAGATTTTAACTTAAATACTGCATGGGGCATACCTACTTGGTATTTTAATCCCATGATTAGAAGCCGAGCTATCGATATAAAACTATCCGAAGGCTGAACGAAATTCAGTATTTTGTACTTTATAGGTATTAGGTACCTACTTAATACACATTGACACACATTTTTTGTATATTGCATTACATTTATATATTTTATTGGTTACTCATTTATTTACTGATGACCACCCTCCTTTACCACTCGTTATTCCTCTCCGTGCACGGTTGTCGAGAAGAGATCGCTCTGAGCGATAAGACCGCCCCTTGTGACACTCATTGTTATACTTTATTTTTAGATTTAATTTCTTGTTGTGCTTGTGGTGTCCAATAAAGAGTTAATCTATCTATCTATATAGATAGATAGATAGATTACCCAGTGAAACTATGACCACGCGGCCCGCGTCATTGCTCACTTGATGCGGTCAAAGCCGCTGGTATAGCTAGTATATTATAAAAAAAATACATTCGCACTACATAATTCAATGCAATACCTCGATATTCTACGCCCTTACCATTAATGTCTTGCACATACAGCCACCGAAACCAACTGTTTCTTTATCCGTCTTGTGGATACGATGTAGATGAAGAGGCTAAAAATCTAAATCATTAAACAGTACCTACTTCCTGCACTATAACCTTCACTTTGCTTCACATCCATTTCAATATATAAAAGTAAACGTTGTCTGTTTGTTTGTTTATTTGTTTGTTTGGGGAACTTTCACGCGATAACGGCTGGACGGATTTTGATAAAATTTAGAATGAAGACGGCTTATACCCTGAAATAAAACATACGATACTTTCTATCCCGGACAATTGTAAGTTTCCACAGGAAAACTGGAAAATGTGTATTACTCGCTCTAAGGAAAGGTTGTCATGGAAACGAAATAACAAGTCTGTCAAAAAACATCAAGAGCATTGGTGCTATACCTACTTTTGCATTGGTTTTCAATATCCTAGAAGAACATAGGATGTTTTTTTCGCGATAAACTGTAGTCCGCGCGGACGAAATCGCGGGCGGGAAAGCTAGTTACCAGCTGCGGTTGTGGAAACTTTGGTTGTTCGCTGGGCACTAACTTGAGTGTTTTTCAAAACTAGAGTGACTAATTATATCTTCTGGAACTCCGTGGTTCATCCTCCACCTCACCATACCTACCCAGCACATTGATGGTCAAACATAGACCTTTTTCAATGTTTCTTCTACGAAATGTTGAATGGTGGCAAAGAGAAGGACATAGATTAAGAGGCAGACCACCTGCACGATTGTCAAACGATGTCATCAAGGTGGCAGGAAGGCAGTGGATCCCTTGGCGCAGGATCGGAAAGAGTGGCGTGCCCATGAGGAGGCCTATACACAACAGTGGGCTGATGTAGGCTGAAATAGATAGATAGATAAATGGTTGAACCTTGGTGCTGACAGGAATAGCCAGCTAGCGTTTAATTCATATCTATAAGGCTTTTTTTCTTATTTTAAGAAGGGAGAGGATAACTTAGAATAGACAACAGTGTGTTTTTGTGTCGAAAAAAAGGAAAATAGGTACATAAGTACCTAAAGATTCAGTTGTGGCGATGTATCACCCGAGTTGTGCTGCTATTAGCCTCTTTATTATAGATTTGTATTATCTACTTTCGCAGAAATATTTACCCTATGCGGGAATAAAACAGCGATTTCACGCTTCGCAGTCGCTGCATCATGGACTACGCCATGGAAGCCGTTCAGAAACTATAATTTGATATCAAATATAGGTACTTATGTTGCAGTATATCTTAGGTATTACAGCAATTTATAAATAACCATATTTTTCCAATAACAACATTGTTTCAATTAAAGTATTAAACCATAATCTATTCGATGACTGTGGTTATTCCAGTGACTGAATATGTTACATGTTTATGTAATCATTTATTCGTTAATTAGCAATTAAAGCACTAGAATTTAATATTATCATTGCTATGGCGACTGAATGATGTCATAATATAAAAGGCCTGAAGGCCTGGAGAGTGGAGGCTAAAATTCCCAATCCATCTATCCATACCAATATATAAAAGTGAAACGTTTTCTGTTTGTTTATCAGGTCCAATTACGTACATTGAAACTAATTAGTTTTATTTTTTGAGGGTTCTCAATATACTATACTGAAGCCAAAACTGCTTTCTTTTTTCATTTTTGTCTGTCTGTCTGTAACTTGGCCGCGCTTCACGCCGAAAGTAATGAATGAATTCAAATAAAACTTGGTATGATTTGAGTTCATACTACAAGATAGGACATTGAATTTTTTTCATACCGAAAAATTAAAGGATCCCTGCAGGACAGGGGTTGAAAGTTATTTACCACGCTGAAACTACTGGACGGATTTTGATGCAAATTAACACAGTCATATGATGGATTAAAATGGAGGATACCGAGGATTTATACCGAAAATATAAAGGGTTCCTGTGGGATAGGGTTTTCAATTTATGTTAATTTTGAAGTCAATAATATCTATACTTATAATAAAGCAATAGGTACGAAAAAGTCTGTACAAATATAATACTTTTAAAATAATGGTCTAGGGTCCTTAAAATAAGCTACTAAGTTTTTATTTCAATCTGTCTGTATGTTTGTTTGTTCGCGCATCACGTAAAAACTACTGGACCGAATGCAATGTAGATAGATTAGGGACTGTTGGATAGATGAGGGCTTAACTTAAAACTCGTGTAATTGGTATCTCAATTCGATGAGTAGAAGCCGAGCAATCGACAAACATCTTTTTGACGGCTGAAGAAATCATGATCAAATGTTGACATTGGTATTTTATTAGGTCTTGGAATAGCACATAGAGTATTTTTAACCCGGAGAAATGACCACGCGTGCGAAGCCGTGGGTACAGCTAGTATACTATATTTCTTCAAAATTCGTTCAGCTGTCAAATTGTTTTTTTATCGATTACTAGCTTTCCCGCCCGCGACTTCGTCCGCGCGGACTACTGATTATCGCGAAAAAAGCATACTATGTTCTTCTAGGATATTAAAAACCAATGCAAAAAATGATATAACACCAACGCTTTTGATATTTTTGACAGGTTTTTTATTTCGTTTCCATGGCAACCGTTCCTTATAGCGAGTAACCAACATTTTGCGGTTTTCCCGTGAAAGCTTACAATTTTCCGGGATAAAAAGTATCCTATGTTTTATTCCAGAGTATAAGCTATCTCCATTCCAAATATTGAAATACAAAGTAAACCAGATTTTAAGTCAAAACCTAGCTATCCAACAGTGAACACCTAGCTATCCAACAGTGAACACCTAGCTATCCAACAGTGAACACCTAGCTATCCAACAGTGAACACCTAGCTATCCAACAGTGAACACCTAGCTATCCAACAGTGAACACCTAGCTATCCAACAGTGAACACCTAGCTATCCAACAGTGAACACCTAGCTATCCAACAGTGAACACCTAGCTATCCAACAGTGAACACCTAGCTATCCAACAGTGAACACCTAGCTATCCAACAGTGAACACCTAGCTATCCAACAGTGAACACCTAGCTATCCAACAGTGAACACCTAGCTATCCAACAGTGAACACCTAGCTATCCAACAGTGAACACCTAGCTATCCAACAGTGAACACCTAGCTATCCAACAGTGAACACCTAGCTATCCAACAGTGAACACCTAGCTATCCAACAGTGAACACCTAGCTATCCAACAGTGAACACCTAGCTATCCAACAGTGAACACCTAGCTATCCAACAGTGAACACCTAGCTATCCAACAGTGAACACTGCATTTCAATCAGTTCTAGTAGTTTTTACAAGATGCGCGAAAAACAGACAGACAAAAACCATTGAAAAAAGTATTCAATTTTTGTTCGGTAGCTTAGTATCTCCTTCTTTTTGAAGTAGGTAAATAGAATTCCCGTGGAAAAAGGACAAATCACAAGTGAATTCGCAGACCATAGCTAGTTTTTATCCGACTAAGCAGAGGGTGTTGTGTTTCTCAGCCTGTGTATGTACACTAGCCTTCAAAACATAGCCATACTTTTAAAATAATAATAGTCTTTATTAAATTGCTTGGCTCTTAACTACTCATCGGATTGAGATACGAAGTACACCAGTTATTAATTCAAAACCTAAGCCATATCTTATATCTGATCATATCCATCGGTAAAAATCTCATCACAATCGGTCCAGCAAGTAGTTTTATTCTAAACTTAGTATACTACACTTTTAAAATTAATAGATTTAGATTTTTAGTGCTCATCAGATTGTGATACCAAGTACACTAGATTTTAAGTCAAAACTTAAGTGAAAATCGCATCGCAATCGGCCCAGTTGTTTTAAAGTGATGCGCGAACAGACAGACATTAAAAGTGTGGCACTAAGTTTTGAAGGCCAGTCTGTTCCTTTGTGGCACTGTATAGACCAAATGCATGAACCGATTTTGATGATTCTTACGTCAATCAATTTGTCCTAATTTTGTAAGTGTCACTAACGACATGACTCAGTCAAAATTCAATATGGCAACAACCAGACGCCATATAGTGAAAAAGAAAACCTGAATGTCGACGAACTATGCTAAGTGGGGTCTAATTGAATAGGTATTTGAAATCATCTTTAAGTTTTTCATCATTTTTCATTTCGAATGATCATTTAGCATCTATAAAGATAAGTGGGTTCGCAACCGTTCTCAGTCAGGGTCAGCATTTAGCATCTATAACGATAAGTGGGTTCGCAACCGTTCTCAGTCAGGGTCAGCATTTAGCATCTATAAAGATAAGTGGGTTCGCAACCGTTCTCAGTCAGGGTCAGCATTTAGCATCTATAAAGATAAGTGGGTTCGCAACCGTTCTCAGTCAGGGTCAGGGTTTTGTCTGTGCGTAAATGTTGTTGTTTATATTGTTTATTGTTTCAGTTATCTATTATAGGTACCTATGGTTTGTAATAATAACTGTATTTAGCGTATCAATAATAGCACACATAGGTACGATGGTGTAAAACTCCATAATTTCGACCACATATTGTTAATTAGCATTATCTCTGGATACAGCATTGGTATTTATGGAGTGGTGACGCCATTTCGATAATTTTCCAATAAATATGTATATTCCATGTATAGGTAGTAGAGATATCTGTACATTTATTTGAAATTTTATAGCAATACATAATATTCTTATCATAAGAATTAAGTTATTTATAATATTTTGAAAGCTTTTATTTAACTTCACTTGCATGTATGTATCTATGTATCTATGCATGTATGTATCTATGTACAGTATCCTATTTAATCCATCGACCCCTCCCTATCTCAAAGAGCGATTTGAGTTCCTTCATCTTTCCCATTCCCGTATTCCTCGTTCCACCAATACTCGGTACGGTACAGTGCCTGACCAATCTACGATGTGTTATCACAACTCTTTTACTAAACAGGCTGTAAGACTGTGGAATGCTTTGCCCATCAACATTAGAAAAGCTAAGTCGATAGCTGTCTTCAAAGACATGGTGAAGAAGCACTACCTGTCATAAAGCTGGATACTATGTTATTCATACATAATTTATACACTATTCCTTTGTGAACATGCTATTTATTTATGTATATTATATTACAAATTTGCCAATATATATGTTATATTAATTAATTATAGTATATATATTTATGTGTTTAACAAAATTTATGATAACACATTATGTAAGTATGTATACAAATATTAAGATAGTTGTATATTGTTTATATAGTTGTTATTTATCTATTAATTTTTTTGTTCCAAAGTAAGTCTCCATCACTGACCGCAATGTTTATTTTATATTCCTGTCCATCTAAAGGTTGCCTGTAAGAAATTGCAAATAGCGATAAGGCCGCCTATTGTACAACATTAGATTTTATATATAATTACTGTTATGTTGTTTTTTTATTGTAATGAACACATTACATTATAAAGAGTTATTGTATTGTATTGTATTGTATTGTATTGTATTGTATCTCTGCATGTATGTATCTATTTATCTATGTATCTATGTATCTATGTATCTATGTATCTATGTATCTATGTATCTATGTATCTATGTATCTATGTATCTATGTCTCTATGTATCTATGTATATATGTATATTTATGTATCTAACCGTTAAATCTCCTTATTAAAAAAAACTTATTTTGTGTAACGTTGAGCAAAGATTCGGTATAGGAGGCTTTCCCAGAAGCTATTAGTTCGTTTTCGTTTCGAAAAAACGCAGTGTGTAGATACGTGGGCAGGACATCCCACTCCTTGATCTTTTATTAGTTTTCGGGATACCTACCACGTTTTTGAATTTTCTTTTACATGGAGGTAAAGATAGGTAATTTAGGTGAGAAGTTAAATTCCCCAGGTTTTGACGTAGCCATCGTTTATCCCGGAAATAAGCAGTTTTCCCACGGGGAGTCAGGAAGACAGCGACAGGAAAGTATGTAGTCTTATTACAAAATCTACTTAATTAACACTGACGTCAGCATTCGGACGTTTTCCTTTCCAGCGTGATTTAATTACTGAAGTATGTGCGAAATATGTTATTGTTTAATTGTTGTTTAAGTTGCAGGCTTTTACAAAAGCCATTTTGTTCGGTTTCCTTATTATTTCCTCGTTTGGTGGAGACAATCTTCTAGTAATTGGAGTACCTACTGTAACGGGTTGGCTCGGCAGCTGAAGTACTGACGTGCCAACGACCTAAACTCGCCTCCAGAGTCTAGTTATATCACAGAGAGAGAGCTGCTTCGATAGATCTTCGGTCTTTTGTCAAATACTTTCTAAAGAGAGTTACTGGAGTTGCACGAACTTATTCCACCATCTTCCATCACTGGACAAACAGATCAGACGAATGGCTGACATCCCTATTGGTTGACATGACACCTATATGAACAAAGCCCTTTGCGTACACTTTAATCATATAAAGATACTAGCTTTCCCGCCCGCGACTTCGACCGCGCAGACTACTGTTTAGCGCGAAAAAAACATCCTATGTTCTTCTAGGATATTAAAAACCAACGCAACAGTAGGTATAGCACCAATGCTCTTGAAGTTTTTTGACAGACTTTTTATTTCGTTTCCGTGGCAAATGTTCCTACAACGAATAATCAACATTTTCCAGTTTTCCTGTGGAAAATTTCAATTTTCCGGAATAAAAATATAGTTTATTCTAGGGCTATATCCATATTAACTTCTTACTTTAACATTCCAAATTTCATCAAAATCCGTCCAGCCGTTATCGCGTGAAAGCTCCCCAAACAAACAAACTAACTGACAACGTTTCACTTTTATATATTAGTATGCATAGTACTACCATTGTAGAGTCCGTATTGGCATTTTTTGGTAAATATGCAAAAGTGCTTACACCCTGCAACTAGATACAACACTAGTCCGTCGTTTGATTTTGTAGCTGCGCCTTATCCAGAAGCACGGGGGGTCGGCGAAAACTGAATGGCACGCTACTGACTGATCCTGATCTATCATGGCAGAGCGCGCGTGCGCGATCTCTGGTCGAGTCTGGGTCGGATTGGCACAGGGCTGAGGCGAATGGCTTCATAGGAGCTGCATGCTTCAGTCGGTATAAATGTTATATGTGTTTCTTCTTACTTTTACACCAACAAGTTAAGTTATACAGCATAATAGCAGTGCGACGAGAAACGCTGATGAGGATGATATTGGTTTACAAACTAACGTGCTGCTGATGATGATGATGTCTTATATCACTTACGGGGACTAAGTGATATAAGACATCATCATCATCAAGTTCGGGGACTTCAGTTTGTTGCGAAAATAAACGTCCTAGGTTCTTCTAGGATATTGAAAACCAATGCAAAAGTATAGCACACATGCTCTTGATGCTTTTTACACGACTGCCCAAAAAAGGAGTGTATTGTTTTTAGCATTCATGTATGTATGTATGTATGTATGTATGTATGTATGTATGCATGTATGTATGTATGTATGTATGTATGTATGTATGTATGTATATGAGTTTCTTTATTCCACCATAACTTTTAAATGCCTCAACATGAGACTATCAATCTCATTTTAACAGTATATAATTTATTGGCATAAGTTCTTTATTGACAGGTCAGGCGTTTTCTTAGCTTTTAAGCTAGTTATTAGTACTTAGTACTTATCAGGCTCTGTGGCTGATAACGTTTGGTGGTAAAATAGTTGAAGATGTCATATAATTACGGTAACTTTGATGACTGCTCCACCAGCACTTTGACCACTTGATGACCACTGGAACTATACATTTTCATAGTACTACCATGTTACGAATGCGCATGCAATGTATGCGCGTGTTCGTGCGCTTGGTAGCTTTTTCGCGCGCAAACAAGGTAATAGATAATCCTCAAGATACTACACTACACGGAATCATGTAGGGTTCGAAGTATGTAAGTAATATTTGTTTATCAACAGGATTCCCTGTAGTATCTAGGGGCTAGGCAAATATACTGGGGCCGTATTCAGCTAGAAAACATAACCTGCAATTATGTGATCGCTGCGCGATCGTTACCTTTCGTTGTGGACATATTTAGAAAAAAAAACTGGTGAAATAATGGTGGAATGAAGGTTTGGGGAAAGGAAGGAAGGTGGGTAAAAGTGAAGGGAGGGTAGGAGGAAGTGGACGAATGGTAGGGGATGTCGGGGAAGGGTGCGGGAAGTTGGGCAGGTAGTGCAAAGTGGAAGAAGACTGAAACTGACTGGGTGGGAGGAGAGTGGGAGAATGGTGGGAGAATGCCCCTTCCATCTACACTCCCATTACTTCCCCCACCTTTTCCCAATTCCCCAAACCTTCCCCCACATCTTTCTAATATATTTTTCTAAAAGGTGACGATCACGTTGCAGTGCAGGTTAGGTTTGCTAGCTGGATACAGGGGCAGGGCCCTTATTCGCTATGACCATTCACGCAAGTAACGCGTCGCGTTAAGATATCTTCGTGTAATCGTTCGGCAATTGTCGTAATGACGTCACACATTTTCGGCAAGGAATTTCGTGTGGCATAGCGAATAAGCGCCTAGTTCCAGCGGCACAACGAGTGAACTGTAAACGGAGCCACGGAACGTACCTAGTCAATTTTCAATGAATTAGGGATTCAACATTTAGATCTTTTAAAACCTCACAATGACCAGGGCCGACGAACTTGTAGCGAGAGGAATGGACTCGCGCATAGAGTGTTTCCACAGAACCAATAATTATGTAATCACAGTATATCTCACGAACTAGAAAAAAAACTTCTATATAAAAAACAAAGTCGAGTTAGTTACACAAGAACGGCTAGACTGACTTTTAATACCTTTGAATTGTTGGATTTGTCTCTGCCCTGAATAGCAGAATAGTCATAGTCATAGTAATTTTGTCAATTACATGATAATCATGTACAAAAAGTACTTTATAATTCTTTCTATTATGCTTCGTAAAATATAGATTACTTAGCAATATAACACAAAAATAATAATAATAATAATATTTAAGTACAATACTTTAAAATTATGTCAAATAAATAACAATAGAGTACACAAAATAAACCTGAAATTGAATTCAATAAAAACTGAAAAAAATGACAAGTACAAACTTAGATTATAGTAAATTAATTCTATTCCTATTTAAATTCAAGAAATTCCGCAAAATTATAGAATGTTTGGTTGTTTGGTTTGGCTTATCAAGCCAGCGTTTCAACTTACACTTGAATGAGTCAAGACTAGGTGCTCCTGTGACATCCACCGGCAGTCGATTGTAGACCTTCGGGCCCATGACGTGAGTCAACTTGTTGGACTTGGCGAGGGAGCGGGACACGGCAGCCAGCTGTCCCTTGCGACGGGTGGTATACCTATGAGATTCACCGAGTATGTTCGACACTGAAGATCCCTGCGCAACTCCCATCTGCGTGGTGAGCGGATCGGATCTCTCCTGCCCGCCATCACCCACTACCACCTGAGAACGACCACGTATAAGATCCATCAACAACATAAGTGGCTTGTTACATATTCCGTAATAACTCATTTTAATCGCTAATATATTGTGATTCGCCACGTCAAACGCTTTCGAGAGATCGCAGCATAGCACTGCTACGTGCTGCTTTTGTTCACGGGCGTGTATGATGAGGCGCACCACCTCACGAGTCAGGGACGTCGTCGATCGACCTTCGCGGTATGCGTATTGTCGATCGGATAGTGCATCTGTAGACTTTAAGTAAGTCACTAGACGAGAACTCAGACCGTTTTCAAAGACCTTCGCTACCGCTGGTATTATCGATACCGGACGATAGCCATCGATGTTTTCCCGTTTTCCTTTTCCCATAAATATAGGTGAAACTTTACTTAGTTTCAACGTATCAGGGAATACTCCGTCCTTCAGACATCTATTAAAAAGATTGGAAAGAATCGGAGAAATAGGTCCAGCGGCCATATTTAACAGTTGCATCGAAATTCCATAAGCGTCCTTGGACGGTTTAGGTGGAATGCATGTGGTGACATTGTGGTACACCTCGTCTGGCGTGAAGGGGCGCAGTCTCAGCGAGCAGACTGCGGGCGGACATGCCATTCCAGCGCTCGCTGCACACGAGCAATATCAGCAGGCGGCGCACCGCACGCCACCGCGGCTCCCACAAACCTCTCATTCATCGCATTAACTGCCCGTTTCCTACTTTGAAAGGGTTCACCGGCTGAGCTCTTGACAACGTCTGTAAAATCAAGATTAGTCGAGTTTGATTTCCCTCTTTCCTCATTTAAGATTCCGCACATTGTCTTTGCTGTATTTCTACTACTTTTCATCGTATTAGAATAAAAAGTAGTTTTGTCAATGGTTAACAAATCGTCATATTTTTTATTTAGGTCTTTAATAAATTGTTTTAGCATGTCATTCTCAGGTGTTCGATTACAAATATCAATTATGTGAAATAATAATAATCTTAGATTTTTTATGTCATCCGTTACCCAAGAGGTACTACGCCTGTGGGCATGACGTCGTAATGGAAAACATGCATCATGCTTACTGCAGATAATGTTTATTACCGACGTTGCCAATCTGTCACTCGATATACGACGCCTCTCTAACTCATTCCAATCAATGCTCTCAAGGGAAGCAATAAAATTATTTTTATTCATGTGAGAGTAATTCTTACTTAGTTGGAGATTCCAATGGACATACCGGGATAGTAATTTCGGCACGAACAGCTAAATGGTCGCTCAGATTGGTAGTAATAGGTGATGTAGTTATTAGACCAGGTCCTAGGTTAGTGTACAAGTGGTCAAGGGAAGTAGCACTATGTGACGTCACTCTAGTTTGATAGTCCACCAAGTTAACCAAATCATACGCCGACAGTAGGTCGGACAATCTTTTCTGCTCAACGTTCAAATCCCTTAAACAGTTGATATTAAAATCACCGACTATTATACACTTCAGTCCAAGCTCACTAATCTTATCAACCAAACTTTCAAAGCGGACTAGGAAATCATTGGAACTAACTTGGTTTGTCCTATACACGCATACAATTGTAAACCTATAGTCAATAATATCGATTGCGGATACCTCACAATATAGTTCTGTTGAAAGTTTAATTATCTCCATATTTTCAACAACTTTAAGGCTATCTTTTACATAAATACAAGAACCGCCGTGGGCGGCATTTTTTCTACAAAAACTAGATGCTAATTTATAGCCACTTATGTTCACGCATTTAAGTTTTGAATATACTAACCAATGCTCAGTAAGCCCCAATACGTCACAATTTAAACAATTACTCATTAAAACTTCTAACTTTTGAGTCTTACGGTCAATGGATGCAATGTTTTGGTGACATACCACTAGGCGTTCATACTTAGTCACATGACGTTGCGGCCGGTTACCGTCAGACTGAGATGGCGGCGGTCGGCTCGGACGCTGGGCTAGACTCACCGGCTTGTATGCCCCGCACGCGGGGCCTACTGCGAAACCACTCCGACATCTTAATATTCGGAGGCCACGATGTTGCTGTATATATTTTATTGTATAGGCTATCGGGGCAGCCGATTACGAACGCAGCATGCCTGGTTGACTTGATATCACGTTTCTCCACTAAGTAGTCATTGCACTCTGCAATCTTTTTCAAATGATTCAGTACATTTTGTACTGACGTATCTGGCTTAAACGACCAAGCTGTCAGAAACTTCATCCGCTCAACTGTTTGAAGCTCATTGTCATCTATACCCGCTCCCGTCACAATCTTGCGTTTGGGGTATCGCTTGTGGCTCACTCTTTGCCATCCATCGTCTTTTTCAGTGATAGGTTTTCCCTTGTCATGGCTGTCATTCACATTTCCCAATGTGGAACGAACTAAAATACTTGGTTTTTGCACTTTCACGGTAGCACCGGGTTCTGATATTATCGCACTCAAGTTATTCCCTGGGACTTCGGCGCCAGCCGACACACGCTTGCTACTATTCGCTGCCTTCTTCGTAGCAACGACGTGATTCGCGGAAGCACTCGCAACTAGGCGCACTTGACGAATCGTGCGCTGCGACGCGGGCGCTGGAGGCACTGACGTCATTTGGACGCTTGCGGTCATTGGCTTCGGTGCGATGGTCACCTTACTGCTACCCTCCACAGCTAATTTTAATTCCATTATCAACTGCCTTTGGTCGTCTATTTTTTGTTTTGATCGATTATCTTGCACTCCAAACCTTGAATTTTATTCGTAATTTCGGACAACGACTTGTGGAGTTCGCGTACGACACTTTCTAAAAACTTTTGAGACATTTTTATATATTTAAAACCGATAAGTACGGGAGTGTAATGCGCGCGTGTGGGCTTCCCCCCACTACTAATAATAATAATAATAAATTTAAAAGAAAAAAATATTTATAAAGAAAGTTCATTTTCTCATACATTTTTTATGGAACGGCTTTTTTGATATCTCGAGAACGAATTGACTTATTTCGATGACATGGAGAAGGGAGAGAGTAGGTAGGGAAGAGTAAAGGGGCGAGAGGGGGATATGCACGCGCGCAAAGCTGCGAGAGTATAGTTCTTACTAGATCAAATCAATAAAAAAAAAACATACATACAGCCGAACATATAACCGTCTCCTTTTGTGAAGTCGATTAAAAATAGCTAAACTAAGTATGTTTTGAGTTTGAAATGGAAATTTCCTTTCCATGTCATGTGCCCACTTGGAGTTGATTATCGCACAGGAAAAGGAAAAAAAAAACCTTTTGGCTCTAACGGTGCTTTGGAAACGCCCGTTACAGAAGAGAGCGCCAGGAACTCTACGGGGATAGCATTTTTGTCAATGCTTTATATGATCAAAGTGGCAATGTGTGATGTGCCACAATCATCAAACTGGGATAAAAATAATAAAATACATATGAAAAATATGAAACCTTCTGAGGAGGATAGTCACGCATTGGTTGGCTGGCATGTAAGCCTCAAATATGAAACCTTCTGAGGAGGATAGTCACGCATTGGTTGGCTGGCATGCAAGCCTCAAATATGAAACCTTCTGAGGAGGATAGTCACGAATTGGTTGGCTGGCATGCAAGCCTCAAATATGAAACCTTCTGAGGAGGATAGTCACGCATTGGTTGGCTGGCATGCAAGCCTCAAATAAATTGTAGATAGTATTGTATGTTTGCATTATTGAATGAAGTAAGCCAGTAGATAAGCATTTAGAAAGTATTTTCCTAATGTATTTAAAGCACACCAGAAAGCGTAGCACAAACTGAATGGAATGTACCTACCGGGTTATTCCCTCACGAAAGTGCGGCCAAATTTAGTGCGCCACATATGCGCGTGACCAGAATTTAGAATGAGCCATTTGACAACAACCACCTGACTGTGTGGATGGAGCTTTTTTTTTTTTTTTATTTACTTGCAATGTTTGTATGTTTGTTAAATCTTGCAAGCTCAATTAAAACCACCCTCTTATCCTACATAGTTGAATTGTTACATGTTGGTTCTGTTCAGATTATAATGCATTTTTATGGTAACATGTAACATGTTAAATCATACTCCAAGTTAGATTTTGTTATAGATCTCGATAATAGAATATATTGTACAACGCCATCTGGCGAGGAGCAGCGTCTTTTCTATTAGATCAAGTTGTGTTTTCTCCGTATCTGAAAACCAGACGCCGAGTTTGTAAAAAACGCCGAACTCCACCACGCGTGCGCCACTTTCTTCGTTAAAGGAATAATGAAAGCTTTTCTTGTTGAAGACAGATTGATAATTTCGCCTATCTAAGAATCAAGAAATAATGGTTGAATTTGCCTCTGCGAGTGAAAGGGAAAAGTTTTCATCTACTGTCTCAAAATAGATAAAATGGTTAATCCACGTAGCGACAGCTAGCTACCAGTGGCGTGAACTAGAAGAAAGGTGGAAACTAAGTGGAGGTCTCTGTCGGCAAGTAGCGAGCTTCTTAGTGTTGCTATTAATAATTGACGTTCCAGGAATATTTCGGGCTCTGAATAACTTTGGAAGAGGAACGGCTTGTTTAAAAATCCAGAATAGGTCGCATCTTTAAGTTGGCTAACAAATAATAATTACAGAATGGAGCGTTTGATATGTCGAAAATTATTTAAATCTAGAAATCGCTTGCGATGGTCACACCATGGAAGGTTTTGACATAATGCAAAAATCACGTCAAAGTTCCAGAGAAATTCTTTTTTTTGTATGGACTTGTTCGAGTAAACACCGGATGCTGGCTGATATGTACCAAATCTGGCTGGAGGACAGTGACCAGTATTACTAGGCCGACAAGGTCTACTTTACGAAGCAAATGACAGAGTTAGTTCTGGATTTTTCGTGATAACCGGAAGTTCAAGATCTCAGTAGAACGCTACTTGAAGATGCAAAACAAGATAGTATATAAACAAGTGAGAAGCCTGTGGATTGGATTTTGATTTCGGACGTAAAGTTGAATTGTGCATTGTGTTGATATTGTAATCACATTTGAGAATTTTGAGTTTTGAGTATTAAGTTAGTAATATTTCCTATTATAAGGTCTTGCTGTTTATAATTATTTTGATGCAGAACAAACAAAATTAAGTGTAAAATATTTCTTTTTAAATTCCTCAGTAAAGGGGAGAGTACCATTATTCGATAACTCATGTGTGCTTTTTCTATTTTTTGTAATAAAGCCCTTTGTTATTGAATTTACCATCTTGTTTTAATTCCTCGCCTTTACCTGAGAAGGAGGTCCGTTTCCTTAGCCGGGCAACGGTCCTTTTCAAGCGTGACCTGAATCTAAATCCAGGATTAGCTCCAGATAAAGGAACTTTTCAACAGCCAACAATACAGACACGAAATAATGTGTACGCATTTTATGATGATAGCCGCATTTAAGTTTTATTATAACACTAGTTTACCCACCCGTGACTTCGTCTACGCAGACTACAGTTTATCGCGAAAACAGCATCCTATGTTCTTCTAGGATATTAAAAACCAATGCAAAAGTAGACTTAGACTTTTTGGTTATGACCTCTGTGGCTTGTTGTTGGTATAGCATCAACTACTTAATCTGTGGCATCCACACTCGTGATGATTTTTGACAGACTTGTTATTTCGTTTCCATGGCAACCGCTCCTTACAGCGAGTATTCAACATGTTCCAGTTTTCCCGTGGAAACTTCTACTGAATTTGTGGAATTTTCCGGAATAAAAAGTAGTAGTTTTATTCTAGGGTATAAGCTATCTCCATTCCAAATTTCATCAAAATCCGTCCGGCGGTTATCGCGTGAAAGCTCCCCAAACAAACAGACAACGTTTCCCTTTTATATATTGGTATGGATGGTCGCTGCACTCAGGGTTGGGTCCTAATGAGTGAACTCCTCAACTGTTAACAGAACAGACACAGAAAGTTGTATACATACACATTTAATTGTGATAGCCCGTTCTAAGTTTCACCATGACATGGCTACTGCATAAAAGCTTATTTTGTAAATGTTTTTTAATTAACGTATTATTTAATTAAATATTGTAGACTTTCGTGATTTTTATAGTGAGTATAACCACAGAATAAATAATAGGTATAACGACGAAACATATTTGTGTTATCTGTGTGTTTTTTCTGTACTGTGTTGTGAATTGTGTCGAGTGCATGTTCCTAGGTGAGAGGACATGAATGGAATATGAGCCTCAAAGAATGTAGTAGTTATATATACATGAGTTAGTAGTTGGCTGGACTAATAAGAGAGTCCGACTAATTAATCGACTATTAAACTCACCTGATAGTAACTAAACATCACAGAATTACTAAGAACACAACTACCTGTAGTAGATATGTTATTTAATGCATAATAGGCAAGCAGTCGACTATTAAACTCACCTGATAGTAACTAAACATCACAGAATTACTAACAACACAACTACCTGTAGTAGATATGTTATTTAATGCATAATAGGCAAGCAGTCGACTATTAAACTCACCTGATAGTAACTAAACATCACAGAATTACTAACAACACAACTACCTGTAGTAGATATGTTATTTAATGCATAATAGGCAAGCAGTCGACTATTAAACTCACCTGATAGTAACTAAACATCACAGAATTACTAACAACACAACTACCTATAGTAGATATGTTATTTAACCCCCTTCTTCAAATACGAGGTGTGTAATGCGTATTTATGTGGAGTTAGTGTCGCCACTTAAAAAGCTCGTCCGATTTTGATGTATACTTTTAGTTTAAAAGCAAAATATTCTGAGAAGGATAAAATATTTAATTCAAGATCCAATGATGATCAGCAGGAAACAGAGGAAAATATAGCAGTAATAGTAAATATAGGGGTACTAGTAAATATAGCAGTACTAGTAAATATAGCGGTACTAGTAAATATAGCGGTACTAGTAAACTAAAACTTCTTTGACATAGAATTTACGTATTTCGAACTAGCTGTGCCCGCGACTTCGTCCGCGCGGACTACTGTTTATCGCGACAAAAACCATCATAGGTTCTTCTAGGATATTAAAAACTAATACAAAAGTAGGTTATAGCACAAATGCTCTTGATGTTTTTTGACAGACTTGTTACTTCGTTTCCATGGCAACCACAGACGATTCTGTGATGGCAACCGTTCCTTACAATGAGTAATCAACATTTTTAGTTTTCCCGCGGAAAATTTAATTTTTCCGGGATAAAAAGTATCCTATGTTTTATTCTAGGGTATAAGCTGTCTCCATTCTAAATTTCATCAAAATCCGTGTAGCCGTTATCGCATGAAAGCTCCCCAAACAAACAAACAAAACAAACGAATAGACAACGTTTCACTTTTATATATTGGTATGGATAAAGATCCTGTGATATCCCGTAACCAAAACAAACGAATAGACAACGTTTCACTTTTATATATTGGTATGGATAAAGATCCTGTGATATCCCGTAACCAAAACAAACGAATAGACAACGTTTCACTTTTATATATTGGTATGGATAAAGATCCTGTGATATCCCGTAACCAAAACAAACGAATAGACAACGTTTCACTTTTATATATTGGTATGGATAAAGATCCTGTGATGTCCCGTAACCAAAACAAACGAATAGACAACGTTTCACTTTTATATATTGGTATGGATAAAGATCCTGTGATATCCCGTAACCAAAACTACCAAACTCATCAAACTACGTTCAGACGTCAATTGTTTTTTTATCGATTGCTCGAATTCTACTCATCAGATTGAGATACCAAGTAGACCAGTTTTTAAGTCAAACCTTAAGCTATCCAACAGTGAAAACCGCATTTCAATCGGTTCAGAAGTTTTTACGTGATGCGTGAACAAACATACAGACAAACAGATAGACACAATTTAAACAATGTTGTATTCTTGTTTAGTAGCTTAATTTATGTAACCTAGTTTTTTATATCATTATTGTACAGATTTTTAAGTACTTACTGCTTTATTATAGGTATAGATTTCACATTTCTTTCAAATGCAAAGTTAGCTCACTGACACAAAACGCGAGTAAGCAAGAATATTAGGTAAGTCGGCTTTTTATAGGCGCTTAAAGTTAAATTCAGAGCGTTAAAAAGATACCTACAAAGACGAGTAGGTAGGGCTACTCGTAGTTAACGATGGGCTTGCCCCACGTTTTGGACGATGACTGCAGACCAGTTCACCTTCACCACAAGTGGGTACGCCTTTACAAGGATAAACAGAACGCGTTCTTGGAAATGCTGTCTTCCGAGTCGTTGACGTATTCGCAGGATTTTCCAAAATGAGAAACCTCGCACGTGCCATCGTGCGCGTGCCATCGTCATTGTGAAATTGGCGCTTGTTTTGTGAAAGAAAACAATTATGTTAATAATTATTACTTATGTACAATTTATGTTTCTGGTTTAACCAATAACTGATTTGTATGCAGAGATAAAAAAATATGTAAAATTTATTTCATCTTTATATAAGCTTTAGATAAGTCAAAGCCCATATAATTTTACTAGCTGTAACCGCGGCTTCGCACACGTGCTCATTTCTCTAGGTTAAAAGTACTTCCTGTGCTGTTGCAAGACCAAAAACTACCTAAAATAACAATATACCAACATTTGATTAATATTCCTTCAGCCGTCAAAAAGTTTTTATCGATTTCTCGGAGTATCGAATTAAGATACCAGGTAGTCAAACCCTAAGCTATCCAACAGTGAAAACCGTATTGCAATCGGTCCAGTAGTTTTACGTGATGCGCGAACAAACATACAGACAAATTAACAAACAGACAGGCACGAATTTTAAAAATGTTCTATTCTTGTTCAGTAGCTTATTATTATTAATTAAGAAAAAAATGGTCTAGCGTACTAGACCATTTTTTTCTTAATTATCTTCATTGTATAGACTTTTCCGTTCTTATTGTTTTATTATAAGTACACATATATAGATAGATAAATAATCTTGTTTTATTCCATTTTTACCCGACTACGGCGAAGCAAGGGAAGGGTAATGAGTTTAACAGTCTATGCATGTTTGTATGAATAATTATATGTGTGTATGTGAATGTTCCACGATAGCGTCACCCCTATTGGTTCGATTTTGACAAACGAGTTGTCAATCGATTCGTCTTCACCGCAAGAGTATGAGAGGCTATTTTGTATTCTATCATAATGGCTATGATTTAGTTTTTGAATTTATGTCTTGTTTTCTCATATATTTCTCATTATTTTAATATGTAGAGGTAGGGCTCTTTCGCAAGGGTCCACATGGGGAAGTACCAAACTTTTGTTAGATATCCAACCGCCAAGCAGTAGTGTGTAAACATTTCTGTTTCAATTTGAAGGGCAATCATTCCAGCGAAATTACTGTGCAATGAGACTTAATAACCAATGTTTCAGAGTGACGATCGTAGTGCGCAACATTTTGCAAACAAAGTTCTGGGTGGCACTGCAACTGTTGTGGGCAAGCGTGACGCTAACCATCAAGCGAATGACCTGCTCGTCTCGTCAGAAAAAAAACGCCAGCAGAGCCCCATCAGTGAAGAGCAGCGTGCCTTCCGCACTGCTTTTTCTAAAGCTTTTCCTCTTCATGCCAACTCCTGCCTTCTCCGTAACCTTGAGAATTGCATAACAATGACGTATGATGCTTATATTATACGTAACCTAAGATTGCGTTTTTCAATGTAACTCGTTTCCTGAGACCATTGTTTACCTTCCTCCTCGGGAGACTCATTGAACAATTTGTAGACTGACCACCTTTTCAAGGCCAATAAATAATGTAATATTTAGTTTAGTTTATTTAGTTATATAGTCTTTATTAGTTTGCTGGCTGACCCCGCGGGTTTACCCGCGTGGTCATTTTTCTGTGTTAAAAGTTAACTATGTGCTATTCCAGGACAAAAAGTACCAATTTCGTTCAGATAGTTTTTTATTGGTTGCTCGGCTTCTACTTATCGGATTGATATACTACGTACATCATCATCATCATCAGTCTATATCTGTCCACTGCTGGACGTAGGCCTTTCGTAATGCACGCCAATGAGCTCGATCTTCAGGTCCCTGCATCCATTCTCTTCCAGCGGCTTTTCGCATGTCGACACTCCACCTGGCCGCATAGCGTCGTACACTACATTTGCCTAAACGTGATCTCCACTCGAAAACTCGTCCACCACAACGGTTATCGGTTCTTCTGGAAATGTGAACAGCCCACTGCCACTTTAGCTTGCTTATCCTAAGAGCTATGTCGGTCACCTTGCTTCTCCGTCGTATATCTTCATTACGAATCTTGTCCTTCAGAGAAACTCCAAGCATAGATCTCTCCATAGCTCACTGAGCGATCTTAAATTTGTGGACTAGTTTAACCGTGAGTGTCCACGTTTCGGCTCCGTAGGTCATGACTGGTAGGACGCACTGATTGCAGACTTTTGTCTTGAGGCACTGTGGTATGGATGACGAGAAAACTTGACGAAGCTTGCCGAATGCTGCCCAACCCAGCTGAATTTTTCTGTTGGCTTCCTTCTCAAAGTAGTTTTTACTTAATTGCAATATTTGTCCAAGGTAAACTTATTGTTGGACAACTTCAAAAGTTACACCATTGACTGCAATCGGTTTACGGGTCAATAATATCGTTAAACATGATCTTGGTCTTATCTATGTTCATTCCGTGACCGATGCGTTGAGAAGATACAACATCCCCTGTCTCCCTACCCTGCGCAGTTGGATATGTTTAGACTGCTGGATTTGTACTTGAACGCGTCCTGTTCAGGAGGCTGGAATTTTCAAGTCTTCTTGCGAGTTGTTTTGAGATGACCCTCAAAACAACTTATAGACGTGGCTCAAGAGTGAAATAGGTCGGTAGTACTTTAAAAAGGTTATATCGCCATTTTTAAAGAAGGGTACTACCAAACTCCTGCTCGATGCCTCTAGAGTTCTCCCACTGTTAAGAACGGTGCTAAACAACCCCTGAAGCTCCCGAAGTACGGGTTTCCCCCCTGCTTTCAAGAGCTCCGAAGTTATACCATCCTCACCAACGGCCTTTCCATTCTTAAGTTGTATGAGCGCCATCTCAATCTCATCTAGGCTGATGTCGGGCAGTTCGTTGGTGTAGTGGCATGTCAGTATTGTGCGGGAATCCTCTGTGCTGGGTTCGGGTCTAGAAGCATGCGAGTCGTACAATTGGACAAGTCTTCGATCTCAGAAAGGATCTCCAGCTTAGAGGCGACGGTTGTGCCATTATTTGTCTTGAGTTTCGTCAGATGGGACCTACTCAATTGCTGGGCGAAGACTTTCGACCTCCGATTTTGCTCGATTGCCTTTTCTATCCGGTGAGTATTTGAGAATCGGAGGTCACGTCGCACCAGCTTACTAATTTTCTAATTGAGCTCCCATTTTTTGATGGTGTAGTTTGCTGTACTCCCGCCGTTTGTTCATAAGTCGAAGATACTCACCCGAGATTTAAGTCTTCGCCCGTACGCTGGAGCTGACTAAATTTAGTGCCTTTTTCCCTAAGACTCAAAGTTCAATTTTTTTGAGTTCCTCATCCACGTCATATGTAGTTTTCAAGGCAGCAAATCGATTTTCCAACTTGAGTTGGTACTATTCTGATCCAACAGTGGCTTGGAGCTGGTTGGGTCGGAGCTTAGACTTTACCAGACGGCATCTTTCAAGCTTATGGTCGTTATTCAAGGAGCCTTGGACAAGTCTGTGATCACTACCGGTCTTGAACTTTGTGGATCACTGAGACATACCTGAATATGTGCTTATTGTCCGTCATAATGAAGTCAATCTCATTTTTAGTCACATTGTCAGGGCTTTGCCAAGTCCACAAGATTTTTGAATAAAAGAATTCATCAAAACTAACCCCTCTTTTTCCAAAAAGTTAACTAGCATTTGCACCGTGTGATTTCTGTCCCCATAACCGTGAAGACTTATTCTCGATTCACTGCAACTCTGTACTCCCACTTTGGCTTTAAAGTCTCCCATAATAATATTGTAGTAGGCCCTTGTGGTATTATGTAGGGCCTATGATATGTCATCAAACATATCTTCTACCTCATCATCCGAGTGAGCCGAGGTTGGTGCGTAAACCTGTAAGTATGACCTTAAGGCCTTACGGCCTTACCTTTTGGTCAGCTTAATAACCAAGTACGCTAACCTGGTTGATACACTTGATACTTCTACAACATTATCAATGAGGACTTTATTGGCTACACTGGTTACGATGGTAGTTTCACTGTTGAATAGCTTAGGGTTTGACTTAAAAACTGAGGTACTTGGTATCTAAATCCGATAAGTAGAAGCCGAGCAATCGATAAATAACTTTTTGATGGCTGAAGGAATATTGATCAAATGTTGGAATATTAGTAATTTAAATGTTGGAATAGAACATTATTGTAGTTTTAACCTAGGTAAATGATCACGCGTGCGAAGCTGCGGGCACTGCTACTTTTTCATAGATTTTGAAGATAAGTTTATTTTAGATATAATTTCACTTTTGATAACGTGATTCACAATTACTCAGAAAGGATTAAGTACCTGATGTAGTAAGCAGGTACCTAAATTATACACACGCTTTATACCACACTAAACTTGAGCAATTATTAACTTGAGCACTTAAAAACCTTCATCCAATACGTACAAGGTAGAGGGTTTCTGATTGCTGATTAGGCTCCACCAAACAATAAATATTATTTGGCTCCACGGTATGCCTAATTACTTGATACGTTATCTTCTTTTTCTTTCCTTGTGGAAGGAAGCCCAAATTATTTCTCGTCCTATAAAATCCAATCCGAGGACCTATTCAGAATACCGTCCTACATCTATTCTTTCTTTCCTATCAAAAGTCCTCGAACGTCTAGTTCATAATCAGATCAACTTGTTCATGACCAGAAATGACTTTTTAAATCCGTATCAGTCTGGTTTTTCACAGCACGGTTACTGCACTTGTCAAAATCACTGACGATTTACGTCTAGGGATAGAGAACGGTCAGTTAACTGTGTTGCACTTTGCTCACTTAACATATCTCCATCGGTAATTGAGTGGTTTCATAGTTACCTGTACGGTCGCCAACAGCGGGTTCGCCTTGAAAATATTTTTTCAAGGTGAACCCGCCTGTAACACGCGTGTAACACGACCGCCGGTGTACCTCAGGGTGGCCATCTTGTCTCGTCTTCTTTTTGCTATCTTTATAAATTCTATATCTTAAAATCTCACTTCTTCCTACGACCTCTATGCAGATGATCTTCAACTGTACTGTCAAGCTCCTCTAGGTCAACTGGCTGATGCAACCAGTACGACTACTAATAATCTGCGACGGATATCTGAGAGGAGCATTGCATATTATGGCCTAAAAGTGAACCCTCTCAAAACTGAAATTATTATTGTTAGCAGTTCTCAAACAATTTGTACGGTAGGTTGGATCACACTTCCGCTAGTAGTGTTTGACGGAGTTGTCATTCTTTTTAGTTACAGTGACACTGTAAATAATCTCAGCATAACTATTGACTAAACATTATCTTGGAATGCCCAAATTGCTGCTACTAGCCGTAAAATGTTTGCGTCCGCTGGTTCCTTGCGTCGGCTACGCAATTTTTTATCTACTACGACTAAAACTGCGTTTGCACAATCTCTCTTACTCTATATTCTCGATTACGCTGACACCTCTTATCTTGATCTAACCGAGGACTAGCTAAACAAGCTTGAGCGTCTCCAAAATGTTTGCACCAGGTTCATATTTGGCCTACTCAAGTATTAATTACCATGTCTCCGAATTTCGCATTAAGCTCAAGTGGCTTCCCATTCGACATCGCCGGAATGCTCATCTATTGTTCCTACTCTTCAGTATTCTGTTCAACCCCTCTTCTCCGCGCTTTATTCAGGATCGTTTACATTTCCTCTACACTTACGTCAATAGTAGACTAAGGTATCAGATATCCTTATTTTAAAGACCCCTGTCCACAGAACGACTTTCTTCGATGGGTCATATTCAGTCGAAGCGATTGTGAATTGCCTTACCGGTTGATACTCGTATTAGACGCTCAGCTTCGCTAACTTTTTTAAATAACGTGTTAAAATGTTATATTTATCACTCTTGCTGAGCTGCTATATCTCAATCCTGTTATTATTATATATCTAGATATGTATTTATATGTAATTAGTTTGTATATACGTTTATTATTTTTATATAATTGTATGTATCTATTAGGTTTATCTTTTATCCCAATTTTCTATTGTGTTTTTCCCAATTAATTTAATTATTATTTTGTAATTTTTAAGTGCTCATTTATGGTATATGTATTTATTGGGTTGTATGTATGTTTATTTGTTTGTATGTTTGTTTGTTTGTGTGTTTGTTTGTTTGTACGTTTTTTAAGTGCGTCCTACAACCTAAACGGCTTGATGGATTTTGATAAATGAGGTATCATTGGATTCGTCATGATCAAGAGACTGCTAAATATATGAAGTGATATATGGATATATGAAGTGTCAAGAAAACTAATATGGCGGCTTACATCTGCCATATTGTAATTCCGACGGAACAAAAAATGACCAAAACTTATCGAGTGTGGTTTCAAAATATATCCCTGAAATTTGCTAACCCCGTGCCTAATTTCACCAAATCAGTTCAGCCGTTTAAGTGTGAAGAAGTAACAAACATACACACACACCCTTATATACATACAAACTTTCGGCTATATAATATTCGTGTGATTATTTTTGCGGGAGGCCCGCTCATATTCTATCATTTTGTTCGCAAAAGGGTTTTTTCTATTTTATAATTGGATCAATGTTTTCAAATAGAGCATGGGATTATGTCGGTTGCTGAAAGCTCTTGCGACCATAATACAAAATAATTTGTTATTTGCGCTAAGGCTTCACCACATTCAAGAATGATGACGTAAGCTACGGTAAAATAACTGGAAGATGTAGCTATGACAAGTTCCAGTTAAGTGCGGTATAACCATCATTTGAATGTTGTTTAACTTCAGCTAAAGTGCAACTGAACGTTACTATGTAATTAGCACATTACATTTCTACTTAAAACTAGGTCATCGTCACGGCGCGTCAACAACACTTGCTCATTTAGTATTTCCTTTGAACTCAACATGTAGCTACTGCAGAAGTTAGGTATAACACCTAAGTAACCCTGTTTAATAAACTTGACAGTTATCTGCACGTGACAGGTGGAAATTTGACAATCCGACTTATTTCTGTGGATATTTTATCTGTACGCCACAAATTACACTCGCCGTCCATAACCATTTTAAAAGCTTTTGCTTAACTTCACTTGTATCTATCGATGTATGTATTTTGTCTGTCCTGGAATCTTGCAATTCAAATTTCGAGCACTTCCCGATTAGTTATCTGGCTGAAACTTTTAGGGTAGCTCACAAACCGATGACAATGCAAAAAAAAAAGTTAAAGTTCGTCTGGATGAAAACATTAGGAGCGGTAAATTATTCTCGATTGTAATTTGTTTTTGGCTTACTGTACAGTACTGCACTTTTATATCTATACAGAATGTTTGGTAGAGGGTTAGCCAAACGTGGTGCGCGTGTAGTTTTTGGCTTACTGTACAGTACTGCACTTTTATATCTATACAGAATGTTTGGTAGAGGGTTAGCCAAACGTGGTGCGCGTGTAGTTTTTGGCTTACTGTACAGTACTGCACTTTTATATCTATACAGAATGTTTGGTAGAGGGTTAGCCAAACGTGGTGCGCGTGTAGTTTTTGGCTTACTGTACAGTACTGCACTTTTATATCTATACAGAATGTTTGGTAGAGGGTTAGCCAAACGTGGTGCGCGTGTAGTTTTTGGCTTACTGTACAGTACTGCACTTTTATATCTATACAGAATGTTTGGTAGAGGGTTAGCCAAACGTGGTGCGCGTGTAGTTTTTGGCTTACTGTACAGTACTGCACTTTTATATCTATACAGAATGTTTGGTAGAGGGTTAGCCAAACGTGGTGCGCGTGTAGTTGGATCTATTTGGAAAATAAAAAAAACAAGTGTTTTTCTCGACACTCCAAAGGCGTGGAGAACTATTTAGGTATTGTGAGGATCTAAAAGGGACTTGAGTAGACCAAAAATACATAAGAGAAAAAAAAACAAAAAAAAAAACGACAAACATACACGAAAAAGAATTGTATGGTTAGTGTCAAAATTTCTAAAATATAATAAGAATTTATAATAATCTAGTTTTTCCGCCCGCACTTCGTACGCGCAGACTAAGAAAGAAAGAAAGTTTTTATTGGCACAACAAATAAAATATAAAAAAATTAACATGTACATTATAAGCTACGCGAGTGTAACAAAAGGGCCAGTGCTCAGCAAAAATGTCCAGTGCTAGATACTGGACGCTGGTATTCAGAAAGGCCCCACGTGGTTGATGTTAAAATTAGGTGCGAATTTATTTAAAATACATAAAGGGTTATATCATACATATATATTCATAATAATAATAATAATACAAATACGTATAGATATAAAAATAATAAATACTCTCAAGTAATTAAATAACATAAATAAGCATAAATAAGCAACAATAAGCATATACACTTACTTAGAAAACAAGACACATAAATTAATTTTACAGAATTATAATGGGTTTTTTCAGTGGCATTCGAATGGCATGGCAAATAGAAGAAAAATCTGCCAGTAGGTAGCGAAATTATTTTATGGTTAAAACACGTGACTACCTTAAAAATATTGTGAAATTATCCCTGAACTTGGAAAATAAAATTAAAGTGAACAAAGGATCGAAAAAAAAAGTACAAAAAATAGGGTAAGTAACGAATTATGTAGGTACTAAGAAAATAGTTATATTGACAAATTATAGACACCAATAAAAAGGCAGATTAAAAAAAACTTTGATTGTTATGTTTGTCTCATATGAATGACATTTCAATATCTACAAACTAAAAACTTTGATTGTTATGTTTGTCTCATATGAATGACATATCAATATCTACAAACTAAAAACTTTGATTGTTATGTTTGTCTCATATGAATGACATATCAATATCTACAAACTAAAAACTTTGATTGTTATGTTTGTCTCATATGAATGACATATCAATATCTACAAACTAAAAACTTTGATTGTTATGTTTGTCTCATATGAATGACATATCAATATCTACAAACTAAAAACTTTGATTGTTATGTTTGTCTCATATAAATGACATATCAATATCTACAAACTAAAAACTTTGATTGTTATGTTTGTCTCATATGAATGACATATCAATATCTACAAACTAAAAACTTTGATTGTTATGTTTGTCTCATATGAATGACATATCAATATCTACAAACTAAAAACTTTGATTGTTATGTTTGTCTCATATGAATGACATATCAATATCTACAAACTAAAAACTACTATCATCACTATTATTACACTAATGTTTATCGTGAAACAAGCATCCGATGTTCTTCTACGATATTAAAAACCAATGCAAATGTAGGTATAGCACCAACGCTCTTGATGTTTTTTGACAGACTTGTTATTTCGTTCCCATGGCAACCACAGACCATTCTGTGATGGCAACCATTCCTTACAGTGAGTATCAACATTTTCTAGTTTTCCCGCGTAAACTAAAAATTTTCCGGAATAAAAAGTATCCTATGTTTTATTCTAGGGAATAAGTTGTCTCCATTCTAAATTTCATCAAAATCCGTCCATTCTTTATCATGTGAAAGCTACCCAAACAAACAAACAGACAAGGTTTAATTTTACATATTGGTAAGGATTACAAATACAATGTTAAAAAAATATAACCCCTATCGTTTTATTTTGTTTTCCTGATAGATCCACCTACACGCTCACCACGTTTGGGTGAACCTCTAACAAACACCTAGTATATCAATACCACATTCATATTATTAATGTCGTTTCATATCGAAATTGTCAGCTTGTCACATTTATACAGGAGAACAGGAGCCAGAACTGTAGATGATGCCTGTAGCACCTATAGACGTATAGTCGGTTCGCAAAACCTGCTGCAGGTAGTGTGACCTTCGTTTCAAAACGTGAACAATTTATCTGGTTTATTAAAATCTGACAAAAAACTTGAACATTATGAGCTTGCTCTAAAATGACAGTTTTCGTGGATCGGCGTGATTTATTATCATTAAAATACAAAACATTATTTAGAATGGCTGGTTGAAGCGTTTTTTTTTTATAAGCTTTTATTTAACTTGTATGTTTAACTGTCTGTCCTGGAATCTTGCAATTTAAATTTCGAGCACTTCCCTATTAGCTATCTGGATGAAACTTTCCGGGTAGCTCATAAATCGAAGACAATGTATATAAAAAAAAAAAAGTGACAATGAATTTAAAAAATAAATAAATAATATATTAAAAAAGTTTTTTTTTTTTACTTGTTCCAAGTTAGTCCGAATAGCTTTTCCGCAAAGCTAACCGTGAAGTATTTTACAAAGAGTACCTAGGATACTGCTTATAAGAAGTAGGCGATGCATCAGCGACACCCAACATAGATTACACATGTATAGGTACGCGGTAGAGATATATACTACTATCTTATTCGATGTTATAACCACTTCCAATCAGGAGGGCGGTATGTGTATTTGCTACATATACAAAATAACTAAATATAGAGGTTGTCTCCTGACAATATACAGAAAAACACATAAAATTGTACCAGCGCATTAATAATAGTATAGTATAGTACAGTACAGTACATTACAGTATAGTACAGCACAGCACAGCACAGCACAGCACAGCACAGCACAGCACATCGAATCACAGCACAACACACTTCAGTACAGTACAGTATAGCACAACACAGCACACACAGCACAGTACAGTACAGTACAGCACAGCACAGCACAGTACAGCACAGTACAGTACAGTACAGTACAGTATAGTATGTATAATAATAGTTTAGTCTGAAAAAAGGCATTTACACAAAGTGGCAAGAAGTTTAATTTTGCTTTTAAATAATTAATGATTTTGAAATAATTAATGTAATCACCAACCACTTCAGACATAAGATCTCAATAAGGAGTAAATTCAAATGAACCCAAAATAGTAGGAGTTTTATTATTTGATTGTTGAGTTCCTGAGACAAGCTTCTGACTCCATCATCAGACCAGCTCAATGGTACCTACCAATTTGTGTGTGTGCAAGATTCCATTTTTATAGACATCGTGTCATTGTAGTTAAAAATTGAGTTACAAGATTTGTCTCACACTTAGGTCCGTGCATCATACCCCTTTTTCTGTTCAACATGGTTTAGTTTTTATTGTTTGCAATTACTCGTACATAAGGGTTATTCTAGTCCCTACAGTAGTTACATTTTGTGTACCTATTATACATTTAGTTCATCCACACCAATTTATAAAAGTGAAAATTTGTCGGTCTGTTCGTTTATTTGTTGGTTCGTTTATAGTTTGTTTGTTTGGGGCTTTCACGCGATAACGGCTGGACGAATTTTGATAAAATTTGGAATGGAGATAACTGGAAAAAAAGGATACTTTTTATCCCGGAAAATGATAAGTTTCCAGGGTAAAACTGGAAAATATTGATTATTCGCTGTAAGGAACGGTGCCATGGAAACGAAATAATAACAAGTCGTCAATAACTAACTTAAAAGCTAAGAAAACACGCCTGCCCTGCCAAAAAATAGGTTTTGCCAATAAATTATGCACTGTTGGAATGTGCTATATCAAGACCTTCAATTTGTTTTGTTTTCGAGTTATTAAGTTGTGCCTTATAGAAGCAATAAATTAAGGTTTAAAAAGAAAATTGAAAACATGCCTATGTTACTCGGGAGGATGTAAGGATTCTAACGATACCCCATACGTCTAAATCTGTTGAGGCATTTAAAAAATATGGTGGAATAAAGAAACTCATATACATAGATACATACATACATACATACATACATACATACATGAATGCTAAAAACAATACACTTCTTTTTAGGGCAGTCGTGTAAAAAGCATCAAGAGCGTATGTGCTATACTTTTGCATTGGTTTTCAATATCCTAGAAGAACATAGGACGTTTATTTTCGCAACAAACTGAAGTCCCCGAAAGCTAGTAAGTGATATAAGACATCATCATCATCAGCAGCACGTTAGTTTGTAAACCAATATCATCCTCATCAGCGTTTCTCGTCCCACTGCTATTATGCTGTATCACTTAACTTGTTGGTGTAAAAATAAGAAGAAACACATGTAACATTTATACCGACTGAAGCATGCAGCTCCTATCAAGCCATTCGCCTCGGCCCTGTGCCAATCCGACCCAGACTCGACCAGAGATCGCGCACGCGCGCTCTGCCATGATAGATCAGTCAGTAGCGTGCCATTCAGTTTTCGCCGACCCCCCGTGCTTCTGGATAAGTCGCAGGTACAAAATCAAACGACGGACTAGTGTTGTATCTAGTTGCAGGGTGTAAGCACTTTTGCATATTTACCAAAAAATGCCAATATGGACTCTACAATGGTAGTACTATGCATACTAATATATAAAAGTGAAACGTTGTCAGTTAGTTTGTTTGTTTGGGGAGCTTTCACGCGATAACGGCTGGACGGATTTTGATGAAATTTGGAATGGAGATAGCTTTTACCCTGGAATAAAACATAGAATCTTTTTATCCCGGAAAATTGAAATTTTCCATGGGATAACTGGAAAATGTTGATTACTCGCTGTAAGGAACGGTTGCCATGGAAACGAAGAGAGAATGACAAGAGCATTGGTGCTATACCTATTTTTGCATTGGTTTTTAATGCCCTAGAAGAACATAGGATGTTTTTTTTCACGATAAACAGTACTCTACGCGGACGAAGTCGCAGGCAAGAAAGCTAGCCTGTCTGAGAAGGAAAAAATATTTTTTTAGTTGAAATATTAATAATGTCGAATGATTTACTTATTTCATGTCATTATTTTGTACTAGCTGTGCCCGTGGCTTTGCCACCATGCGAGCATTTCATTTAAAAGTAGCCCATACGTGATATTCCAAGACTAAAACCACCTATAAAGTACAATATATTACATTTCTACAAAATTCCTTGAGCCGTCAAAAAGTTTTTGTCGATTGCTCAACTTCTTCTCATCGGATTGAAATACCCAGTACACCAGTTTTTAAGTTAAGCCCTATGCTAACCAACAGTGAAAACCGCATCGCAATCGACCCAATGTTTTTACCGTGATGCGCGAACATAGAGATAAACAGAGAGACACGATTTAAAAAAATGTTATATGATGATTCGATAGCCTATTTTAAATACTCTAGACCATTTTTTTAAATTATCTTGATTGTACAGATTTTTTGGTTCTTAATGCTTTATTATAAGTATAAATTATAGTTTTTTTCTATGTTCTTGCATTTAAAAGCTGAAACTAACTCGAGGCAGGAATTTTTCTATGACTTTTCTTTTGACTGGTGGAAGCCCTCGTGACAAGGGACTAACTTCTGAAAACCAATATTAAGTAGTTTTATGAACGGCGATGAGGTATCGCGAATCGAACCCGGGACAATGGCAAGAATTAACAAACGTTGGCTCCGACAACGACCACAATCAGCCCAAAAACAAATGGTGGAATAGTTGTGCTGTAAGGATGTCCTGATCACCAAGTTGTGTTGTGTTGTGTAACTTGTGTATAGAATAAGAGCATAAGAAAATATTAAAGCACCTCTATGTTCTGTTTATACTTTTTTGGTGAGAAGACGTCGAATTTGACAAAACTTTTGTTTTAGATGTCTTAACATCGTTCGTATACTGATCTAGCAGAATAAAAGTGTCAACTTAATAATTGTACTTAGTATGTATGTTTCTTAATTTTTTGTTTTTAACCATGTATTAAAAATTGCAGTCGTTAGATATTTAGTTTTTTATTCCAAACTCCTTTCAGTTTTAAAAGTCCTTATTTTGATTTTTCTACCACAAACACACGAGCACATCTTTATAAATTCTGATATTTACTCCAAACTCCTTTCAGTTTTGAAAGTCCCTATTTTGACTTTTGTACCATAGTAAAGTAAACGAGCAAACGTATAAGTAAAGAGTGCGCGCTGGTCGACCAACAAACGCTTTGCTTTCCCTGTCTTGGTATTTATATACTCTTTGGTCTCGGCCAACACTCGGTTACCGCCTTACTTCACCTGTCGTCACCTGGCTGGCTATGTGTCCTGCCTGTGGTCCTGCCAAACTCTATTTTAGTCACATAATAAAATACTTGACGTCACCGACATCCAAAACATCTGCATCAGCACGACCCCGAGCATTATTCCCGCGGCGCTTGTCATGGCGCTCACGTACGCTGATTACATCGCGAAGGTCGAGGCTCCTAGTTCTGCATGTATCTATTGTCACAGATAAATAAGCGGCCTTTAAGGCTTGTTTCACGAAAAGTGAGGCCATGTTCAAGCTTACCTTGCAGTTTAATTTACTAATTTTAAGCACTTTAGAGTTAGTTTCTCTGCTTTTAACTAATGTCAATGTTAGACTGATAAAAAAGCTTATAAACAAATTGACAAGACCTTTGCCAGATATAGTATACAAAGAGTATATTAGTATACAATACAATGTTACAAATATTGTGTTCCGGCACAAAATAAATAATAGTAGTACTTTCCAGTTTGAAGAAATAGTTTCTAGCAAATGATAATACTATATTGGACTATACTATAGGAGCCAAACAGGAACCTTATTCCCTACTAGCTGTACCTGCGGCTTTGCACGTGTGGCTATTTCTCTAGGATAAAATTATTCTATGTGCTATTCAAAGACCTAAAAAAAGGAAAATACCAACATTTGATCAAAATTCCATCAGCCGTCAAAAAGTTTTATCGATTTCTCGGCTTCTACTCATCGGATTGAGATACCAAATACCCCAGTTTTTCAGTCAAACCTAGGTCAAACCCTAAGCTATCCAACAGTGACAACCGCATCGCAATCAGTACAGTAGTTTTTACGTGATGCGCGAACAAACATACAGACAAACAAACAAACAAACAGAAAGCCACATTTAAAAAACCCTTGTTGTGTAGCTTATGTTACCGAAACCATATTTTTTTAGTTATTTTCTTTGTACGTACTTTTTCGTACTTATTGCTTATTTGTAAGTACTAGCGTAACCGTCCGTGTGGACTACAGTTTATCGCGAAATAAGCATTCTATGTTCTTCTAGGATATTAAAAATGGAATAGTAGGCAGAACACCAGCGCTCTTGATGTTTTTTGACAGACTTGTTATTTCGTTTCCATGGCAACAGTTCCTTATAGCAAGTAATCAACATTTTCCAGTTTTCCCGTGGAAAATTACAATTTTCCGGGATAAAAAGTATCCTATGTTTTATTCTAAGGTATAAGCTATCTCCATTCCAAATTTCATCAAAATCCGTCCAGCCGTTATTTCGTGAAAGCTCCCCAAACAAACAAACATACAAACAAACAAACAAGCAAACAGACAATTGCCTGAAATCTCCGATAAGTTTCACATCTATTCCTCCATATAAACCTCTCGTTCCCTCTGTGCTGGAATTAAGGGTGCCGTTGTGAGCTCCAGAACTTCTTCTTTCCAACAATGTGCCTGATCTTTATTTTAGTACGGACTTTCCGCGCTGCAGACACTTTTGTGATATTTACTTGTTTTCGCCTTTTTTATTTAATTTACTTTGTAGATTTTTGTAAACTTTTTCATATCAAAGCGAAAGTTCTCAATGTTTAAAACAACACCCAAATCAATTTGCTACCCTATCTAAATTGCGAGTTTTAGATTTAGAGAGAATTAGAGATCACAAAAACATCAATTTTGCTGATTTTGATCTGTGCGTCCTGCCTCCTTCCCCTCAGTCTTTTGTCAAAAATTCAATTTTTACATAATTGTGCTGACTATATAAGCTAAAAATAAAACCAAAAATTGATCTCTGGAGCTTATAGTTACAGAGTTATAAAAGCGAGTCGATGTGATCCTTTTCGTTACAGTCGCTCTTTTAGTCGTCGTACCCCGTATGTATCGGAGTGATTTTAAAGGCGTTTCACGTCATAACTCGTTGAATAATGTTGAGATTGTACCTAATAACCAGAAGCTTCTTATGAACAGAACATTCACCAATTCGACTTTTTTAATAATTTGTTTGTTGTTTATTCACAGAATTGACATCGGAAATCTGAAGATGTAAAAATGTTGAGGAAAACTTGTACTAGAGGTCCACACTTTATCATAACTGGTTGTAATCAATTTTTTAATCAAGTTTGGGGCTACCCCGGCATGTCTCACGGTCTCTTCCGATACGGATTCTCACCTGAACATATTGTCTATACTTATATGTACCTACATCTATACCTACTCGTCTTTGCGTACATTTTGAGCGCGTATAAGGCCTATCTGCCTCCTTAATTATATACAAGCTGCGCTCCGCAGCCTTGCCCGCGTGGGCAGTTTTCTAACCCCGTTCAGCCACTCAGGGAGTGAGTTTCGAAAAAAAACCTCCTTAGTGCACCTCTATTTTTACACGACTGCCCAAAGAAAGGAGTGTATTGTTTTTAGCATTCAAATATTTTTGTATGTATGTAAGATTATTCTAACCTCGAGCAAAGCACTGGTCACCGAGCCCATCAAGACAACAGCCACATCCGGGGTGCGGGGGTTGGAATGCGGGGTGTTCCGCACGAATACCTTGATAAACAGTTTCATTCTAGGCCTAGTGAGCTTACCAATTCCACCAAACCGTCACTGGGTCACAGAAATTCATACGTGTACCATATTTCAACTTAATCAGTCTAGTAGATTTGGGGAGAATTGACAGTGGCAGACAGACAGACAGACACACGAGTGGTCCTTTATGGGTTTTATATGTTTTATGGTCCATTGTTTTCATTTGAACTTACGGAACTCTAAAAATACAGAGTTTCAGTCTCTCGAAGAAATGAGGCATCGTATAAAAGTATTCCTGAAGAAGAACTATGATAGCTAAGAACACTGCTTGCGATGAGATTGTGCTCGATTTATTCTTGTAGAGCACGTGCATTATGTCATAACAGAAATACATAGTTATGTAATATGTTTTTTTTTTCGAATTCACTTACTGCAAAATCCATACCAATATATAAAAGTGAAACGTTGTCTGTTCGTTTGTTTATTTGTTTGTTTGTTTGTTTGGGGAGCTTTCACGCGATAACGGAAAAAGCGATAAAATTTTCACGGGAAAAGAGGAAAAACTGGTCAAATGTTGATTACTCGCTGTAAGAAACGGTTGCCATGGAAACAAAATAACAAGTATATCAAAAAAACATCAAGAGTGGTGCCACAGAATACCTAATAATACAACGTAGTGGTGCTATTGCATTGGTTTTTAATATCCTAGAAGAACATAGGATGCTTTTTTTCGCGATAAACTGTAGTCCGCGCGGACGAAGTCGCGGGCGGGAAAGCTAGTAAGTAATGTACTCGTATATTCACTTACTTCACTTTAATTCTGCATTTATTTACTGATCTAGGTACATGTAAAGTGTGTACATGTAGAGTCGTTATTCTTTATGGGTAGCGCGATAAAGGGTCACACAAAACCGGCATAGTCATTGAATAAGTAGTAGTGCATGTTACGCATATCGGCCTTGACGATAGTTATCTGTGTGATATGGGTTTGTTTACGCACAAGTCACTGTTTCAAAAAAAGGAGTAATGAGCTGCATTCTAGGACGAGTTGTGTGAACGAGCACATGATGTAATTCGTACAGGAAAACCTGAGCAATGTCAGTTATACTTATAATATATAGTAAGTGACAATTGAAGATTAATCCATACCAATATATAAAAGTGAAACGTTGTCTGTTTGTTTGTTTGTTTGTTTGTTTGGGGAGCTTTCACGCGATATCAGCTGGACGGATTTTGATGAAATTTAGAATGGAGACAGCTTATAACCCTTGAATAAAACATAGGATACTTTTTATCCCGGAAAATTGAAAGTTTACGCGGGAAAACTGGAAAATGTAGATTTCTCACTATAAGGAACGGCTGCCATCACAGAATGGTCTGTGGTTGCCATGGAAATGAAATAACAAGTCTGTCAAAAAACATCAAGAGCATTTGGTGCTATACCTGCTTTTGCATTGGTTTCTAATATACTAGAAGAAAATGAGATACTTTTTATTTTGAGATAAACAGCAGTCCGCGCGGACGAGGTCGCGGGCGGGAAAACTAGTATTAAAATATCTGTCTGGTGGGGCACTGTCTTAACGTCACATAAAAGTAAGCTAATAACTACAAGCCCGACTACTGGAAGGTAACGCTCTAAAAAGAATGAAATAAAAATATTCTCATGTGAAATTGTAATAATACATATTCTTAGTTACTAGTAGTAGTAGATGTTTAGAGGGTAGCCGTGGTCATATGCCACATACTCTAACAAAACAATACGTTCAAACAGTAGTAAGCGATCATAAGCTTTATGGCGTGTGACCATGACCACGGCATCCTCTGAACTTCACTATAAATATGTAGGTATTATTAAAATGAAATTACAATTCCAGATGAGAATATTTTCATGTGTTATAGTTTTTGTAGCGTGCAATGGAGAGAGCTATGCTTGGAGTTTCAATACGAAAGTTTATAAGAGTGCGTGTTACCAGTAATGACATACGGCACTGAGACGTGGTGGCTAACTATTGGTCTCATTCACAAGATCAAAGTCGCTCAGCGTGCAATGGAGAGAGCTATGCTTGGAGTTTCACTACGTGATAAGATCTGTAACGAGGAAATCCGTCGAATAACCAATGTTATCGACAAAGCTCTCAGAAGTTGCAAGTTGAAGTGGCAAAGGGCAGGCCATTTAGTTCGTAGAACCGACAACCGCTGGGGAATAAGGAGAAGTGTAGGGACACACGATGGACGGACAACATTGTAGAGGAAGTAGGTGGCTGGAGGCGGCACAAGATCGCTCGTTATGGCGCTCTTTGTGGGAGGCCTATGTTCAGCAGTGGACTTCTAAAGGCTGACATGATGATGATGATGATGATGATACTTTTGAATCGAATTCACAAAAGGAGACGGTTATATGTTCGGCTGTATGTATGTTTTTATTTATTTTTTATTTTTTTATGTATGTCTGTCAATATCTCCGTCAATTATGGACCGATTTTAAAAATTATTTTTTTGTTTAAACGTGTATACTTCCCAAATGGTCCCATATAAATTGTATCAAAATTGGTTCAGCAGTTTTTCGAGAATAAATAGTTTTGTTGAGTAAATCTATTCGATTTTGAGTTTATATTGCTTTTATTTTGTGTTTATCTCTGAGATTTCTAAATCGATTTAGATGGTTGTTTTTTTTATTCAAAAGGTTAAACTTTCTGTGTAGTCCCATACAAATTTCAACAAAATTGGTTTAGTAGTTTTATTATAAAATCGATTTGTTTTATAGTTAATGTTCTCTAATGTCTTGGGATTTATGAACTGAATTAGATTTTACGTGAGTAAGATAACCTCTAGTGTGGTACTGTATAAATTTCATCAAAATTGGTTTAGTAGCTTTAAACAAGCTTTAATTTAATTCTTTGTGTAATAATGTTTAGGACTGGATTGCAAGTCAATTTTGAATAATTTAAGGACGTCCAAAGATGCTGAAGTTTTGCACATGGGTGTAGTTCTGATGACAATTAAAAACTACAGTAGTAGTAGTAGTAGTAGTAGTAGTAGTAGTAGTAGTAGTAGTAGTAGTAGTCACCTTCAAAAAACTCTTATCTTATGTTGTGTTTATGCATTGTTATTACGTTGGTAATTTCGAAAAAGTGATACTGTTCTGGCTCAATTGTAAATTATTTCATTCTTTTTAGTTGTTGTTTACAAAAAAACATTTTTATTATGAAGTCGTTTTTTTTTGGGAAAATATTTTATGAGAGGGTGTTTTTTCAGTAAAAGTTTTTTTAGTTGTTGAACTTACTTTTTATATAAATTATTCCTAATTATCGGGATCATGCAAGCAAAGCCGCGAGCAACAGCTAACATTTTATATATTTAATTGTGCGTTTTAATTCATTTCATTTGATGCCCAAAATAGCTTATTTTTTTAAAGTATGTTACTTTATGTCCTCTAGAGGGCGCTTTACTAAAGTTAATGTGACGTCACGCTCACGTAGCCTGTGACCAGCGGATGGTCAAGATTCTTCTAACTATACCTCATATGTCAAATTATGACCACATCATCGCTTTCCATGATATCGTGATCAATCGATTGCCTAGACCGAAACAAAAAATAAAATAAAAAGTTTAGAAGTTATGAGAGATCAGAAAAACATACATACATACATACAGGTCAAAATCATAACCCTCGTTTTTGCTGCGCTCTAGTAAAAAAAAAGGTGGTAAAAACTGGACACTGCCTACCGAATGCAAAGCGATTTTCTCCGTTAGAAAGCTTATAATCCGTGCTTAGTATTGCAAATGCGAAATAATGTGTGCAAGTATGTTTGTTACCTTATAGAACGAATGGACGATGATGTCAACGGATTTTGATGAGTTTTTTTTTTTTTTTTTTAATAACGAGATATCCCGGAAATTATATACGGGGGTAAAACCGTGGGGCCTAGGAAGTCAAGAAATGTGAGGGACTCCACAACAGCCAGACTAGACAATAACAGCAGTAGCTCACTCGTCAGCTAGCAAACTCCATATTGTTACTTGGCTTTTCTTACTTAATATGTTCTAAGAAGACTGGATTGGAGATATGTAATAGCTTTCATTGGGAGAGACCTGAGCTCAGCAGTGGTCAAAGTGAGATAGATGTGACTCTATAGGGAAGGTTCTGCTGAGCAGTTGAACTTCATACATTTTCCTCTAACAATGCTTATAATACACAAGCGGCAGTCCCGCCACATTCGTAACCCTTTGCAAACGCAATTGAATATGAAAGCTATACGCTGCTTCACATAACGCGTTGCCAGCTCAAGTTCACGTGTGGCCGGGAGTTAACGCAAGCAGCATCAAACAAACCCCACATAATAAACTGATAACCAGTCGTTCATACTACATGATGGTGGTTTCCAGGTTGCAAACATTATTTTTGGTTAAAAATGTGATGGATGACCAAACAATTAATAAATGTTAATCAAATGTGTTCACAGAGATTCTGTGGTTCAAGAAATCGACACCGGTCATTGTGATCAAGAAGAACTTGTGAGGGTTATTTTAGTATACGTGAAACATTGAAATAAAATAATAATACTGCGCTCAAGAGTAGTGATTATTGCAACAGAATGGCCACTGTGCAGTAGCTTATTTTATGTACCCTTGACCATTTATTTTTCCCTTCTTTGACCCTTGTTTGTACAGACATTTTCATTCATATTGCTTTATTAGTATAGATATTAGAAGGCTATGCATACTAGCCGGTTGTCTTTGGTTTTGCTCGCGTTTGATCTTTGTTTGGTTATGTCAGAACTATTATATACTAGTTTTCCCGCCCGCGAGTTCGTACGCGCGGACTACTGTTTATCGCGAAAAAAACCATCAAATTTTCTTCTAGGGTAGGTATTAAAAATATTTTCCCAAAAAAAAAAAAAAAGACTTCATAATAAAAATGTTATTTTGTAAACAACTACTAAAAAGATGATATAATTTACAATTGAGCCAGAACAGTATCACTTTTTCGAAATTACCAACGTAATAATAATGCATAAATACAACATAAGATAAGAAAGAGTTTTTTGAAGGCGGTGCCAAGCTGAGCCATAATTATTAATATGGTTGAGCTTATTCAAAAAAGATAATGTCTTAAACGGCTTGATGAGCTACATAAAATAATAAGCTTTACATGTAATTATCTACAAAAACTTTATCATTTACTAGATTGCTGTATTCATGTCAATCGGTTTGTGGACGTGCGAAAGTCAAAATCTGCTCGTGTGAGTCTCTTGTTTTGTCTCTTCTGCGTTTCGTGTTTTGTATGAGGGTGCGTCATAGACAAATGCATATTACTTCGTACGTAGATAGGTATGCATTAATTTTTTAAAGATATTAGATATAAATGATGCCTGGGTTTGGCACCGCCTTCAAAAAACTCTTTCTTATCTTATGTTGTATTTATGCATTATTATTACGTTGGTAATTTCGAAAAAGTGATACTGTTCTGGCTCAATTGTAATTATTTTATTCTTTTTAGTGGCTGTTTACAAAATAACATTTTTATTATGAAGTCGTTTTTTTTTTGGGAAAATATTTTATTTTTTTATTTTTAGTGGCCTAAGAAAACATTGGAAAGAATATATGCCAAAGAAAATAGTAGACACTCAGTGAATAAAACCTGCATATACTCGTATAACAACTGAATTAGTTTTGTCCATTTTCCATCATTTTGATGTTGCGTTCCTGTGACTACCTTCCGGCTCCATCATCAGACCCTGAAAACCACATAACACCGGAGAACTCATCAAGACAAACCAAATGAGCCCAAACTCGAAGGAGTTCCATCATTTTGTTGTTGAGTTCCTGTGACTATCTTCCAGCTCCATCATCCCTGGATACCACATAAAACCAGAGAACTCACCAAGACAAACCAAATGAGCCCAAACTCGAAGGGATTCCATCATCCGATTGTGTAGTTCCTTTATATACTACTACTACTACTACTGTAGTTTTTAATTGTCATCAGAACTACACCCATGTACAAAACTTCAGCATCTTTGGACGCCCTTAAATTGTTCAAAATTTATTTGCAATCCAGTCCTAAACATTATCACACAAATAATTAAATTAAAGCTTGTTTAAAGCTAATAAACAAATCTTGATGAAATTTATACAGTACCACACTAGAGGTATTCTTACTCAAGTAAAAACAATCATATAATTCAGTTCAGAAGTCCCAAGATATTAGAGAACATTAACTATAAAACAAATTGATTTCATAATAAAACTACTGAACAAATTTTGATGAATGTATGGGACTACATAGAAAGTTTACCCTTTTGAATAAAAAAAACAACCATCTAAATCGGTTGAGAAATCTCAGAGATAAACACAAAATGAAGGCAATATAAACACAAAATCGAATGGATTTACTCAACAAAACTATTTATTCTCGAAAAACTGCTGAACTAATTTTGATACAATTTATATGGGACCATTTGAAAAGTATACCCTTTCAAACAAAAAAAATAATTTTAAAATCGGTCCACAATTGACGGAGATATCGACCGACATACATAAAAAAAAACATACATATAACCGTCTCCTTTTGTGAAGTCGATTAAAAAACCAATGCAAAAGTAGGATACCACCAATGCTCTTGATGTTTTCACAGACTTGTTATTTCGTTTCCATGGCAACTACAGACCATTCTGTGATGGCAGCCGTTCCTTACAGTGAGTAATCAACATTTTCCAGTTTCCCCTTTTAAACTTGCAATTTTCTAGGATAAAAAGTTTTTTTTTATTCCAGCTATCTCCATTCTAAATCCGTCCAGCCATTATCGCGTGAAAGCTCCCCAAACAAACAAGCAAACAAACAGACAACGTTTCATTTTTATATATTGGTATGGATTTTGGCAGCCCTATTACTATACACACATTTGGTGCGTGTACAAACGTCATCTGTTTATATGGAGAGTAGGAGGTTTTATATCAATGCGGTTGTATGGAGTGTCCGTGATGCAGGATTAATATTGAGATTAAACATAAAGTTAGTGTAAAACCACACGTGTAATTTAACCTGCGGTTGTCTCGATTGCTACAAATTCCCGCGACGCGGCGCCGGGAGAACCGCTCGTGTAGTAAAGGCCTAAACGTAGGTACATTAAAGGTTAATTAGATACTGTCAACGTACCCACGAGGAGGATATTTACCAGACGCTGCATCGGAAGCAGATCACCCTGACTTTTCTTCTATCGCTTAAAATCTGTTATCTTGATTGGCTGCTTTCCTAGCCAATCGTATCACATCGCATAACCAGAACTGCGCGGCCAGCAAAGGCGTACTCGTACAGGTTATACCAGAAATCGCTTTGTTATTGTACGTCTGACAGTTAATTGCGATTCTAAATACAAAGGTCACGGCAGTTGCGCAGACGTTTTTTTAGACGTTTTCTGACCTCAGGGTGAACCAGTTGTGTTGGGTCTTCATCTGTCAATAAAAATGAATAAATAGAGGTGGTTGCAATAAATTGAGCTTCTTCTTTTGCAGTAATCATTTTTTGGGTGTACCTTATGAATTTTCCGATTAAAATTTACATACGAGTTATACTCAAACAAATGTACGCAGACAGCGATCATTCAGTTTTTCGCTTTTCCTTATCATTATATTATTACAATTACAAATATTATATCAGAATATTTGAAAGCACGTTCGGTTTCGATTCCTGATTCCTGCATAGAGACAAAATGATTGCTAGAAACAAACAGCAAATCTAGATTTATTAAAAACCACGTTTCTTTCTCATTTTAAAAGCTTTTATTTAACTTCACTTGTATGTATCTATGTATGTATGTATTTTGTATGTCCTGGAATCTTGCAATTCAAATTTCAAGCAATTCCCGATTAGCTATCCGGCTGAAACTTTCAGGGTAGCTCACAAACCGATGACAAAGCCATAAAGAAAGAAAAAAAGAAAAAAGTTTTTTTATTAAATTTAATAGTTTTATAGCGAAAATGCAACAATTTAAAAAAACACTTAAAAATGTAATAAGTGAATGAACAATTAAAAAAATACCTTTTTTTTGGGAAGATAGTAGTGTTTTTTTTATATCATAAAAAGTGGCATTCATTCGGAAAAGCTTTCTTTTTATTTTTATTTTTTAATTTGTACTTATTTAGAATGCATTGTCATCGAATTGTGAGCTACCCTGAAAACTTAAGCTGGATAGCTAATCGGGAAGTGTTCGAAATTTGATGAGCAAGATTCTACCCTGAACTACAGACAGACAGTCAGTCAAACAGACAGACAGACAAACAAGAAAGTGACTTAATAAAAACGTGGTAAAATAATGACCGCCAAGTACGTGTCTGGCCTCGCAATCAATCAATCAATCAATCAATCATTTATTTATTTGCTAGAATACATTAACGAAGAGTCTCATAGAATTGCGCATTCCTCGCGATTATTGTTCTCCTGGACAGTACCTTTAATTTGGTGTAACTTTTCGTATATTTAGTGTGTCACTAGAGTTCCACTCATCAGCATCATGTTAGCCTTTAGAAGTCCACTGCTGAACATATGCCTCCCCCAAAGAGTGCTATGACGAGCGATCTTGTGCCACCTCCATCCATCCACTTCCTGCGATGGCTACAATGTCGTCGGTCCATCTTGTGGGGGTCTCCCTATACTTTGCTTGCTTGTTCGTGGTTGCCATTCGAGAACCTTTATTCCCCAGCGGTTGTCGGTTCTGTGAACTACATGGCCTGCCCATTGCAACTTCAACTTGCAAACTCTGACAGCTATGTCGGTAACCTTGGTTCTTGTACGGATTTCCTCGTTTCGGATTTTATCACGTAGTGAAACACGGAGCATAGCTCACTCCATTGCACGCTGAGCGACTTTGAGCTTGTGAATGAGACCAATAGTTAGCCACCACGTCTCAGTGCCGTATGTCATTACTGGTAACACGCACTCTTATAAACTTTCGTATTGAGGCTCTGCGGTATCTGCGACGAGAAAATATGGCGCAATTTCCCGAACGCTGCCTATCCGACTTGGATTCGTTGATTGACCTCTTTGTCGAAGTTGAATCTTCCCAGTTGGATTGTCTGACCCAAGTATACATAGTGATCAACAGCTTCGATAATATCGTTCCCAACATAAACCAGCATGGGTGCAACATGGGCATTTGACATGATGTTCGTCTTACCCATGTTGATTTTAAGACCCACCTGTTCGGACACAATATTGAGGTCACTGAGCATTGTGCTTAGGTCTTCCAGGGTTTCTGCTATGATGACTATATCATCAGCAAATCGAAAGTGAGTGATGTATTCGGCATTGATGTTAACACCATATCCGTTCCAGTTCAGAAGGTTGAATATATCTTCCAGTGCAGAGGTGAACATTTTCGGAGAAAGAACGTCTCCCTGTCTCACCCCTTTTTTCAAATCGATAGAATTCGTGCTCCGATCTCGGAGACGGACAGTTATGGTACCCTTGCTTTACAAACACTTCAACACTTCGATGTGCCGGTAGTCAATCTGGCACCGCTGTAATGACTGTAGCACTTCCCAGGTCTCGACTAAATCAAAGAATATCTCGTAGACCACAAACGCTAGACATAGTGGCCGATTATACTCTTCAGTCTTCTGTATAATCTGCCTGAGCATATGGATGTGGTCTACGGTGCTAAAGCCTTTCCAGAATCCAGCTTGTTCGGGAGGCTGAAAGTCGTCAAACCTACGAGCTAGACAGTTAGTAACTACTCTCGAAAACAGCATATAGATGTGGCTCAGCAGTAAAATGGGCCTATAATTGTTTAAGATGGTGTTATCACCTTTCTTGAAGAACAACACCACTTCGCTCCTGTGTCACACCTCTGGCGTAGTATCCTCGAGGATGTCGGAGTTAAACAGCTTCTGAAGGGCTTTAAGTACCGGTTTTCCACCCACTTTCAGTAGCTCTGTCGTTATTCCGTCCTCCCCTGGTGTCTTCATGCTCTTAAGCTGTTTGAGAGCCATTCTGATCTCGTATGGGATATCTTCGGTATAAAGTCTGATCTAATCGGCACTTGCATCGCTAGTCGTGCTAGGAGGACTACGCGATGAGGTGTATAATTGTCCATAGAACTTCTCGAGCTCACTCAAAATCCCTGGCTTCGACGAAACGGCACCAACGGCTCAGTTCATCGCCATTCCTCTAGCCAAGCCGTGTGTTGAAGCGTTTAACAAATTTCTGAAGGAATCGCTTAGGTACCTGCTCACGCACTCTACACCCTATTTTGGGGTATTCGTTGATCGAACTATAAAAGTTTATATAATATCTTGTTTTTATATTGGAATTTGCATAATTACGAGACTTGCATGCTCAATTTCAATTTAAAAGGTTCTTTTTAATTGAGCTATGACGAACCGACAAACAAACGAATACATCTTGCACATATTTTTTGCAAATATATAGAGCACTAGCTGCGCCCCGCGGTTTCACTCGCGTGAAGTATGATGATGATGATGATGATGATAAAAAGTATTATATGTGTTATTCCGGGTATAAGCTATCTATCTCATTTCCATTTTTCACCAAAACGTTCAGCCTTTTGAGAGTGAAGTATGATGACGATGAAAAGTATCCTATGTTGTATTTTAGGGATTATTATATATTTTTATTTATATCTCCATTACTAATTTCATCAAAATACGTCCAGCCGTTATTGATTTTAATTGATTCAAAACAAATAAACAGACAACGTTTCACTTTTATATATTAGAATGGATGCTTATATGATGCGTTAGTAAGAATTACGTGCTCTGAGTTACGGCAAAAATAATGTAGGTAATTAAATTTCGTCAAAATGAATAAAAAAGTAGTTTCAAATAAGTAAAACTAAGCTGCACAGTCTTCGCATGTCAGTCCTTGAACATTATTTTATCTGACATTATAAATGTATCTCAAGGTGGATGTCCGAGATAAACAAACAGGCCAACCCTAACTAGCTGATATCAAAGCAAAAACGCATTACAATTTTGAATTCGTGGACCGGTCTTTTATGAGAGCTATAATTTTAATGATTTTGAAGAACTTTGGATCGGAAAACCCGTCTGGTACATAATCGATGAGTGTCGTGTCGTTTGAGTTACAACGTGGTCATTAGATGAATACCTACTTGCAATAAAAGGGATGCAGATTAATTATTCAGAACAAATAATAATCTGCAGGTTCCTGACTCTGTAGGTTCGTAGCCATCACCGCACCGATAGCTTGGGGTTTGCTTTGCTGCCGGTGCTAACCTAGAATCTAGCTAGGGTAACACCGGCAAAAATAATCTGCAGGTTTCTGACTCTGTAGGTTCGTAGCCATCACCGCACCGATAGCTTGGGGTTTGCTTCGCTGCCGGTGCTAACCTAGAATCTAGCTAGGGTAACACCGGCAAAAATAATCTGCAGGTTCCTGACTCTGTAGGTTCGTAGCCATCACCGCACCGATAGCTTGGGGTTTGCTTCGCTGCCGGTGCTAACCTAGAATCTAGCTAGGGTAACACCGGCAAAAATAATCTGCAGGTTCCTGACTCTGTAGGTTCGTAGCCATCACCGCACCGATAGCTTGGGGTTTGCTTCGCTGCCGGTGCTAACCTAGAATCTAGCTAGGGTAACACCGGCAAAAATTATCTGCAGGTTCCTGACTCTGTAGGTTCGTAGCCATCACCGCACCGATAGCTTGGGGTTTGCTTCGCTGCCGGTTCTAACCTAGAATCTAGCTAGGGTAACACCGGCAAAAATAATCTGCAGGTTCCTGACTCTGTAGGTTCGTAGCCATCACCGCACCGATAGCTTGGGGTTTGCTTCGCTGCCGGTGCTAACCTAGAATCTAGCTAGGGTAACACCGGCAAAAATAATCTGCAGGTTCCTGACTCTGTAGGTTCGTAGCCATCACCCCACCGATAGCTTGGGGTTTGCTTCGCTGCCGGTGCTAACTTAGAATCTAGCTAGGGTAACACCGGCAAAAATAATCTGCAGGTTCCTGACTCTGTAGGTTCGTAGCCATCACCGCACCGATAGCTTGGGGTTTGCTTCGCTGCCGGTGCTAACCTAGAATCTAGCTAGGGTAACACCGGCAAAAATAATCTGCAGGTTCCTGACTCTGTAGGTTCGTAGCCATCACCGCACCGATAGCTTGGGGTTTGCTTCGCTGCCGGTGCTAACCTAGAATCTAGCTAGGGTAACACCAGCAAAAATAATCTGCAGGTTCCTGACTCTGTAGGTTCGTAGCCATCACCCCACCGATAGCTTGGGGTTTGCTTCGCTGCCGGTGCTAACCTAGAATCTAGCTAGGGTAACACCGGCAAAAATAATCTGCAGGTTCCTGACTCAGTAGGTTCGTAGCCATCACCGCACCGATAGCTTGGGGTTTGCTTCGCTGCCGGTGCTAACCTAGAATCTAGCTAGGGTAACACCGGCAAAAATAAAAAAAACTTATTCTTCGGTCTATGGACTAGACCGTACTATAAGTTTTTAAAAATATTTTTGTTTATTTCTATAGAAAAATACTGTAATATACATGCGCTCCGTCGCTTTTCACGCGTGCAATCTTTCCCACCCCCTACCCTTAGCCTCATCATCATCATCATCAGCCTATATCTGTCCACTGCTAGATGTAGGTCTCTCTTAGTGCACACCACTGACACCACTCGGCCTTCAGCTCTCCTTATCCATTTTCTGCCAGTCGCTTTTCGCAGGTTGTCACTCCACCTGGGCACAGGGTGTCCTACACTACGTTTGCCTAAATCTGGTCTCCACTCGAGAACTCGTCTACCCCACGTATGACGACGAGAAGACCAGGGCCATAGCCCAGGGAAAGAATTTCAAAACAGCCTTCCTTAGTGCACCCCTGGGTTATTCAGTCTGTATTACCTCCAAATTTCAAACACTATGTCCACCGGTTTAGGCTGTAATATACAATAGGTATGTCAAGGTACTGTTTTATAGGTAAAGAAAAGCGCACAGCTTTCTATAGACAATTAACTTTATAGATGTTTTTTCCTTAGAGCCTTCTGAGATCCCTCTGACTTCTGAGATCCCTCTGACTTCCGAACTAAAAAAACTTAGCGTTTATAAATTTATTAGCGCTAAGTTTTTTTAATTCGGAAACGAAAGTAGTTCAATGTGCCTAATTCAATATACCCAATAAGTATATTGAATTACTTTCATATCACATAGAATTACGCATAACAATTCTTTACCATTGTTTACATGCGATTGCCCGCTGAGCGCACGTTTTAGTATGCAGTGATTTTCATTTACTTTGGAGCTTAAACCACAGAATATCATACGGGATTATGAGGAGGGTAACCTGAACATGCTCTCTATTTATGATAGGGTACCAAAACAACACCTTTTCAATAAACACTATAAGATACAAATACATGAGGAATCAAGTGATAGGTCGAACACTGACGAAGTTAGAATCTACACAGATGGTTACAAAATGGAAGCTGGGACGGGAGCGGGGATGTTCCCTGACGATTTGAACATGCATATAGCAGCAGCACTGGGTACTCACAACTCTACTTTCCAAGCGGAATGTGTGGGTATAATCCAGGCAGCAACAGCGATACTGCGCAGGAAGGTAACCGACTCTAAAATCAGAATACTCTCCGACAGCGCCGCAGTCCTAAAAGCACTTCAAAGGTATGAACATTCCTCGGGGCTAACTATCCAGTGTCACTATCTTCTGGAGGAGGTCAGTAAATATAATTACCTTACTCTCCAATGGATAAAGGGACACAGTGGATCTAGAGGGTACGATGCACCTGATGAACTGGCAAGGAGTGGATTGGGCATGCGCCCTGTAGGGCCAGAGTCAATGATTCCATTGCCTTTCAGTCAAATACGAGCTTGTATCTGTCAAAGGACACATAAACTACATCAAGAACTATGGGCAAGTATAAAGGATTGTAGACAGTCAAGGGAGGCTTTCCCGGAGTTAAGTCACTTATTCGTCAACCCATAAAATTAGTACACTACCTGTCTCCTGCACTTGTAGGTACAGCCGCATTTTTCGCACAAAGAATCGACGAATTGAAATTTTCGAAAGCAGCTACCTTTAATCAAAGACACACAGTCACACACACAGCCACAATGCCGACATTCCCTCTTTTCCGGATTTTTACCCCACTACAGCAAAGCAAGGTAATGAGTTTAACAGTCTATGTATTTGTATGTATCTATCCCATCAAATACATATATGTGAAATGAGAGCCAAGTTCAATATTATGATATATGCCTTGGTTGTTGACTTCAACGACAAAAGAAGGGAGATCTAAATGGGTGCCAAGTTCAATGGTCAGTCCTGAAATTGATTTATAACAACATAAAATATTTTATAACAACTTTAAATAGCATTTATTCTTCTAACTTAGGATAATATATTGAAGCCTAAGGTCCAACTACCTATCTAGATGCCAAATTTGAACTTTCTAGGTCATCTGGAAATGGGTTAGTTTTGATAAAAATGACAGTCAGTGATAAAAATGACGATTTTTGGACGTCAATATCTATATGACTGTTTGAGGTGTGTTTATGAAATTTAAAGCACATATGTATCTCGCAAGTTTCAATATATGAGCCAAATTTGACATGTATAAGTGAAATAGTTTTTGAGTTATGAGGGGGTCGAAAGTGGCTCCAAATGGTTCGTGTAATATTACACACGGTACTGCTGGCCATTCTGTCATTTGTTCATTCGGTTAGCTTGAACTTGGCTTGAAACGCTACCGCGTGTCTAGATCTATCAACGACAGTAATAATTGTGTGTATGCGGATGTACCACCATAGCGTTCGATTTTGACATGTGATGTACCAATCGATTCGCCTTCAGGTACAGTGTCAAGCTATTTTTTTTACCCTACTACGACAAGGCACAGTAGGGTTTTTACCCGATCGTAGTCAGGTTTTAGTTTTTGAACTTATTGAATATATATATATATAACTAGCTGTACCCGCGGCTTCGCATGCGTGGTCTTTTCTTTAGGTTCAAAGTACCATATAGTGCTATTCCAGGACCAATATACCAACATTTGATCAACATTTCTTCAGCCGTCAAAAATACTTTAATCAATTGCTCGGTTTCGAACTCACCGGATTGAGATACCAATAACACCAGTTTTTAAATCAAACCCTGAGCTATCTAACAATGAAAATCGCATTGCAATCGGTCCAGTAGTTTTTACGTGATGCGTGAACAAACAAAAATATAGACAAACAGACAGAAAGAAACGATAAAAAAATATGATATATTCTTGTTCAATACCTTATTTTAAGCACCCAAGAGGATTTTTTTATTTATCTTCTTTGTAGTGCCCTTTTTGTAACTATTGCCACCATGACAGTTCGTCTTCAGGATCAGAGCACGAATTCTATCCAGCTGTAAAAAGGGGTGAGACAGGGAGACGTTATTTCTCCGAAACTGTTCACCTCTGCACTTGAAGATATATTCAAGCTTCTGGATTGGAACGGATTTGGTGTTAGCATCAACGGCGAATACATCACTCACCTTCTATTTGCCGATGATATGGTCATCATGGCTGAACCCCTGGAAGGACTAAGCACAATGCTCAGTGACCTCAATATTGTTTCCCAACAGGTGGGTCTTAAAATGAACATAGGCAAGACAAACATCATGTCAAATGACCATGTCGTACCCATGCCGGTTTATGTTGGGAACGATATTATCGAATCTGTTGATCACTATGTCTACTTGGGTCAGACGATCCAACTGGGTAGATCCAACTTCAACAAAGAGGTCAACCGACCTATCCAAATCGGATGGGCAGAGTTCGGGAAATTACGCCATATCTTCTTGTCGCAGATACCGCAGAGCCTCAAGATGAAAGTTTATAATCAGTGCGTGTTGCCAGTGATGACATACGGCACTGAGACGTGGTCGCTACCTATTGGTCTTATACAAAAGCACAGAGTTGCGCAGCGTGCAATGGAGAGAGCTATGCTCGGTGTTTCACTTCGTGATGGAATCAGAAATGAAGAAATCCGTAGAAGAACGAAGGTTACAGACGTAGCTCTCAGAGTTTGCAAGTTGAAGTGGCAATGGGCAGGCCATATAGTTCGCAGAACCGACAACCGCTGGGGAATAAAGATTCTCGAATAGCAACCACGAACAAGCAAGCGAAGTGTGGGGAGACCCCCCACACAATGGACCGACGACATTGTAGCCATCGCAGGAAGTCGGTGGATGGAGGTGGCACAAGATCGCTCGTCATGGCGCTCTTTGAAGGAGGCCTATGTTCAGCAGTGGACTTCTAAAGTCTTCTAAAATACAACATAAGATAAGAAAGAGTTTTTGAAGGCGGTGCCAAACCGTGTAAAGCTTGTTTAAAGCTACTAAACCAATTTTGATGAAATGTATTCAGTACCACACTTGAGGTCTTCTTAATCAAGTAAAAACAATCATCTAATTCGGTTCAGAAATCCCAAGATATTAGAGAACATATAGTATAAAACAAATTGTTTTTCTAATAAAACTACTGAACCAATTTTGATGAAGTTTATATGGGACTACACACAAAGATTACCCTTTTGAATTAAAAAAACAACCATCTAAATCGGTTTAGAAATCTTAGAGATAAACACAAAGTAAAGGCAATATAAACACAAAATCGAATGGATTTACTCAAAAAAACTATTTATCCTCGAAAAACTGCTAAACCAATTTTGATACAATGTATATGGAGAAAAAAAAAAAAAACATTTTTATTTTTTTTATTTAAATCGGTCCGCCATTGACGGAGACAACGACAGACATACAAAAAAAAATCATACATACAGCCGAACATTTATAAGTCTCCTTTTCTGAAGTCGATTAATAACTTTTAAAGCAGAAGGAATTTTGATAATATGTTGTCATATTGGTATTTTAGGTCTTGGACATAATATAGTGCTTTTAACCTAGAGAAATGACCAAGCGTGCTAAGCCGCGGCTACGGGGTCTTGTCCCCCCTGGGGGAGACAAGTAGATTTTGCTTGTGTTCTTGACTCCCCCAAGTCCTTACTTACTTGGTTAGACCAAACTATTTGTTCCACAATAGAACAGTTATAAGCTGTCTCCATTCCAAATTTCATTAAAATTCGTCCAGCCGTTATCGCGTGAAAGTTCCCCAAACAAACAAATAAACAAGCAAACAAACAAACAAACAAACAAACAGGCAACGTTTCACTTTTATATATTGGTATGGATGTGAAGCAAAGTGAAGCTTATAGTGCAGGAAGTAGGTACTGTTTAATGATTTAGATTTTTAGGCTCAAAAGATGGCTTACTCTTGAATACAGTTTCAATCGCAATCAAATTCTAATCCGAATCAGTTTTAATCGCAATAAGCAGTTAGTTGGCACTCTCGAACAAAACCGAGATTGAAATTGAAATCGGGAACGCGATCGACTTCACATTGGGACTTATAGAAGAACAACACTAAATAGGTGTGGCCATACGCAACGCAACAAAAGGTATAATTTGAAATTACCTTGCAATGTCCTTATTATTTCAACATTTTCAACTACTAATAATTATTTTGCAAAAACTATTATGTTTTATGATTTTTAGTCATCATAAAAAAATAAAAGCGTTAGTTTGCCGACAAATGTAGAGTAACAATAGCTGAATGTTTACCTATATGTCTAATTAAAAGGACTCCGAAAAAAGTAACCGCTCTTATGCTCAGCCGTCTCAATTTTTCAAACAAACTGTAGTGATTTGGTTACCCATATTTTCTTAAATAATGAGTTGGCCAACCTAAGCGCTTATGCTCAGCTGTCTCAATTTTTCAAACAAACTTTGTAGTGTTTGGTTACCTATATTTTCTTAAATAATGAGTAGGCTAACCTACCAACTTGAGGCTCTTGCTGATTTCCTGATGGAAAACCCAGGAATTGCCAAAGGGCTCTGCCCTTTCCGTGGGCAGAGCGCAAGAGACCTTGCAAGAAACGAAAAGGAAATGGGACGAGATAGCAAGCAATATCAATGCGCTAGGCGGTGCACAAAAAGATGGAAAAGGTTGGGCAAAGGTATCGTCGATGATAATAATTTCGTAAATAAATATAAAACTCTTTTCAAAATATAATAAATAAGTTTAGGTATAAACCTTGTATCTCGTAGATATATCACTATGACGAGTAGGCTTTGGCATTAAAGGCTCGAAATCGCCACATATGACCTCAAAAAGATCTTTAGCGACTCTGTAGCATTTTTTGAACTCGTCATCGTTCATGGCAAAAGCTTTCTCTCTATAGCGCGCCATTCTTCTCATGTTTCCTTAGGTCTACTCTATGAGCATTGACCAAAATACTAAACATAAGCTAAACGTGTCATTTTTTTCTTTGATAATCATAAAAAACAACACACTCGATCGCAAAAAAGTTAACTTTCGAAAACTGTTTAGCTTCTATCGCAAACTCTATTCAAATTCAATCTGTTAATGTCAAAATCGCGTCAAAAGTAGAAAAAGAGAATAGCGTCGAGATGAGTCGATTTCATTTAAATCCATAAAATTCCACCATTAGCGATTCCAATCGTGCGTTAGTTTAAAATTCAAGAGTACCAAATGGCATGATTTCGATCCCAATCCCAAATTACGATTGAAATAGAGTGTCAAGAGTACAGATTGGACAAAATAAATCCAATCTGTTCTATTAAGCAGTATGACATATTGGATCTGAACAAATTGTGTATTGGCCGTCCATGCTGTTCTACAATAGCACAGATTGGACGACAAAAAATACATTAGTTGACTTGACTTGACTTGACTTCTTGATTATGGCTTCTGTGGCTTGTTGTCGTAATTCTGCCAATGCCCGTTGATATTTTCATAAACTATGGAGATGGTAATTTCTAATAATATGGTCGGTATCACTAAGAATGTGATCGGTGGTGTAGAGGGAGTATCATCTAGAATTTAGGGAAAACATTATTTGTTCTACTGAGTAGATAGTAAGACATTTTAAAGTGACAGGTGTCGTAAAAATAACAGGTATCAAAGTGATAGCTGTCAAACTTAAAACATGTATTACTCGGAAACTATTAATCGTTGACTAGTACTTTATTTACAGAAGTGATAGATCTCCTCGATATCTTAGTTTTGGATGACAGCTGTCAAATTTAAATGCACTATAACTCTGAAACTATTGATCTTAGACTAGTAGTTTTTTACAAAAGTGATAGATCTCATCAATAACTTCATTTTCAATGACAGCTGTCAAACATAAATCATAAATTTTGGGGTGTTTTTTCGATATTAAGTCAAAATAAGGTGAAAAAATTAATATTTCAAATCAAATAAATTACAGTGTATTTGGGACATGAAAAGGTAAGTTTGTACCAAATTTCGTAAAAAAAATATTTATTTTTTGTAAAAGATAAAAATAAAAAACTAAAATGTTGGTTTTTTGAATTTTTCACATTAATTTTGAGGTAATGTGAAAAAAGTGTCAATACAAAAGTTGTAGATCTTTTTATTATCTACAACTTTGCCATTTGACTTTTTTCCATAGGACTTGTAGTTTTGCCGGAAATCGAGATAAACCTTTTTTACCCTTAAAAACTCACCCCCTACCCATTCCTGACCTCAGATCACCCGTAAATTATTTTTCCTTTCATTTTTATAATATTCTCCTCCTTTTCAAATAGGTTTCATCCTACTATTACTTTTTTCACTTTTTATTATTATTAAAGCTTCTACCCTGGCCTGGTCTATTATGTAAAAACTAAAACTACTAGTCTAGGATCAGTAGTGTCAGAGTTATAGCCCTTTTAACTGTCATCATGAGTACGTAATTCAACCTCCTTGCGTTAAACAGAATAATATTATAAAAGAAATGGTACGTCAGTATAAAACCTATAAACATAAACCTTTTGTGTAAGAAATTGTTGTTTTTCTATTTGTCCAAATAAAGTACCTACTAGTTTTATCTTTCTATATATCTACCCGTGCGAAGTCGGGGCCGGTCGCTAGTTTATAATAAAGCATTAAGATAAAGTCTGTACGAATATAAAAAAAATGATCTTGGGGACTATACTAAGCTACTGAACAAGAATTAGACAAACTTAGAAGTGAATTTGACACCTAAACCTAAGACTCAGTAATTCAGCGAAGCCTCGCCAGTTCATTTTTATCAGGTGAAAATTACGCCGTCCTACTTAAACGCTCCCCAGTGCAGTGCCGTGCAAGACCACAGAATAAATAACATGGCAAGACTGCGATCCAAAGCTCGGGGTGGTACCTACTGCTATTGTTATTAGCAACTTGCGCTTAACATTCCGCGAAAGATTTTCTCGTTTCTTCACTCAGTTTTATGACTTTTCATAAAAAAAAAAGTCATGACTTTTCTGAGTTATGTGCGCTTTTCCATCGCTCCGTGCTTCGGAGGTAATTAGAATCTGCGTGTGACTAGCGTCTCGCCTGTCGTTGCCTGCGAGTTTCCCTTTCCTCGTTATTTTCTCCCACAAACGCATGAGGAAACAAATCACAGAATCAATGCGAGAGCGCAGCTATCCGCAGCACGCGCCATTACTTCCTGCTGTACATAATATAATACTCAAACAAATTATTCGATCAGATTACTGATAAATAACTTCTTGGAATGCCTCACTCATATTTATCTCATTGATAAGTCCGTTTTCCTTGTAGAACTAGTTTCTGTAGCCCGTCGTGGTCGCTGCACAGAAATTACGTTAAATTGACATGTTACGTTTGATAAAGTAATTACATTATGTCATATGCGGTGAAAACTAATAGAGAATGATCCTGTCCGTGAGTATGTCACTTCATACTAATAGATCCTCAGTTTACACTCATCGATAACAAACTGCCCTGTGTTTGGTATATAAATTAAAAAAAATAAAAAACACGTCTAATACCATTAAACCAAACTAAAAAGTAGAGAATAAATTTCAAAATAGGAATAAAGTGATTAACGAGAAAATAAATGACAATGTAAAAAGCGTGGGGTGCTTTGTACGACATTCTTACACTAACTCTGTAATTCGAAATAGAAACAAAAAAAACAACACTTAATATCGAGCAACCCACGCTTTCCTTTTACAATTACATTAATTTTCTCGTTGATCACTTTATTATTATACTAGCTGTACCCGCGGCTTCGCACGTGTGGTCTTTTCTTTTTCCAGGACCAATATACCAACATTTGAACAAAATTTATTCAGCCGTTAAAAATACTTTTATCAATTGCTCGGCTTCTAACTCACCGGATTCAGATACCAATTATACCAGATTTAAATCAAACCCGAAGCTATCTAACAATAAAAAACGCATTGCAATCGGTCCAGTAGTTTTACGTGATGCGTGACAAACAAACATACAGATAAACAGAAAGAAAGACGCGAATGACAAAAAAAAGTTGTTCAATACCTTTTTAAGCACCCAAGAGCATTTTTTTCATTTGAATTCATTTATTAGTTTGGGTGCGATGCGCGGTCAAGATACGGACAAACAGACAGACAAAATTAATTAAAAAGTAAAACAGTTTGGCTTCGGTATCGAATATAGAGAACCATCCAAAAACTATTTTTTATTACTTAAATATTAACATAACTTTGGACCCATATCCCGCAGAAACCCGTTACTTTTTCAGGTTAAAACGTGTCCTCAACTCATCATATAACTTAAGACAGTGCCAAGTTGCATCAAAACCCATCCATTAGTTTCAGTGTGGTACGTGTTCTTTTAAATAATTTTCAACCCCTATCCTGCGAGAACCCATACATTTTTCGAGATGTAAAGTATCCTATGTCCTACCTCGTAGTATGAACTCAAACCATACCAAGTTTCATTTAAATTCATCCAGTAGTTCCGGCGGCGTGATGCGCGACTAAGGTACAAACTGACATACATACAGACAGAAATGAAAAAACAAACAGTTTAGGCTTCGAATATATATAGTACCTTCCAAAAAAAACTATATCTTTAATGTACAGAAATTTGGACCCATATCCCACAGGAGGAGTTTTTTCGGGACAAAATGTATCCCATGTCTGTGCCAAGTTGCATCAACATCCGTCCAATAGTTTGAGCGTGCTAAGTGTTGTTTAAAATATTTTTCCACTCCTATCCTGCAGGAACACTTAATTTTTTCGGGATGTAAAGTATCCAATGTCCTACTTCGAAGTATGAACTCAAATCATACCAAATTTCATTCGAATTCATTGATTATTTTCGGCGTGGTGCGCTGCCAAGGTACAGACAGACAGACGGACGGACAGACAGACAGACAAAAAACAAAAAATACAGTGTTGGCTTTAGTATTGAATATAGAACGGCCTCCAAAAAAAAAACATAATAATATCTTCAATTTACAGAATTTTGGACATTATCCCGCAGGACCACTTTATTTTTCGGGATAAAGAGTATCTTCAATTTTTACCCATTATATAAATAGGACTGTGCCAAGTTTCAACAAAATCCGTGTAGTAGTTTCAGCGTCATACGTGTTCTTTTAAATAACTTTCAACGCCTATCCTGCAGGAAGCCTTTAATTTTTCGGGATGAAAAGTATCCAATGTCCTAGGAACCTCGAACTAGAGAACTCAAATCATACCAAATGTCATTTGAATTCATTGGGTATTTTCAGCGTGTTGCACTTCCAATGTACAGATAGACGGACGGACAGACAGACAAAAAAATAAAAAAAACAAAATATCTTCAATGTACAGAATTGGAACCGTTACAGTTTTATTATAAGTATATAGATTAAAACTTATTTTTTACTTTTTAGTTCGGTTTAATGGTAAAAAGCATCGGTTATCAGTTTAATGGTTCGGTTTTTTTTTTTTTTACAGTTTTGTCATCGGGCCCCGATAAGTGTGCAAAATTTTGAATTAATCTGACCATTCAAAATTGGTAAAAATCGGGTTTAAAGATTCCGTTACATACAATCATACAGATGAAGTTAAAAAGTGAGATTTGGGTCTCACTAGGTGTTCGCAAAAAAAGTTTGCTACAATCAATGCTATTGCTGTAACGACTTATAATATACCTATTGAACACCGACAGGACTGGCGTATGTGCTGGTTTGCACGTAGTAATATACCTATTGAACACCGACAGGACTGGCGTATGTGCTGGTTTGCACGTAGTAATATACCTATTGAACACCGACAGGACTGGCGTATGTGCTGGTTTGCACGTAGTAATATACCTATTGAACACCGACAGGACTGGCGTATGTGCTGGTTTGCACGTAGTAATATACCTATTGAACACCGACAGGACTGGCGTATGTGCTGGTTTGCACGTAGTAATATACCTATTGAACACCGACAGGACTGGCGTATGTGCTGGTCTGCACGTAGTAATATACCTATTGAACACCGACAGGACTGGCGTATGTGCTGGTCTGCACGTAGTAATATACCTATTGAACACCGACAGGACTGGCGTATGTGCTGGTTTGCACGTAGTAATATACCTATTGAACACCGACAGGACTGGCGTATGTGCTGGTTTGCACGTAGTAATATACCTATTGAACACCGACAGGACTGGCGTATGTGCTGGTTTGCACGTAGTAATATACCTATTGAACACCGACAGGACTGGCGTATGTGCTGGTTTGCACGTAGTAATATACCTATTGAACACCGACAGGACTGGCGTATGTGCTGGTTTGCACGTAGTAATATACCTATTGAACACCGACAGGACTGGCGTATGTGCTGGTTTGCACGTAGTAATACCTACACTATCATTATGTGAATAATATGTAACGTAAACATATTACATCCAATGCAACGTTCAGTACAACCCAGAAACTAATGAGGATACAAATAGGTGGGCTTATCCGTTTTGAATATAAATAATTCCATGCAAAGCTATAAATAAAAAGATAAACCAACATTGAACGCGTTCAAGTCTTTAATTAGATCATAACATCAGTTTTATCACAGTATAATAATGTATTTCTTCGAGAATTTACCAAACAGCGTTAGTTGGTTGAATGCTCAATATTTAATATTAGTTGATGGATTTATAAGACAAGTTACAACAGTTTTTTTGCCACCGGCTGGAACCTAATAAATAATTTGTAATTATGGTAAAAAATACAGACACGTGCAAAGTGTGGGACATGCGCAGAGCAGACTCTACGAAAACGTTTATCTTGAACTTCAAAATATCTACATAACTTGAAATGCTTCCTTGTCAATCGCACTCAAATCTCTACGTCTTTGGTCAAGCTACGTTTCAAAGATTTTGAATTACGCTTACTGGCGTCTATGTTGATACATAAACGAACTATAGAAAATTTATATACCTATTATCAGGGTTTCCACAGACTTAACATTAAACAAGGTTTTATACGGTAAGAATAACTGGAGTATTAAAATAAATCAATAAACTAATCTGTGGTAAGAACTATTGAATATACGCCAGTAAACCACTGATTTAGTAAATATCTATTACTCTTTGGTAATAACGAACTCAACCTCTTCGATTGATGAGCAGTTCATTTACCCTCTAAAATGCAAATTGTGCGGTTGCAACTTTGACCACTAACATAAACCAAATAGTTTGCAAAATTGAAATATTTCTGCAGTCTACCTACAAATTTTGTCATGTTTTTGTGAGCTTAATTTATCTTAATTATTTTAATCAAGCTTTTGACGGGGATACCCCAAACTCATTCTTGGTATTAGCTATCAGTTCTAGAATTTGATCATACAAAAATAACGATACAAAAAATTTTTCTTCAAGATATTTTTTTTTTCAAGATAGTCATAATCCATCACCCTTCAAACTCATCATGTTTGGAATACAACAAAAACAACTGCAATTATTAACGTAGGTAACTGCAATAATTAACAAATTTGTAATAGTTTTAATAAACGCCGTAGATTATTCGTTTATTCTTCGTGGTTTTGATCGTTATCGAGAACATCCATCGATTTGACGTCGAAACGATAACGTCAAATCGATGATGATCGGAAAGCGGCGTTGTAATTACGCAAACGGCGCCGTAGCAGCGTCCGTAGCGACTCGCTACGTCTCCGTGAAGGCCGTCAACAACATTAGCTATATGTTGATGCAGTTTTTACAAATATGTTCGCGATGTTGTTGATCTGTTTCACAGTTTCCTTGTAATCACTATCTACTGGATTACCTACTGTATAAATAACAGGCTGCGTATAGCCACGGCCGCGGCGTTGCTTGTGAAGTGATGAAAGTCGAAAAATATTTATTTCGTGATGTTGAAATATGTCTCAGAATGTCTCGCTTTGAATCCCTGGATTTAAAGCGTATACCAATTGAATATTAAAATCAATAGAAATGGAAAATTCCAGTACTTTGCGTTGTAATAGGTCCATTTAATACGTTCAAGATCATTTGTGGTTTTGTCACGAGGCAAAAATCCTTTTGACTGTATCTGTTTATTTAGATCAAGAATTATTTATGGTAATGCACTACTACTGAAATGCAATTAAAATAAATCGTCGTACTTTTTACCCGACCGCATGGAGGGTAATGTATTTATCAGACTATGTATGTATGTTTGTTCCTTTGTGGCACTCTAGAGACCAACCGCGTGGGCCTATTTTGATGAGTCTTATGTCGATCGATTTTTCTTAATCTTAGGAGTGCTACATAAGACAAAAAATAAATAAAAACAAAACACGTCTTTGTTCATATTGTGACAACTTGAAAACTTCTTTATAACAGCACGGTTTACAGCACTGGTACACGGCTGGTGTGGGTGAGTCAATATTGCTTTCGGACCTGCAAAAATTTGTATATATTTTATTCTAAGCTCTTTCTATACATTCCATCCTAAGTTATACACTTGCACAATGTGCTGGTTGCAAGGCACAGTAGATCCGTCAAGATCAATGAAAATTGTTTAGTGTCCAGTTGAGCTGTCAAGTCATCTCGCATTCATTTGGTGCACATTACACGTCGGCTCATCTTGTCTAAAATATGCTTTAGCGTTAAAAATCCCCAAACAAAGATACAACGTTTCACAGAAATATTTAGAAAAGCCTAGTCATAAAGGGGCTGTAGCGGGTCGCTAGTCGCTACGGCGTTCTCGCTATTCATATGGTGTCATAGTGCAATGACGCTGGAGTGTTGGTGAGATACGAGCGGTGCACATACTTTTTATTCATATAAATATTTAGAAAAAGCCTAGACTTACAGGAGCTGTAGCGGGTCGCTAGTCACTACGGTGTCGTTCGCTATCCGCACACACACATATATATATATAAAAGTGAAAAAGTGAAGGTGTTTGTTTGTTTATTTGTCGAGTTTTAACGCTATGGATTTTGGTGAAATTTGAAATGGAGATAGCTTTATACCCTGGAATAACACATATGATACTTTTTATGCCGAAAAATAGTAAGTTTCTACGGGAAAACTGGAAAATTTCGATAACTTGCTGTAAGGAACGGTTGCCATGGAAACAAATAAAAAGTCTGTCAAAAAGCATAAAGAGCATTGGTGGCAAAGAGAATACAATACGTAGGTGGTTTACTTTTCCATTGTTTTTCAATAACCTAGATGAACACAGGATGCTTTTTTCGCGATAAATTGTATCCCATGCAGACGACGTCGCGGGCGGGTCGCTAGTTTTAAAATATTTCCAGACACGCGTAGAGTTCGCGGTTTGCCCATCAACTCGCAGCTACTCTGTCGACGGCATTGTGCCGTTCGTCTGAAAGAGCCCTGTGGCATCATCAAGGTCGAATCAAGTCGGACCATGTCTTCTTCACATTGCCACTGCCACTTACTTGGTGTCTAAAGATACTTGTACACTACCTTATTATTGTGTCATATTAGTTATTTTATCTAACAACATGTTATTATGGACTTTGTGTCGTACAAGATAGATAGATAGATAGATAGATAATACTTTATTGTACACCAGTTTCCAAAAAAATACTACAAATAGGAACAATAATATAACTAAAGTACAACGGGCGGACTTATCGCTAAAAGCGATCTCTTCCAGTCAACATTTCAATGGAAAGAAATAATTGAGTGAGTGAGACAAGCAACAGCCTCATAAGTGAACAGATGGTCAGCATGCCCCAGGATGATTAGGACAATGATGAAATTAAACTGAATTTGTTGTAGTTATATTACTTAGATGATGTTGCTATAATAATTACTATCATCATCATCATTATCATCAATGTCAGCTTCATCCTCCCAATGCAGGGCATAAACCTTCTCCCTCTGACACTATCATCTCTGCTTTCAGACAATCTTTGCCAAGGTCATATCAAATTTAGCTCGACCCCTCGTTGTTGCACTGGTCTTCTACGGCTGCGATTTTCCATGCGGGGCCACCAATCTATCAGTGACCTACTTCACCTGCCATCAATGCAAGATGCCAAGAGTCCTTCTCATCGCCACTTGAGGTTTATGTACTTATGTCTTCCACCTTGGTTTTTCTTTGGATCTCCGTCTTTCACACTCAGTCGCTCAGTTTGAGCTTAGAAACAGTACCTACTTAAATAAAATAAGAAATCACATGGTGCAGTATTGGACCTACTTACCTAGAGCAAAATAGAGTTCTGTTCAAAATTGAAACAGTGATATCACTATCAGATATAGTTACAAAAAAGAACAGCGGGATAAATGTTTTAACCAGTTCTACAAAATAATTGTTCAGTTGGTTTTTTCCGTTACAGTTCGAACGTGTCCTTTTAAAATACCTCCATAACTGTTATTTTGGACTGTTTCTATAAATATTCCTCAATCCTACATTGCAGTAGTACCACATCACTGCTTAGCAAGGTGGTGCAGGATGAATTTTAAAGAGCTAAGGTAAGGCCGGCTACGGAACGGAACAGATTCTATCCATCTCATTAAATCTGAGGCAAACGTAAGACCAGCCGCTTTTCGCAGGTAGTAACTCCACCTGGCCACTGGAAGAAAATGGATGAGGAGCGCTGAAGACTGAGCTCAGTGGCGTGCATTAGGAGAGGCCTACGACCAGCAGTGGACAAGTATAGGCTGATGATGATGATTATGATGATTCAATCTATTGCTAAAAATTTAAAATCCGTTTGGCTCAATGTCTAGCGTTTATGTTTTTAACCGACTGCGCGAAGGGTATTGTGTTTATCAGCCTATGTATGTCAGTTCCTTTGTGGCACTATATAGACCAAACGCATGGACCGATTTTGATGATTCTTACGTCAATTGATTTGTCTTAATCTTGAATGAACTAAAGATATGACATAAGTCATGTTACATGGGGTATCATTGAATAGGTATTTGAAAATCATGTTATGGTTTCGAATGACCATTTAGTATCCATAACTATTTAAAGTTGGTGAGCAACCATTCTCACTTAAAGTTGGTGAGCAACCATTCTCACTTAAAGTTGGTGAGCAACCATTCTCACTTAAAATGTTGCCTTGTTTTTAGTTTTGTTCGTAATCGGGGTTTTTAGCACTTGCGATTATGTCTTGTTATTTTTAAAACGGAAAACCAGTCACCACATAGCACTCTTTTCCGTCCAATCAATACCAACAGCAATCTAAAGGAGATCGCTTAGACTTATTATTTATTGTGAGCTTATTATGCCTTCATTTTAACTTTGTAAGGAGTAAAAAAAGGAAGAAGAAGATAATTAGTTTTGGATTAATTTACTAACAAGCGGCAGAATTTACAAACAAGCGGCAGAATTTACTAACAAGCGGCAGAATCGAAGGTAGAGTGATGTGAGTGAATAAAGCGCCATTTCATTAATTAAATTTTATCAAAGATAACGAAACTTGGGCAACTTACCCGCGATGATTTCATACCTGTTAAACCTGTATACAACATGGGTTTTTGACTTTGCAATATTACTAAGTATTCACAGTTTCAATACACAATTAAAATAATAATATCATCTCAGTGTGGAAAACCTGATATAGTTTTTTATTACTATTATCATGCGACCAGCCGTGAGTCGCGTGCCGTGAGTCGCGTGCCGTGTAAAGAGCGCGATTAAAATGACGCTTGTCGTTATTGTGAATTCTTTTCAAGGGTGCTTTTTGATCGTGTTTTTGTTATAAGTTAAGAGTGTGTGTATAATGTATAATTGTATCATAGTATATGTTTGTCATAAGTTAAGAGTGTGTGTATAATGTATGAGTGAATGAAATGGCGCTTTATTCACTCATATCATAGTATATGTTTGTTATAAGTTAAGAGTGTGTGTATAATGTATAATTGTATCATAGTATCTGTTTGTTATAAGTTAAGAGTGTGTGTATAATGTATAATTGTATCATAGTATATGTTTGTTATAAGTTAAGAGTGTGTGTATAATGTATTCTTGTATCATAGTATATGTTTGTTATAAGTTAAGAGTGTGTGTATAATGTATTCTTGTATCATAGTATATGTTTGTTATAAGTTAAGAGTGTGTGTATAATGTATAATTGTATCATAGTATATGTTTGTCATAAGTTAAGAGTGTGTGTATAATGTATAATTGTATCATAGTATATGTTTGTTATAAGTTAAGAGTGTGTGTATAATGTATTCTTGTATCATAGTATATGTTTGTTATAAGTTAAGAGTGTGTGTATAATGTATAATTGTATCATAGTATCTGTTTGTTATAAGTTAAGAGTGTGTGTATAATGTATAATTGTATCATAGTATATGTTTGTCATAAGTTAAGAGTGTGTGTATAATGTATTCTTGTATCATAGTATATGTTTGTTATAAGTTAAGAGTGTGTGTATAATGTATAATTGTATCATAGTATATGTTTGTTATAAGTTAAGAGTGTGTGTATAATGTATTCTTGTATCATAGTATATGTTTGTTATAAGTTAAGAGTGTGTGTATAATGTATAATTGTATCATAGTATATGTTTGTTATAAGTTAAGAGTGTGTGTATAATGTATTCTTGTATCATAGTATATGTTTGTTATAAGTTAAGAGTGTGTGTATAATGTATAATTGTATCATAGTATATGTTTGTTATAAGTTAAGAGTGTGTGTATAATGTATTCTTGTATCATAGTATATGTTTGTCATAAGTTAAGAGTGTGTGTATAATGTATAATTGTATCATAGTATATGTTTGTTATAAGTTAAGAGTGTGTGTATAATGTATTCTTGTATCATAGTATATGTTTGTTATAAGTTAAGAGTGTGTGTATAATGTATAATTGTATCATAGTATCTGTTTGTTATAAGTTAAGAGTGTGTGTATAATGTATAATTGTATCATAGTATATGTTTGTCATAAGTTAAGAGTGTGTGTATAATGTATAATTGTATCATAGTATATGTTTGTTATAAGTTAAGAGTGTGTGTATAATGTATTCTTGTATCATAGTATATGTTTGTTATAAGTTAAGAGTGTGTGTATAATGTATAATTGTATCATAGTATATGTTTGTTATAAGTTAAGAGTGTGTGTATAATGTATTCTTGTATCATAGTATATGTTTGTTATAAGTTAAGAGTGTGTGTATAATGTATAATTGTATCATAGTATATGTTTGTTATAAGTTAAGAGTGTGTGTATAATGTATTCTTGTATCATAGTATATGTTTGTTATAAGTTAAGAGTGTGTGTATAATGTATAATTGTATCATAGTATATGTTTGTTATAAGTTAAGAGTGTGTGTATAATGTATTCTTGTATCATAGTATCTGTTTGTTATAAGTTAAGAGTGTGTGTATAATGTATAATTGTATCATAGTATATGTTTGTTATAAGTTAAGAGTGTGTGTATAATGTATAATTGTATCATAGTATATGTTTGTTATAAGTTAAGAGTGTGTGTATAATGTATTCTTGTATCATAGTATATGTTTGTTATAAGTTAAGAGTGTGTGTATAATGTATAATTGTATCATAGTATATGTTTGTTATAAGTTAAGAGTGTGTGTATAATGTATTCTTGTATCATAGTATATGTTTGTTATAAGTTAAGAGTGTGTGTATAATGTATAATTGTATCATAGTATCTGTTTGAGGCGTAGCTCCTAAACGTATGACGATGTACTGTTTTTGAAGTGGTTTTTCCTGTTTAAAAGCTGATGTGATCGAGATGGTTCTTAGCTTAAATCGAGGGTTGTATATGTTTTATATTAGTGGTTTGCGGGCGGGAAAGCTAGTTGTAAATAAAAAATAAGTACGCAACTTAATAGGCTAATATTTAACGCATAATATTTTAGAGAATTACGAGTACTTCTAAATTATTAACTTCGCAAAACATACGTGAGTCAAAATCAAAACGTTCACAGTTCGTGGATCACGACTCACACGTCAAATTTATTAAATTGAATAAAATATAAAAACCTATACGTCTATTATTTCTGAACGCCTGTCAGCGCACATCTATTTGAGCGCGTGCCGACACAGCAGCGTTTTAGCCGCCTGCAGGTGGTAAATCCCCACGCACCGTATTTCCCGCGGCACTGGAGTTTCCCTTCTGCTATATACGAGTAAGTATTGCAGCGACAGTTGCGACACAGGTTGATGAACTGATACGTGGTGAGGCACTCAGTGAGGCAGGTCGGTCCAGAACCATCAGCTTCATTCACGATGTGCATGCGATTTATGCGATTTCGCGCCGTGGTTTTACGAGTATATCGAAATTACTTTTAAAGGTGACCTTGTTACGATGATCCAGCGTGTCGGACCGCCCCACATATTTTCTTCATTAGGTCTGTTCACACATAGGAATAAATTTAATATCTACTTTCCTGTTTCTGTGACGCGTGCATATTATATTTAGTTTCAAAGCCCATTGAGTAAATTAGTAGTGATGTAATGAATATTCGCATGTTTTTTTGAGATTCGCATTCGCAAAAATTCGTGCGAATGTTTTGCGATATTTTTATGACATAAAGCGGTAGTTTTATTGATTACTGTATAATCAGAGAGTGCGGGAGTTTATTCTAGTTTCGTTTTAAAACCAATAAAGACAGAAGTTCTTTAGGAAGGTATCTAACAGCTCAGTCCCAATCTTTTTCACATTTGGTAATTAGGATTTTAACAACAAAAAAACTAAAAAGATTTGATAAATATACATATATCATAAATAGGTCATAAACTTTATATAATAATTTAGAAGGTATACCAGCTTGAACCATCATTCCGGATCTGACGTCACGACTTCTTCCGTCTCCCTCCCGCAAGGCCCGCCCCACTTTAGCCGGGGGGAGGGGGTAGAGCTTGCCCGAACGGCCAGGCGCTCTCGTCACATTGTATCTCACTTACGGTGGACAGGATGTAAGTGCACCAGGCAGGATTAAAAATATAGGTCTAGAATAAGGTTTCGTATATAATAACTGTTTTATTTTCAGGTAAAACATTATATTATATACTACGAACCGTTATTCTAGACCTATAAAGAGTGAGATTTGTTTATTATCGCCTGGTGGCAAGCTAAAGAGGATGCCAATTTGTGAATATGATGATTGATTATTATTATTATTTAATATGCAAATAAAATATAGTATCTAGGTGCGAAAAAGAAACAAAGGTAATAAAATCAGAAATAAATGTTGTTACATTCAGAAATCTTTTATTTAACCTTCATTAACCATTTCGAGATAACTTCAATATGCAAAATCATATAAAATATAGTAAATTAATTCTATTATTCATAAATTACAACAATGATCAATGTAATTTAATCATTCAAAATAACTTATACAGCTTCAAATGTTTGCGATAAATTATTGCAACTTTGAGAAGTATTTATTTCAGCTGGACAAAATCGCGCAAATGTATTAGGGACACGCCAGTTACCCTTTGCCATGATCTCGTCAATATTGGATCTGTAACTTTTAAACTTTCGCGATTCGAACACATAGTTAAATATTTAAACGGGACTTAATCGCGCTGAAAACTTAATATTTATTTACCTCGACGTTTCGATCAAGTTGCATTGATCGTGGTCACGAGAAGACTTAACTTATCAACTTATCAAATTTACTTGATCGAAACGTCGAGGTAAATAAATATTAAATTTTCAGCGCGATTAAGTCCCGTTTAAATATTTAACTTAATATTGGAACTCTCAAGCCAATTTAGAGAAGCTGAGGCACTCCGGGTGCTACCAGAAGAGGCTTCAACACCTGCCTCTTCAAGAATGGTTTTTACCCAACCACCAATCATGGTCCGGGAAGCTGGCCTGACTCTGCCACGGGTCTGTATCCTGCTCTGTATATAAATAAATTATTAATATCACTATTAATTCGACGAGATGACGAAACATCTATTAACTTACGGAGCCATCGAACCGAGCATACCGACTTATTCGTGTGTATATTTAATTTCCATGACGACTGTCAGTCTTGGAGCCAAATGCAGGATGCAAAACAATGCAATCCGAATGATCCTCAAAGTGTGCACCATCAATCCATAGGAGCTTAAGATCGTGGACTCGACGGCTAGATGCGAGTAGCAAAATAATTGCTGTGCGACGAGATACCTGAAATAAATTCACATCAGATGATTGGTTTGAACTAAGCCATTCAACTACAATTCTTGGATCCCAAATAACGGATTGTTTAGGTCTGGAATCTACATTAGCGAGTGAACTAGCTTTCAGCATTCTTTGAACGATAGGATCTTTACTAAAGACGTGTCCATTAGAGCACGCCAAGGTGGCCACTGTAGATTGATAAACTAAAATAGTTTTGTAAGAAAGTTTAACCTTTAAATGTAAGTAAGCGAGGTACTTCGCCACCTGGGCTCCAGTGGGATTTATATGGTTAAGTTTGTTATGATAGCACTAATCTGACCATTTTTTCCAAATACCAGAGTATAGTTTCATAGTAGAGGGTCGCCAACTGGAATTTAGTAAATCAATCTCGTTTTGAGACCAATCTTTTAAATTTTGACACCACCCTTCACTAGCCATGCTTCTAAGTATATCTGGTCCACGTGAAATGGAGGCAGATGGGTTCGTGTGTCTAGTAACTGGCGATTGAGATTGAATATGGGAAAGGGCACACTCACCGCTCTCCTCTTCAGATCCGCACGCCAAAATACCTTCGACCAGCGTGGAACGACTAGTATATATCGGCCCTTGCACATGTTGAGATGCGACAGCACTCGTGGGATCAGATGTGGTGGAGCTCGACGGTACGACCATCTCCTGCTGAAGGCGTCGTGAAATTCTGCATTCAAGTCCTTGCAATCTCGAGAGACGTAGCGCGCAAGCACGTGTGAGCTCCTCGAGGCGAATAAATCTATTTCGGGCATTCCGAATTTTTGGAATACCTCTTGACTCGCCTCTTTCATTAACGTCCACTCCCCGGGCAATTTGAGTCTTGAGAGCAAGTCGGAATCTGTATTTAACTGGCCTGGGATGTACTGTGGAATTAAGTGAATTTTGTTGTGGTCCAGTATTTTGAATAATGTGCATGTTAGCTGTTAGAGGTTCCTTGACCGGAGTCCACCCTTGTTTCGTATGTAACTCACAACGCTTCTGTTGTCCGACTGGACTAGCGCCGTTGAATTGTGTACCGATTGCAGATGAATCGATAGGGCTTGTATGATGGCCCACATTTCTTTCAGATTGCTGTGCCATTTTTTCCGTTCTGATGACCAAACTCCGCTCAGGGAAATGTTGTCCACTATGGCACCCCAGCCTTTGGCTGATGCATCGGTCGTTACAAAATGTGAAACGGGATTCGGATGAATCACTATCCCTGCAGAGAGTGTTTTGAGCCACCACGGCAACACAGTCGACACTTCTGGATCGATAGGGCATTTTACATTTGTTTGGTGCTTTGGAAGTAACTTGCAAGCCATCTGTAATGGGCGGCAATGAAGATGACCTCAGGGCACAACGAAGCCCGCGAAATTTAACATGGCTAATAAGCGTTGGGCCTGTTCCAGACTCCATCGATTTGCCTCTAAAATGCAGCGTATCATTGCGGAGATTTTTAAGATCTTGTCTTTGGGCAAATACTTGCAATTCAGTCTGAGATTCCAGATTATGCCGAGGTAGTCTATGACTTTGGTCGGGGTCAGAACAGACTTTTGATGATTGATCATCCATCCTAAAGAGGTTAGGACTCTTACAGCTTCCGCAGCTTGGTCCGTTAGGGCTAGACGATTTTGATTGACAATCAAGTAATCGTCTAGGTATACGATAATTCGCATGCCCTTGTCGCGTAACACATGTGCAATCCAATTTGTTAGTGTCGTTAATGCTTTGGGTGCAGATGACAGTCCGAACGGCAGACAAGTGATCTGAAGCAGCTCTGGACTCGAGTTTTTTTCGGTTGCATATAACACTCGTAGGAACGGCTGATGAGCGGGCGAAATTAGCACGTGAAAATAGGCCTGGGAGAGGTCTATTTTTATCACCCAGTCGTTCGCTTGCAAAAAAAAACCGGTACGCGGTACATATTTATCAACCGAAACTTTGTTTGCACTAATTAACAGTTTAGATTTATCAGATTGAAAATCGGGCGGTTGCTGGTGTCTGATTTTTTCACTAAAAACATTGGGGACACAAAACTTGGTGAAGGGTATGCTCGAATCAACACTCTGTGTTGTTTTAGAAGCTTGATCTGTTTCGACATTAAAAAACTTGTTGGCGTTTGAAACTGTTTTAATAATTCTGAGTTTGGAAAAAGGAATTCGATAACCTGTTATTCTTTTTTAAAATGTGATCTGGTGCGCCGAAATTCTTCCAAATTTGAATATAATTTTATAACCGCCCGCCATAAAAAAAATATTGAGGATAGTCACTTTTGATACCTATCAAACTTACGGTTGCCGGAAGGGCCTTTTTTGTTATCATTGCGTTTCCCCGCCTTTGGAATCTGAAGCTTGAAAACTCGTGGAGGGCTGGGGCTCAAACACAGCGTTACCACCTTGAAAAGACTTGCGTGGTCGCTTGGCCAGGGAGCCATCTTGTCTATTCCGCATAGACATAGAATGAGGCTTTTCCGCAGAGCGTTTTTGGGCTGAGAACAATTTATTCGTGCCCCTGCCTTCTGCAAAAAGGCCGTTAAATCCTGTGGATTGAAAAGGTTATTTTGTGTCGGAGGAATCTTTTGCAAATCTTCTTTAACATATTTATCTTTGACGCCAGACAATATACAATCCCGCCGTCTCTGAATAATGTCAGCTCGCCTTCCGCAACTAAGTTGCAAGAGGTCTTCAGACACTTTCATATAAGGAGATTTTTCCGAAAAAAGACTACTGATCTTTTTGAAAAGCGTATCAGTGTTTAAAACACAGTCCGGAGAATGAGTCCATTCTATGATCTGTTGAAAGTTACTTCTTAACAGCTCATTCTGTTGGATAAGCCCATGAGTTACAGCTCCAAAACATCTATCAAGTAACCTTAGCCAAGAGGAATTTGTATCGCAATGCCTAAGCTCTTATTTCTTCTCGGTCTCAAGGTACCCAACTCTCTGACAGTCGTTTTAATCGAAATGGTGCAGTTTATTTAGTACATGCAATCTACCTTCAGATGCATTTTCAACGATTGGTTCTTTTAAGTTTGTTGAGACTGCAAATTCAAAGACTTTAGCCTTTTTTGGCTTTCTGAAAAGGGACTCGTTACACCCCAGAGAAACCCTCAACTCTTCCAATGGATGTATAGAGATATCAGAATCGGAACCAGGCTCGGTTTCTTTGTTTGAAAACCTGGCTGGTACGTTATTTTTCAAGTAGTTTAAAAATTCACTCGCCTGATTTGTCAGCATGTCTAACCTGCGACCATCCGATTCTTTGTTCTCCTTCTGCACCCGATGACGCCGACGACGTGGGGCTGAACTGCTCGATGACGACGAAGAAGATGCATCCGGTGAATCTTGTGGAGGCGGGCGACTCCGTTCACCCTCTGCAGAAATCTTCAAAGAATCTTCCATTATTGCTTAATGAACAACAACGCTGTTACCCGCAGTTGAAGAGGTGTGATCGCACCGAAAATCAATGCCAATATGACGAGCAAAGCAAGTGGTTTTCGTCTTGCACCATTGCTGGTGCAGGGAAAAGAGTTTCGGGGCTCTGCCCCCTTCCCTTGGCTCGTCTTCACCTGTAACTACAGATGTGTAGTTTTTTTTTTTTGACTAAATTAAATTTTTAGTCTATGGATTTCACTGGTGGGGTTTTTCGAGGATCACCGTGTGTCTGGGCAATCAGGCCCTGCCGGGTGAGACCCCTGGTTGCCCAGGGGAGGCCCAGAGAACCGATCAGCGACCAAGACGGCGACCCCCGGTCGCCCCGCCATTCTCCTTATCTGTCTTTCTCTTTCTTCACTTTCTTCTTCTTCGTTAACTTCCGCCTCGTCCCGTTGCACGAGGTCTCTTGAATAAGGCTTCAGTTTTCTTTTTCCCGCTACTTCGGGAGGTCTCGCATGTAGCGGCGCTATACCGCGTATTGCTTGCTGCTGTCGGCTCGTTGGAACATCGCTGTTGCGAGTCGTCTGATGAAGGAGTCTATATTCTCGATCTGTAGGTCCCGCGCTATAGTGGCGTTTCGGACGTAACGAGGGACGCCTACTATTGTTCTTAGGCATAGGTTTTCCTGGGCCTGGAGTTTCTTCTTACTGTATTTAGATACAAACGCGTACCACGCCGGAGCTGCGTACGTAAGACGCAATCTAATGTACGTCTTATAGATCGCCGCCTTTGTCCGGAGTGGTAGTTTAGACGATAGGACAGGGTAGAGTTTGGCGCGGGCTCCCTTTATCTTCCCTATTGTGGCCGCCACTTGTCTCAGGAAGTTTAGCCGTCTGTCGATGGTGACTCCCAAGTATATAATATCGCTTTTCCAGGGGACTTCTTCGCCTTTAAGTTTCAGTGGAGTTGGTAAGTTTCTGATATTTCCCATCAGGATGGCCTGGGTCTTCCCGACGTTTATCGCCATTCTCAATTTTTCAAGCCATTCAGGCAGGGCATCTAGATTTTCTTGAATGCGTTTGGCTGCAAAGGCCATGTTGTATGACGACGAGTAGAGTGCCGTGTCGTCCGCATAGAGGGCCAGCTTTACTTGCCCGACGACAGGGATGTCATCGGTGTAAGCGTAACATATGGGCGAGAGGCAACTTCCCTGCGGGACTCCTGCTCTTACTACCCTCTCAGTTGATAGGGCGTCTTCTACCGCCACGGTGATGCGGCGGTCCTTTAGAAAGGAAGCTATGATTTTGACGATTTTCCTGGACATAGGCGATTGCTACAGATTGTAGAGCAGGCCCTCATGCCATACTCTGTCGAATGCCTTTTCCATGTCCAGGAAAACCGCCACTGTAACCTCTTTTTAGTTATGACACATTGCCATGTCATTTATTAGCCTTGTAATCTGTAGCGTGGTTGAGTGCTCGGACCTAAACCCGAATTGTTCCTCTTGCGGCGAGATGTGTGGCGTCATGTGTGGTATCAGCAGCTTCTCGAACACCTTTGATAGCGTGCTGAGAAGAGTGATTGTCCTGTAACTGTTTGTTTTTTTGGGGTCTTTTCCGGGTTTAGGGAGCATCACCACCTTGCTGGTTTTCCAGCTTGTGGGGTAGTGGCCGGTTCGTAGAATTCCATTGTATATCCTTGTTAAGGCTGCTGCCGATTTCCATGGTATCCGTTTGAGAGCTTCGTTCATGATACGGTCCAAACCTGGGGCTTTTTTCGTTTTGAGTCTGAATTAGCCTCATTACTCTGCCGGGTGAGTAGAAGATTTGTGTTTCTTCTTCTGTGTCCGGCTTGTCAAAGTATTCTTTTAGGTGTTTATTGATTTCTTCCACGTGTACTTGGTGGCTTGTAGGGTTCGTTTGGAACTGAGTCTCCAGGTGGTCGGCGAAGATCTCAGCCCTGTTGCCATACATTTTAATTGGTTATTTCCATCTAGTAGAGGTCTCACTGGTTGGGATTCTGTTGTGAGCTGACGGCATAAGCGATGGATAGAGGGGTATTCATCGCCTAGGGCCGTTATATGTTCATCCCAGGTCTGGGCGGCATGGTCTAGTAGAACCGATTTCACTCGCTCTACTAGTGCGTTAAGCTTCGTTTTTGTTCGCGGGCAGCGCGACTGCTGCCACACCTTCCTCAGCTCCTTTTTATCACGGATTAGATTCCTGATCCATGTCGGGAGGGGATCGAGCCGCTCTCCCGGCACGGTGGTGTATGAGGCTGTTTCCAGGGAGTTTTGGAAGGCTGTGGTAAGTTCTTCCGTTGCCCGATCTACCTCTTCCGGTGTCTGAATAGGGTGTGTGGCGGTCTTCTTCTTCATCTCCTCAGCGAAAGACTCCCAGCAGATCTTCCTCTTCTTTACCGGAAGAGCGATCTTGCTGGGGAGTTCTTGTAGCGTCATTAGTACAGGCCTATGGTCCGAGAGTAGATCGGGCAACACGCGCAACTTTGGTGTGGTTTTCAGTCCCGCATATATTGCGACGTCTATGACGTCTCCGACGCCCTGCAGGGTGTAGTGAGTTGGTTCGTCTGGTCCCATCACTTCGTAGTGATGGTTCATCGAGTCGTCATATAGGCGTTTCCCTGTTTGGCACACCTTACTGGAGTTCCAGTAGGTGTGCTTACAGTTTATGTCTCCGGCTATTACCGTTGGGGTGTCATTCTTTATTAGCTTCCGTATCTCTTCTGTAATTAGGTACTCCTTCGGTGGCTTATAGAGTACGTAGTACTTTTGGTTTTGGCCAGAGACATTTACTAATATCCCCAGTGCCTGATCCGTGAAGGGGATCGCCTAGTGGATTATCCTCCGGTGAACCATCACTGCGACTCCTCTGTATGGTTTTCCCTTTGCGTCAACTTCATCTTTCCTGTAAATGTGGTAATTTGGAATTTTGAATTTCTGCCCTTCTTTGAGTCGCGTCTCACTGACCAACAATATGTCAATATTTTGCTCGCGGAGGAAGATGGTCAGCATTTGTTTCTTCCCCGCGAGCGTCTGGGCATTCCAGAACACGACTCTAAGAACGCCCATTAGAGAGGATGGTCATGAGCCCTCTTAGAGTCGCGGTCTCGGCATCTGTGCCAGACTGTACTGCTTCTAGGATACCCTTGAGCACTTCAATGGTGTGCCCAAGGGTATCTGTGATTGTGGCGACTGGAGTCACCGCCTTCTGGTGCCGGGGTTGGTCAGCTCCAGTATGTTTCTGTGGTTCGGTGACAGCTTGTTTCGGCGGTTTCGCCTTTTTCCGGCCTCTCTTAGTCTTTGCCCGTCCTTGTGGGTTTGCCGGTGCCATGAGGGTTTGAGCGGTCGGTTCTTCCTCCAGAGTCGTCGGTAGTACCGGGGCGACTCTTTGTCTTTTTGAAATGGTCGTGGCTAGTGTGCCTGCTGTCCTATTTCTCATCTCCTTCTTGAACACCGGGCACGATTTAAAATTTGCCGGGTGAGTGCCCGAGCATGCAAACACATCTCACTCTTTATAGGTCTAGAATAACGGTTCGTAGTATATAATATAATGTTTTACCTGAAAATAAAACAGTTATTATATAATAAACCTTATTCTAGACCTATATTTTTAATCCTGCCTGGTGCACTTACATCCTGTCCACCGTAAGTGAGATACAATGTGACGAGAGCGCCTGGCCGTTCGGGCAAGCTCTATCCCCTCCCCCCGGCTAAAGTGGGGTGGGCCTTGCGGGAGGGAGATGGAAGAGGTCGTGACGTCAGATCCGGAATGATGCTGTCTCACTCTTTATAGGTCTAGAATAAAGGTTCGTAGTATATAATTATTATTTTAAACAAAACAAGGTAGTACGTAGACAGCCAGTAACGGGTGTTTTTTATTTGGTGTCATTCGTTTTCAACACACATTTTCCACTCACAATTTAAAAAATATTAATATTATTCCTGATTCCACCCGCTTAGTTTTTGGATTTCGTGTTTAACCTACATAGAACCAACATAACTTAAGAATATCAAAATAGAGCAAGAAACGAGAGTACCGATCGAAAAATGTAAAAAAACTTAATCATCTTTTTATTTCACACCGACCTACCCCAGCTTCGCGCTTCGCTTACCTACCCCAGCTTCGCGCTTCGCTTACGGGTAGATTATATAGAAAGATAACATTTAGTAGGTACTTTATTTGGACAAATAGAACCTATCAACAATTTCTTACACAAAAAAAAATTTGCACAATTATAACATGAGAACGATTCCTTACACTAAATACTTTATTTTGCCAAATAGAACATAACAACAATTTCTATCCCTAAATACTGAATTTGCACAAATTTAGTATATGTAAAAACAATTCCTTACACTAAATACTTTATTTACTCAAACAAGCTTGTAATGTGGTCATTATTTCGACAACCTTCTTTGGGCAAAGTCGATCTTGCCGCGCTGCTTGAATAGGCGCCAGCAAAGTTGTATGGAATTTCATTATTGTCGTGTTTTGCAGCCAGCAATTTCCTTTGAAATCCAAACACGGCCTCTTCGAGCATCCAGAACCTACGGGAGACGCACACCGGAGGAGCATCCAAAAATCTACGCAGCAAAGATACCAAAAATGTAAATGTGTGTACTATAGATGAATACTATGGTTGCTCTCCTCTATTTTAAGTCCATTACTTTTAACCTTCAGTGTTAAAATGTAATTCCTAATTAAATTCCAAGATTTACCAATCGAGGCAATCGCAGATTCTTAGATCAGATAGATATATTTCTCCCCTACTATACGAGTACGAAGTCTTATTACATTTAACATTCTATGTTTTAATATGTAAAACTCCAAGATTTACTAATCGAGGCAATCGCGGATCCTTAGATATAGATTAGACACGAATAGATATAGTTATCCCCTTCTTACATTTAACCTTCTGTGTTAATATGTAAGAATCCAAGATTTTCCAATCAAGGCAATCGCAAAAAAAAACAGTTGAACGCAAGGAGGTTGAATTACCTACGCTTACTGTTATTTAAGGTTTAACGCCAGTAAGTGTACCTCCTTTGGCTTAAAAAAACCGGGTAGGAAGTAAGTGTAATACCACCTCCTTTGATTTAAAAACCCGAAGGGGTCTGTGTCGGGACGCACGGCCGTTTGTTAGACGTGAAACGTCTACGCCACGTACAAATAGCGAGTTATACCGAATTTAAAAAGATCTTAAAAACATCAATTTGGCTGATTTTGCTGTGTGCGTCCTGTTACTATAAACAAACATACAAAAAACAAATCTTATCTCTTTAAATATAATAGTTAGTGGTTTATTTGCCAGTAGGCGTAATTCAACCTCCGTTGGTTTAAAAATCTGGATGGGACTGTGTCGGGCGCACGGCCGTTTGTTTGCCATGAGACGTCTACGCTTTTTAAATCGACGCGTGCGAAGCCGCGGGTACAGCTAGTAAGCAATAAAATATTTTTTAAAGAATTTAACAAGAACAATCACTAGCACACATTGTATAAAAAAAAAGAACAGTAACGTTAATCATAACTAGCTGTGCTAAAGTGCGTGTAGCCTGTCCTGGGCGCAGAAAAATGGTGGCAACATTGAAAAGTGTAAAGTGTCTCAATATAGCCTACGGTTGCCTGGAAGAGATCGCTGCCTAGCGATAAGGCCGCCGTTTGTACTATATTTTTAAGTTTATGTGTGTTGGTAAGTGTTTCATTTGGTGCAATAATGTGTTATCTATCTATCTATCTATCTATTGCATTCACCTTCGCGAATGTGTGAAAATTTACATTCAAATAATAATTATTTTTATCAACACTAGATACGCTGGACCACAAATTATTAATTTTCTAGCCGCCAAATAGTTTGAACGACAGCCAACTGATTGACATCGTCATCATAAATGCCAGTAACTGTGTTTCTGTACGTTTGTTACCTTTTCACAACCAAACAGATGAACCGATCTTGAAGAAATTTGACAAGGAAATTGTATACACAAACTATTATTTTACTAAACCCGTAAAAATGACCACATGGGCAAAGCCGCGGGTGCAGCTTGTATTATATACACTCCCGCTTCGTGTCCCGCCTAGCTCACGTCAGGCATTTCATTCCTTTCTGCAATCCAATTTTTTTCATCTCGCTTTTTTTCTGTAATTTGATAGTATGCTAATATAGACCATTTGGCCACTAGCTTTTCTGCACTTACAAATTAAAATATCGAACGGAAAAAACCACTAAACTGTTCAAAACAACATTCACCGCTGCAAACCTTTGATGAGACGATTTGAAATCAACTCATTCTCGTGTTGTTCTGGGACACCGTGATAATATGGCTACAGGTTGACGACCCGGCTCCACAGCGTCACAGTGAGGAAGGTCAGCTACTGCATCGATTATTACCTATTAGTGATAGTCATAGTTTCTACGTGAAACGGAACAACAGTCCCGTAATAAGAAACTATGTTCTAAACGTGACGGCTTAAAAGGAACTAGTGATCGTATTGTGTAACGTCAGTGTGCTCGTTCGTGTCATATTTTCAGTGCCTCGGCATCTTGGGTTTTCCTTCGATGATCAACAATCAAAGAGTCATCGTCAGGCATTTCATCGAGTAGCACCACATGCAGGACTTGCGGGTACCAACAGTTACAGGCGATCGCGTACCTGAGCAAATGTTTGTCTTCCTTACACTAGATAAAATTTAACTCACAATGTTATTATTGCAAACTAACTGTACCAGCGGCTTCGCACTTCTCTAGGTTAAACGTACTCTATGTACTGTTCCAAGAGCTAAAATACCAATATACCAACAATTGGTCAAAATTCCTTCAGCCGTCAAAAAGTTTTTATCGATTGCTCGGCTTTTACTGATCGGATTCAGATACCAAGTGCTCATTTTTTTAAGTCAAGCCCTAAGCTATCTAACAGTGATAACCGCATCACATTCGGTCCAGTAGATTTTACGTGATGCGCGAACAAACATACAGACAAACAGACTAACAGACAAACAGACAGACACGAATTTTAAAAAACATTTTTACACATTTGTTGTTCAGTACACTGAAAAAACTAATTAACTAAACTAGTTAGGTAATATGAAAAAAAAACTGCCAGCAAACAAACTTTGTTTAAATCCCCACGTCTGCTTCAATTGAGACGTACTTAACGGGTTGTGTTGAATATAGTTTAGTTAATAATTGACATATTGTGATGTACCTGTTAACATAACCTGACTTTAGTTACAGATGCAATACTGAATGTATTATAACGTAACAAACCATTTGGTTATTACTCTAACGCACTGTTGGTTTATTACTAGCAAACATAGATTACCAAAAATACTGGTTGTAAATAGTCATTCTAGTTATTTAACTAATTACCAATCAAATGTTATTAATACATTCACAGAATTTGTTAATACTTTACAATTTTTACAATGCTATTTGTAACCTCGATTTAGCTATTATTTACAAAATTATTTCATATAATTCAATCAAAAGTTTGCTGTTTGTAACAAAAAGTCTTTTGTCGACCGGTGGCGCCGTCCGGCGCGGCGGCGGCCGGCGCGCGTGGCGCCGGCCGGCGCGTTGGCGGCGACACGTTTGTGCGTACTTTTCTTCGCGCGCTTCACTCGCGCACGCACGTGGATGGAACAAATAAATAAACTTATCTTGAGCCTGCGTTAAGTGATATTATAGTGAATTAGTGTGTGGACTCGCAGTGAGTGTGGTGTAGTATATTTTAATAGTAAAAGTGTACAAAAGCTACATAACGTATGAACTGGCGGCGGCAGCAACGCCCGCGAAGGAAACCATTGCCGACTACAATAAATACTACAATAATTCTACTTACTACTCTAACACGCATCCTAAAACTTTGAATATTTAAGAAATATATTATGGAAGATTACTAACTCTTGTTGTAACTCTTGCCATGATGTTTTTGAAAATTATGATGATGTAACTTTTTTCATTTTCAATAACGTTTTTCAATACGACGAAGTTCTTTTTTTTTTATTATTATGTTTAATAATATTCATTTCAACTTATGCCATTATGTATATGTCGAAATTAAAATTAACTAGGTTCATAATTATTCTACTAACTAGCCTGTCACTGTACTTATTAGATCTATATCCGCTCTTAGACTTAAGTTTATAACCTGTATTGTGCTGTGTTGAATATATGATTCTACAAATAATGTGTCGCTTTTGTTTCTAAAGGGTAAGGGTATAGGTGCTAGTAACAATAGTTTAGCTAATAATAATGACGACATACATTAGAAGGAGGTAACTAAATAGTTTAGCTACTAACAACAACAACATACACGTGGAAATAACTAAATAGTTTAGCTACTAACAACAACAGCATACACGTGGAAGTAACAAAATAGTTTACCTCCTAACAACAGCAGCATACACGTGGAAGTAACTAAAAAGTTTAGCTACTAACAACAGCAGCATACTTGTGGAAATAACTAAATAGTTTAGCTGCTAACAACAACAGCATACACGTGGAAGTAACAAAATAGTTTACCTCCTAACAACAGCAGCATACACGTGGAAGTAACAAAATAGTTTACCTCCTAACAACAGCAGCATACACGTGGAAGTAACTAAATAGTTTAGCTACTAACAACAGCAACATACACGTAGAAATAACTAAATAGTTTAGCTACTAACAACAACAGCATACACGTGCTAGTAACAAAATAGTTTACCTCCTAACAACAGCAGCATACACGTGGAAGTAACAAAATAGTTTACCTCCTAACAACAGCAGCATACACGTGGAAGTAACTAAAAAGTTTAGCTACTAACAACAGCAGCATACTTGTGGATATAACTAAATAGTTTAGCTACTAACAACAACAGCATACACGTGGAAGTAACAAAATAGTTTACCTCCTAACAACAGCAGCATACACGTGGAAGTAACTAAATAGTTTAGCTACTAACAACAGCAGCATACTTGTGGATATAACTAAATAGTTTAGCTACTAACAACAACAGCATACACGTGGAAGTAACAAAATAGTTTACCTCCTAACAACAGCAGCATACACGTGGAAGTAACTAAATAGTTTAGCAACTAACAACAGCAACATACACATGGAAATAACTAAATAGTTTAGCTACTAACAACAACAGCATACACGTGGAAGTAACAAAAAAGTTTACCTCCTAACAACAGCAGCATACACGTGGAAGTAACTAAATAGTTTGAAAGGGCCGTTGCCCGGCTAAGGAAACGGACCTCCTTCTCAGGTAAAGGCGAGGAATTAAAACAAGATGGTAAATTCAATAACAAAGGGCTTTATTACAAAAAATAGAAAAAGCACACATGAGTTATCGAATATTGGTACTCCCCCCTTTACTGAGGAATTTAAAAAGAAATATTTTACACTTAATTTAGTTTGTTCTGCATCAAAATAATTCTTAATAGCAAGATCTTATAATAGGAAATAACTTAATACTCAAAACTCAAAATTTCTCAAATGTGAATACAATTTCATCTAACATATAAATTCTAGTACTTAACTTCGGCCTGTATGATATGAATTTACTATAGCACTGGAGAATCCTAGGCCAATGAAACTTAGAGAGTCTGTGCTCAGCAGATTAACATGTATTGGTCACAACGCAACGGAATTTTCTTGACTTTGCCATAGAATGTTTTAAATTAAAGGAGAACTTGTGCAAACAGAGTGTGTGTGTGTATGATTGTGTTTCCCAGAGGGAAATCAAACTCTAAAATAGAAAGTAAACAGAAAATAAACAGAAAGTATCTAGATAATAACAGAAAATATCTAGATAATAATAGAAAATAGACAGAAAGTATCTAGGAAATAAACAGAAAGTATCTTGATAATAACAGAAAGTATCTTTCAACAATATTAACACGTTAGAAGACGAAGGCTTCCCTCAACACTGTAGCTCGCTGACTCAAAATGATTTGGAGTGGACCAACCTGGAAGCTTCCTGGGACGCCGTACGGTCGTCTCGCGTACCGCCGCGGAACGCCTCCTTACTCCACTCGATCAGCTCCTACTGCTTGACCACGAACGGTGGTGATATCTTCTACTGGACAGGTGGTGTGTTGGAGTCCTTCTGGAGTCCCTCGTAGACCGGCTTCTTCCACGAACGGTGGTGAGCCCCGGGTGATCGCGCACAGCAGCTCGCAGTGGTGACGACAATAGCCGACCGTAGATGCACGATATAACCTGGCCTTTGCACTCGTATACTTATTTTGCCTGTAACAGGGTAGCTTCGTTCTGGACAGCGTGCCTCGGACGTTTTGTTCACACAAGAGAAACTGCGTATTTTTCTGCCGCCTGCGCCGAATCTATCACGTGCCAACTATGAATGCACAATTCAATTTTACGTCCGAAATCAAAATCCAATCCACAGGCTTCTCACTTGTTTATATACTATCTTGTTTTGCATCTTCGAGTAGCGTTCTACTGAGATCTTGAACTTCCGGTTATCTCGAAAAATCCAGAACTAACTCTGCCATTTGCTTCGTAAAGTAGACCTTGTCGGCCTAGTAATACTGGTCACTGTCCTCCAGCCAGATTTGGTACATATCAGCCAGCATCCGGTGTTTACTCGAACAAGTCCATACAAAAAAAAGAATTTCTCTGGAACTTTGACGTGATTTTTGCATTATGTCAAAACCTTCCATGGTGTGACCATCGCAAGCGATTTCTAGATTTAAATAATTTTCGACATATCAAACGCTCCATTCTGTAATTATTATCAGTTAGCCAACTTAAAGATGCGACCTATTCTGGATTTTTAAACAAGCCGTTCCTCTTCCAAAGTTATTCAGAGCCCGAAATATTCCTGGAACGTCAATTATTAATAGCAACACTAAGAAGCTCGCTACTTGCCGACAGAGACCTCCACTTAGTTTCCACCTTTCTTCTAGTTCACGCCACTTGTAGCTAGCTGTCGCTGCGTGGATTAACCATTTTATCTATTTTGAGACAGTAGATGAAAACTTTTCCCTTTCACTCGCAGAGGCTAATTCAACCATCATTTCTTGATTCTTAGATAGGCGAAATTATCAATCTGTCTTCAACAAGAAAAGCTTTCATTATTCCTTTAACGAAGAAAGTGGCGCACGCGTGGTGGAGTTCGGCGTTTTTTACAAACTCGGCGTCTGGTTTTCAGATACGGAGAAAACACAACTTGATCTAATAGAAAAGACGCTGCTCCTCGCCAGATGGCGTTGTACAATATATTCTATTATCGAGATCTATAACAAAATCTAACTTGGAGTATGATTTAACATGTTACAATACACCCTCTCCTGCCAAAGTTTCACATGCCAATGTGAAACACTCGCTGCCCTCAGCGATAACAGTCACTGGAACTATTTTAAACAAGAGATTAAAAACAAACAGAACCAGACTAAAAAAAAACATCTCATTGATAATGTGGAAACCAAAGAAACTTCCTGGACCTCTTTGGGCATATTGTAAATCCCCAAACAAAATATATTGAATCAAACAAACTCTGAAACGCAAACTTTAACGAAGAATGAAAACAAAAGATATGACCAAATTCCCCAACAGAATATCGCAGTTCTAAGTTCACTGCTGCAGGAGCAGGCCGAAAGTTCACAATAATTTCAATCCTGGAACTAAAATTTTACCAACAAACCTTACTAAAAATAAAAAAAATAAAAAAAAAAGAAATTAACCTATGCACTAAGTCCCTCCTTCATTCATGTGACATTTCAACCGGGTACAATATATTTATCAAGATCTCTAATTTAGCATATTTCCTCTTATATGTTTCCTAATCATTTTGTTATAATGCCAATCTATTCGGGTGAATCTATTTGTGGAAACTAAAAAAATTTATACATTTACATTGCACTCCTTTTATTTACAAAATCTCTGACAAAAATCAATCACTACAAATCTGGTATAGTCAGTAAGTAAGTCGCTATATATCCTTCTTTCATACCATAAGTCCTGCTACACACCTAATTGTGAACATTCACTTTCCTTTTAAACAACCTATATAGACACAGTACCGAACATTTAGCTGTTGGGACTTATGCTACATTTGGTAAAACATTCATACTCCCCTAACCCTTGTAAAGAAAAGTATCGAGTGGAAAACCCGCTTTAGAATTTCTGTTACTGGTAATTAGGCTTTTTATTATAGAGGTTACCAGGAAATCCGCCTCTTCGCGCTATTACAGGTTTTTAGGCTTTTCATTTATAGAGGTCACCAGAAAAAACCGCCTCTGTTTCGTTAACTAGTTTCTAGGCTTGAGTTTAAAGAGGTCACCAGTCTAAACCGCCTCTGCGCTCGTTTGATAGAAACTACAAAAAATATAACATGCTGGACTAGGATCAAATATGTTTCTAAATAAAATAACATAATATGCCTGAACAAAATATCCAACTACCTAGCCAGTCTCTAAAGTTTACTGTTAAATTTCGATCAAAGTAACATGCCAAACATTGACACAAATAATGTACTTTAAATCGTTTAGTAAATGTCACATGAGTGATTACCCCAATTCTATACATTTTTACCATATCGAGATTGCCATTCCTTTTTTATTCCAACTGCCAGGACCAATGTTCTACACACAAAAAAGTTCCTGTCTCGTCCGGGCTAATCTTATATCCTAATATATAAATTCTCAGTTGGCAGAGCTAAACCTAAAACAAGAAACCAAAACCTGAGAATCTAAACCAAATTTACCCTGCAAAACTCGCCAGCTAATAACAATACAACAAAAAAAAACACCAAAAATATACCTAAAAAATAATAATTGGACTACCCATAAAATCTTTCTTTCTCTATTACTCCAGTAATCATCTCGTAGTAATGAGCCTTCCCCAGGACAGATGTTCACGCAACCTCATGCGGTCCAGGGTTATTCTATACTCTCCACAAAAAACCTTCAAGAAAAATCCATGTATTTGACCCAGGCTTCTTTAGTTCAGGTGTTGTCATCCGCACCCGTGTATCCGGCCATCAGTCTAACCCGGCTAAGGTTATTCTTGCCTGAAATTCGCGCATAGACATATGTGCTACAAAATTTGTCACACCACTAGGGCGTGCCAAAAAAAAACCAGATCCGTCGTAACCGGCACCACCCCACCGATTTTCCGAACACGACTGAATCTATAAAAAACGATCATTATGTATCTCATAATATACGATCACCAAAACAAAAACACTCTCTGATTAGTCATTCTTCATGTATATACGCAAAATATGTGTATCGTACGCTGACAATGAGAGGTGAGAGAGAGAAAGCACAAGCGGCCCTACCCCTCCTCTGAAAATATGGAGCTGTCCTCAGCTCTGATACCATCTACCGACAACAGACTGTGTGTAATAGTATAGCGATAGAATTTGGACAAACTGAAATAATGCAAAAGAAAGAAGAAAAAAAAAAAAAAACAAATAATTTTGTTGCTGGAACTAAACCTTTAGGAGACAAACCCTATCGAAGTAATAATTGTGAAAACTTTAAAATATTTTAAAGAAATAAAGTGAAGGTTGAATTCTAAAAACATTATCTTTAGACTTTTAGGTCTTTCATGTGCCATGATCCCAATGCTTTTCCGGACATGTCTTCTAATTCGAAAACCAATGGAGATAAAACCCGTTTTACCTTGCATTTCTCATATTTTTTGCACAATTTTGCTGCTTTGAATTTTGACGCGTCACTTAGGGGATATGTTTTTTTCCATATAATATCACCCTCTTTTACTTTCACGTCGCGCCTCCTTAGGTTATAATATTTGCCAGGACCAATGTTCTACACATTAAAAAAAAACCTGTCACGTCCGGGCTAATCCTATATTCTAACACAAAAATTCTAAGTTGGCTGAGCTAACCAACTATGAATGCACAATTCAATTTTACTTCCGAAATCAAAATCCAATCCACAGGCTTCTCACTTGTTTATATACTATCTTGTTTTGCATCTTCGAGTAGCGTTCTACTGAGATCTTGAACTTCCGGTTATCTCGAAAAATCCAGAACTAACTCTGCCATTTGCTTCGTAAAGTAGACCTTGTCGGCCTAGTAATACTGGTCACTGTCCTCCAGCCAGATTTGGTACATATCAGCCAGCATCCGGTGTTTACTCGAACAAGTCCATACAAAAAAAAGAATTTCTCTGGAACTTTGACGTGATTTTTGCATTATGTCAAAACCTTCCATGGTGTGACCATCGCAAGCGATTTCTAGATTTAAATAATTTTCGACATATCAAACGCTCCATTCTGTAATTATTATCAGTTAGCCAACTTAAAGATGCGATCTATTCTGGATTTTTAAACAAGCCGTTCCTCTTCCAAAGTTATTCAGAGCCCGAAATATTCCTGGAACGTCAATTATTAATAGCAACACTAAGAAGCTCGCTACTTGCCGACAGATACCTCCACTTAGTTTGCACCTTTCTTCTAGTTCACGCCACTTGTAGCTAGCTGTCGCTGCGTGGATTAACCATTTTATCTATTTTGAGACAGTAGATGAAAACTTTTCCCTTTCACTCGCAGAGGCAAATTCAACCATTATTTCTTGATTCTTAGATAGGCGAAATTATCAATCTGTCTTCAACAAGAAAAGCTTTCATTATTCCTTTAACGAAGAAAGTGGCGCACGCGTGGTGGAGTTCGGCGTTTTTTACAAACTCGGCGTCTGGTTTTCAGATACGGAGAAAACACAACTTGATCTAATAGAAAAGACGCTGCTCCTCGTCAGATGGCGTTGTACAATATATTCTATTATCGAGATCTATAACAAAATCTAACTTGGAGTCATGATTTAACATGTTACAAGTTTAGCTACTAACAACAGCAACATACACATGGAAATAACTAAATAGTTTAGCTACTAACAACAACAGCATACACGTGGAAGTAACAAAATAGTTTACCTCCTAACAACAGCAGCATACACGTGGAAGTAACTAAAAAGTTTAGCTACTAACAACAGCAGCATACACGTGGAAATAACTAAATACTTTAGTTACTAACAACAGCAGCATACACTTGGAAATAACCAAATACTTTCGCTACCAACAACACTTAGTGAGGTAAGATATAACTGGAAATAATGAATAGTTTTGCTACCAATAACACCCAATGTGATAAGATACACATGGAAATAACTAAACAGTTGAGCTACTATTAACAAAATAGGAAGACTAACTTTAGCAATATTGTATCCATAGCTGACAAAATTAGTTAAGCCAATTATATATAACTATTTCAATGATTAGTAACATAACCCAAATTTACAAAAGGAAGTTTGGCTACTAGTAGGTACTAGTTGTGTAGTCACCGTTTTTGTGTAGCAAGTTACCAAATGTTATGTTACTAATCACAAAAAAGTTTTTGTGTAGCAAGTTACCAAATGTTATGTTACTAATCACAAAAAAGTTTTTGTGTAGCAAGTTACCAAATGTTATGTTACTAATCACAAAAAAGTTTTTGTGTAGCAAGTTACCAAATGTTATGTTACTAATCACAAAAAAGTTTTTGTGTAGCAAGTTACCAAATGTTATGTTACTAATCACAAAAAAGTTTTTGTGTAGCAAGTTACCAAATGTTATGTTACTAATCACAAAAAAGTTTTTGTGTAGCAAGTTACCAAATGTTATGTTACTAATCACAAAAAAGTTTTTGTGTAGCAAGTTACCAAATGTTATGTTACTAATCACAAAAAAGTTTTTTCAGTGTAGCTTATTTTAAGTAACCTAGACCATTTTGTTTTTTAATTATCTTCTTTGTACAGACTTTTTCGTTCTTATTGCTTTATTATATGTATAGAAGATAAGTTAAGGGCAAATTACGCAAGTTAATTTTGAACCATGCTGAAATGCACGCATATGTAGCTCAGAACACAATAAAATATTATGGTACCATAGAGCTAGCCTGAATTTGGAGCCAGAAGGGAGTCACAGGAAGCTAACAATCAAATCATGAAACCCCTAAGAGTTTGTTCTCTCATTTGATTTGTTTCGATGAGTTATCTGGTCTTTAGAGGTGACGATTTTTAAAAGCTTGATATTATTGGGATTTTTTAAACAAGTAGTATTATATTTTTATGTTTAAAAATAAGCTTTATCATCAAGTAGGTACTTATACTTGTAGAATAATACAGCTGGGCTAGGCAGCATTTGGTAAACTTCGTAGAGTCTTTTCGTCATCAATTCCGCAATGCCTGAAAATTAAAGTCTTCAACCAATGCGTCCTACCTGTTATGACTTACGGAGCTGAGACGCGGATTTAAGAGTCGGTGCGACTAGTTCACCAATACAAAGTCGCTGAGCGTGCTATGGAAAGGGCTATGCTCTGAGTTTCATTAATAGATCGAATCCGGAACGAGGTGATTCGACAGAGAACCAAAGTTATCGACATAGCCTCTAGGATTAGCAGGCTGAAGTGGCAGTGGGCTGGTCACATTTGCCGAAGGACCGATGACCGTTGGGGTAGACGTGTTCTTGAGTGAAGACCGCGACTCGGCAATGCAGGATAACCTCCAGCTAGGTGGAGTGACGACATAATATGCAAAATGTCTGGCGGCGTTTGGAAAAGAAGAGCCGAAGATCAGGCTTAGTGGCGTGCTTTAGGAGAGGCCCATGTCCAGCAGTGGACTGATGCGGGCTGATGATGATGATGATGATGATGATTATGAGGTACTTATACTATTACTACTAGCATTAATATTCTAATAACCTAATACTTGATGGAGCATGACGACGATTGAGACAAGATGTTTATGGTACTGTAGCATGGTGATATTATGGAAGAGTTCAATGAACTGCCTCTATTGTCGCGGAAGGATAGGTCATATACGTCTTAATTCGATATAACCATTAGAGTAAACACTACGTTTGTTTATGCGAAACATCTTCAGCGTTTCTGACTCAGAATCTCGGGTTTCTCTAATAGTGAGTCAGTGACAGCCTGACAGGCAACGATAATAAGAATCCCGGGCGTTACGTGAAGGTGACTACGATAATTAGGCAGATTGAAAATTAGAAAAACAATTAAATATTGACGCGGATGAAGTATCTAGAAACGTAAAGCAAGCGCAAGCACTGGAGACAAAAAGTTGAAAATTACAGCCAGTATGTGGAGCTAGCACTCTTTGGCTGTTTATTAAATCAGGTGTGGATTACGTTAGTTATTTAAAATCAAAGTATTTTATTGTAAATAGGCAAAATAATAGCACTTTTACAAGTCAAAATTATCATCTCATGAACAAGGAGAAATACATAAAATATTATAAAAAGATCAAATCAATAAAAATTTAGGTAAGCTAAATATTCTTTGAGTTTGAAAAGGAAATTTTCCTTTCATGTGCCAACAGAGTTTAATCTCACACAGGAAAAGGAAATACTCTTCTGACTCTACCGGTGCTTCGGAAATACGCCCGTTAGAGAAGAGAGCACCAAAAAACTCTACGGGAATGTATTTTTTCCATATTTGTTAATTCTTTATATATATTTTCAAATGTCACATATTAAAACAAAACTTACGTAATCTACAAATATAAAAGCTAAAAGTGACAATGAGATGTCCCACAATCATCAAACAATCAAATTAATGTCCCGCTAGTGCCACTGACAGTTAATAATTTAATTCTGCATTTGAGATTTCGACACGCAACACAACCTACACAAAGCTACACAATAATTACTTGAATAAAAAACCGTCGTAAAATGGATTTACTAAAGTATTCTAAATGCTATTAAAGAAAATACAAATTGCTATGCCAAAGATTTATCTAATGACAGATCTTTATTTTTCTGGATTACGCAAACGAATTTTAAAAGCTCCAACTTTCCTGATATCAATAAATGTATTGCAACAAAAAAAACATATTTTCCTGTTCAATTATTGGTCTAGCAACTAACCGTTTAACATCCAACATTTATAATTAAATCATAATATAAAATAAGGAAAAAGACTTTTAGATACCAATAGTATCTAATTAGCGATGTGTAAAATAACCCATGAAATGTTTATCAACTGTTGTTTATTTAATATTTTCAGGTTTTCCTTCCTGTATACTGAAATAACCGCGATGAACTAACATCGTTCATTTGTAATTCGGTTAAAAAATAGTTATTTGAAAACCTTTTTCGTCATCACTAAAAATATTCCTGAAGCTCATAATTTGTGTTGTCATCTTTAAAAAATATGGATTCGAACAGTTTTGGATTTATCTAAACAGATACAGCACTGAAAACAAATGCAACACGCCAGCACAGAATAAACAATAGTATGACGCCAGTGTGAAGCTAGAAAGAAAAACCCAAATTAATTAACTAACGGGATGCTCGTCGCAAAACTTAAAAATAATTAAAAAAGAAGGCAGCAACTGAATACACCTCAAAATTGGCGACATTGTATAATTACCGGTAGAACCTAATTGAACGTAGAAAAGTTGGCACAAGGTAACAAGGACTGGGGAATATAGATTTTTTCAGAATCAATCCCCTGCATCGAGGAGTGGGACAACTGGAGTTATTTCCCCGAACCTGTACACAAATGCATTAAAAGATGTGAGTATGTGCACTGGAAAGGACGTGGCATAAACATAAATGGAGAGTACATCTCTCACTTGAGATTCGCGGATGACATCGTTATTATGGCCGACACGTTGCAGGACTTACATCAGATTCAGATTCGTCTCAATGCATCGGTCTCCGATAAATTGTGGCGGTCGGATAGATTATGTTCAATGAACATGTCTTGCCGGAACCGATCGCTGTTCATGTATCTCCTCTAAAAGTTGTTCAAGATTATGCCTTACCTTGGGCAAACGCTGCAATTTGGGAAAAACAATTTCAAGAGAGAAGCCCGTAGAAGAATACAGCTGGCCTAAGTAGCATTTGGTAAACGTTGTCAAATCAAATAAAATCTAATTCTTTATTTGCTAGAACACATAAAAAAACAATGCATGAATCATTGTCGTCAAGCGATGTTCTAAATTGTACTTCAACCCTAAATAATGTAATTCTTTCTTTTTAATGGTTCAAAACTTATCGTATGTATTATATTTATTTATTTATATAAATGTTTTTTGTAATAACAGAGTTATTCATGCATGCTGTGTTTGCATCTAGTAGGCCGTTCACTAGCATAATACAATTAACATAAGATACTGTAAGCTTTGTTTAGGTGATAAGGCCAGTATTGTGAAAAAAAAAAAAAAGAAGAAGTTGATTCTTTGTGTTCAGTCAGACGTGAATTGTTTTATGATACCTTTTTACACTCAATCATTTGTCGTTCAATTATAAATGTTATGATGTACTCAAAACATTTCCTGAAGGTTCTGGAGTGTTTAGTGTTATAGAATTGTTTTTATAGTGTAACGCTATAACAACAATTGCTGAAAATACAAAGATTTTTTAAATTGGTTATCGTAACTTATTATTATTCGTAAGTTATCGTCCAATATTTTATTGTCATTCGGTATAAATGTTTTATGTACATAAATTGATATGCACATATTGTAAGCATTTATCTTATACAAGTCCTTTTGGGCAGGAGGCTGATGATAGCACTTTTAAGCACCAAAAGAAACACAAATAATAATAAACTAAAAAATATGCTTTTTACAATCGGTGGCCTTATCGCTAAGCAGCGATCTCTTCCAGGCAACCCTAGGCTAAATTGAGACACATGACCATATAATAAAAGGAAGTTGTTGGTAGGCAACTTTTTAGTAAAATATTACAAAAATAATATCAAACAAATAAAACAAAACAGAATTAAAAAAATAATATAAATGTCAAAATACCTAATAAATATGTAAATAGCAAATACTATTCTTTTAAGCTAAAACATATCTACATCTACATTAATTTAATAAAGAGGAAAGATTTGTTTTTTGTATTTTTTTATGTTTGTTTGTAATCGATAAACTCAAAAATAACTCAACCAATTTAAAAAATCTTTCACTTATAGAAAGCTACATTATCAACAAGTAACATGGGAAGTAACTTATTATTCAAAAAATTAGAGACCTCTACGAAAATTGCAATAATGTAAACCCAACGTATCAAAAATACAGAACGGAATGACTGTTGTCATGGAAACGGAATAATAACAAACCTGTCAAGTACGTGAGTAATAATGCAGTTGTCTATGGTCAAAAAACACCACTGTCGTTACTCCCAAGATTTTGAACTACGCTTGGCGTTTTTTTTTTAGAATATACGATCGGTATAAAAATGCGTAAAGTAAGAAAAATGCCCCGGTGTGAGCGCTCCCCGTGCGAAGCCGGAGCGAGTCATTAGTACAATATATATTGAACTTGGCTCTTTCTTTATCGAATTATTAATTATCAGCGTTTCTTAAAAAAAACAGGGTGTTATTTTTAGTAAAATCCCAAATATCCTTAATGTACATACAAGGCAAAGGAAGTATTGCATGCTTTAAAAAGAGGGCTACAGCTATCTAAAAACCAAGCCTATCTTTTCGTGTATTTTGGTCACCAATTCTCCAATAGATGAAAGTCTTCAACCAGTGCGTCCTACCTGTTATGACAAACGGAGCTTGTGGAATCTCACGGTACGACTATGTCACCAATTCAAAGTTGCTCAGCGTGCTATGGAAAGGACTATGCTCGGAGTTTCTCTGAGGGATGGAATCAGGAACGAGGTGATCCGACAGAGAGCCAAAGTTGTTCGCATAGGATTAGCAGGCTGAAGTGGCAGTGGGCTGGTCACATATGCCGAATAACCGATAGGGGTAGACGTTTTCTTGATTGGAGACCGCTACTCAGCAAATGTAATGTATGACGCCGTCTGGGCAGGTGGAGTGACACTAACAGCGGCAGTTGAAAAGGAAGAGCTGTAGATCACGCTAAGTGCAGGTCTTGGGATAGGCCTATGTCTAACAGTGGACTGATGCAGGCTGATAATGATGATGATGAAACGAACCTAACTATTATATATTATTAAGTTGCATTTTACTATGTAAAACGTAGATGGTAAACTAAAATATAATTATGTAAATTATACCAACAGAACAGCTTTGCACGCCTACGAGGTTTCTATTACCAACGAATTTTGTAATGCATGATGTTTATACCTTCAACACAGTTATAGAAAAGAATCTATTTACTAAACAGTCCCCTATAGTTCATTGACCGCAATATAGGACAGTGCAATAGATAAGCTGTAAAAGAAATGCTGATAACTCGTTGTGCATTGAAAAATAAATGGGGCTCTACACACACGCTCTTTCGTGTGCGCATTTGCTGTCGCGAAGGTAAGTGCAGCAGTGGAAGACCTGTTCAACCATGGACATCGGCGTGTTAAGGAGGGCTCTGCAGACCCTGCAGTGAATTGATTGAGCTGCATTGGCTGCATTGCAAGGGCACCATAGAAAATAAAACCCATAATCATTGGATTATGGGTTTTATTTTCTATGGTGCCCTTTATTTACCTGTTTCCACGGATGTCAATTACATCCATCGATTTGGATTTTAACTGATGAAAGGGTGTATATACTTGTAATAAAGAGATGGAAACAATTTAATGATATGACAATATTACATCACGCGCGATTGATCGTACATCTAGAGAACCTAACACACCGTATAGAATAGAATCATAGCAGCTTCTTATTGCAGACGTCAATGATGCCAATAATTCTAAAAGTTGTAGAATAACTGAATATTCAATTTAAAACCTCTAAAAAGTGTTTAGTTAAAATAATAACAAACACAAATTAAAATTTTATATAATTCCCTTCCCTTATTATAGCTAAGAACCATCTCGATCATATCAGCTTTCAAACACGAAAAACCGCATAAAAATCGGTCCATTTGTTTGGGAGCTATCATCCCGGCTCCCCTTACATCATAGCTAAGAACCACCTTAATTATATCAGCTTTTAAACAGAAAAACGCATAAAAATCAAACTATTCGTTTGGGAGCTATGGTGCCACAGACAGACACTCAAATACACACCCTAAACTTATAACACCCCTCTTTTCACGTTATCTGGAAATCCTAAGAAATCACTAAGTCTAGGGTTTAATGGAAATCTAGGCTGAACGCAGTATGCAGACAGTGTAATGCGCGATTAACCGTATGTGTATAGGACTCGCCATGTAGTACAGTGCACGATCATATTCCTTGTGACTACTGACTGTAATGTGTTGGTAATGTAGGCTGAACGCAGTATGCAGACAGTGTCATGCGCGATTATTCGTATGTGTGGAGGACTCACCATGCAGTATGGTGTACGATTATGTTCTTTGTGACTACTGGCTGTAATGTGTTGGTAATGTAGGCTGAATGCAGTATGCAGGCAGTGTCATGCGCGATTAATCGTATGTGTAGAGGACTCGCCATTCAGTATGGTGCATGATCATGTTCTTTGTGACTACTGGCTGTAATGTGTTGGTAATGTTGGCTGAACGCAGTATGCAGACAGTGTCATGCGCGATTAATCGTATGTGTAGAGGTCTTGCCATGCAGTATGGTGTACGATCATGTTCCTTGTGACTACTGACTCTAATGTGTTGGTTATCTAGCCCTACCTACTGCCCTGCGAGCATGGATCTTATCGATCGATAAAATTCGATAAATTTATCGACCGGTAAACAGTTATTTTTTTATAAATTTTATCAAAATGCGGTAGCATGGATCTAGCCTCTCGGTAAATTTTATTGATTCGATAACACGTCGTGAGTTTATCGATTTAAAAAATGGCAACTCGTGGACTATACCATATATCAGATAGACGACTAATAGTCAAAAAATTTTTTTGACACAATTTGGCAGTTTTTTTTATTTTGAGTTGTGACGGAGAAACTTCTGTCATTTGGAATTCTACTTAACTACCATAAAGTAATATATTCCTTGAACCTAACCTAAAGTATAACTAGCCATAACTCGTTGCACAATTGCTTGAGACACTCCCCTGACAAGTCTGACAGTGCGCTGTCCTAGTGCTATATTATATTCCTGGCTGATGCATCGTTGGTGCAACTGCCCTCGGTGAAAAAGCGTACAGCTGATAGAACCTACAACAATGACTATACAGATAGTTTTTTAGACTGAGTACCTACTAGGTACCATAATAATTAGAGCATTAGACACAATCACAACAAAAGATAATTTCTGGAAATAGAAAAAAACGTAACTAAGTATTTTGGTATTATTATGTAAAGTAGAAACTACAACATGCGCAGGCAGTCCATTAGATCGACTCCTTCTCAAACGCCTTCAACATCTTGAATGAGGGCGAGGGAAATTTCCTTATAAATTCTAAAAATAATCTTAAAATGCTGTTCTTCAAGATCGAAAGGATCATTGGCATCCCTGAAACTTGCCTCACGATGTTCTGACACCTCCACGTTTTGGCTTATAATCCGAAAAGGAATTTACAAAAAAAAAGTTTGTCGTGTAACTTTGGAAAGCCGATAAAATTCGGTAAAATTAACGACATTATATCGACAACAATTGTCAAAAATAAGATTCATGCTTCCTTTTGTTGATATAAATCTATATATGAAATATGATTTATCGAATTTATGTCGTTGTCGATAAGTACGTTCCGTGCTACTGAACTCGTATTATCGAATATTAACGTGAAACTTAATTAAAACAAGTCGGTAAATTTATCGATCGATAAGATCCATGCTTGCACTGCTGGATAGGTAAAATGTATAACATGCGATTGAGCGTAGGTATGGTAGATAACCTAAGAAGTAGTATGGTGCATGGTGATGGAGATCCGCTGATTTCAGTAGCCTGACAGAATGCTTCCTCAGCATCACACGCTATTGTACGTGTGTGTAGAAGATCATGCACGCAGTGTGGTGCAGGACCATGGCAGGTTCTCGTGACTGATGATGTCAATGCTGCCAGTAAGTCTAGAGCCACAGTAGGTATTGGGAATCCACTTGAATCATGTACAGCTATTATGAACGTGTGGCTTGTGTGATTAACTTGTTTACATAGAAAACCTACATTTTGTTCAAATGAAAAATGTTTGTGGTCAGTCTAGATAGTAAGCCGACGCACGGCTTGAAATGAGAGTGTAAAGGTACCGAAAGATGCGAAATACTTGCATATTTATTTGTCTACTACTATTGTACAGACCTCCAAAGTGGTGACAGGCGCGGCGGTCGGTGTGGCTGCGATCCAACAAATCCTAAAATGAAAAGAAATTAATAAGTTACCAAAAGGTGCAAGAATCCTCGATAGCAGGTGTTTTTAAGCCGTTTGGGATCGAGTTAGTAAAGCATAGTAGGATATCATCATAATTATCATCATCAGCCTGATTTGGTACTTGTATACTGCTGGATGCAGGCCTCTCTACTGCCGACTACCTTGCTCGCGCGCAAAAAAGCTACCAAGCGCACGACCACGCGCATACAGTGCATGCGCACTCGTAACAAGGTAGTAGCTAATGCACGCTACTGAGTACGATCTTCAGCTTTCCTGATCCATTTTTTTCCATACACTTTTCGCAGGTCGTCACTCCACCTGGCCACAAGGCGTCCTTCACTACGTTTGCCTAAACGTGGTCTCCACTCGAGAACTCAAATGACCAGCCCACTACCACTATAGCTTATTTATCCTTAGAGATATGTCGGGTACCTTGTTTCTCCGTCGGATATCTTCATTACAAATCTAGTCTGTCAGAGAAACTCCAAGCATAGCTCTCCATAGCTCACTGGTTGACTAGTTTGACCGCGAGAGCCCATGTTTCGGCTCCGTAGGGCACACTGATTGAAGACTTTTGTCTTCAGGCACTGTGGTATGGACTACGAGAAGACTTGTCGAAGCTTGATGCGCAACCCAGCTGAATTCTTTTGTTAGCTTCCATCTCCTTCCTGTCTATTCGAACAAACAAGACAGAACCAAAATTCTGCCTTTTATTTTTCTCAAAGATGAAGCATTGCCAATACTGACGCGACGTAGGAATACTGCCAGCATTTTGGAAACTTGGCAGCACTTGGCTGCTGGATATTATCCCGTCCGTGAAACAAAAGGACTACAATTTTAAACCAAGTCATATTTCTGAGTACTACTGGGAATATGTTATCTTTTCACTTAAGTAACGTATTTTAATGCAACAAATAATTAATTAGCATGACTCAAAATCTACGAGTAGAATCATAGACACTTAAAGCAACATATAATTAATTAGCATGACTCAGAATTTACGAGTAGAATCATAGACACTTAAAGCAACAAATAATTAATTAGCATGACTCAGAATCTACGAGTAGAATCATAGACACTTAAAGCAACAAATAATTAATTAGCATGACTCAGAATCTACGAGTAGAATCATAGACACTTAAAGTAACATATAATTAATTAGCATGACTCAGAATCTACGAGTAGAATCATAGACACTTAAAGCAACAAATAATTAATTAGCATGACTCAGAATCTACGAGTAGAATCATAGACACTTAAAGCAACAAATAATTAATTATTATGACTCAGAATCTACGAGTAGAATCATAGATACTTAAAGCAACAAATAATTAATTAGCATGACTCAGAATCTACGAGTAGAATCATAGACACTTAAAGCAACAAATAATTAATTAGCATGACTCAGAATCTACGAGTAGAATCATAGACACTTAAAGCAACAAATAATTAATTAGCATGACTCAGAATCTACGAGTAGAATCATAGACACTTAAAGCAACAAATAATTAATTAGCATGACTCAGAATCTACGAGTAGAATCATAGACACTTAAAGCAACAAATAATTAATTAGCATGACTCAGAATCTACGAGTAGAATCATAGACACTTAAAGCAACAAATAATTAATTAGCATGACTCAGAATCTACGAGTAGAATCATAGACACTTAAAGCAACAAATAATTAATTATCATGATTCAGAATCTACGAGTAGAATCATAGACACTTAAAGCAACAAATAATTAATTAGCATGACTCAGACTCTACGAGTAGAATCATAGACACTTAAAGCAACAAATAATTAATTAGCATGACTCAGAATCTACGAGTAGAATCATAGACACCTAAAGCAACAAATAATTAATTAGCATGACTCAGAATCTACGAGTAGAATCATAGACACTTAAAGCAACAAATAATTAATTAGCATGACTCAGAATCTACGAGTAGAATCATAGACACTTAAAGCAACAAATAATTAATTAGCATGACTCAGAATCTACGAGTAGAATCATAGACACTTAAAGATTTAGTTTTTATTTCATAGTCAAAGTTAAGTTTTTAGTTCCCCTACATTTTTACCTGACTACGGTGAATCAAGGGAAGGGTAATGAGTTTAGCAGCCTATGTTGGTCCGATTTTGACAAGCGAGTTATCAATCGATTTGTCTTCTTCATGTATAGGCTTTTTTTACCCGACTACGGTGGAACAAAGAAAGTTTATGTATTTAAGCTAAAAACTTATTTCGATTTTGACAAGCGAGCTATTAATAAATTCCTCTTCATCGCAAGAGTGTCATAGGTAATTTTTTACCCGACCGTAGTCGGGGCTTTAGTTTTTGTACTTATGTCTTGTTATCTGGTTGTCATCAAAGTCTTAGAACCTACCTTTGGCGACCGCGAGCAAGGTAGTAATTATAACCAATTTAGAAAATATTTCTATCCCACATAAGAACGCGTCAAATCGCAGGGTGACAACGGACAAACACACACATACAATTAAAGTACTGTCGTGTGCACACTTATACGACCTGCAATTGCTTCTTTTGTAGCTACTATTATTTTCAGATTTATTTACTTCCATAACAATACCAAAGAACAGAGTTTTTGTGAGTGTCAAGCAGAGGCAGATTGTGAGTGTTTGTGAGGGTCATGGAGAGGCAGCTTGCGAGTGTTTGTGAGGGTCAAGGAGAGGCAGCTTGCGAGTGTTTGTGAGAGTCAAGGATAGGCAGCTTGTGAGTGTTTGAGAGGGTCAAGAAGAGGCAGCTTGCGAGTGTTTGTAAAAGTCAAGGAGAGGAGCTTCTATTAGGTAATGATGGAAGGGCTACGGTTCGTATCAGGACTCTACCGCACGGTGCAAATTTAGGAGTATGGTTGCTGCATCAGAAATTTAACTCCCGGTATGTCTATTCAGCTTCATAACATGCTTATTATTATAGCAATTCCGAAATCAATCAGTTGTCTTAGTTCAAATTATAAAATTACTAGCTTTTCCGCCCGCGTCTTCGTCAGCGCGGACTACAGTTTATCGCGAAAAAAAAAGCATCCTATGTTCTTCTAGGATATTCGTATTAAAAACCAATGCAAAAGTAGGTATAGCACCAACGCTCACCATTTTCCAGTTTTCCCGTGATAACTTAAAATTATCCGGGATTAAAAGTATCCTATGTTTTATTCCAGGGTATTTCATCAAAATCTGTCCAGCCGTTATCACGTGAAAGCTCCCCAAACAAACAAACAGACAACGTTTCACTTTTTTAAATTGATATGGATTTCTGTTAGATGATGCATGACATCTTCTATCAATATCCATCGATATATTTTATCTTTTATGTATACTTGTAAATCTATACCTATAATACAGTAGTATGAGCAAACATTATGTACAAAGGAGATAACTAAAAAAATGCCTTAAAAAAGCTACTGAACAAGAAAATAATATTCTCCAAAATGGTGTCTGGTGTCTGTGTCTGTTCGCGCATCACGTAAAAATTACAGGACCGATTGTGATGTGGGATTCACTGTGGGCTAGCTTATGTTTTGACTAAAAAACTGGAGTACTTGGTATCTAAAATTAACACGTGGGCAAAGCCGCAGGCACAGCTAGTACTTATAATAAAGCAGTAAGTACTAAAAAGTATGTACAAAGAAAATAAAAAATGTCAAGTGGATTTAAAAGGCTTAAGCTACTGGATCAAGAATATACCTTTCTTTTATTATGGTGTCTTTGTGTTTGTCTGTCTGTCTGTATGTATGTATGTTTATATGTTCACGCATCACGTAACAGCTACTGGACCGATTTAAATGCGTTTTCACTTTCTAATAGCTCAGGTTTTGATTTAATATCTGGTGTACATTGTATCTCAATCCGACGAGTAGAAGCCGAGCAATTGATTAAAAACTATTCGACGGCTGAACAAATTTTGACATTATACTTACTTTTGGTCCTGAAATAACACATTGTTTACTTTTAACACAGATAAATGAACATGCAGTTAAAGCCGTGGGCATAGTTAGTCGATAAAAGTCTAGTACATCCTACCGTACTCCCAAATTTGAAGCTGAATTTGAATCATAGATACCTACAAGAGTTGGAAAGTAGGTAAATTGGTGCCGTTAAATATCACATTTAATAAAATGTTTACCTCTACAATTGTGTTCTTGAGACATTAATTATGTATTCCGCACCATAACTCCTTATTCACTTCACCCGTCGCGCTCTCCTTGCACACCGCACTGACCTAAATGTGTGGCGTATGCAAATGCAGCCTAATAAAATTCAATGAAAAATTTTCAGTGCCCTATCAGAAGTAATCTCTAGATCTCGTGATAGCGCTCGTGGAGTCAGTGGACATTACATTACAACCCACGCGTCGAGTTTACGGCGCCCGACGCATCATGTAAACAAAACATCGCGAATTTCATAGTCATAAGCGGAGCGCAGCGGTTTCTGTTCATTCTGCCGCGAGACGCCGCCCGCGTCGCACGTTTCACGATGATCGATTACGCGCGACCCCCATACGACACGCAAAACATGTGCGAGCTGTACTTCAACCCGCCGCCGACCGCGCCCGCGCGCCTCGACGACTTCCAAGTTTTCAAGAAGGGCACTGCTTCACACATTTACGGAAACTACTACTCCGATGCATCGTACGACGCCTACGCCGAGCCCGACATCGAGAGCACCGCCAGCGTCTACCACAACCTCGTCAACTTCCGCGACTATCACCGCGATGACTGGAAGAAGAAGTTCGTCTCGGAGTGGAACGATGACGATACCGTCTCCTGGATCATCGACACCGTGCAGTGCCTCGGGATCAGTGAATATGAAGTACCCTTCCAGAACTTTCGAGTGCTCGGGCTCGAGCTGCGAAACATGAAGCGAGAGGAGGTGCAACACAGAATGATGCATCCGAACATAGACCCCTCCGCCTCGAGAAGACTGGCGGACAGTATCTTTGAGAAACTGCAGCGCCGTCTCAATGAGGATATGCTCGCCACCCCCTACAACAGAGATATGGTCTTCAGATACGCAGAAAGCGATCCTTATCAGCAGGATGAGCCAGCGCAGACAGTTTTGGATTTGGACTCGTTGGATCACAGGAATAGAGTGTACGCATCGGACTATAGGCCAAATGATAGCAGTCTGCTGCAGCCCTGCGACTCCAGCGACGAGGCCGAAGACGTTTTCCGCACATCAGAGACTGCCTCTCCAGCGTGCTCGTATGGCAGTGATGGAAGCAAGTCTGGAGACGAGGATGACAAACGGAAAATGTTCAAGAGACCGCCGGGCAGGCCAAAAGGCAGTGGCAGGAAGATGAGCACCAAGCGTCCTAGAAGCGTCTCTGTACCGGAATTCCTCAGAAACTTATTGATAGACCCGCGGTACTGCCCGACCATCATAAAATGGGAGGATTACTCACAAGGAAAGTTTAGGTGAGTTTATTATTCTTGTATTAAGAATGTTGCAGTGATCGTGACTTGGCCGTCGCCGGTCGGCCCATCTCCTTGCATGCATTATTTAACACGACCTAGGCACGTGGGGAGGCACTTGACAGTAAACTGTTTTACAGCTCGGCTTTTGAATTGCAGCGTTGCTTATGTTGTGACTGTTGGCCATCACTTGTGTGTACGGACAATGTGTGTCAAGTTGACTCTAATCTTCGAAGGCCACATACATAAATGCTTCTGTTCTACATTTTCTTACGGGTGTGTGATGCATTTGGAAAATATAATCTCACAATTTTCTGAGCAGGTTTGTATTTCTTCCGTTGCAATAATTTATCAATGCCTTCTACTATAACTTATGATTTAGTAAATTTGGTTGCTAAGTAAATATGTTAGTGTCGTCTACTTCATAATATGCAAATTATTGTTGATGTAATTGACAATTTTTTTTTTTTTATGCAAAAAACAATAACACATGAATGTTGTTGAAGACCTTCAATCAAATCGAAAAATTGCAAATATACTATCATGTAACATCGAACAGTCCAAATCTACAAATACAGGTGTAATTCATCTCATGATTAATGTTTTTGTTTGTTTTTGAGTAAATGTATCGAGAATTATCTATTACATATACGAGTATATCTACTTAAAATATTGTTATCTTATCTTTATACTAAATACAATAGCCTTGACAGTCTGAACACTAAACAGTTAGACATAGATGTATCTATCAACCTATGTATTTTTAAACTTTATAGGTACTTGCATAACAATGTAAGCCTTTTGTTTACTTTGAAAGCTTATGTACTCATAGATGATTGACAATGAATAATATCTTAGAAGAATATTTGCTTTTGCAATATGACAAAAACCTATCAGCACGATCAGTTTTTCAATCTGCTTTAACGAAAAATATCCAGTTTATGTTTAGTTTTTGAAATCTTCCTATTATTTTTCTGTCTTGTGTCTTTGTTTCTTCTAACTCCTTCGTTTTATTATCAGCTGTAGAATTTCAATAGTTTACCAGCACAAGTATCTTCTAGCCAAGGTCTATTGTAGCTGAGGTCATTACTGCAAACGAGATCGTCCAGACACGCGATGGCCGATCAATTGTCAATTTGCCTCTTGCCACTTGCAGTGCCACTACTAGTAGCAGTAGTAGCCATACTGGTGCTATGGTATAATTGCAATATTATGACAAGATAATAATCTGCAACTAAGTATGAATGGTGTCAATATAAAGGCTCATGAAGGTCGATGTAAATTATTTCCTATGCTTATATTGACCTCATGATAATCTTTTTAACTAGTTGGTTAAAACTTTGCTTATAGTTTTATTTTAAAGTCTTATTGAGATGATAGTAATGATAATGCGGAAGAGTCTCATTTGCTTTTCTTTATCAGAAAGTGACTATCAGATTGAAAAAAAAAGGTTGTGTGGTATTGTTTCTTCTTGATGTTTTAATTGGATTGAGGTCATCTAGTTATCATCATTACCTACAACTGGTATAATTATCGCATCGTTCCATGTTATTATGCATGCATCGAAGCCTGATATGAATCTACATAATTTTCTCATGTAGCCTTTTTGCCATTTTTTGTTGAGACGAGTCATACAGACATACAAAAATATTGAAGGGCCTCAATATCTTTGTCCCAAGTTCATTGCTCTCAAGAAGATGTCAAGTCAATGTTCACCGGGACCCTAAAAGCATTCATTTGAGGTTTGCGAAGATTTTAAGGACGGGCTTCAAGCATCATAATAACTTACTCGTGTTTTGTTTGTTTTTTATCACTTGCCTTAACCTTGCTGCACCGGTTTGACTCCGGCCTTGCTTGCCGCTTCATATAAATTACCTATTTATCAAATTTAAACCTTAATTCTCGAGCAACAACGTCTAATTTATCATGTCGACTTGTAGCTTTATTATTTGCGCTAATCACTTCAGCAGTTATGTTGTGGTCTTTATTATAACTGTCATTAGAACCAATTTTGTTTGCAGTAATAATAATTGCAGCCCATGTTATGGTGTATGGTCGCCCTCGCCTCTGGTTCCAATATCGTTTTATTTGATAAGATTTGAGACAAACTTATTGCAAATTATGTTTATTCATGCCTATGCAATGTACACTGTTCAAAAACTTGTATATTTACAAAGCATAAGAACCTTGAAAATTATGTTACAATGGTCAAACTTATCGCGAGAAATTATCATTTTAAACAGCATTTCAAATTTTATGCATAATTATGTAAAACTATGTTTTTTTGCTAAACGACCCAAATCTCTACAAACTCTCTACATACTGTCTACAACCTCTCTACAAACTCTCTACAAACTCTCTACAAACTCTCTACAAACTCTCTACAAACTCTCTACAAACTCTCTACAAACTCTCTACAAACTCCTCAAGAACTGAAAAGGAATAAAATAAACTTTGACATCGCCGCAACGTTGGGAATCTCCCGGATCAAGGAATATAAAATAGTTCAAAACCTGTCGGAGTATTTCCGGATTGAATCCATGAGTTATAGACATATTTAATAACAGACTTTAACTACTTCTGACAGTTCTTGAAAAACTTTACTGCATCGTCTTGGTTTATTTACCTAACAAGATTTTGATCAAGTCACAACATAATAATCTTCGAATTAACTCAATAAAATAATATATATACAATCCTTAAATTGTATTTATACAAGTAAAAGTAAAAAACCAGTTACACGTTAGTTTATCCAAACATGGAACCCTGTTTACGTACATAATCATAAAATTACTGATCGACGATGACCTAAGGTCAGTGAAGTATGTAAAGGACGTTTTTTTTTGTTAATATAGGTTAAGTTTTTTTTTTAATTTCATTCATAATGCATGCGATGCACTATATATACGAAAACGATCTTTGTTGGCTAAGAAAATGTAAGATTTAAAAGTTAGTCGTGAAGTTTGACGACAATCCAAATATTTAGGTGGGATACCCAAAGGTAATTTCGGTTACCAAAATAAAAACGAGTTTCAAGAAAAATGTTTGTTGGACTTTATTCTGATGAAAATATTTTTGCGTACGATAGATTCGCATGTTGTGTAATGATAAAATAGGTCGGGAGTTCTTGACCGCGTGAGATCGGGAAAATCCCAGCTCAGAATCTAGCTTATCAGAATATAAACAGAAGCTACCAAAAAAGGCTACGTAATAATATATTCTTAAACAAAATAAGCTAATTTGTGTGAAAAAGCAATTCTCGTTTAAATAAGCTGGAGTACAGCGCTGAATGCTAAATCCAACTGGAAAATTTAATAGAAGCAAAACCTCAATAAGCCGATGTACAGCGCTAATGCTAAATCTAACTGGAAAATTTAATAGAAGCAAAACCTCAATAAGCCGATGTACAGCGCTAATGCTAAATCTAACTGGAAAATTTAATAGAAGCAAAACCTCAATAAGCCGATGTACAGCGATAATGCTAAATCTAACTTGAAAATTTAATAGAAGCGAAACCTCAATAGGCCGATGTACAGCGCTAATGCTAAATCCAACTGGAAAATTTAATAGAAGCTAAACCTCAATAAGTCGATGTACAGCGCTAATGCTAAATCTAACTTGAAAATTTAATAGAAGCGAAACCTCAATAAGCCGATGTACAGCGCTAATGCTAAATCCATCTGGAAAATTTTATAGAAGCAATACCTCAATAAGCCGATGTACAGCGCTAATGCTAAATCTAACTGGAAAATTTAATAGAAGCAAAACCTCAATAAGCCGATGTACAGCGCTAATGCTAAATCCAAATGGGAAATTTTATAGAAGCGAAACCTCAATAAGCCGATGTACAGCGCTAATGCTAAATCCAACTGGAAAATTTAATAGAAGCGAAACCTCAATAAGCCGATGTACAGCGCTAATGCTAAATCCAACTGGAAAATTTTATAGAAGCGAAACCTCAATAAGCCGATGTACAGCGCTAATGCTAAATCCAACTGGAAAATTTAATAGAAGGAAAACCTTATAAGACCTAAATATTTGATGATAGTTTCTTTACTTTCGTGGAGACCAACTCAGCATGCTGGTTTTTAATTATACCACTGATTCTATGGGAGTCGCTCTACTGCACCCACAGTTATTCAATAATTGATTCTATGGGAGTCGCTCTACTGTACCCACAGTTATTCAATAATTGATTCTATGGGAGTCGCTCTACTGCACCCACAGTTATTCAATAATTGATTCTATGGGAGTCGCTCTACTGCACCCACAGTTATTCAATAATTGATTCTATGGGAGTCGCTCTACTGTACCCACTGTTATTCAATAATTGATTCTATGGGAGTCGCTCTACTGCACCCACAGTTATTCAATAATTGATTCTATGGGAGTCGCTCTACTGCACCCACAGTTATTCAATAATTGATTCTATGGGAGTCGCTCTACTGCACCCACAGTTATTCAATAATTGATTCTATGGGAGTCGCTCTACTGCACCCACAGTTATTCAATAATTGATTCTATGGGAGTCGCTCTACTGCACCCACAGTTATTCAATAATTGATTCTATGGGAGTCGCTCTACTGTACCCACAGTTATTCAATAATTGATTCTATGGGAGTCGCTCTACTGCACCCACAGTTATTCAATAATTGATTCTATGGGAGTCGCTCTACTGCACCCACAGTTATTCAATAATTGATTCTATGGGAGTCGCTCTACTGCACCCACAGTTATTCAATAATTGATTCTATGGGAGTCGCTCTACTGCACCCACAGTTATTCAATAATTGATTCTATGGGAGTCGCTCTACTGCACCCACAGTTATTCAATAATTGATTCTATGGGAGTCGCTCTACTGCACCCACAGTTATTCAATAATTGATTCTATGGGAGTCGCTCTACTGCACCCACAGTTATTCAATAATTGTCTTTGTTTGTTTGTCGTAAGAGGTAGGAGTCGCTCTACTGCACCCACAGTTATTCAATAATTGTCTTTGTTTGTTTGTCGTAAGAGGTAGTGCTGGCCTCTGGCTTAACGACTGCTATTAATCAATAACAGCCGGGACCGACTGCTTACAATCTCGTTGACTTTAAAACTACTGATAATGCAAACGTAAACAAACACTTCATACACATTTCGCATTCGGTAATTACATTGTACAATAGAAGTAACTCAGGGTGCATCATCATTCACAATCAATTTAACAACTGTTTTATAAACTGAGAAAATACAATCAAAAGAGTATTAAATGGCATGTCCGGGTATTAAAATGCTTTTAAAATTAATTTCTTTATTGTTTCTTGCATAAAACAGAGGTTATAACTTCTTGAAATGTTCGTTGTCGAGTTTTTGCTTATCGTTGTGACCTTGTCTGGGTTTTTTATGTTATAAAGTTAATGTTGAATGATAAAGCGTGCGTGTCAAATGTTTGTATGCGGGACAAAAAATTGACCTGTGTGTGTGTTATTGGCAAACAATTCTCTGAGTTGTTCCCGAGGTATCTCAGTCAGATCACACGCGTCTGTTCTATACATCGGCCTTCAAATCTTAGTACCACACTTATAAAATTGCAATTTTTGCTAATTATGCAATAAAAAGTCTAATTTAAAAAATTAGAATTAAATAAAAAGCTTTTACGAGCTTTTATGTTTTTTATTTTCTTTTTTTTATTGCTTTATCATCGGTTTGTGAGCTACCCTGAAAGTTTCAGGCGGACAGCTAATCGGGAAGTGCTCGACATTTGAACAAACAAAATACATAGATACATACATACAAGTGAAGTTAAATAAAAGCTTATATAAAAGGTTTTATAAAAAATTTCATCAACTTACTTTGAAATTATTGTTTATTAGACATTAGTAACGATCTTAACTTGAAAAAAGATAAAACCCAAAAAAATAGGTGTCTGTCTGTTCGCGCATCACGTAAACCCGGACCGATTGCGATGTGATTTTGACTGTTGGATAGCTTAGGTTATGACTTCAAAACTGGTGTACTTGGTATCTCAATCCAATAAGTAGGAGCCAAGCAACTTAATAAAAAAACTATCAATTTTTATAGGGTGGTAGTGAATTCACTTTGAAACTACTGGACCGATTGCGATGCGATTTTCACTGTTGGATAGCTTAGGTTTTGTCTTCAAAACTGGTGTACTTGGTGTCTCAACTACATCACAATCGATCCAGTAGTTTTTAAGTGATGCGCGAACAAACATACAGACAAACAAACAGAAAGACAAACATGACTTTAAAAAAAAAGTTTTTCAGTATCTTATTTTAAGTACCATAGACTTCTTTAATTATTTTCTTTGTACAGACTATTTCGTTCCTATTGCTATATTATAAGTATAGACTAAGGAGAAGAGCTAGATGAAATCAAGACTAACGAAAGATTAAAACACAGAGTAGGTAGCACAAAACACAGAAACCGCCTAATTTCGAAAAACTCAGAGTAGTCGCATAGACAGAGCCTCTCTTTTCAACATTAGTGGTGGCAGGGCCGCCCCACCCTGCATCTACGTACTATTATAGATTTTTTTCTTCCGGGGTTGCTACGCGCCCAAGGACGACGCTTCCGGTTATATAGATATACACGTTCCAGGGTGGAGCTTGGATTATATTTATCGATTAAAAATATTTATTTTTGTATATTATTATGTTGAGAGAAAAATATATTTGGCATGACATTAGTTTGGTCATTGTTTGCGTTACACGTTACAGTTATTGCATTATCAATTTCAATTCTAAAGAGGAAAACAAACTTAGTCTTATGAAAGTTAGTGACATTTTATACGAAAGATCGTTGTTTAACGTCGTAAAAGCTACTAGGATAGCGGTAACAGACACCTTATATCAATTAAATCAGTCATGGCATATCATGAATTATATACTTTTATTGGCTACTATTAATTGATTATCTATAAACATTACTATGACGAAATTAGTAAAAATAAACTAAAATGAAAAAGCTCCTTTACATCTCTTCCTTAGTAAAGCCTTACTTATCTCTGTAGAAGCACTATCGATGTTAAAATTGTATGAAAGATAACTCTGCTGTCATTTTTCAAGTAAAGGAAGATTCATTCACAAAATGTTAAGGAAAATAAATACAATGTAACGAGGGATGGTAACCTACAAAGTTACGACTTATTTTTAAACGCTTTTAGTGACGAGCAAGTTTTTGTCACATGATAAGACATGTATTAAACCAAAAGTTTAAAAAGTGAAAGTGCGCAAACTAAGAACAAATAGATTTTATGGTTTGAGTTATCTTGTTCAACCCAAACTACAAGAGTATTTTTAACTCCAGCAACATTGAAGCCGGCGAAGCATTATTTAGATTAAAATCGGGTCGTGTTCCCGCAAAAAAAATGCAATACAAGCGAGCTGTATTTTGGACAACCCTGGCGTAACCATGGCAACGCGCCCGGGAAGCCAGCAGTCACGTGTCGCGGGAACTTGTTTCCGCGTTTTTCTTTTTCTCTCGTTCCACGCGCGTTTTTTCCCCCGCAGGGGGGCAGGGGGACGTGCAGGCCCCTAGTGCGGGGTGCAGCCCCCTCCCGACAGCTCGTGTACGCGACTTAATTGCGTCTGTGAGTGTGGTCCAGAGAAATTAGAGCGGGGTTAGTTTGCGGCAGAGACTGCAATTGTTTTTATTTGCAATTAATCGAATTAAAATATAAATACAGTATTTATTAAAAAATCTTTTTAGTACTTTAAAAAAGTAATTTTAATCAATTGGTAATATTATTAATGTCTTTATCATTTATAAAACATTCCACACACGTAACTTTTATATGCGTGAACTTTTAAATTATCGAAATAATATGAATAAGCACCGTGATAAGCTCTTAAAATTCCACGATAACACCATAAAAGGAGCTGATAATGGAAACCAACACGCACGCCTTTCCTAATAACCAAATATAATAGAGTGCCACCAAAAAACGTCGTTAATTCTTATTAAAGCGTTAATTACGATATTCACTTTGTCGCGTAAAATAAATGTAGCAACTTATATATAAATAGAGGTATAGTGTTGAGAGATAAGGGTCTGTATTAGCTGACCTTGTTCCAAACTGCGTCTGTTTACTGAGCGTACTTGTGTGACTTATTTTATGTACTAATTGGTTATTGTTCAGAACAGTTAATTAACGTAAATTGATATAGCTATTGCAATAATACAAGTATCTCAGTAGGTATGGCTTTATTAATTCAATAATATTACTTATTAAATTAAGATTTATTTAAATGTCATAGGTATTAAAATTGATGTTTATACCTATTAGAATTAAATGCAGAGAAAACAAGCTGAACAGAATTAAATTAGAACTAATACATAATATAATGTTAAAATATATGATAAATATTTCATAATATTCATAAGACGTGAACAGTAAAAATATTTTTAATGATATTTCGTTATAAATTACCATATATTTACCTACATATTTTTTCAATCAAATCTAAGCGTCCTAGGTTAGTAATATAGTACTTATCACTTTTGAACTTCACCATAGCTACTAAAAAATAAATTGGTCCTTAGAGAGCCGAAGATCGGGCTCAGTGGCGTTCACTAGGAGAGCCTCCGTCTAGCAGTGAACGAATAGATAGATAGATAACACTTTATTGCACCAAATGAAACACTTGCAAACAAAAATAAACTCAAAAAAATAGTAGTAGTTTCTAGTAATCGGCGGCCTTATCGCTAAGCAGCGATCTCTTCCAAAACGAATATAGGCCAATGACGACGCTGAGACATGCATGTTATGTCTATAAGATACAGTAGTAGATAAAGTACAAAAAGTGCATCAAACAAGCTAATATTTATGTGAAATATTTAGGTGACCGTGCCGTAGGCCGGGTAGACATTGAAGCCAAGGATGAAATGCCTTATTTTATAAACGAGTTATATACTCTGATAAATAATGATATTTTAAACAACCAAACGTTTAAATACTGCTAAGAAAAGAGGCTTCATTCCAGCCACACCTTTTTTAAACTTTCTACATGAAACCGTAGACTCGGGTCGAAGACAATTAGAATTAGAGAAGTAAAACACTTTTATGCACTAGAGCATAAATTGTAGTTTTACGTCGCCTACACCCAGCATAAACGAGAAATTTGGGAGCATGACAAGTGAATATTTTTTCTGTTCGTCTCATCCTTAAATGAAGGCACATAAAAAATTCAAGTCGTGTATTCTCTTTCACAATCATTACACTGCGCGGGGCCTTGCACCAAATTCCCTGTAACATTTCTTTTTCGTGAAAATCTATTTATAACTAGGGCAGCCTTGTTTCCTTTCCCTTCGAAGTTTCACTCTATTTTCCTATGGTTAAGGTCGAGATTCTCTTATAGTGGGTATATACGTATATTTTTTTCTCGTAGTAGCTCTATTATATTGATTAGTAAGGAGGGGAGCCTTCCGGGTGCCTGTCTTTGTGAGGATTTTTCTTATATTTTTTTTCTTTGTTTTGCGCAGTACTCTGGTTAGTTGGTCGTAATTAGGAAAAGGGCACTTGAAGGCAAGTGGCTAAGTCTTTGAGTCGATGTCCGACCTTTCCGGCTTTAAGGTAGCTTTGGTGAATATGCCGTTGCGTTTTTATATCACCAAGAAAAGAAAAAACTGTTGAGCACCGCCGTCTATCAAAGAAAAGGTCTACGATATATATCTACACCTCACAATACCTACACTGCTAAGCTCCAGATTTCCAAAAGATTTTACATACAAGAAGTTTCTAACCACTCTGTTAAATTATTAAACCATAACTTACCATAAAATCCTTCTGTGTCATCATTTTATTCGACGTTAGCAGATTTGATTCAACTCTATTGTATACAATTCAGTCAATTTTGGTCTTACATTCTACGTCTGTCTTAGCGTCTCTTATTAGAGTATGTTTGCCTTGACTGGAATATGTACCTTTACTTATGTATTTATTGGCACAAAATATGAATAAAAAAATGAACTAAAAAAATGATCAGAAAAAAACAGTTAGAAACAGAAATAAAGTCCCATCACTGCTCTCAATTATAGCTGAGAAATGAGAACCATCCGATTAAACCAGTTTTCCGAAAGGAAATTAAAAAAACTGTCCATCCGTTGGGGCGCTACAATTCCACAGCGGTGTTTGTAACACCACGCAAAAACCAAACTTATAGCGTTATTATTATTCTATGCTTATAGCGTCGGAGATAAAAAATGCAATTTAACTAAAAACACGTTATATCAGTATCCACTACAGTTTAGAGTAGGTACCAATCCGCACCGACGAAAACAACTGACCGAATACTCTCACCTACAGATTCTTGAAACTTAAAAGTTCATAAATGAAATAAACAACAATTTTGCACGACGGGATTCCCCGCGGCCAATCGCCGCACACATACACACCTATTAATACAAACGCACACACACTCAACCCCGCGCGCGATGACGTATGTCGCTAGCAAGTATGTTAATCGGTATAATTAGGAATGTCTAGTTTTAATAACCGTGCCGTGACGTCACATTACGTTTTAGAGGAAAACGGCGAGGAAACCCGCTGCAAGAGAAATTATGACCTTGGCGTTAGTTACATACATTTTGCTAATTGAGTAATAGGTCGTTGACTTGACATGCGTCTCTATTCTATTCTTGATACCACTTCGTTTGAGATCAAAGTCAATATGCGTCATCGAAACTCATCGATAAACTGTTTTGTCATTTAGTTGAGTGGTTTATTTATTATTTCAACAACGACATTTGTCTTTTATTTTATTAGGATGACATTAAACATAATTAGAGATCAGATATAAATTGTTTGTCTTACAATTCAAACAAAATTTGCCTAACTTTAGTAGCTAATGTGAATAGTTTATATAGATCTCAAAATATATGTTCAGCATTGTTCAGGGAAATAATCATAAAATATATAGAATTTTTTGATAAACTACCACTAGGTATGTTTTGTACTGGCAAAGTGAGTATAGTGAGTAGTCATATCGCGTGCGCAAGCATTGATGAACTGACGCTAAATCCACACTACTCGGCCATATTCCTTTAAAAGCACATTACGTAAACATAGAGAGTTTGCTTAGGCACAGCATCTCATATGTTTTTCGAACTAAACATGGAAGTCAGTTTTATTATTACGTTTACGAACAGTAACGTCCAGTCAAATTAATTCTCAGAATATATACCCATTTACCGATATGAATACCTATTTGTATGTGTATAGTAGAAACCTATAATTAATGTCTATATTGGTAACATCACTTCCAATATTGTAATTTAAGACGAATTTGAAATGCTAGAAGATGTGCAAAGCGCCACCCTTCTATGGTTGAAATAGCATGCACAAGAACGAAGCGTTACGATTAAAGTTTACTGCAAAGGAGTGGAATGCTCTACCCTCGTCAGTTTTTCCGGTAAATTATAACCCAGGTGTGTTCAAGTGAATCGGTATCTACTAGGCAAGCGTGCCTTCGACCACATCATCGCTTTCCATCAGGTGAAATCATGGAAAAAAACATACAAGATAAACGAAGGAGTTCACTATAGAACCTTTTTTCTTCAAATCATATTCTACAAGGCATGGATCGTATTGCGGAATAGCGACCACAAGTCTATCACGCGAAAACTCTTCTAATCGTCTCATTGTAATTTCCTATGGCCTTCGGCTGAACGTCAGAGTCAGCCTTCATTAATGCTCTAGGTCAATAGCTTCCAGGTACGGCGATAATGATTGCAGGTATTAATAGACTAACTAGCACTAACATCCATTTTAATTGCTTTCTGTACTTGTCAATGTAAATTGTAATGATAAATATGAATATGAAGGATAAAAATAAATGAATAAGGTATGGGCTTTTAAATAATTCTGAAATCAACAGAATGGTGCACAATTGATTCAAGGACTAATGTACAAAAACTTCAAGTAAACATTGAGATATTAGTTGAATAATATTTGCAGCACGCGTCAGTGTTACAATTACATCATAATATTATTAAAAAAACGACATACTATGTATACTTATATCTGCTTATCGCACTCATACTCATGACAGCATGAATCACTTGTGTTGAATAATATCGATTAATTTTGTAAAGAATGCAGTATAAAACATTTTACTGTGTAGAAAATATGAGATCGCTAGGTCATTATATTAAAAGGTTATCTCTTGAACTCTTTCGATAACTACTTATTGTTTTCCATACATTTTTTTTGTTGTAAATAACTGTTTTAAATCCCAAACGTAGAGTTGATGTAGAGCCAGATTCGTGATCTCAACTGCTGTAAACTCGTGCAAAAAACACGCTGTAGATCGCAGCTCTACTGGCACCAAGATACGGGTCAAGATATAAAAAATATAAATACCGTTCTTTAGAGCTAATACATTCGACGCAGGCGCGGCGAGAATGAGACGGACTGAGGAAAACGTGAAATAAATAGTAAACATTGCGATTTTCGATTCGTCACTATCAGAAACTCAAAATCTGCTGATTTGATGATCGTCGATAGTGACAGCTGACTCGTGTTACGACACATGTATGAATTGTCAAAGTAATTAATAGATTTAAATTATCTTATTGGCTAGTTATGGATCTTGATTATTTATTTATTTTATGGAAAACAAGCAGCTTTTAAAATTAATCTTATAGACTAAGCACAATGGGAATAAAGAAGCCTTAAAGTTTTCATTAATAGAAATTAACTACTTATGTAAACAATTAGACCAATGTTGCAATGTGTGTTATGAGGCTCATTGGAGATGACACTCTGGTAAAGAGTAAGCTTCAAAGTCTGGCGCATCGACGTGAGGTCGCAAACCTGTCGGTATTCTACAGATTGCACTATGGAGAGTGTGCACAAGAACTGCACAATCTGATTCCCCCATCACTTTTCCATTACCGTACGACTAGACATCAGCAAAGCACCATCCTTTTATGGTTGAAATACCTCGCACAAAAACGAAGCGTTACACTTCTTCATTTATTATAAGAACATCTAAGGAGTGGAATGCCCTGCCCTCGTCAGTGTTTCCGGTAAAATATAAACCTTGTGTGTTCAAGTCAAGAGTGAATAGGTATCTACTAGGCGAACGTGCTACACCTTCGACCACATCATCGCTTTCCATCAGGTGAGATCGTGGTCAAACGTTTGCCTAGACAGTGAAAAAAATAATGCAACTAAAGGAAAAAATAATAAAAACTACAAAAAAGAAGAACAATTACGTATAAATTACGTATACAACATATATTTGATATTTTGGAGAGAGAGAGAGATACGTGTAGTTAAGTGTCACATAAAAATGAGAATTATTAGGTATATAATATTATTGTTGAAATTTGTAAAATTAATAAGAAAAATTTATTCCATATTGTAAAGTAGCATCGCATACTTATAGACACTGATATCTGAATAAACTCAGTCAGAAACTGTTCATTTCAAAGTTAAAATATTTCCATATATTTTTCCCATAAATGTAAGAAAAGTCATGATTAAATGAAAATTTGACTTAATATCATCCAAATTCTTTGTATTTTTAGAAGATGCCTTCACCAATGAGGTCTTTAAAATGTTTGCAAACAACAGATTCACGTTTATAGCCAAGCTTTCACAAATCGCTTTCGAGAATAATACAGTCATCGGACAGAATAGAAATGAAGTGTCCAAGCAACTTTAATTTTATTAACTTTCGTTGTTATAACTGTACTTAGATAATTTAATATTAAAAAATAACAAACATAATATATTTGTAAACGAGATTCTTGTTATCATTTTGTTAAGGAATAAATAATAACATTTAGTATAGGTAAAGTAAACTCAATTATATACGGACGATTAACATGTTCCACGACCAAAAATACTTATAAAGTACAATATATCAAATTTATTTCAGTCGTCAAATAGTTGTTTAAGTACACTATGTTTTATGTCAATTCAATACCTTAGATTTTCAATAGTGAAAACCTTATCGCAATCGATCCAGTAGTATTAACGTGATGCGTGAAAAGACACGATTTAAAAAAAAACTTGTTCAGAAGCTTTATTTAAGTCAATTTTTCTTCTTTGTACAGACTTTTTGTTGCCTACTGCTTTATTATAAGTATAGATAGATAGAAATAGATATATATAGATACCGAATAATTTAATATTCATTAAACTTTATGCAATTTTAAAGAGACGTAGGTACCTGGTTTCCAATCAGGGTGTTTACCATAATGACCATTAATCGAAAATTAATACAACACCACATTACGACGGCTGGCACCCGCATGCGCGCGCATTTCTCGGAACTTATTTGTAAAGGCTAGTTTTTTTATTAATATCAGTTCGCGGAACGACACGTTATAATATAGTTTATTGTAACATGTTCGTGCTATTGACGTAGGAATAGTAAGAGTTCCATTACAAAATATATAGCTATGAAAGTCTATTACGAATAGGTTATCAAATTGTAAGAATGTGGATAGAGGCTCGTAGCATTGAGTAGGTACCGATGTAAACATCGTCTTACTATTTATTTACTCAACATAAAATATCTGATTGTTTTAGACCAAATTTATCTTCGAAATCAACTTATTTATTACCTACTAACTGCGCCAGCAGGGTTCACCTGCGTGGAAGGTGATAATGATTACCTACTAACTGCGCCAGCAGGGTTCACCTGCGTGGAAGGTGATAATGATTACCTACTAACTGCGCCAGCAGGGTTCACCTGCGTGGAAGGTGATAATGATGATGAAAGTACCTACCCTTTGTGTTTATCCAGGAACCAAATTTCTTCAAAATCTTTTCAGCCGTTTCGGAGCTGACTGTAACAACCATAACAACCGTAACAACAAACATAACATACATACAAACAAACTTTCAAAATTATTTATATCTAGCTACGCACTGCGGCTTTGTCTGCGCGGTCGTTTTATCGGGTAAAAAGTAAAATAAAATAGCATAATGTCTTTCCTCCGATGCACACTAATTATAACGGCAACTTACTGTATACAGTACCTTTATTCAAAGTATAATCCAAATCGGATTTTGACTTAAAAGTGCCTCAAACAAACAAACAAACCAATAGGCAAATAAACAAACAGACAACGTTTCACTTGTATATATCTATCCTACTTAATACTATTGTCTCCACTAGACCACAGAATAAATAATAGTACAAGTAACTAGACAATAGTATTAAGTTGGATAATAATTAGTTTATAATAACGAAAACGATAATACAGTTTCACTTAATAATAAGAACATATAATTAAAAAAAAACACTTTTACTACTTTTTTTTAATGTATGTGTTTTTTCATGTTCACTTATTATATTTTTACGTTTTATTTCTTATTTTTTTCTGTTTTTTTCCTTTTTTTTTGTTTCACATTCACTTTTTACATTTTTCATTTCTTTTCCTTATTTTTTATTACTTTGTCATCGGTTTGTGAGCTACCCTGAAAGTTTCAGCCGGATAGCTAATCGGGAAGTGATCGACATTTGAATTGCGAGATTCCGGGACAAAATACATAGATACATAGATACATACATACATACAAGTGAAGTTAAATAAAGTCTTTTAAATGTAAGTACTACTTCCAAATCAATGGGTGCGTTTCCTTTGTTAACATAACATTGCATTGCAAATTTTATAACAAAACAAAAAAGTGAGTTCGTTTTTGTTTATTTGCGAGTTTCACGCAGTACCTGGAACCCATTAAATCAGACAGCCAGTGAATATATAACGACGCACGTACAAACCGCACAACGAATATATGCACTACCGCACATGACATAGAGTGCTAATTCGTCAAGCAAAAAGTGACCTCGATAAACACAGTAAGGTGTCCTTTGCCAATTTATTTCGAAGAAAATCTCAACGCCGAAAGTCAAACAAACTATAATAAGCCACAGTATGATATAACATGCTTCATTTTCGTCAGGGAATGCCAGATATAAATTAATTGTGACGGAAATCACCCTTGTCTACTGCGAGAACATGTTTTGATAGAAGACAAAAACACTTTTTGAAAAAGATAGGGTTGGCAATACTCAAATCCAAAGTGTCTATAACCTTTAATCAATTGGTTCATAGACTATAACCAAGATAAGATAAAGCTACGTATAGCTATGTGAGTGCAATTGGCAACTGTTCCCTCCCAGGGTTGCTAGTTCATCATCGTCATCATCATAAAAAAAGCAAACGGACTTGTCCAAATAAGTATAACTATTGACGTTTTATGAATCAAACAATGGTTCTTTGTAATAAGATAGGCTTTTCCATTCCATTGTTCCTTTTATTGATTTGTCATAGCTTTGATTAGATACCTACCTTGCTTAGGTAATATGATTCCTATGTTAATGTTATGACTCCAAAATTAACTAAATTATATATTATTAACTAAAACTGCGGTGAAATTGACGGTATTTGTACACTGAATGCGATAACTAACTTAAAAGCTAAAACACACGCCCGCCCTGCCAAAAAATAACTTAGGTCAATAATATAAATAATCTATATATAAATTTTATACTGTTGGAATGTGCTTATCAAAGTCTTTAATTTGATACCCATATTGTAAAATAAGAAGAAAAAATATTTGTGTGGAATAAAGAAACTCACATACATACAAACATAAATGAATCCTAAAAACACTACACTCCTTTTTTGGGCAGTTGTGTAAAAAGGAACTAAATACCTTTTCTAAATAAATAATCGAAGAATAATTAAAAAGAACCACTTACTAAAATAATCTTAATAGAAAAAATTATCGAAATAATTTTTGAACTCACATTATACCTTATCAATTAATTAACAGCCGCTTCCAATAGTAACATTATTAAAACAGTTTTTTAATAATAATGTTACAACTGGTTGTTGATAACCCTAATTATTCAAATCGTTACGCAGGAGGCGATAACATATCGGCCGGCGCGGGGCGCTACTAAATCTACAAATACTATCGGACAAATACCATCGGTGATACAAAACTACATCATTCTATGCTTATTATGAACTCTGGGAATCTAATACAATTGTATAAGTTTCAGGCTCTACAATTTTTGTTTCACATAAGTCCAGTTTCTATAATCAACGATACGTCAATGTCACTGCGACCATTCGTAAGCTACGTAGGTAGGTTTGTATTAGTAGTAATAACGAGGCGTCGCACAGCCATCCACAAGTTTTTCCCGGCGCTAAGTTCCCTTAGTTTGACAGAATTAGGTACTCAATGTAACTTTGACAGCTCACTGACGTTTATTTTTTTTATAGGAATATCAAAATTCTACCAACATAAAGGAACAGTTTCAGCTTACGTCTGGTATAAAATGTCACTGTTCGTTAGTAAAACGAATCGTTCCATAGATATAAGAACCGGGCATTAGAGAGTTTGACAGAATAAGGTACGCAGTGTAACTTTGAAAGTTCACTGACGATAATTTTTAGAGGAATATTTAAATTCTACCAACATATAGGAAAAGTTTCAGCTTACGTCTGGTAGAAAATGTCACTGTTTGTTAGTAAAACGAATCGTTCCATAGATGTAGGAACCGGGCATTAGGGAGTTTGACAGAATTAGGTACGCAATGTAACTTTGAAAGTTCACTGACGATATATTTTTTATAGGAATTTAAAAATTCTACCAACATATAGGAAAAGTTTCAGCTTATGTACGTCTGGTAGAAAATGTCACTGTTTGTCAGTAAAACGAATCGTTCCATAGATGTAGGAACCGGGCATTAGGGAGTTCAGGACTCCACAATGAGTACTTAACTTTATATTTAAAGACCTCATTTCATTTATTTATAATAAATGCTTTCAAACGTAATCAAGACAAAATAAAAGTCCTGTACTTAACTAGTCTGTACGAGGACCATACGACATATTACTGTAACTAACTTCATAGCTAAAAAACACGCCTGTCCTGCCAAAAAAGAACTTATGCCAATAAATTATATACTGTTGGAATGTGCTTATTAAGGCCTTTAATTTGATACCCATATTGTTCGCATTTCGAAAACTTTTTTCGCATTTCGAAATGGAGCCATACTGCCGGCATATTGTTTTTTTTGTCATAAAAGAATTACCTATGTAACTCGGGGGGATGTAAGGATTCTAACGATATCCCATACGTCTAAATCTGATCAGGGATTTAAAAGTTATGGTGGAATAAAGAAACTCACATACATGCAGACAAACATACATGAATCTTAAAAACATTACACACCTTTTTTTGGGCAGCCGTTTAAAAAAACTGTATTTTTTTTATCTTGCAGTTCATTTATCTTCTGCAATACCTTTGATCATCTATCTATATCTGACCAGAATCCAAAACTTTTGAAGAATACACCAGAGGAGAAGTTAAGCATTGTAGGTGTAATGTGGCAGACATATCTGATCAGGGTTACGTATTGTAGGTGTAATGTGGCAGACATATCTGATCAGGGTTACGTATTTTCCTTTTAAGCTCGTACCCCTTAAAAAGATCAGACACTTGCATTTCTTACCTTATAAGATTAACAACATTTCACCGTACAAAATTCCATAAGTTATCTTATTTTCAAGATAATGCCAAAGTGCAGGGACAGTCCCGTCGCGGGGACAAACTGAAATCAGGCGCGAGACAAAAAGGTTGTTTAGCATAAAGCGTGTGGGCGATTCGCAGAATGCCTTATTGATATGCAGTGGCCGTACAACCTGTATAGTGATGAAATTATTTTGTTGTGTTGATCGGAACTAATTCCGTGCGACCTGTACTGTAAGTCTTGTAACTAAATCGCTTGCTTGATGTAGGCTCTATAACTTAATTAAAACTTACTTACTGGTAAAACCAGTTACAGCGGTAAAACTTCGCGCAAATGATAGCTTTTCGTGTTGGTGAGCAATCTTCTTAGCTACTAGGATCGAAATGTAATTAAATATACACTGGCTTAGCCCGTAAACTTTTCATTTATACGGCTACTGGTACCTTCTTACAATGTAAGCTAACCTTAAAGCTGCGAAACATAAAAAATAACGTGTTTCGACAGTTTAAGACACGTTTCTCGACTTCGCAAGAAGCGCTTTTCGTCAGGATTCATGTTGTTTAAAAGACCTACCTATAGTATGGTAGGTATAACATATTATTATACCCATATGTTTGTGTTGGTTCGAAACTGCGTCATTTTTGAGGGTCAAATAACTTGGGATTGCTGCGCAAAAGGTGCTAATATTGTTTTGGTAGGTGCATTAAGTTAGTAAGTAAATAAGTTGAGATCAAGCGCTGCGTACGTGTGTGTTTTGATATAACGTAGCTTCATTAAAAACTTTCCCTTTCGATTTGAAAAGTTTCATTGCTTATGAATATTTCTGAACTACAAGGTAGAACGCCACAGCAAATTTATTATACAGGCGCTGAAGTAAATAAAACCTTGTATGATTTTACACAAGGGCAAAACAACAAACGCAATCGTCCCAAACTCTGAGATTCTTCCAATAAATACCTTCACTAATTATACCTATACACCACTCAAAGTTAAGCAACCAGTCTTATTAGAATGCACCATGTTGATTTTTTTCCGAGTCTGGTCACTATTCATAGTAAAGTCCTCAAGGTGCGCCTAATAGCTCAGCCTCTGACTCAAAAGCCACATACTCAATTCCCCATCAGCGGGCAGATTCCCCTCACGTAGGGTCGCATCCTTGGCCTGCTGCAGCGCAAGGCTCAGCCGACCTCGCCCGTACGCCGCTCGCATCCGAAACTACCTGAATCAGTTCAGGCCATGTGGTTCATGCGAGTGCGAGCGCAAGGTTAATCACTTGAGTACGCACTCAACGCGCTACCAAATGAGCCGCAGTACAGCTAGGTGAAGTCACAGCGATAAGATCTCATTTTAAACCTAACATTTACTGACAATTCACTCGTAGAACGAGATAAACAGTCGTTCAAACTATGTTTCAATCAAATATCATTTTCAAAAACCATGTCTTAAGTATTCGTTCCTATTATCACTTTTCACTTCAAATGATTGTCGAATGGTAACTTAATATTTAGATTGTGAACAAAAATAATATTAGAACGATCAGCCCCTTTTGGCTGTAGTCCCTAGTTTGGCGCTGATTCTATTCTGAGATGCCATAGATTAGATATTATTTTATGGTACCTATAGACAAGCAAATTCAATTAAGTGATGCAGATATTTAGAGTAACTGAAATGGACCTATTTGTATTACAAAAATGAAGGTTGTAATATGTAGGAAAATGTACAACAGATAAAAAGGACTATATAGGTACTCAAGGTACACACAGTGCAAAATAGGTTTAAATGTGGTCATGGACGTCCTGTTTCATAGAAGAATTAAGTTTACAAGTACCTAATAACGACTTAAGTTGCAAGGTTAAGTAGAAAAATGTACACAAATGGGTGGCGATTGGCCCTGAAATAAATATTAGCGTGAGATGAGATGATCTGATAATTCTGGAAGGGTCTTCCTATCTGAATAATCTTTAAAGAAACTTTGTTCTTGCTTGTCCTAGGCTGTAAGGTCAGAGATCACAAGATCAGTCAAAATGAACAAAGAAGGGCAGCATTTCAAAAATGACTTGGATTTTGTATTGACTGGCAAACTACTGTATCTGGCACAACTTTTACACGAATAATAGTTCGTAAAAACAACTTCTATATAGACTCAATAGATAATACAATTGACGACCGTTTGTTCTAGTGGCTAGTGACCCTAGGTACAATATCAAACGGTCGCGGGTTCGAATCCTGCAAGGTGCAACCATTTGAGTCATGATCAGAAATTATTGTTTCCGAGTCATGGATCTAATATTTGTATCTGTGTATGTTTATCCGTTATCTAGTGCCCATAGTACAGGTTATCCCAGTTTGGGGCTGGGTAATTGTTGTGGAATTGTCTCGAATATATTTATAAATTTAATTCCATTGAGGAGGCTTGATATAGACTCATCTAGTCTAGACAAAGTTATTTTATGGTCTAGGTACAATTGCTCAGGCAGAAAAAGCAAATCAGAAAGTGTTCTAAAGACTGTTTAGTTGGAGGTCGCATTGGTGTCCAGCTGGTCTAACACTAACTGGTCCATGTCTTCGAATTCTACATTTATTTTAGAGTAAAACATTTCTATTGCTGTTTACACAAAATCCTTGATAATAATAAAGTACCTTATATCGTTCACTTATACTTTTGCGCTGCCATCATAAACAAAGTATCGGAAGTGGAGACAAAACCACCTGTTATTATCTTTGAATGCTGTTGAAATCATAGAAGATCAGAGTGAGGCCAGTGTCAGTCTTGAACGCAATTCATTGTCTACAATACATCTTCAAGTAATTAAGATTATATGAAATAACTTTTATGCAATAAATAATTTTGAAATCATTACTTCTTTCGAATAGCATCTCCATAGAAAACAATGGAAACTCTGCTGACCGGACTTTTATGCACCTCTACTTGACAGCTTTAAAAGTGAAATTAACCAACAAGATAAACGAAAAATTGACCTTATTTATTTTTTAATTAATTAGACAAAGACAAAAAAAAGGTATTCTCTTCAGACAGCTTAAGACAAACAGTAATTACAGTTTTTAACACCGTGATTCTTAATGACACTAACTTCAATGCAATGGCTATATTTTATGATCAGCTCATTTAGCTCATAGTATAGTAAGTTCTATTCACATTACCTACTTCTATTCTCATAGTCTATTTGCATTTGACCTAGGGACCAATGCTAACGGTTTTACAACTGCAAAAGGTGTAATAAGATGACTTTACGATGGTATTGATACAGTGATAGTTTCTTGATGTGTATATAATCGGTATTGAATATTAATTTTGTGCCTATTCAATATCGTTGGCTTTTTATTTGTTACCAATGCTGTATTACTTGATAATTATGACTGGTGTTTAGATTTATACTAATATACTAACTGACTCTACAACTTATTACTGCAATAATTATCTGTTGCAATTCCAGAATATATTTTTAGGGTGTTTTCATAGAGAGCTTCATAAGGACCTCCTGATGCATACTATTTCTTTGTTAATTTCATCAATATCAGTTCAGCTGTTTAGTCGGGAAAAAGTAACAGTGGATTACTATCTCATTAATAATATGAGTGTGATATGTTCCACTATATAGGTTACCGCATAGCCTGTTGTAGTTGTTATTCACTCTTGCGGTTAATATTAACACCGTTTTTGAATGAATGCGGTCCTGACAGCGAACTGACTCACTGAACAGTCACTCGTTATAAGAATTACAATGGACGTGTCCGATTGTGAACGATTTGTCAATAGCAAGGCCATGCCTGTGTATGTCACAAAACTATGTGAGCCGTCTCAATTATGTAGCACCAGCAGGCGCATGAAACGTTTCAAACTTGAACTGATATTTGTTTTGTCCATTCCAATGATCTAGCTGAAGAATTTCTATTCTACTTTGCTTATCTATATTAATTAGATCCAGTAATACAATAAGAAGGTCTGATTAAGCGTACTTCTATATTCAACTTTTAAACTGAATAAATTTCAAAAGTAGTTTGAAGTCAATGTAGACTTACGGCCGGTGCCTATATTTAAAAAAATAAAGTTTTCGCTTACTGTCCGTCAGCTTTTGACATATACGCCGTACAAAAAACCGACAAAATGTAACGAGGCGTTGAAAATACTACTCGTTTCATTTTTATAGGTATGAGGGGTTAGTAAGCCTGTAGGTTAACAAACAGTAACATATATCCACAACAATCCTATAGGTACCTGTCTATCATCAGTCTAACAAACATAAAATAATATCAACTTGTCCGTCCGGCCGTCACGTTCGCTAACTATGCCACTAATGATCTGAACAAGAAATCCTTGACTCTGATCACAATTATCTGGACGCTTTACATCGCTAACCTACCACTAACCATATTATATATCTTATATATATATAGGTGTGCTAATAATATATATTCAATATACATATACGTATGTAGCCTCAGATCCGATAGAGCCTGTGAATCCATTTAATGAGGATTCAATTACATGACGAGACATTATAATCATCACAAGTTGAATTTAACTCGATTGTTTTAATACATCGATATTGATGTAATCCTCAGAAAACACTGCAGATAAATGGCGTAATAACGCATATTAAAATATACGTCAACTCGTGTTTACAATTCATAGCGTATAGAGCATTTACTCTAAGGCGTACAGAATTAATGTACCTAATGATGAACTATGTTGACAAAATAGATAGTAAGAATACACTTTTTTGCAACAAAAGAAATACTAAACCTTCAAAATTACGTAAGTATGGTACAATTGGTGGCCTTATCGCTAACAGCGATATCTTTCAGGCAACCGTAGACTAACTTGAAACTTATGACCTTATAATAGAATGTAGCTGTTGGTCGGCAACAATTTAGTGAAATCTTGAAAAAATATAACACAAATAAAAAACTTCTTAGGAAGTCATTACGATCCAATTTTATGATAAGTAGATATAAATTATTTAATAAAAATGATTCAATTATAATTTAATAGGCAAATAAAGCAATGAATATAATATAATTTGTCATTAATTACTTACTTCACAGCTTTGACATGATAATAATTTCAATTTCGATCATCAATTATGAAACTGCTAAATCTTTAAAATATGATGTCCTACAAATTTGATGTGAAAAATCCGGTATAGCACTAGTCGTATAAAATATATGATATATGTTAATATATGTTGTTAATATATGATATATGTTAATATATGTTGTTAATATATGATATATGTTAAAATATATGTTATAGGATGTATGTTAATTACTTGTGGAGAGTACTCATATCAAAAGCTTGTTGTTGTTATTATCCTTGTTAGTACAGTAAGTAGTAAGGTGGCAAATAAGTAACCTATACATTTTATAGCCAAGCCCACAATGGCGCTATCACAACACGTGCCATCTACAATGTACACTGTACCGATGTCGCAACTACAGAAGACTATTGTGAAACGTCAACTAACAGCCTCTTTCTCGTCTTTCCAGATTCGTGAAGCCAGATGAAGTAGCCAAGCTGTGGGGAAAGCTGAAGCAAAATGACAACATGACCTTCGAGAAATTCAGTCGAGCGATGAGGTACCACTACCGGCAAGCAGTTCTCGTGTCCGTGCCCACGGCCCGTCTCGTGTACCAGTTCGGACACAAAGGCCCAGACTTCAAGACAGACAATCCCAACTTCGTCAAAGTGAAGCCAGAGTTGTAATAGTTATAATAGTTAGGGTAGTTATTGTTGATGCTCATTGTACTTTTAAGACATGAATCGTTGGCTCTTGCGTGAGAATTGCAAGTTTAAAGTTGGTGTTTTGAACGGTGAAAGTTAAGTCGCTAGAAATACGTAAATCCAGTCCAAAGCTGAAGTTACATTCACAATTGAATCATGACAAATAACGTAATAGGTTAAGGAGACAAATATGTAACTAAAAAGTCAATTTCAAACACGTTTCTTTGAATAGTATTTGGATAGCGTAAGGAAAGGTTCAATTTTGAATACTAGTTAAATTTATTGATGGATAATGAATAGTACTGTAGTACTATTATTTATGCTGTGGTACTGTAATGATAATGAAGGGATTTTGAAAACAAACTTGTTGTTCGTCGCCGGAGAAGCGACGCAGGTTAGCTAGGTGTTCGAAAAGTTCTTGATGTGGTTAGAAGGATAGCTCAATGTTTCGACTATAGTTTGAACCGAGGTTGTACGTCGGACGTCAGCATGCATGCAGGTGGGGGTCGGTCCATCGGTTTGTCCCGTCAATTAGCTCGCGTGCCGTGTCCATAATATTCTTTAAATATATTTTTAAACGTTTATAACCCACGACTAGAGTCCGGTCGGTTTTGATGGTTGTTTAGAACTACGAATTTTTGATAAAGTATTTTTAATTGTTGTTACCATTATTGAGAGTGCGTAGAGTTTTAGATAAAATTTGATACATTCCAATTTTATTTATAAAATAATTATTTTTATTTTTAATTATAAGCGTTTAGTTTTAAGTGTAATGTTTAAAAGCATTTCGAGTTGCCATACGTATTAAATAAAATAAATTGTTAAATGTACTTAAATTGCATAAATCTCTAACATACTTTAACATCGTTTCACAAGATATGTAAAATAATGTTTTTAGATGTAATGTCTTAATTTTTTTTCCAGTCTCAGTGTTAGTTTATAGTAATTAATAAGGTTTACAATTAATCGCACAATCGTGTTAAGAAATGACAAGAGAAAAGATCTGCAGGCCAAAGATTAGTTTGAACGTTCGACAAGTTTTCTTTTAATATAACATATTATAATGCAAAGAACAAAAATTATAAAAACTAAACTATTTTTGACAATATTAATTATTAGTTCTTTAGTGTTAAGTTTATGACTCTCAGGCGATTGCTGTGATGTAAGATATTGATGTTTTTTTCTGTAAATAGTTCCTTGCAATTCTTCCAGAATGTATAACAAAGTTAGGTTCTTAAGAATAATAATTACGTTAAGTCTGAAACTACATTTAATTTATCATTATGTTACACTATTTTCATTCAGCACTTTTACTTGTATCTTTGGCAATCCTCAACATTTCAGTTGACAGTATTATGTAGATGATTAAATTTGATTGAACGTAAAAGTTGAAGTACTATGACTTAATTGTAGCACTTATCTATATAAATATTTAAGTTTTAGTGTATCATATACAAAACATTGGTAGCGATTCGGTCATACACTATACTGAACTTAATTTCTGCAAATGTAGAATGAAGAAATTAAGTCTAGTTTAGTTTACGGAGTGCTATGACCAAATCGCTGCATGTTTATCAGTTTGTATGTTTATTCTTCATTTCCATTTAACACGAAGTACAAAACATTGTGTCTTGCAAACAACGATTTTTCGAGGTCCTCATTAGTATTGTTAGTTACCTACAAAATAAATAACTAGATTTAGAGATAAACAAAGATTTTATATATATTTAATAAAATAATATTATTTTCTTTCTATAAAATTTACATTAAACACCCTAAAGAGCGGACAAATTCTAATATATTTACTTTAAATTAGTTAAATTAAATATTTTATAATTTTCAACAAAATAATTATGGTGCATAATAATTAATTAAATTCCAATGTTTTCTTATACTTTTTCCAATGTTGTAGTATTTTTATATTTTATGAATTTTCTTTGAAATAAGATTTAATTTCTAGAATTAAGATCCATCTGTTGTTGTGTATTGTGCAATTTGAAAGTCATTTTTTTCGTATTATTTCATAATTGTGAATTATGTGAAAAGAAATATACGATTTATGAATGTGAAGTAAAATTATTGTTTATATTTTCTATATACCCTTACCTTAATATGGATTTTGTTGCGTGGTCGAAGCCAGCCAAAATGATTGAACAGCTTTTATTCGAAGTAAATATCATTGCCCTACAAAAGACCAATTGAGCGTAGTTAAACAGAAAGCGACCATCGACGAAAAACGCATTTCGAGATACAGCCGTTTAAAGGGGTTTTCGCTGCTTTTTTATGTACAGGGGTTTTTGCTTCTTCTTTTTACAGTTCATAAATGATTTAAATGCTATAGTTATATCAAAGAAAACTTCAGAGGCTACAAAATGGGATATTTATAGCTAGAAAATTGATTAGTTTTGTTAATAAACTTTTGAGTTAAACACGTAGTCGGTTTTTGCTTTTTGCAACAATCCATAATTTAGTTTTTTGCAGACGCATCCATAGAATTGGTCTCCTTCAGCTTATTGAGGTTTGGACAACAACCGAGAGATTTGCAAAGCCAAATCAATGGTATTATTCTGCAAATTGTAATAACCATATAAAATTAACCTAGAACAACTCAAGGGATTGTTATGCTCGCATGAGTTCTTTCCATAGCGCCCTGCCCCCTGTGTGACGCTACACAAGATCAAAACATGGACGAAATCTTATCAAGAAAAATAATATAATACGCCAAAAATATTTTTGCAAAACTAGACCATTCCTGTGGTCGGCTTCTGCAAATAAAAAATGGGAACTATTCCATTATAAATAAAATTTGCAGAGGCCAGACCAACTGCGATAGTCGGATTCTGCTTACCACAATTTCCTCTTATAAGGATATTTTGCTAGACCATCCCCTAAAATGGTCGGGTATACACAAAAAATGGGTGATAATGGCAAGTGGTCTCATTGGACAATTTAATATCTTGACCTCAGAATGTGCTTTGAAGAAACGTGTCTTTGGAATTCGTAAAGTAAATAAAACCTTATGTCATAGGCATTATAACTCATTTTCTCAAAAAACAGGGTTGGTCGCTTTCTGCTTAACTATGCTCAATTATAAAAGAAAAATATTGATTATTATTATACCATCATCTATATAGCCTATACCTCTTGTCCACGACTGGACGTAAGCTTCCCTTAATGCACGCCACTGAGCTCGGTCTTCAGCTATCTGTATCCATTCTCTTCCAGACACTTTTCTTTACAGCCACGCAAGTCGTCACTCCACCTGGTCGCATGGCGTCCTTCACTACGTTTGCCTAAACGCCAAGTGCATGAAGAGAAAACATAATATCGCAGCGCAAATCTTTCAGAACGGATCTCGTCATAAATACAGCATCATGTTACAAATATATATGTATATAGTTGCTGTGGTAATTTCTCTAGGTTAAGAGAAACATATTTGTTGTTCCAGGACCAAAAATACCTATGCATACAAAAATACATTCGATAGTTTTTTATCGACTGCTCGGTTTCAAGTCAGCGGATTAACTCGGCGAATGTCTTGTTTACGCACATCTTTTGTATTATAATTATTAAAGATTTCACGCGACAGGCGAGGGTCTACGATACCAAGTACCCCAGTTTTTAAGTCAAAATCTAAGATATGGAACAGTGAAAACCGCATTGCAATCGGTCTAGTTTTGACGTGATGGGAGAACACACAGACAAACAGGCAGTAACACAGTCCCCGAGACCATATTTTTTAAATTATTTTCTTTGTACAGGCTTTTTTTTACATACTGCAATAACCACTCCATTGCATAAAACTGAAACGTCTGTTTGTTTGTTTGTTTGTTTGTTTGGGGATCTATCACGCCAAAACGGTTTTTCCGATATTGATGAAACTTTGTAAATAGGTACTATACAATATAGGGACCGAGAAACGATACCTACTTTTTATCCCGGAAAATGGTAAATTGCCACGGGAAAACAGGAAAAATGACGATTACTCGCTGTAAAAAACGGTATGACATGCCAACAGTTCCCGTGGAAACGAAATAATAACAAGTCTGTCAAAAAGCATCAGGAGCGTTGGTGATATAATTTTTGGTTTTTATTTCCTAGATGAACATACGATGCTTTTTTGCCCGACTACAGCAAAGCAAGGGAAGGGTAATGAGTTTAACAGTCTATGTATGTATAAATCTATGTGAGCATGTGGAGCGTCGCCCCTAGGCATTGGTGGTTCGATTTTGACATGCGAGGTGTCAATCGATTTGTCTTTAGACTTAGAGTGTCAGGTTATTCGTTTTACCCGACTACGGCAAATCAAAGGAAGGGTTATGTGTTCGAACTAAAAATTTAGTCCGATTATTACAAGCGAGGTAAGTATCAATCGATTTGTCTTCACTCTATAGGCTGTTTATTACCCGACCGCGTTTTAATTTTTGAACTTGTTTTGTTTCGCGATAAACTGTAGTCCGCGCGGACGATGTCGTGGGCGAAAGCTGGTTTTAAATAAATAGAAGATAGGTTTCAAATGGGTCACAGGCTCACAGGGTTTTTATGAACGGATTTTGATGCATATTTGAACGGAGATAGATATACCTATATCCTGATAGCTATACCCTGTAATAAAACATAGGATACTTTTAATTCCGGAAAACTGAAGGTTACCACAGGAAAACTGGAAAAAGTTGATTACTCACTGTAAGGAACGGTTGCCATCACAGAATGGTCTGTAGTTGCCATGAAAACGAAATAATAAGTCTGTCAAAAAAAATCACGAGGTGCTATACCTACTTTTGCATTAGTTTTTAATATCCTAGAAGAACATAGGATGCTTTTTTTCGCGATTAACTGTAGTCCGCGCGGACGAAGTCGCGGGCGGGTAGTTAATCATCAACATCCTCATCATCATGTCAGCTTTTAGAAGTCCACTGCTGAACATAGGCCTCCCCCAAAGAGCGCCATTACGAGCGATCTTGTGCCACCTCCATCCACCGACTTCCTGCGATGGCTACAATGTCGTCGGTCCATCGAGCATATCATCATAGTTCATCGTGTCGTCTCCCCACACTTTTCTTGCTTGCTCATGGTCGCCATTCGAGAACCTTTATTCCCCAGCGGTTGTCGGTTCTCCGAACCATATGGCCTGCCCATTGCCACTTCAACTTGCAAACTCTGAGAGCTATGTCGGTAACCTTGGTTCTTCTACGAATTTCCTCATTTCGGATTCTATCACGTAGTGAAACACCGAGCATAGCTCTCTCCATTGCACGCTGCGCAACTCTGAGCTTGTGTATGAGACCAATAGTTAGCGACCACGTCTTACCCATGTTCATTTTAATACCCACCAGTTGGGAAACAATATTAAGGTAACTGAGCATTGTGCTTAGGTCTTCCAGGGTTTCTGCCATGATGACTATATAATCAGCAAATCGTTGAGTGATGTATTCGCCATTGATGTTAATACCATAATTATCCTTTCCAGTTCAGAAGCTTCAATATATCTTCCAGTGCAGAGGTGAACAGTTTCGGAGAAATAACGTCTCCCTGTCTCCCCCTTTTTGCAACTGGATGGAATTCGTGCTCTGATCCTGAAGACGGACTGTCATGGTGGCCTTGCTGTGCATACACTTCAACACTTTGATGTACCAGTAGTCAATCTGGTACCGCTGTAATGACTGTAGCACTGCCCAGGTCTGGCCTGAATCAAAAGCTATCTCGTAATCCACAAACGCTTGACATAGTGGCCGATTATACTCTTCGGTCTTCTATATAATCTGCCGTAACGCTGCTAAAGCCTTTCCGGAATCCAGCTTGTTCGGGAGGCTGAAAGTCGTCAAACCTACGAGCGAGACGGTTTGTAACTACTCTCGAAAACAGCTTATATACGTGGCTCAGCAGCAAAATGGGCCTATAATTCTTCAAGAGGGTTTTATCACCTTTCTTAAAGAAGAGAACCACTACGCTCCATTGCCACGCCTCTGGCGTAGAACCCTCGAGGATGACGGAGTTAAACAGCTTCTGAAAGACTTTAAGTACCGGTGTTCCACCTGCTTTCAGCAGCTCTGTCGTTATTCCGTCCTCCCCTGGTGCCTTGTTGCTCTTAAGCTGTTTAAGAGCCATTCTGATCTCGTATAGGTTGACTTCCGGGATATCTTCGGTATAATGTCGGGTCAAACGGGCTCTTGCATCGCTAGTCGTTCTAGGAGAACTACGTGAAGAGGTGTATAATTGTCCATAGAATTTCTCGAGCTCACTTAAAATCTCTGACTTCGACGAAACGATGCTGCCATTGTTGGATTTCAGCTTCGTCAACAGGCTTTGCCCAATAGACAAATCCCTTTCGAACACTTTGGAGCCCTTGTCCCGCATAGTCACCTCGCTTGGCAGGCGGATTGGTGACAGCAGTGTTACAAATATGTGCTCGGAGGACGCTGCTGCCCATCTTCTCGTTTGTATTCCCTTAGTCGCCTCTTACGATATCCACGGGAGGATTGGGAGGGGACTTATTCTAAGCCGAGACCGCCACGGCTGTCTCATACGGTGTTTTATCATTAGTAGTACTTAATACTGTCGTTAAAAGCATACTGTACAGTTCATCCATACTTAATTACAAATTAGATTCCACTGACATAACAAAATCTAATAACATGAAAGACCTGACCTGTCACATTCGACCGAAAACTGTAATTTCACGACCATATCACAATAATTGCCAAGGAATCCTTTAGAAGGTTGGGTTTTGTGCTGAGAAATTTTCGCGATTTTGAAAGTGATCGCGTCATTAGGCTCATTTTTGGGGATCTGGTTTGTAGCAAGCTTAAGGCCAGCTCATGTGTTTGGCATCCACATCAGAGTACTTACTCTCTGACTGGAAAATGTACAAAAGGCATTTCTTCGTTTTCTTTATTTACCCATACATGTATCCAACAAGGTTTCTTCTAGGCAGCCTAAACTATAACTCATTAGAGATTAGAGGAGCAAATGACCAACTTATTACCATGTGTAATATTCTCCGTGGGAAAATAGACGCGCCTGATCTCCACAATGAGCTGTCGCGTTTTTTCGCTCCAAATAACTACCGACGTAACAGGAGACATACATTTTTCGCAGTGCCATCATGCCGAACTAAAACGCATGCTCAATCTCCCAATTCAAAAAAAAACAATAAAAATCTCTCAATCCTATTCCCCGAACTCTCGCTGCGCTCAATGCCCTCCTGTGCACAAACCCTGAGATTGATGTGTTTGCTGATGAATGGAAGGTGATTATTTCTGAATGCTTGAAGTATTGTGACAAGAATTCATGAAAGTGTGTTTATTGATTTTAATTTGAATGTATTTTGACTGATTTATTTGACTTCTATTATTATTATTATTATTTTTCTAATCTGTGTTTGACATGTGTTACATAGTTTCTTATTATCATTATTTAATTTTTTTTGTAATGTAACTAATTATAGTAATTGGCCAAGGCTGTGTAATTAATTGAATAAATAAATTAATACTGATGATAAAACCGAAAGTAACTCTGTCTCTCTGTCGGGCTGTTTGTTTATTACCTTCTTACGCTTAAACGGCTAAACCAGTCTTAATGAAAACTGGTGCCATGTAGATAGTTTGAACGACATGGGATACAGTTTTTATTGCGATAAACTGTTGTCCTCGCGGACGAAGTCACAGGCAAATGCTAGTTATACAATGTTGTTTGATTTAAAATCAGTTTGTCCAAATGAAGCTAAATAGGTATCTTCTAGTAGGTTAGAATGGAAAAGCTGGTTATTTTACCATAGCCCGTAATGTCATTGTTTATTTTTAAGGAGTTATATTTTAGTTTTATTTTACAATATGCCTAACTTCCTTATGGGTTTCCCGAGCTGAACTCCACAAGCGTTTAATTTGATTAGGTGTTTATACACCTCCTGCTTCAGTAGGTAATATTGGACGTGTTATTGAGAATAATGTTATATTTTACATTCCATTACCATGAATATTCAATTGTAATGTTGCTAGATTTTCCATAGTGTCGACTTTAATATGTTCCCGTCATAGTCAAAGTCGTCTTCTTTTATTATCTATTATCCGGCTGCCATTACAGGAGGGTGGGTAGGTATCGTGTTCAGGGCCGAATTTAACTTATTGGAGGCCCTTGGCACATTAGATGATGGGGCCCCTATGATCTTGACAGAGCACTATTTTGTTAGAATATACAAAGAAAGTAGATAAACAAAGTTCTAGATTTATTTTTACCCGACTGAGGAGGGTTATGAGTTTGGGTTGTATACAAATGTTTGATTGTCCGTTTCTTAGTTGTATTTCCGACGAAACTAAAAATTGCCAAAACCTATCGACTGAGGTACCAAAATGAAGGTCTTTAAAAGAACATTTAAAAAAAAACTTAAACAGTAGCAATTGTCTTTCAAGTTTCTTTATTCCACCATAACTTTTAAATGCCTGAACTGATATTGATATTTATGGAGTATCATTAGAATACTTACATCATCCCCATCTGTGAGAGAAATAGGCAATTAGTTTATTGAAAAGTTTATTTTTATCAGGGCAGGCGTGTATTGTCTCATACGTTGACGATTTACTATTTATTACGAAAAACAAACGATAATGACTGACTACAATATCTACTTGCTTATTAGATTTTGCATGCGCGAAGCAACTCTACTCTCGCCTGAAAATCAGGATTTCCGATATCATCATGTTTGGATAAAATTAAATACTTATATAAAAATTCAATTTAATGGTATACTAAGAACATTTTAAAAACTACAGTAGTAGTAGTAGTAGTAGTAGTAGTCAAACGAACTACACAATCGGATGATGAAATCCCTTCGAGTTTGTGCTCATTTGGTTTGGCTTTATGAGATCTCTGGTATTATGTGGTATCTAGGGTCTGATGATGGAGCCGGAAGGTAGTCACAGGAACTCAAGAACAAAATGTTGGAACCCCTTCGAGTTTTGACTCATTTGGTTTGTCATGATGAGTTCTCTGGTTGTATGTGGTATCCAGGGTCTGATGATGCAGCCGGAAGGTAGTCAACTCAACAATCAAATAATGGAACCCCTTTCGTGTTTGGTTTCATTGGGTTTGTCTTCATAAGTTTTCTGGTCTAATGAAGAACCGAGGGTCTGATGATGGAGATGGAGTCATATGAACCCATTTCCCAACTATCAAATGATGAAAATCCTTCGAGTTTAGGCTTATTTGAATGATCTCGTTGATTTATCAGGTCTTAATTGGTACTGGTGGTGTCTCGTACAAGATTGCTTTAAAAATGGACACATACAGCATTACAGCATATAAAACATATAAATCCATTTGTTATGGGTTTATGTTTCCTCATATCTACGAGATGTGTGACCATTTTTTTAAAGAGTTCATTTCATTCCAGTGAAATCATAGATAATTTTCGTCAAAACTAATTCAGTGGTTATATTATTATAATATATAGGTTTATTCATCCTTGGTTTTAATTTACCAACGCTTTGAGTCTAAAGTGAAGTTTACCATGACATGGCTGCTGCACTCCAAGTTGGCTCCTGACTAGGGAACTTCCCAACGGTTAAGAGCAAAGACACGAAATGTTGTATACGCATTTAATTGTGTTAGCCCATTCTAGGTTTCATCATGAAAATGGCTACTGCATACAAGTTTTGTTTAAATGTTTTTAATTTAACTTATTTTACGGTTGAAAATGGGGTATTCTTGTGCTGATTACGGCTACTTGTCAACTAAACATTACAAGGATAGGTTTTATAGCTCCCGTTTGAACTTTTAGCCTTGACAGAGTCCCTCGGGATGTCTGACAAACTCTGACAACAGAGGCTACCTCATACAACAAACAGATAAACAGATAAACAGATAAACATTTTATTGATAATCATTACATTATAGGTCAATTACATTGCATCATGAAAATAATTAATTTAATAATAATTAAACTCTTCATTACTTCCATTGCCATGTCTAAAAATATTATACACAAAAATATACAATAGTCTAGTACAATAGTCTACAAAAACCAGCTATTCCATTCTATCCTACTAGAAGATACCTATTTAGCTTCATTTGGACAAACTGATTTTAAATAACCAGCTATTCCATTCTAACCTACTAGAAGATACCTATTTAGCTTCATTTGGACAAACTGATTTTAAATAACCAGCTATTCCATTCTAACCTACTAGAAGATACCTATTTAGCTTCATTTGGACAAACTGATTTTAAATAACCAGCTATTCCATTCTAACCTACTAGAAGATACCTATTTAGCTTCATTTGGACAAACTGATTTTAAATAACCAGCTATTCCATTCTAACCTACTAGAAGATACCTATTTAGCTTCATTTGGACAAACTGATTTTAAATAACCAGCTATTCCATTCTAACCTACTAGAAGATACCTATTTAGCTTCATTTGGACAAACTGATTTTAAATAACCAGCTATTCCATTCTAACCTACCAGAAGATACCTATTTAGCTTCATTTGGACAAACTGATTTTAAATAACCAGCTATTCCATTCTAACCTACTAGAAGATACCTATTTAGCTTCATTTGGACAAACTGATTTGAAATGTTTTTGGAGATTATAGGTTTTGGGTAAACCACAACTACTAAAGTTGAAATGTGTTTTCATGTACGTACAAGTCGATAGTATCCTATAGATACGTGGGTACCTTTAAAACGTGGGTGATTCGATTTTATTTTTGGCTTCAAATAAATTCAAATTCATCAACAACCAAGCGCTGTGGCGCGCTCGTCTTAGTTATTTTCCGCGTGACCTTATAAGACATAAGGCGTTCGTATATTTATCATCGGATTAAGATACCAAGTACCCCAGTTTTTAAGACAAATACTAAGCTATCCAACAGTGAAAACTGCATGGCAATCGGTCCAGTAGTTTTTACGTGATGCTTAAAACAAACAGAAAAACAGACAGACACGATTTTTTATAGTTTTATATTCTTGTTCAGTAGCTTATTTTAAGTACCCTAGACCATTTCTTTTTTTATTATCTTCTTTGTACAGACTTTTTCGTTCCTATTGCTTCATTATAAGTACAGATACTACATTACATTATAGTCACCGCGACTTCGTCCGCGCTGACTACTGTTTATCGCGAAAAAAAGCATCCTATGTTCTTCTAGGATATTAAAAACCAATGCAAAAGTAGGTACAGTACCACTCTTGATATTTTTTTGACATACTGTTACTTCGTTTCCATGGCAACCGTTTCTTACAGCGAGTAATAAACATTTTTCCAGTTTTTCCAGATTTCCCGTGGAAACTTACAATTTTCCGGGATTATATATAACCTATTTTTTATTCCAGGGTATAAGCTATCTCCATTGCATGTTTAATCATCGTCCGTCCAGCCGTTATCGCGTGAAACCCAAACAAACAAACAGACAACGTTTCACTTTTATATGTTTGTATGGATTATAGCAAATAAAGTGAAGGGTAATGAGTTTAACAGTCTATGTATGCATGTATCTATGTATGTGGTTATGTGGATGTTCTACCTTAGCGTCGCCCCTATTGGTCCGATTTTGACAAGCGAGGTGTCAATCGATTCGTCTTCAACGCAAGAGTGCTGTTATAGGCTATTTTTTACCCGACTGTAGGGGGGGTGGGGGTTAGTTTTTGAGCGATGTTGTTTAGGCAAATGTTTGATACCTTGGGTTACATTATTGCAATTTTTGAGCGATGTTGTTTAGGCAAATGTTTGATACCTTGGGTTACATTATTGCAATTTTTGAGCGATGTTGTTTAGGCAAATGTTTGATACCTTGGGTTACATTATTGCAATTTTTGAGCGATGTTGTTTAGGCAAATGTTTGATACCATGGGTTACATTATTGCAAATTTTGAGCGATGTTGTTTAGGCAAATGTTTGATACCTTGGGTTACATTATAGCAATTTTTGAGCGATGTTGTTTAGGCAAATGTTTGATACCTTGGGTTACATTATTGCAATTTTTGAGCGATGTTGTTTATGCAAATGTTTGATACCTTGGGTTACATTATTGCAATTTTTGAGCGATGTTGTTTAGGCAAATGTTTGATACCTTGGGTTACATTATTGCAATTTTTGAGCGATGTTGTTTATGCAAATGTTTGATACCTTGGGTTACATTATTGCAATTTTTGAGCGATGTTGTTTAGGCAAATGTTTGATACCTTGGGTTACATTATTGCAATTTTTGAGCGATGTTGTTTAGGCAAATATGTGATACTTTGGGTTACATTATTGCAATTTTCGTAGGAAAGTCAAATATTTTGAAAAATATAATGTAAGTAGGCTATGTTACTCGCTGATATTATAGCTTTCTATAGGTGAACGAATTTTTATAATCGGTTCAGTATTTTTTGTGTTTATCCATTAAACAAACACACATACAAACATACATGATTACTAAGATTAAGGAGATTCCTCAAGGAATTAAAAAATATATATATACTTGTACCATAGCATACTTGTACTAATATTTACATCATTTATTATTTATTTAACTTAATATTTTTGCTATATGTTTAAACTCTGTGTTATTCAAAATTAAATTACAGCTAGCAAATTTACTTCGTTCTTTTGTTTCGCACGTAAAATTTAGCTCATTAATATAATTTTGATTCTTGATTAGCGTTGAGTATATAAACCTATTATATTATATCATTATAAAGTGTATGTTATACCTGTTATGACATACGGAGCATAGTCGTGGACACTCACGGTACGACTAGTCCACCAATTTAAGGTCGCTCAGCGGGCTATGGAAAGGGCTATGCTTGGAGTTTCTCTGAAAGATCGAATCCGGAATGAGGTGATCCGGCAGAGAACCAAAGTTGTCGACATGGCCCTTAGGATTAGTAAGCTGAAGTGGCAGTGGGCTGGTCATATCTGTCGAAGGACTGATAATCGTTAGGGTAGACGTGTTCTTGAGTGAAGACCACGGATCTGTAAACGTAGTGTAGGGCGCCCTTCAGCTAGATGGAGCGACGATATACGCAGTGGCTGGCAGCAGTTGGAAGAGATGAGCCGAAAATCGGGCTCAGTTGCGTGGTTTAGGAGAGGGATATGTCCAGCAGTGGACTGACATGGGCTGATAAAATAATGATATATGAATGATGATAATTTATGATGATACCTATGATTTCTGCGTGTAAGTAAAATTGCAGGTAACTCTTATTATAATTTTTGCCATTATGCATGTTATCATGTTATTTTTTTGATGATCCTAATAAATAAATAAATACTAAATACAAACATACAAAAGTTCTAATCTTTTCTCTTTATAATAGCGTGTAGATTCCTTAAAGCCATAATCTTTGATATTGTTGTAGAAAAATATTTTATAATGTTATCTAGAAATAAATCAAAAACAAATCTATTATAATTATCGACAATCACGGTTATTTGTCCACGTCCAGCAGTGGACTAGTATCGGTTGTTGATGATGATGACAGTTATTTTATTAATTTGATTAAAAAAAACTATTATAATAATCTACCATCACAGTTATTTCATTACTTTTATATAACTGCCACCTAGTGTTCAGCTTGTGAACTACAATCATTGTAAATATAACTCCTACTGTACATAGTAGTGCTACGGCAACAACCTATAACAGTTACAAAGCTTTTACATAGATGGCACTAAATAAAAAAGAAAGTCTCAAAATTTCATATATATACGCGATAATCTATATACTTATAATAAAGCAGTAAGATGTACAAAGAAGATAATTAAAGAAAGTAAGGTCGAGGGTAATTAAAATAAGCTACTGAAAGAGAATATAAAAATTTTTAAATTCGTGTCAGTCAGTTTGTTTGTCTGTTGGTTTATCTGTTTGTCTGTATGTTTGTTCGCGCATCACGTAAAAACTACTGAACCGATTGCGATGCGGTTTTCACAGTTGGATAGCTTAGGGTTTGACTTAAAAAGTGATGAACTGATTGATATTGGTATTTGAGGTCTTGGAATAGCAAATATGAGTACCTACTTTTAACCTAGACAAATGACCACGCTTGCGAAGCCGCGGGTACAGCTAATAAAGCAATAAGAATGAAAAGTCTGTACAAAGAAGATAATTAACTAAAAAATGGTCCATGGTACTTAAAATAAGCTACTGAACAATTTTATTTTTATTTTTTAACTCGTGTCTCTCTGTTTGCCTGTATGTTTGTTTGCACTTCACGTAAAAACTACTGGATCGATTGCGATGCGGTTTTCAGTATTGGTTAGCTTATAACTGGTGTACTTGGTATCTCAATCAAATGAGTAGAAGCCGAGTAATCCATAAAAACTTTTTGACGGCTGAAGGAATTTGATCAAGTGTTGGTATTTTAGGTAAATAGAACATATAGTACTTTGAACCTATATAAATAACCTCGCGTGCGCAGGCGTGGGTACAGCAGGCGCGGGTACAGCAGGCGCGGGTACAGCAGGCGCGGGTACAGCAGGCGCGGGTACAGCAGGCGCGGGTACAGCTAGTACAAACTTAATAGAAGTCAGCTGCTGGGTTGGGCAGCATTCGGCAAGCTTCGTCAAGTCTTCATACCACAATGCCTGAAGACGAAAGTCTTCAATCAGTGCGTCCTACCAGTCATGACCTACAGAGCCGAAACGTGGACACTCACGGTCAAACTATTCTACACCTTGACCTTAAATTTGTAGCTATGCTTTGAATTTCTCTGAAGGACAAGATTCGTAATGAAGATATCCGATGGAGAACCAAGGTAACCGACATAGTTCAAAGGATAAGCAAGCTTAAGTGGCAGTGGGCTGGTCACATTTCCCGAAGAACCGATAACCGTTGGGGTAGAGTTCTCGAGTGGAGACCTAGTTTAGGCAAACGTAGTGTAGGACGCCCTGTGGCCAGGTGGAGTGACGACCAGCGAAAAGCGGCTGGAAGAGAATTGATGAGGGGAGCTGAAGACCGAGCTCAGTGGCGTGCATTAGAAGAGGCCTACATCATATACACCTAGACATAAATAAACCGACGATGACAACGCATGTAGTGAAAAATCATATTATACAACATCTCTTTACTTGACGCTGGCTACATGTCACCACCTACTTGTCATGCGGAGCCAACGTAAAATATACTTATTAGAAAACAAGATAGGTAATTCTTAAGTCTGTTAAGTATGTAAATATAAGCAACATTGTTCTGATAAACTTGCTACTTATTAATAAATCTTACTAACAATTACTATAATTGTGATCATAGAAACGTTATCACCAAATATTAGGTAGGTAAGTCTAAGTAGGAAGGACTGTGATATCACGAGTGAGCCACCGAAAGTGGGACTTTTTTCTCCATGGCAAAATTAAACCATGTCATGGCCAATAAATACACCATTTCCATAGCTTATTAATAATTTGCCATTCCGGATTAAGTACGTACCTACATGGTCATCTCTAGAAATTAATCAGCTGTTCCACGGACCCGACATCTCCGTCACATAATTTGCGATTCGCAGCGGGGCAGCGAGCGTGCGTCATTCATTTTGTGACAAGAGACGAATTCATTATGAGAAATAGGGTGCCTAAGGTAATGTCTACTTTTACGGGATTAATTTCATCAGCAGACTATCACGCTACCAGTAGGTACTAGGACCTTGGATCCTTCTCGCTAAAGATAGGTATTATCGGGACTGGGATGGGTCCGTAATATAACGGTCATGTCTCAAGCCCTTAAATTTTGTATTTCTTGGACAAACATTTCAGCTTCCTCAAGATGTGTTACTTAAGAAGGAGAGTTAATCCACACAAAATAAGTAGATACTGCCTACTACTGAGGGTTTCGATCTACTCGTATCTGGACTTTACTGATAATTAAATATAAGTAAGGGATTTTAGCTCCTTGTACTTATAACGAATATAGGTATAAAAATAATTTCAATAAATCATAGATATCTACTATATAGATAATCATGATTACAAGCTTAATAAAAGCTGTGGTAAGAAGGTAGGTCTACCTAGGTACCTAGGTACCGTGAAGTTAGCGAACTACTACACAACAACTACACACTACTACACTACTACTATACAATTCTATAATTATGCAACAGTAAGTAGTGGTTCTACAGCCTTTGCACTCCGATGACATCGAGAGCGACACGCGGCGAATCTTGGTAGCGAAATGCTTTCCTACACGAAAAAGCGAAATATGAGCGTTTAAGCGGTCGTTTTTACACCTATTTCGCCATTTCGCATAATTCCTACTCAATGCAACATGTCGTCCGAGTCCGAGCGAATCATTTTTTCGGTTTCTGCCTCCTCTATCTTGTTTCGCCGCGATTTCTGTCAAAAAAGACAAACCACGTCGTTTCACTCCCAAAGCGGCGAAAATTAAACGGACGCCGCGGGTGGCCGTGTGAAAAGAGTATCGCGTCGCGAGTAACAGCGATACCATACAGACAGAGATGCAATTAAAGGATTTCACCTTACGAGGCTTAGGATTTCTCAGACAGATAGCGAGATACAACATATACCTGCTACGCGATAATATCTTTCCTAGTGTAGGACAGATTTACCGGAGTTACGCTACCGTGCCGCGGATCGCCGCGTTCGGTGTTCTAATGGCTTACGAATAATAATTAATGGCGTTACTACTGCGTTTATTCGCTATGCCACGCGAAATTCCTTGCAGAAAACGTGTGACGTTATAACAACAATCCATGAAGATTACCGTAACGTGACGCGTAACGTATTTGAATGGTCATAGCCTTGCACTGATTTCGAATAGATTTGTATTTTACTTGTCATTTTCCACGTTTCCCAGGGCAATCGAATCAATTGAGTTGAGCCTGCTCCCAAAACGGAACCACGGCTCCCAAACATACGGCCCGGCCGCCATCTTGCCGTCACGGTGGCTTTCACGGGTATTGGCGGGAAACGCGGAAACGCGCGGATCGCGGTGACCTCGCGCCTTCCGCGACCACGCAAAAACACCCATTCCAAGTCCCTTGTGAACGCAGATGTTCACAATAGATCGTTATTTAGCGACAAGCTAAAATTAAATGTTATGTGGTGGAGATGAGTTGGATTACACTTAGGTCTGTAGGTAGGTACCTACATCTGTCAACGACGTCACCTTATAGGTACATAACAAGGCCTAAAGCAATTAAATCTATGAATGGTATAAAGAGTAACTAATGCTCAGGAAATTTTGACATTGTGGCTAATATGGTACTAGTAATAAATATGGACTGACTAGAAATGTAAAACTCGGTTAAAACAGCGCACAAGAGAGCTAAAAGACGTCAAGGACAATGATGACAGCTGTTTGAAGCTGCATTTCCTGCATCCGAGTGCACCATCCTGGTGGCAGTCGCCGGAACAAACCATTGGCGCCAAACATCAGCTTTCAGTGGTGAGTTGACGGTTGAACGGTGGGCAAGTCTTGGTGATTTGTTAATTAGTGAGATTAGTTCGGGTCGGCTTGGTGTTAATCTACAGAAAGGATTTAAAGGTGAATTAAAAGATATTTCAATTACTTAATTGATAATTCCTGTATTTTATGTCTTTTACTGCAATTTAATCAAACAGAAATCGAAAGATTTTGAAATCTGGGAACTTCAGATATCTCGCGCCACCTTATTTATTTATTTTTATTGATGTATATAGGTACTTAATACTTAGACTTAGAATAAACTTGGTTACCAGTGGCCTGTCTCAAGAACAATTTTTTTTATTTGTAGCTACTCCAAATAGTATGTTACCTAAGTACCTAGTAAGTACCTAGTTACATACATGCACATAATGATATTCTATTTGTTACATTATACATGAACATAATGATATTCTATTTGTTACATTATACATGAACATAATGATATTCTATTTGTTACATTATACATGAACATAATGATATTCTATTTGAAATAACACATATGATATAACAAAAAGCGATCTGAAGGTCTTTGCACTGCATCTAGGTATTAATTAAGATCTAGTACTAATTTGAAAGGCCAATCTTACCCGAAAAAACTTTGACATAACCAGGTCAGAGCCAATGCCAGCCGGGTAACAATGTCAGCAATTATTTTAAAAGTAAAATTCTTATGCCTAACTGAACTGAACAATTAATTAAGTAACTGGGCAGATGAAATATTCGGTCAAGTAAAGTAGGTTTTGAAAAATGTGATATTGACATAATCTACGATAGTTACTCATTTATGTAGGGCTGCCATCCGTCCGGGTTTCCCCGGATTTGTCCTAGTATGAAGAGCGTCCGGGGCGGCGTCCGGGAGGGTTTCTCAAGATGCGTCCGGGACACTCACTTCTTGAGAGACGCTCGTCGTGTTGACGATTTTGTTCGTTTTTATTCCAGTAATTAGTTAAGTATATGATGGATGTTACGTATATGACTTGAGTCAAACAAACAGCCTCTCGTCTTACACAATTGTGTATAGCATTTTCTGGGGAGGTTTTCCACGCAAGCTAAAAGGAGAAATGCCCTCACGTGATTCGCGATCACTTCACATTCGTATTTCAACCGACACGGCGACGCTTGAGTCATTCAAAATATTGTATGTATAATATTGTTTTGAATTTGATGCCAAAAAGACGAGAGTTCTAAATTATTATATATTTTGTTGCGTAATTTCCTACCTAATTTTCAGAGTAGAGTACGATAGATTTAATTTAATTATGTTATTGGAGTTATTTTAGATATTTCCAATTAGACGATAGTTATTTTATTAAGTAATTATTCACATTTTTTAGTATTTCAAGGGCACAAAATCCCGATTTCGACCGAATGTCCGGGGTTTCCGAAATCATTATCCGGTTTCAGCAATATAGGTGATGGCAGCCCTACTCATATGCAAAACCTACGTACAGTAGTCGCAGCCAATCTATATGTTTGTGAAGTTAGGCTCTGTGAACGATTGCGCAGGTACTGCTGTGGGGATAAAATAGCATAAAGTAAGAGCGAGATAGAATATGCGAAAACGTAAGCGAGTGAACGAGGCAGTTATACAATGCTGTCTTCACCTTCAACAATGGGATTGCGCCTGAAAAATATCAGTTTGCGCAGCGACTAGCAGACAACTTCCGAGACAGATACTTCCGCTGCGACTACTGTACTATCTTTCATCGTGCGTTTACAAGCCAATAAAAGCATTAGGTTAGTAATTTAAGGTGTATATTTTTGGAGATATATATTAAATGATTTTTGATTCGATTTGATCATCATCATCAACATTTTATAACATTAAACTTACCTAATTAATACTTAACTGTTTATCCGGGGACAAAATGTGTATTAAATGAACAAATATTTAAGTGAGGTATTAAATCTGTAGTAGATGGAGAGAGTTCTTTAATTATCCTTATATCATAAATATTATGTGATGCTTCCGTACTAATATCATAATAACTTAATTTAAAATATTTAAAAAAATAAGCTTTTACGCAGTAGCCATGTCATGATGAAAATTAGAACGGTCTATCACAATTAAATGCGTACTTATACATTTCGTGTCTGTGCTGTTAACCGTTGTGGAGTTTTCAAGTAAGGAGCCAACCCGGAGTGCTGCAGCCATGTCATGGTGAAACTTCAAACTGGCTATCATAATAGAATGTGTACACAACCATCGCCAACATTTCGTGTCTGTGCTGTTAACCGTTGTGGAGTTCTCAAGTAAGGAGCCAACCCGGAGAGCTGCAGCCATGTCATGGTGAAACTTCAAACTGGCTATCATAATAGAATGTGTACACAACCATCGCCAACATTTCGTGTCTGTGCTGTTGACCGTTGAAGAGTTCCTTTATCTGGTGCTTTTCCTGGATGTCGATTCAGGTCATACTTACTATAAATATGCATTGTCATCGGAACTGAACCAACATGCAAAAATTCAACTCCGTAGGATAAGAGAAGGTGCTTCCAATTCAACTTGCAAGATTTGGCCTAAACAAACAAATATACATACATACATACAAACATTGCAAGTTAAATAAATGCTTTTAAAAAGACGAACAAATTTGTTAGTTTCAAGAAGGAAAGATCTACGGAATTTTGGGGCTGCGCTCTACGGCGAGTGCTGGTGGATCTGATATAGCCACTGGCCACGAACTATACAATATGTTTGACGAACCAAAACCGGTGAAGACGCCGCCTTGGCCACCACCAGTCGATAGGCACGAAGAGCGCTTGGAGAAGACACAGGCTCCAATGCAAGAGAAACCGGAAGTCTGCAAGACTAAAACAAGCAGACCAAACTTAAGATGGCTGAATCGTGTTGATGATAGGCCCGAAGGAGGAAGCAAGAATGAGACCTACGTCTGGAATGATATTCTTAACCATGCCGAAGCCTACTGCGGAGTGTACCGCCTCAGGTGGTGTTGATGATACTATACCATGATTACAAGCTCCCAAGCGAAGACAGCATGGAGGCCAATTTCACTTTATCCTTCCATGTAAAGGCCGATCCACACTTATTGTCGCGACAGTTCCGTACCGTAGAGTGCTAATAGGACCGTAGGCTTCCCTCGCGTTTCATAGCACCTACCTTCACCCGTTTACTGCTCGTTTTCAATGGCCTTGTTGCTAGCCTTCAGTAGCATTGATTACCGATGCTCAACCTACCTAATAATCATACGTGGTTTATAAGATCGCGGAAATCAAGTTTGTATTTTTAATGAATTGAGAATATTTGAGATACAATACAAATGAAAACCGATAAACAACTTTGAGAAGTAAACCAACTCTGTACGTTGGCGTACTATTGTTTATTCTGTGTCTGTACAACAAAGTCGTACTACCTACTATCTACCTAAGTAGATTGAAGCTAATAAGCATAAACCTCACAGAGTTAGACTGTTTGTCTGTGCAAAGTTAACAAACTTTCTGGGAACGCATCAAAATTGTGTGACATGACATGAGCGTGAGACCTCCTATTCAAATACCGTACAATTTCCATTCGATGTCCGCCCAGAGCATCCGCCCAAACTACCGCGTCACTGCATGTAAGGACATTCTGTCTCTAGTTCTTGATATTCAGGAAGTGGCCCATTACAGGCTTTTAATGAACGACTACGGTCGAGAATTAGATGATGCGATCCTATTGTTTTAAGGCCGAGATGGGCAATTTACTTGGTTATAAGAGGCTAATGACTGTCGGAGGCAGGTTGATTTGTATCTTACCCCCGCCCGCGCAGCCCCCTGCGGGGTAGGGTATATGATCTAACAAACAAGAATGTTTCAAAAAGACGGTAACACAGCCAAATCGAAAGTGAAGCATCCAATACACACTTATTGCTATTTCAGCGCCACATCGCAGCAAAATCTCGACCTTGTTAGTCAGCTTAACTTTTTCAAGTTCTCACAAAAAAATATGATGATGTCGTCGCTGGACGCCTGGCAGATGTAATACATCGAATATCGCCGAGCTGAGGCGGAAAGAGCCGACGAGCCATGAGGGGTGCGTCGCCACGACCTGTAGCGATCGATCGTCACGTTAAGAGTCGGCCCATATTTTCGTACCACACCATTAGATGTTTCACATGAAAAACAAAATCAATGCAGACTTTTGTGATGAAATATCAACTTAGTATATCAACTACAAAACACCATAAAGTATCCACTCGCGCACGCATACGCAGCCGCTATTTGCTATGCTTCACTCGTTTGCTTGGCGGTGTGGACTCCATCTTTTTTTAAATGTCTTGTTAATCATTACAAGTTCATTTCGTTCCGGTAGTGACCCAATGGAGATACCAACTGTTAGGTAGTGATTTCTTAGGACATTAAATGATTGAAATCTTAAAATACGCTAACATTGAGATTCATTGCTCATCGCGACATCATACATTAATTATAAGTATAATTATTATTTAGCTTTCGATAGATAACATATTAACATTAACACATTTAGATAGATACTCGTATGCTATAGATAACTACAGTTTATCGCGAAACAAGCATCCTGTGTTCTTCTACGATATTAAAACCCAATACAAAAGTATAGCACCAACGCTCTTGATGATTTTGACAGACTTCTTATTACAGCGAGTAATCAACATTTTCCAGTTTTCCCGTGGAAACTTGCTATTTTCCGGGATAAAAAATATCCTGTGTTTTATTCCAGGGTATAAGCTATCTCCATTCCAAATTTCATCAAATCCCATTCAGCTGTTATCGCGTGAAAGCTCCCCAAACAAACATACAAACAAACAAACAACGTTTCACTTTTATATGTATATTGGTGTGGACTAGAGGCAGTAGTGTTGTCGTCACATCTCAGATTAGATTATTCTAAACTGATATACTAATATAATAAATGAGAAACTAGCTCTATCTTTCTGTCTGCTACCTTTTTACGACTAAACTGCTGAACCAATCTTGATGAAATTTGATAAGGAAATAGTTTGCTAATTGTTTTTTTTACCCAGGAACATTGACCACGCGGGCACAGCCGCGGGGCACAACTTGTATTTAAATAACCGATGAATACAAGCATCCATACCAATATATAAAAGTGAAACGTTGTCTGTTTGTTTGTTTTTTGGGGAGCTTTCACGCGACAACGGCTGGACGGATTTTGATGAAATATGGAATGGAGATAGCTTATGCCCTAGAATAAAACTCAGGATACTTTTTATCCCAGAAAATTTTAACTTTCTCCGGGAAAACTGAAGTATATTGATTTCTCGCTGTAACGGAACTGGAACGGTTGCCATGGAAACGAAATAACAAGTCTGTCAAAAAACATCAAGAGCATTGGTGGTATACCTACTTTTTCAAGTGATTTAATAACCTAGAAGAACATAGGATGTTTATTTTCGCGATAAACTGTAGTCCGAGCGGACGAAGTCGCGGGCGGGAACACTAGTGCTTAATACAAAGGGTAACTTTGCTTCACAAATCTTGAGAAGTTAGGCTACCTACTCTGTTTAACATTTCTGTGAACAAACGTTTTCTGTAATGAGATCAAGTTGTTAAGCTTATTTATTGCAATAAAATTCGCTTTGCAGATGTTCAATTTGCACGCTTTCGATACGCTCTGAGGACAGTTAGGCGGTCGCTCACACTCCGTAGCTCTGGAACGATGTCACATGCACCGTAGCGCTATAATTATATGACTGCAAATTGTTTACAATTAACTTTTGTGAGTTTCACTAATGGCACCTACTTGGTCATCAGCTCTGTTCCACCGTACCTAAAGTTAGTTTCACTAATGGCACCTACTTGGTCATCAGCTCTGTTCCACCTAAAGTCATTAATAAAAGATTGTTCCGCTTTTAATTTCTTACGCTAAAATCAAGAGCTACAAAATGTAAGCCAATCCCTCACAGGAATTATAACTTCTCTGCGGCCAATCCATTGGCAACAAGACATAAGTTCAAAAACTAAAACCCGACTACGGTCGGGTAAAAAATTGCCTATGACACTATATCAATGAACACGAATCGATTGATATACCTAGCGGCACGTAAGTCTAGCGGTGAACGAATCGTGGCGGGGATCTTGGCACAGTCAAAGTTTATATGATATTGTTAAAATGTTGAATACGTTTTATCTCGAAAACTGACTGTGCCAAGATCCCCGCCACGTTTCGTTCACCGCTAGACTTACGTGCCGCTAGCTATACCACGCCTGTCAAAATAGGAAAAGTTTTTAATTTGAACACATATCCTGTCCCTTGCTTTGCAGTAGTCGGGTAAAAACAATTGTTAGAGCTTATGGCACTATCAGTGAAGACGAATCGATTGATACCTCACTTGTCAAAATCGGACCAATAGAGGCAAACGCTATGGTGGAACATCCACAATAGTAGGCAAAACCTATTATTTATTCTGTGGAAAAACCACAAAAGTTGTCTCGGAAGTTGTCTGCAAGTCGCTGCGCAAGCTACTATTTTTAGGCGCAATCCCAATGTTGAAGGTGAAGACAGCATTGCATAACTGCCTCGCTCACACGTTTACGATTTTCGCATCATCTATCTCGCTCTTACTTTATGCTATATTAATACTCAATCTTTTATTAATGTTTTATCCTCACAGCTGTACCTGAGCAATCGTTCACAGAGCCTAACTTCACAACCACAAAGATTCGTTGCGACTACATACTCATTAAATTGAATTATTGTTCATTACTCATTAATTGTTAAACTCATTACTTTTCCCTTGCTTCGTCGTACTTGGGTAGAGAGGGGCTTAATTTCCACTACAGTAGGTAGTGTAGGTACTCTGTCCTGTCATTATGTAAGTAAAGCATTTATATATAGGTACCTACCTAAGTTTTTCCTTTTACGATGACAGATACTAATAAGTAGGATCTATGCATGGAATGAATGGAACGAATCACGCATTATATGTCTAAGAGTGAATAGGTTCTACTGGCAAGCGTGCTACACCTGTGACCACTCGTAGTGAATAGGTTCTACTGGCAAGCGTGCTACACCTGTGACCACTCGTAGTGAATAGGTTCTACTGGCAAGCGTGCTACACCTGTGACCACTCGTAGTGAATAGGTTCTACTGGCAAGCGTGCTACACCTGTGACCACTCGTAGTGAATAGGTTCTACTGGCAAGCGTGCTACACCTGCGACCACTCGTAGTGAATAGGTTCTACTGGCAAGCGTGCTACACCTGTGACCACTCGTAGTCAAACGATTGCCAGGTCCGTAATAAAGAAAAAGTTGGTAATAAAGTGTAACTAATATGTAATGTGTATATGTAATGTGTGTGTATGTTATTCGTAGTTGGAGAGAATGTGTCAAGAAACATGGCGGAACATTCCGAATGACGCGTTGTCTTAGGTCACGTCTCTTCACGTAGTAGACACGTGGGGTACGGCTGGAGGTTCGCGTAATTACCGAGTCACACCCATAGAGACATGTACTACGTACATATATCTCAATGGTCACACCATTACACCTAATTATGTTTGTACCGCAAATATAGCGACGTTACAGGGTCTACTTTGACTCCAGCCAGGTGTCGTGCGGACTTATACACTGTGTCCAAAAGTATTGAGCAGATTTCCTTTAAGATTACATTTCCGGTCCAATATTATTCAGTTACTATATGAAGGTATTGCCGAAGGGTTTCCGTATATTTCAGCTAAAAACAAAGAATATGTACAAAGAATATGTTAACCTACTTTTACTTAGCATACTCTCGTCCTAATCGTTATCCCAATTTATACGAGTAAGGTGAGCCCTCTTGTAGCCACATCCACACTATCACAGGGGGTACGAATTGATTACAATGCGGTTTTCATGGTTGGGTAGCCTAGGATCCGGCTACGGAACGCTAACTCGGAACCCGTCTATGTGTGGCCAATAGGCACTTGGCCTGTTTTATTTTATACTAGCTGATGCCCGCGGCTTCGCACGCGTCGTCATTTCTCTAGGTTATAAGTACTCATGTGCTATTCCATTATTTATTTTTTCATTATTTTATGTTTAAATAAAAAATCAAATCATGAATAAACAATTATTAATCATTTAAATAAATAAGTATTAATAAAATAATTGACATCCGGTTGGTCTAGTGGCTAGAAACACTAGGTACGTAATCAAACAATCGCGGGTTCGAATCCTGCAAGGTGAAATCATTTGTGTGATGAGCAGAAATGTTTGTTTCCGAGTCATGTATTTAATATTCGTATCTATGTATGTTTATCCGTTATCTAGTGCCCATAGTACAGGGTATCAGGGTAGTTTGAGGCTAGGTAAATGGTGTGGAATTGTCCCGAATATATTTATTTATTTATTTTTATTTATTCCAGGATCTAAAATAACTACCAATATACCAAAATTTGATCAAAATTCCTTTAGCCGTGAAAATTATCTTTGTCGATTGCGCGGCTTCTACTCATCGGATTGAGATACCAAGTTCCCCAGTTTTGATGTCAAACCCTAAGCTATCCAACAGTGAAAACCGCATCGCAATCGTTGCAGTAATTTTTTCGTGATGCGCGAACAAACATACAGACAAACAAACAAATAAACAAACAAACAGAAACTATATTAAAATAAAAACTTGTTTCGTAGCTTATTTTAAGTACCCTAGACCTTATTTTTTAATTATCTTTGTGCAGACTATTTCGTTCCTATTGCCTCATTATAAGTATAGATATATATGAAATGCTGTTCCTTTAACTATAAATGTATCATTACTTATAATGAAGCACCGGGTAACAAAAAGTCTGTACAAAGACGAAAAATTAAAAAAGCATGTGGTACGTAAAATAAGCTACTCACACGAACATAACATGTAAAAAATGGTTTATGTATGTCTGTTCGCGCATCACGTAGATACTACTGGACCGATTGCGATGCAGTTTTCACTACTAGGTATGTCAATCCGATGAGTAGAAGCTCAGCAATTGATAAAAACTATGTAACGGCTGAACGAAATTTGGTATTTTAAGCTATTATTGTACTTTTTAGGTATTTCTGGTCCTGGAATATCCCTTAGGATACTTTTTCCCAGTATAACGAGCACGCGGGCAACGCTGCCGGCACACCTCATAGTACATAATAAATATCAAAATTGATTCAGTACTTTTGTTTTCTTAAATCCATTTAGTTAAGTAGGTTAGTAGTTTTCTTGCTAATGGTTCAAACAATTATTGTTCTTTTAATTCTGGTTTAGATTGGTTCTTATGTACCTATCAGTATCCTCTGAGGTATTGGGAAAGGCATCAAGCAATTCAATGCTGCTTGAATGTTTCCCAATACCTAAGAGAATACTGTTAGGTCACAGAGTTACGTACTGCTACTTACGAGTATCTACTTACGTTGTTATTTAATGCACAGCTAAAATAATACAAAACATATTAGGTCAGTGTAAAATCTACAAAATATCTGTATTCTAAGTTATAACCTAAAATTTATCTAAAAATTCAGTAGGTTACCGAGATATCTCGTTCATTCTACAAGCTCATGGCCGTGTATACCTTCATCTATCGAAAAAATATATATTTTCTACACATATTATTTAACTTGACTTGTAATACAGTATTTCGAGAGAAGTATTCGTAGCCCGGATAGCTCAGTCGGTAGAGCATTGGACTTTTAATCCAAGGGTCCAGGGTTCAAGTCCCTGTTCGGGCGATACTTTTTGTGATAAAATATTTTGCTATGGTAAATTTGGTTATATGACTCATTTTTTTAATCTTCATTATTAACTCACTACAGCAAAGCAAGGGAAAGATAATGAGTTTAACAGTATGTATGTATGTAAGTATATATGTGGTTATGTGGATGTTCCACCATAGCGTCGTTCCTATTGGTACGAATTTGACAAACGATGTGTCAATCGATTCGTCTATAGAGTGTCATAGGCTGTTTTTTATACATAGGAGGTGAGACTGATTTAGCTGCGGTTTTTATATTTCAAGGCTGAGGTAAACGAGATGGTTCTTAGCTATGATTGAAATGGAGGTGAGGATCGTAGCTTCCAAACGTATGGACCCATTTTGATGCGGTTTTTATGTTTGAAAACTAATGTGATCGAGATACTTCTTAGCTATAATGGGAGGGTAGGAGGCCAGGGGTTATATATTTTTTTAATTTGTGCTTTTATCCGACTACGGTGAAGCAAATGAAGGATTATGTATCAAAACGAAAAACTTGGTCCGTTTTTGACAAGCGAGGTGCCAATCGATTCGTCTTCATTGATAGTGTCATAGGCAATTATTTTTTTATTACTACGACAAAGCATAGGAAGGGTTATGTGATCTAACTAAAAACTTGGCCAGATTTTGACAAGCGAGATGTCAATTGATTCGTCTTCATCGCAAGAGTTACCCGACCGTAGTCGGGTTTTAATTTTTGAACTGATGTCTTGTGACAGAAGATTACTTGTAACAGGAGCAGGTACATCACAGATATTATCGCAAACAACAAACAACACCAAAATGAATAAGTAATACAGAATATATTTGTGCGGGCGAGCGCGAAGTGCGAGCGAAGCGTCTCCGTTTCAACTTGGGCAAACATTTCGTATGTCCGTCCGGATGTCTGTTCTCCTCTACAGGTCGCATTTATCGATCGAACTAGACGAAACTTGGTATACAGGTTAAGCGAATTGTTAGTTTTTTTTGTCATCGGGGATTTTTGATTGGCCCCCCCAATACTACTTACCCAAACAAGGGTAAAAAGGGGGCTACTGAATATCTCCGTCTTATTAAATCCGATTTCGATGGTTCTTTTTTTTATCTTTAAATTAGTCTCATAAAAATTTCGTGAAGATCTGATGAGGATCTTTGGCGTGATGTTGGTTATTAATGTTAGTTGTACAATAAGGTAACCAGGTGGCGCTACTGTGCACCGCTAAATTATTTGCAAAAAAGTTTGTACGCGCGAGGTCTACAGCTCACAGAGCCACTAGTTATACATCATTAATAAGTAGGTAGTAACATAATTTCATATATTTTTTATGTTGCAATAATTAACTCCTGGGTATCATAACATTTACCTACATGAACAATAATACTCCAATTCCTGACACCAGGATCCAGGGCCCAATTCTGTTAATTTATTGAACCGTGATATTTTATTCAACGCAAGTCGATCGCATATATTTTTTTGCGAAATTTTCTCATTACCAGTTAAAAGTGCTAGAAGCGAAAATGATTGGGATTTTTTTAGAAAATATATAGAAAAGTTCAATAGCTAACAGAATTGGGGCCCTGGAGTATCGCTACCACAGCAACACGTACAGTGGCCCAATTCTGTTAATTTATTGAACCGTAATATTTTATTCAACGCAAGTCGATCGCATATATTTTTTTGCGAAATTTTCTCATTACCAGTTAAAAGTGCTAGAAGCGAAAATGATTGGGATTTTTTTAGAAAATATATAGAAAAGTTCAATAGCTAACAGAATTGGGGCCCTGGAGTATCGCTACCACAGCAACACGTACAGTGGCCCAATTACAGAACTTGGCTACAATCGGATTATCACTTTTTTCATAGCAATTTCGACTCTATCGCAAGGCATTAGTGGTTGCGATACTGAGAATTCGATTGAAGCCAAGTTATGTAATCGGGCTGCAGTGTACCGTTCCCGGTCGCTAGGTAGAGTCAATCTACTATGGACTAGGAATATTATTAATCGCCGACTGTGTAGAGGCTTCGATCACGGAATCGAAGTGTAGCACGACCGGACGGCGGTTCGTGTCCGAACCGCGGAAAGTCGAACCTCGGACCGCCAAATATTATAAATATATTAATTTAAATAATATTTTCATATAACTAGCCCTATATTCGTTTGAAAGCTACGCAGAATCTTACTAGGTAATTATTCTGGGTACCTAGTACCTATTTTACAAGTAACCTACCTGACCAGTGTACCTATGACTGTTGTGATTTGATTATTTATGTGACCTACACAACATGCTTTGATTAGACTTGAAAACATCTTCACTTGAAATGGAGATAATTGACTTGTAAGAAGATATTTCGTTGCAAATGTAATAAACTACATCCACTGAAGAAGTTTAGGGTAAACATGTTTCAGAAATAAACTACATCCACTGAAGAAGTTTAGGGTAAACATGTTTCAGAAATAAACTACATCCACTGAAGAAGTTTAGGGTAAACATGTTTCAGAAATAAACTACATCCACTGAAGAAGTTTAGGGTAAACATGTTTCAGAAATAAACTACATCTACTGAAGAAGTTTAGGGTAAACATGTTTCAGAAATAAACTACATCCACTGAAGAAGTTTAGGGTAAACATGTTTCAGAAATAAACTACATCCACTGAAGAAGTTTAGGGTAAACATGTTTCAGAAATAAACTACATCCACTGAAGAAGTTTAGGGTAAACATGTTTCAGAAATAAACTACATCCACTGGAGAAGTTTAGGGTACACATGTTTCAGAAATAAACTACATCCACTGCAGAAGTTTAGGGTAAACATGTTTAAGAAATAAACTACATCCACTGAAGAAGTTTAGGGTAAACATGTTTCAGAAATAAACTACATCCACTGAAGAAGTTTAGGGTAAACATGTTTCAGAAATAAACTACATCCACTGAAGAAGTTTAGGGTAATCATGTTTCAGAAAAGTATGAAAATTGCAAGAAACTAGCTACCAATCTGGCCACTATGTTTGGCTCGACATAATTATGTGTGCGAATAATCATCCTCAAACATGAATTTTTTGATGAACATAGAGTTTAACAGAGCTTGAAGGTGTTCCCCTCGTGAACCAATAAAAAACTGGCTCACTACCGTCTGTGTAATTTTATTTATCGCATTAATTTTACGTATTATGTTTTATATAATAATTTAATTGAAAGCATAATACTAAATAGTACCTAATTAATCATTATTTTTCTAGACCTCGATAAAAAAATACTGCAGTATCCGGACCCCAATAAAATCTGCTTGCCGACCCTTGGTCTAGAGATATTAAAATACTGCAGTATCCGGACCCCACTAAAATCTACTTGCCGACCCTTGGTCTAGAGATATTAAAATACTGCAGTATCCGGACCCCACTAAAATCTACTTGCCGACCCTTGGTCTAGAGATATTAAAATACTACAGTATCCGGACCCCACTAAAATCTACTTGCCGACCCTTGATCTAGAGATATTAAAATACTGCAATATCCGTACCCCACTAAAATCTACTTGCCGACCCTTGGTCTAGAGATATTAAAATACTGCAGTATCCGGACCCCACTAAAATCTACTTGCCAACCCTTGGTCTAGAGATATTAAAATACTACAGTATCCGGACCCCACTAAAATCTACTTGCCGACCCTTGATCTAGAGATATTAAAATACTACAGTATCCGGACCCCACTAAAATCTACTTGCCGACCCTTGGTCTAGAGATATTAAAATACTGCAGTATCCGGACCCCACTAAAATCTACTTGCCGACCCTTGGTCTAGAGATATTAAAATACTACAGTATCCGGACCCCACTAAAATCTACTTGCCGACCCTTGGTCTAGAGATATTAAAATATGTTAGGTATTGAACAAGTTTTTCTTTTAATAGTGTATTTTTTTCTGTACTTTTATTCGCGCATCACGGAAAAACTACTAGACCTTGTATGATGTGGTTTTACTGTTGGATAGCATAGGGTTTGAATTGAAAACAGGTGTAGGTACTTGGTATCTCAATCCAATGAGTAAGAGCCGAAAAAACGATAAAAAAATATTGACGGCTGCATGAATTTTGATCAAATATTGGTACCTTTATTGGTATTTTAGCTCTTGCATACCTAGATAGGGTACCTTTAACCTAGATAAATGACCACGCGTGCGAAGCCGCAGTACAGCTAGTCAATAATAATTGGACCTAGTTCTAGAGATGGGAAGCTTTTGACATTACCATTTTACATTTACGGATAAAAATAAGTTATATCTTTATTTTTGATATACTTAACATACAATTAACAATTACAATACTTAATATTCCCTTTGCAAGAATATTATAAAAATAACAAAAAGTACATAACATTAGTATGTTATTCATTGAAAATCAATTGTTTATAAGCTATTCAGATACTATTTGTTTTATTATTCAGACGCTCAATAGAATACTTTGAATGTAAAGTCATTATGAAATTGTGTAAATTATGCACGGCTCATTCAAACTGTCAAAGAGTGTTGTGTTATGACATCAGCAATAACAAGTTACCCCGTTTTCAGAAGCGCGTCGGTCGGCGGTCGCCCTCCAGCGAGTCGAGTTTTCGCGCCATTTCACCGTCAGTCGCCGCGCGCGACACCACGCGACGCACTTCACTCGTATCGACGGTCTCGCGCGCACAGTCGCGATTCTTTCCAACACTCCCGAAATTCGCTAACTAAAAAGTTCTTAAGTATTTGAAACAAATGGTATGAGCCGGTGACAAAAACATTCCTGAACTATCTGTGATGATGAAAACATTTTATACGTACAATTTTTAAAAGTGTTGTGTTAAAATAACAAATGCAGTTATTCAAAAAATATGTTCACGTTCAAAATCTATTTTAAATAATTTTCTCTAATAGTAGCTTAGTTAAATATTAAAAATGACGAAGTATAAGCTTAACAACACCCTGCGCTCGGCTGCCGAAGTGACGTTGACGGCGTATGTGCCGGGTAGTGCGGATAATGCGAACAAAAAGGACGACAAGCACTACCCGATACCGGAGTTAGACTCCAACCAGAATGACAATGTTAATTTAGAATCAAATAGGAATTTGGAAGCCGCTCGGCAGTGTCACGTTTGTCCGCACTCGTGCGAGTTTCTGAAGCAGTCGGACAAGCTAGCGGCGTCGTTGGTGAAGCCGGAGTGCGACAAGTTCGGGCTGAACGAGCTGAAAGTGGAGGGACTGGATAAGAATTTGTGCTTGTGCGAGAAGTACAACGGGGGGTGCAACCTGTGCCCGCGGCCGACGCTGTCGGCCGTGGTGGACGCGAAGGACTCCTGCCACGGCTGCCATAAAACCACATGCTCCACAATCTATCCGAGTGAGTACTCAATCCTCCTTGTTCTTCTCTATTGACATTTCAGCTAATAAACAGTTCCCTACACTTACGTCTGTTGAGGAGTTAACACCGTCACCGTCTTTGTGGAACAGCTGCTCAATTGCACAGCATCTTATCTTTAGGTTGTGTAATTGAAAATTTAGAATTATGAATATTATTAAATAAAATTATATTTATTATTATGTAGCTCAATCTAGATTGTTGATGGATTGTTGAATATCTTTTACCAATAAATTCTTATTCTTATTATTTTCTGTGTATTTTTCGAGATAACATTTTCCACTTACACACAATATAATTATTTATACCTCTGCTGTTGTTTTCTGCATGCTACATTGTTACATATTTATTGCGTCTATTGAGAAAAAAAACAATAAAATAAAACTTCTTACATCTGAATAACACGGTAGTACTTGAAGGTACTATTACTTATTCTGTGACGGTAGGCACTTTACATGAAAACTAAGTACCGATGATGACCATTACGTGCATTCAACTCTGAAATATTTCCACTTGAGAAGCCACAGATATAAACGCGGACAGTTTCCCAAGTGAAATTATAATTTGTACGGAAATTGTCTGCTACCTCGGTTACGCAAGCTGCAATTTGATTAGAAGCCGCACGTGTCGCGCCGTGACTTCGCTGTAGCATGCTGGCTGGCTGTTGTGTCGAAATCGCAAAACACTCAAGAAATTTCTGTGTGCACAAGAAATCCGAAACTACACTTGTCCGTAAATATGTCACAAACAAATTTATTAGTAACTACACTAACGTCATCAAAGCATAAATATTATAATCTAAGACCTTATGCTGTTTTTAGAACTCTATTCGATCCCTATTAGCTGTGCCTATCCTATTCAGAATTTGTCTATTCGTTTGGGAAGTAGGTACGATGCCACAGACTCACAAGCACACAGATATACACCCTAAACTTATAAAATGCGAAAAGGAAGGGGCTTTTCGCGTCGGGGGTTAAAAACATTTTGAACTATTGTTGTTCCATAATGAGACAGCTATTGCAACCACCGTTTTTTTAAATAATAGATCGACTGTATGAAAGGCAAACTAGACTAGTTTCTACAGTGCATGTTGTTCGTCATTCATTTCTAGTGAGTAGAAAAACTGCTCGATATCTATTTGTAAGGTACGTCAGCTGTGTGTCGCGCACTGGTGCGTTTAAGCACTTGCTGCGATCCATTACTTCCTGGGTGACCGTCGGTGACCGTCATTGAGCGTCACTTCAACTGCCCGATGACAAGGGAACATTTATACACTTGCGGTTTCTTCCTGGTCTGAGATCCGAAGTACGAACTATGCACGCGGTACGTTACTGACTTTCAAAATACAAGCTGTAGGGTTACTGCCCACAATACGCCTCGGCAATGGATCGGCACTGGATCGCCGAGGTGTTCAACGCCGACACGGCTGGTTGACGGCTAGACTTGGTGTATCCCCAGTGACCATGGGGGGACTCCATGGTTGTTCCGTGTGTTTTATTTGTGGACTTTTCTTCCCAGAGGTTCCATTAATTGGACTACTGGGAGTTTAATTCCCTGAAGTCCATTGAAAATAAATTATGCGTTCGCGCATTGTTCATCCAATTATTAATGTTAAGGCGGAGTTTGATTTTAGATAAATAGAATGCTTTTCTATCGATATATCATTATATAAAACTAAATTTAAAAAATCTTCTGTTATTTGTTTAGTTTAATAGGGTAACTATATAATTATTTAAAAAAAGTTTCTGTCGCTGAAAATAACGAGAACAGCGATGCAACAAGTTTTTTTTCCAAGGATACCAAAGTCTTTTCTGAAAGTTTAGTTCGGTAATTTTTTTACTTTTCCATCCACAGTATTTTCCTATTTTTTTTAATCTAAGTATTTTACTATATTTGTGTCTTTTTATTTTCTTGGTGAACACAGTAAATGCCGACTAAATCTTAATTAATGTCAATAAGGGCTGACATCGTGTGACGCAAATTTTTGTAATGTGCATGGTTCCAAAACTATTTAGAGTACAGAGAGTTTCAGTCTATTTTCGATCTTATTGACATTCATGAACTTTTATCTTGATTTTAGAAGCATTTTGACTAAATGAACACCGTAGAACATTTACTTTGCATGATAAAATGTACAAAAAACAAAAGTTCATTTTAAAATATAAATAAAAAAAACTTAACTATTTACACAAATTTATCTAAAAGTCCTTCGGAGGAAGGGAAAGTGCCCAGAATGCTGGCTGAATTGCCACGCTGTATTGCAATACTAATTTTTTGGCCTAAATAGGAGCCAGCATTCTGGTCACATGTCACTTCCACTAAACGTTTTGCCAAATCCCTGTAAATTTCTTGGCCGCCTGACCCCCACGGACCCAACGTTTCAACCCCCAACGGCACAAACATGTAACCCCTGTTCCCATATTTGCGCCGCTTGAGGTTTTCTGCTTTGGTTGCAGCGCCGCCAGCCCGAATTGTTGTCTCTGGAAGATGAGACGGCGCCAAGGTATCATCACAAGTTGCATCCCAAACTAAAGGCCGTCCCATCTTCCAAGGAATTAAAGTCATACCATCAGGCCTCTTGCCATCGTCCCACATCAGGCCATTTCAAATCAAATCAAATCAAAACATTTATTCGCTAAAACATGGTTTGTTTATAAAACATAAGATGGCAATATTATAATTAGTACAGCATGTTTTATGCTTTGTCAGCATGCAAATATTATACAAATGGTTATATTTATTATTCTCATGTCAAAATTCAATATTTAAGTCATAATTACAATCTAATTTAATAATAATATTGTCAAAATTACCTATAAAGTGCCTTTAGTTAATTGTAAGTTTACATTTTCATGAGTCAAAAATTCATTGACACTGTAGTAACATTTAATCATCAAAATTGTATGTAATTTTAATTTGAATAAATTCGTGTTTAGCGATTTAATGTCATTAGGAATTTTATTATAAATTTTTGGAGCCATTCCTAAAACACTTTTGTGGTGTAAAGCCGTATTACAATGAGCTAAACAAAGACGGTCCAGATCCCGTCTACTCCTTGAATGACTAGGCTTGGGAAAAAGATGCTGGTTACATTTAACAAATATTGCTATTTCGTATATGTACATACAGGGCAATGTCAACAATTATAAGATTGAAAGTGAGGCTTACAACTATCAGTAGTTTTCAATCCACACATTGATCTTAGGCATCTCTTCTGGCATTTGAAAACAGTTTCTCTTTCGGTACCGTTCCCCCAAAAAATTATACCGTAACGGAGTCTAGATGAGACATATCCGTGATAAGCAGCTTTGACAGTTTTTATATGTACTATTTTCCTCAGCTTGTACAGCATATATGCAAATTTACTGAGGGTATTGCATAATTCCTGTGACTGCAATTTCCAATCTAGTCTATTATCAATTAGTAAACCTAAAAATTTTGTCGAATAAACTTTTTCTATTTGATACCCCTTGAAATGGAGATTAATGTTAATGGCATCTTTAGGCTCTCTTTGATAAAAGTGCATTATTTTAGTTTTTTCTAAATTCACCTTTAAATTATTATTATCCAACCAAGTAACAATTTGAATCAATGCCTTATTGATGTCATTTTCGTAATTGCTTAAATGTTGGCACTTAATTATTGCTGTACTATCGTCTGCAAAGAGGACCATAGGATACGTCACACTTTTCGGCATATCATTGATATAGATCAAGAACAATAGAGGTCTAAGATTGACGGAACGCCGGCACTGACAAAGGCCCGACGGATGACTTCATTCAAACTGGCGTGTTGGGGAATCCTCCCTGCGCTTCTGTAGCAAGATAGTCCGTGATGGCCAAGCCGATCCACCATATCGCTGCATAGGCAACGATGTGGGGCTTGGCAAAAAACGCCCAGACGCAGACAAACGGCTAATCGGAATGTCTGGTTGTCTAGTAAATTGCCAATGTTTTTTGATGGAAGTGCTTGCAACCAAAGGCCTGATTCCCAACGTGAAACAGCGAGGAGGCGAGCACGCTCTGTAGAACAAACAGATGTATCAAGAAGATTTTTCCGTTCAATTTCGCAGAGCGGCCCGTCCCAATGCTTCTGGGAAGGAGGCGCTTTGGGCAATGACTGATTTGGACAGGCTATTTTCCATGCGTCCCTAGCCTCAGTCAAAAAACTTATTTCGTAATTTGTAATACAGGGAGATAAAATAGCTCCGATTAATTTTTGTGTACTATAAACTGAGGGTAGGAAAGCTAGTAGTAGAGATACACTAGAAATTTTACGTATGCCAAGACCACCGCACCTTATTGGTAGTGAGGCCTGGCACCAAGAACGATCATCGAAAGGTACATTGAGGATTGCGGTGAGCGTATCTCTTAAAATGCTGTCAAACTGTTGTATAAGTAAGGTATGATTCCAAAGTTGACAAAATCTTAAGAAATACATAAATTTTGGGACAAAAAGGCAGTAGCGAATTATAAAATATGCCATATGTGTATTAATTTTATGCAAGCGGTCGGAAATAAATTGAAAATTTTGAATTTTTTCTTCAACCAAATCTGGTAATGATTCATCGAGGATCGGGGCCCCTAAAAGACGAAGTGAACTGTTTTGCAAAATTTGAATATTTGGAGCAATATTTCTAAAAATATCTATGGTGTCATTTTTTTAAATGATTGAATTTGAAATGTATAATTCACATTTAGAAAAATTTAGAGTAAGACCTATTGTTTTGAATTGACTTGTTAAATTTTCCAAATCTTTCGCGACTGTGTTCACATCGCCTCCTAAAGTTCCATCGTCCAGATACCATACGTTAAATTTTGATTCTAATTTTGTAATGATTGTATGTATAGCGAGGCTGAAAATAGCCGGCCCAAGTGGATCTCCTTGTTGACAACCTACTTCTGAAGAGATGAGATGATTTTTGTATGTTAATTTTGAAGGTTGCCATTACAATGCCAAAGATATATGTATAAATGAGGAATTTTGTCTTTTATCTCAGTCAAAAGGGCGCCTCTATCGACTGAATTAAAGGCGTTTTTAACATTCACCTTCAACAGCACATCACCTCCATTGTGGCACAAAAAAGTTCTTAAAGCATGAACCGCCGCCTCACAGCCACCGCGCGAACCGAATCCCAACTGTACAGGTTGGAAGTATGTACAGAGGGATTCACTTATCGACTTACAGCAAATCTTGGCTGTAAGACGACGATAAACTGTGCCAAGTGCAATAGGCCTTATGCCTATTTGCATGATTATATTACACTCTATGTAATAGATAATACTCCAGATAGTAAAATGTATGAATTGTGCTGTTTTTTTTTCTACTGATGATATGTTATAAGATTAATGTTTACAATAAAACTAATATTCAAGAATACTTAATAATAAGACTGTTAAATAAAATGTAATATAGGGTACCTACAATTATTTTTTCACAAATTCTTACCTTTTTATTTTTCTGTCGTTTTCATTGTACCTAATTTTAACACTGGGCGTGGGTGAGGAGACCCGAGGAGCAAGCGGGCCCGCGAGCCGTAGCCGCGGTGACCGCAAGCCGTCACCGCAGCAACCACGAGAAGTGCGGTGAAGTTGACCACAGATTACTAAAAATTACTACGTAACCTCGAGCGAGGCGATGCCGATTCAGTGTGTAGGCGTTAAATGAGCGGCCTCCCTTAATCACAGATAGCCTTGACCACTGACTTACTGACTTTTAGGGTTCCGCAGTCAAACAAAGAACCCTTATAGTTTTGTCATGTCCGTTTGTCCGTCTGCACAGCTGTTTTATTAAAAATCTATTAATACTACAAAGTTGTGGCACATCGATATTTATAACCGTTACACACCTAGTAGTTTAAACAAATATTAATTTGTTTTTCTTTTCATGGCTGCTTTACATGAAAACTGAAGAAAAAACCTTCAGAGTTGATACGGGCAATGCGCTATCTTGATATATCTCGTAAGCTAGTAAACCTTCAGAGTTGATACGGGCAATGCGCTATCTTGATATATCTCGTAAGCTAGTAAACCTTCAGAGTTGATACGGGCAATGCGCTATCTTGATATATCTCGTAAGCTAGTAAACCTTCAGAGTTGATACGGGCAATGCGCTATCTTGATATATCTCGTAAGCTAGTAAACCTTCAGAGTTGATACGGGCAATGCGCTATCTTGATATATCTCGTAAGCTAGTAAACTTTCAGAGTTGATACGGGCAATGCGCTATCTTGATATATCTCGTAAGCTAGTAAACCTTCAGAGTTGATACGGGTAATGCGCCATCTTGATATATATCGTAAGCTAGTAAACCTTCAGAGTTGATATTGGCAATGCGCTATCTTGATATATCTCGTAAGCTAGTAAACCTTCAGAGTTGATACGGGCAATGCGCTATTTTGATATATCTTCATTAAGCCATGTCAGAGGCTCTCGGGCGGCTTGATAAACTCTGACACCAGAGGGCAGCACTACCTCATACGACAAACAAACAACAATTTGGGCGGTTTTTTCTCTAATACTTCTCTATGGATGTTTCCATTGTAGTTTCGTGTAATAGACTCCAAATCCAATATGATAGGAATAGCCTTCAAGTGGCACTAAGTTTGATTACATACTTACAACAAGGTACGTTTACCTCATAGATTTCAATAAAGTAGTGAATACCAATTCGATATATTTCCTTGTATTTCTTATTCAATTTAATTAAAAATTTGAAGTTATTAAGGTCACCAGGTTAAGGATTAATATCTACTTTGATTTATTTTCTCCATTAATTATTATAACTTTGAGCAATAAAACCTTCAGGCATTTTTTGCAATCTACAAAAAAGAAGAACTGTCACATTAATAAGTTTCAAAATATTTCGGTTAATACAAAGGATTAAAATTAAAACATACATTAAATATGTAGACATAACTGAATCTGAAGAAGTTTTTTGATAGATAGTCTAATACTTTATAGTACACCAGTTTTCAAAAATTTACAACAAATAGAAACAATCTTATAACTAAAGCACAACGGGCGGACTTATCGCTAAAAGCGATCTCTTCCAGACAACCTTTGGATGGAAAGAAATAATGGAGTGAGAGAGGATGGCGGTGTAAACAATTTAAATAATATTGATCAACTACATGAAATTATATTGGGATAGGTATGATAGAGCTCGAACAAGAAATTCATGATTTTAGTGTTATTTAAGTATATAATTTCATATTAATGACATACATAATACATTGGTAAGGTCACCGCTCTGCCCAAACTAGGTGTCCCGTTATCCAAACTCAATCAAGTTTTGTACTCGTAGTGCGATTAGCGTCCAATGTCCATGTCATACACCATACGGTAGTCCCCTTTTATTTATAGAAGTAGGTGCTTCAACTGTTATCAAAACTGTGTCAGTATTATTGTTTTCATAAACTAAGTTGATATTAGTGATGGTATATACTAATATAGAATTTGTTGTAGAAAACAGAACAACGTTATAGTCGGTTATGAAAACAGAACAACGTTACAGACGGTTATGGAAATAGGAATCACAGGGGAAAATGCTAGTTATTTTTTTGGAGAAAGAAGGCTTCTTTTAGATGGATTCATTCTTCAAAAAGCAGCCCTTTAGTAAGTGGACTTGGCAAAGCCCTGATACTGTGACTAAAAAATGAGAATGACTTCATCATGACGGACAATAAGCTATGTTCAGGGATGTCTCAGTGATCAGCAGGTTCTACACCGGTAGTGATCATCGATTTGTTTGAGGCTTCTTGAATATTGACCACAAGCTTGATAGATGCCGTTTGGTGGAGTCTACGCTCCAACCCAACCTACTCCAAGCCGCACTTGGATGAGATCAGTTAAAACTCAAATTGGAAAATCGATTCGCTGCCTTGGAAAACAAATGAAGTGATGAGAAACTCCAAAAAATTGTGGGAATCCTTAGGGTGGAAGGCACTCGATTTTGTCAGCTGGAGCGTACAGGCACGAAGTCTAAAATCTTAGATGATGCTTTTCGACTTATGGACAAACGACGGGAACAACAGCAAGCTACACTGTCAGAAAAAAAGGGATCTCAATAAAAAAATACAGTAAAAAAACTCTGGTTAAGAGATTAGCCGGAGATCTTTTCAGAGATTTCGACTTCTACGACCGATTGTACGACTCGCATGCTCCTAGACCCGAACCCAGAACAGAGGATTCCAGTGCAATACTGACCCACCACTACTCTGACGAACTGCCCGTTGTCAGCCTAGACGAGATTGAGGTGGCACTCAAACAACTTAAGAATGGAAAATTCCCTGGAGAGGATGGAATAACTTCGGAGCTCTTGAAAGCAGAGGGAAAGTCCGTACTTCGAAAGCTTCAGGGGTTATTTTGCACTGTTCTTAACAGTGGGAGAACTCCAGAGGCGCGGATCAGGAATTTGGTAGTACTCTTCTTCAAAAAAGAGGATAAATCCCCTTTTCGAGGGTCATCTCAAATCATCCACCATACATGCTTTACGAATTCCAACCTCCTTAACAGGCCAGGTTTCGCGGAGTATTTAGCACCATAGACCACATACACATAGTGTGGCAGGTTATACAGAAGTCTGAAGAATATAACCAGCCCCTGTGTCTTGCTTTTGTGGACTATGAGATCTTTGACTCCGTTGAAACCTGGGCGGTTCTGGAGTCTTTGCAGCGTAGTCAAGTGGACTGGCGATACATCGAAGTGCTGAGATTTTTGTTTGACGCCACGACTATGAGTGCCAAGTACAAAACCAGCAGTCAGTGTCTTCTCGTGACCACGAACAAAGCAACTTTTTCGAAATGTCGAGGTAAATAAATATTAAGTTTGTGACGAGGTCCAAACCTCTTTCATAATAATACTCTTTTCATAATCCATTTCTTTTCATTTTGATAGTTCATTATCCATTTCTATATACAAATATCCTGTCATTGACATTGATTTTGAGTCAAAATAGAAAAATATTCCACTTTAGTGTTTTCATTGATTTAATTTATAAAATATATCTTTCGTCCTTCCTTCGCTAACACTAATATAAAAAATCTAAAAGTCTGCTGCTCTGGTTTGAGGAACATCATTGAGTTGCAGCGCCCGATCGCGTTGCACTCGATGAACGGCTTCGCGCGGCTTGCTTGATATCAGACTCTGGCCTGCCGAGTCTGCTCCCGCCGTGTGCTAGAATCAAGCGGAAGGAAGTTCCTGTAATTCTGTGTCAAAGAGGTTTGTGTCCTGGAATAGTGGGAGCAACCCAAACCCGGGGACTGCCTCGCGACAAGTTTTTTAATATTAAATTTAAATATACGACTAAAACTAGCAGTCTAAGCAAATCCAACCGCGCAGGGGAGTGAGACAGGGGGATATCCCCCAAACTATTCACTAATGCCTTGGAAGATATGTTTAAGACGCTGGATTGGAAAAGAATAGGCATTAATATCAATGGCGAGAACATCTCACACCTACGATTTGCCGATGATATCGTCCTAATGGCGGAGTCGCTACAAGACTTACGCAGTATGCTGACCAACCTAGCTGAAGCTTCTCAATGCATCACTCCCGGAATTAACATAGATAAGACTAAGATCATGTTTAACGATCTTTTTGACCCGAAACCAATTGCATGTAATGGTGTATCTCTTGAAGTTGTCCAACAATATATATCTGAAGAACAAGATTCGTAGTGAACATATCCGACAGAGAGCCAAGGTTACCGACATAAGTAGCTCAAAGGATAAGCAAGCTAAAGTGGCAGTGGGCTGGTCGTATTTCCCGAAGAAACGATGACTGTTGGGGTAGACGGGTTCTCGAGTGGCGACCACGTTTAGGCAAACGTAGTGTAGACTACGGTGGAGTGACGACCTGCGAAAAGCGGCTGGAAAAAATGGACGAGGAGAGCTGAAGACCGAGCTCAGTGGCGTGCCTTAGGAGAGGCCTACGTCCAACAGTGGACAAATATAGGTTGATGATGATGATGATGATGATGATATTCGATACGCACACTAATGTAGACATATATATACTTAGAAAACTCTTTACTTTAACAAAACAAGTTTATTATACATAGGCGAGTTTTATTGTTATAAAATTTTGATTCCCGCTTGTGAAAATCTTGAAACATGTTTAATTATTGTTTGTTGTTTGTTTGTTTGTCGTATGAGGTAGTGCTGGCCTCTGATGTCAGAGTTTGTCAAGCCACCCGAGGACCTCTGACATAGCTTAACGACTGCTATTAATCAATAACAGCCGGGACCGATAGCTTAACGTGCCCTCCGAAGCACGGAGCGATGGAAAACCGCCCATAACTTAGAAAAGTCATTGGTGCGGAGCCTAGGTTTTGAACCCGGTATCGTTGGATTCTAAATTGCACTATAGAACCGTTAGGCCACCATCGCTCTAGTTTAATTAGTATGTATTGGGTATTAAAGTAAATATAAAAACAAGATGTCTTATCGATAGCGACAGTGTCTTTTACTGGATTAAAAGACATGCATTACGAAACGCGTACAAAACGTATGTCGAATAATTATCTAAGGTTATATTTAAAGAGAAAGTTATTTACCGTCATATCTAAACAGCTAGTATATGCTACGTTGATAGCAACAACTCGTTGACCGAGCAATAGCACTGACTTAATCAGTTAATTAACTAGCTCCAATATCACTAATCGCAGTAAGCGATCGACCGTTACATCTGACCGATGATGACAAGTGGAATAATTAGGTGGGTATAAAGTTGTATACGTAGTACAAGTCAGTGCATTTTCGTCCATTTTTACATTCACTTATAATAATAATAACAATGAATTTTACATTGTTGCTTTTTTCTTGTAAATATATTGTTATTATTTATTTAGCTGCATGTCCATAAAGATTAATATTCAATAAAAATATAAAACTCATTATATAAATAAAATAACATAGTAAGCTTAAAATTTTAATTCAATTCACAACTCTATATCACGTTTAAATTACACTATAAAAAATAATAATATTCTATTTTATATAATATTCATTTGCATTCTGAATAAAACACTTCATATTTATTACGCTAGTTTATTCATATTTATTTACTTGTATTATATTCAAAGCAGGAAATATTCCATTTGTATTTTTAACAAACTAAGGCTTTGTTTTACAATGTGCTATAAAATATCAAGTAGTAATCCATCACACAAATTACGTAGAAGATATAACCTTACCCCTGACCTTTTGTTTCACAATCATTTGGTCTTATAATTAAGACGTACGTTTTTCGTTTTATTTCCGGATATAAAACGATACTTGGACATTCAATTGGCAACCCGCATTCATTATTATGCCCCAACTATCAAACTACATGTTTATCCAACTAACCACTTTTTACTTTTACATGCTGTAACGATTTTTAACTGTTTTTTTGTCATATTGTAACGATATATGCGGTTTTATAGTAAATTTCTCTGAGCTTACAGAGTTCGATGAAAGATGTGATGAATTCGTTTTTAGGCCAAACTCGCCAACCACCGAGATAGTTGGTCCGGTGTCTAACGCCGTTAGGGTATTCGCTTAAATCAATGAAAAGTAATTTTGAGAATAATGGAAATAAAAAATAAAACGGGGTGAGTCACACCAAGAGTGGGGTGAGTCGGGATTCTTACCCTATCCGGTCGCTTTAAACGTGAGGACGCTATATCTTTCTTCGGAATCACTCAAAACTTAAAATACTCGTTACTACTTTGAAATTAATAAAATTACCTGGATAAACTTAGACCGGAACGAGCTTCAAGAACTATTGGATCAAGCCGTTCGGTAATGTACTAGCTAGTGGGTACAATAGTGGAAGATAAAACATACAACTCAAATTCACCAATACAATTTTTATTATCCTTGGTTTAACTTTGCCTACTTACTTAAAATCTAAGGAACCGTGCCGTAGGTACGTTGGACGGCCATTCAAGCTAGCATATAATAGTGGAAGACAAAACATGCAATTTAAATTCACCGATACAATATTTACTATTTTTTATTTAACTTTGCCTGTTTACTTAAAATCTAAAGAACCCATGCCTGCAGATCCAACTCAGCAGCTAAGGAGTACTAAGATCTAAGATTACCCTGTTATAACTAGGGTCGATATAGAACTGACAAAATTAAGTATTTACCCTAACAAAACAAGTGATGAGTTGCCGGCCGGCAGTGCAGTCTACTTATTTACCTTTTTCTATAAGATTTAGCCGTTATGTTAGTGAAGGTAATTCTCCATCCGACGTTTCAGCAATGTCCGATTCGCGTGAGAGGTAGCCAGGCTAGACCCCTCAGGCGTTGCAGGTGTCCAGCAGGTTGGTGGGGAACCAAAGTTCAACACTCCGGTTAATGAAATATATGCATAAACATGCCAATAAGATACCGCATTCCAAGAACGTGGCAGGAGTCGTTGGATATAATGTCGTCGTGGCGTATTGCGACACGGCGCCTTTCTAGTTAAATCCGGGGGGAAGAAGCCTCCGTCGTGTGATGTCTCAATCCGGGGGGTAAATCTCCGTCGTGGTATCTCAATCCGGGGGGGAAAATCTCCGTCGTTGTATCTCAATCCCGGGGGGAAAACCCGCTGTGGATGAATAAACACGACGTTTCTTTAGAATTCGAGACTTCGAAAACGCCACCGCTCTCAGTTCGCTAAAATGGCGTCTCGAAAAATGGATAAAAGTGATTTCACAATCGCAATCATTACTGCCGGCAATGCAAAATACCGAAAAATGCTCTCACCTTTTTTTACGGGTTTTATAATATGCAGGGAAAAGACTTGTCAGTCCTGCTACCGGGCTCTCCAGCACGAAAATAACTTTCACGCCTCTCGTCTCCATTCCTCGGTTTCTTTTGTCTAGCCGGATCTAGTTTGCTCCTCAGTTAGCAAAATCTATCCGAATAACATTTCGTTCCACCAAGAAACCGATCAGCGCTTACACATGGGCTTTGAAAATGATTATTTGGTTTTATTTTTATTTTTTAAGATTTCTCACCATCGAAATCGAATTTGTTTGTTTACTGTTTCTTTAACTATTTTTGACAGCCAAACAACTATCAAGAGACGTCTAAGAATTGTTATAAACTATAGTCCATAAAACGTTCCGTACTAGAAACGATGCGTTCACTTCCAGACGAAAGGTACGGAACGCGGTCTCTTTGCTTCGGTACCGTTATACTATCATAAAACTATATACTGGCACTATTAAATTATGATATTGTATGGGTTTGCTTTGGAAAAAATCTACGTTCCTAAATTTGACATTCGTTGCATTTAATTGGTTTGTTTAATTTTATTTTCTATTTGCTGACATTGCGGGACCGTGCCGAACGGAACGCGCCCTTTTGTTTTGACAGCTAATCGATGCAAAGATAAGTAGAACCTACGGTAGAGGTCACTACTTGTCACCGTGTTTATCGATTGTACTTTATTAATTATTTATTTATTATCTGATTCCCAGTTATTCCTTGTTCCTTTTGTATTTATCTCAATCAATTGACCTAATGAGTGCTCTTCGATGTGTTCCGTAATGCGTGGACGTGTTATATTTATCGAAGTGTTTATAACCTCTGAACATGACTACTGTTTTTTGGAACTCTGATTTACAGGATTATATCATGTAAGTAAACAACGTACGATAATCTATTCTATGTACCCGATCGTCTGCTTTCGTTGGTATTTACCAAATACGAACGATAGTACTGTTTCAATCAACTATGTGCGACTTCAATGTCGTCATCTGATAGATTCTAACAATAAACAACAACAGAATGGCTTGTCTGTTTAGATATTTGACCTGTAGTCACAGCTATGCTAAGCTTTTATTTAAAGAAAGGGTTTTATTGTTCATCTGTCGAATTATTATTTTTTATTATAAAATTAGTAGCTCACGCTACAATGCCTTTTGATCTGCATCTAACCTCATTCCAAAAAAAAAGGTTCATTCCACACTAATAGACTAGGTACTAGACAACAGATAAACATACATAGACACAAATATTACATCCATGACTCGGAAACAATTTTTATTTTTTTTCTTCCTGTTTGTCTGTCTGTATGTATCTTGGTTAGGCGTCACGCCGAAACTACTGAATGAATTTAAATGAAACTCGGTATGATTTGAGTTCATACTACGAGGTAGGACATAGGCTACTTTTCATCCCGAAAAATGAAAGGGTTCCCGCAGGATAGGGGTTGAAAGTTTTTTAAAAAAACACTTACCTGAAACTACTGGACGGATTTTGATGCAATTTGGCACAGTCATAGTTTATATGAGGATTTTTATTGAGGATACTTTTTGTCCCGAAAAAATAAAGGGTTCCTGCGGGATACGGGTCGAAAGCCAAAACATATTTTTTTCATTTTAGTCTGTCTTTCTGTCTGTCTGCCTGTCTTGGGGGTTCAACCCCCCCCCCCCCCCCCCCCCCCCCCCCCCCCCCCCCCCCCCCCCTCCCTCCCCGAAATGCCTAAGAAAACCACCCACTATTTTATACACCAAAAAAGTGGAGCTCGATTTCTACTACACTCTATAAAAATGCAGTTAAAATTGTATATAGTGTATAGTGGAATAGTGGAAACGATTTAGAAATTCTATTATTTTTGGTGATTTTTATTAAAAGAGAATGTTAAATAAAGTATTTACCAAATAATGTTTACAATTAAACCAATTATATGAAACATCGCAATGTATATACGTTTTTTTATATTATTAGGACCCATGAGCGAGAGTAGTTTATATCCCAGTTTGCAACACTGAAAACCCTGTGCAACTACCGTAGTGCTTGCAATTCTTACACTTGATTCAGTTTTTTGAAAAAACTACACTAAGGAATCATTTTTCGGGTATCACTACTTTCATCATGTCGCCAAAATCAGATGTTTTACTATTTTCTGTTTCCGAGGAAATTATGAGACGAAGAGGGCTCAAAATTGTAGGAAATTGAGTTTGCTTTACAAAAGTTTACATTAAATATATATCTTGAAAATCGCTTTAAAAATAATAATTTACATTTCAGATTTTTCGAAAAAACTGAAACAAGTGCCACAATTTCGAGCACCACGGGTTTTCAGTGTGTTGCAAACTTGGGTACCTATAAACATTCACAGTTTATAGGTACCCAAGTTTGGATGAGAAGAGCGGAAGATCGGGCTCAATGGCGTTCAGTGGGAGAGGCCTACGTCCAACAGTGGACTGGTATACGCTGATGATGATGATGATGATGATTTTGTAGAAACATAACTCGCGTTAGGATTATTCTGTGGGTAGGTTGCAAAAATCTGTACCGTCCTGTTTTTTGGGACATTGTAAGGATAGGTTCCAGTAGTGTCAAACTAAATTTGCAGCTTCGAAAGACCTGAGCTAACTTCGTGGTGCTCGAAAAACACGAAATTTTTGATATTTTTTCAGATTTTGGCTTTTAACTTCTAAAAGGTGTTTCCCACAGAAAAGTGATCTATGACACTTACAAAGAAAACAACATTTTCTATAATTTGAGCCCAACCTCAGTTCTGTTATATTTTATAAAGAAAACAACATTTTCTATAATTTGAGCCCAACCGCAGTTCTGTTATATTTTATAAAGAAAACAACATTTTCTATAATTTGAGCCCAACCTCAGTTCTGTTATATTTTATAAAGAAAACAACATTTTCTATAATTTGAGCCCAACCGCAGTTCTGTTATATTTTATAAAGAAAACAACATATTCTATAATTTGAGCCCAACCGCAGTTCTGTTATATTTTATAAAGAAAACATCATTTTCTATAATTTGAGCCCAACCGCAGTTCTGTTATATTTTATAAAGAAAACAACATATTCTATAATTTGAGCCCAACCGCAGTTCTGTTATATTTTATAAAGAAAACAACATTTTCTATAATTTGAGCCCAACCGCAGTTCTGTTATATTTTATAAAGAAAACAACATTTTCTATAATTTGAGCCCAATCGCAGTTCTGTTATATTTTATAAAGAAAACAACATTTTCTATAATTTGAGCCCAACCGCAGTTCTGTTATATTTTATAAAGAAAACAAAATATTCTATAATTTGAGCCCAACCGCAGTTCTGTTATATTTTATAAAGAAAACAACATTTTTTATAATTTGAGCCCAACCGCAGTTCTGTTATATTTTATAAAGAAAACAACATTTTCTATGATTTGAGCCCAATCGCAGTTCTGTTATATTTTATAGAGAAAACAACATTTTCTATAATTTGAGCCCAACCGCAGTTCTGTTATATTTTATAAAGAAAACAACATTTTCTATAATTTGAGCCCAACCGCAGTTCTGTTATATTTTTTGAAAAACCTGTTACAAAAAAAATACATCAAACATTGGCCATTCTTCCTAAAAAGTTCGGATTTGGAGTTTTAGGCACCTTCTGAGCAGATTATCGGCTATAATACTTATTCTACGAGGAAAAACATGAGAAAAAGTTGTAGAACAGTTATCTAACAAAACAAGTTATTGTTTTTGTTCCTTATATGGTGTAATAAAGTGTTTATTATTATTATTAACATTAATATAAGTACAAGTGAAACTTTGTAGGACCAAAAGTTCTCCTGTAATCTGGACATAACAAAAAATTAAGGAAATCTGTTTTTTTCAAGAAATGTAAATTGTTATTAATATTGCACAGTAATCTATTGTAATGTTAATAAAATGACATCAAATTAATAAATTTGATTTATTTTGAAAACATTATACCTATATATAACATATTTTTAAATCGTGTGTGTCTGTTTGTCTGTTTATCTGCGTCAGTTTGTTTGTTAGCTTTTCACGTAAAAACTACTACACCGAGTGTGATGTGGTTTTCACTAATGGATAGCTTAGGGTTTGACTTAAAAACTGGTGTACCGGTATCTCAAAATAATGTGTAAAAGCCGAGCCATCGATAATAAACTTTTTGACAGCTGAAGGAATTTTGATCAAATGTTGGTATATTGGTACTCGCATTTTAGGTCTTGGAATAGCACATGAGTACTTTTAACCTAGAGAAATGACCACGCGTGCGGAGCCACGGGCACAGCTAGTTACTAATAATGTTTGTTACTACTTCTTTTTGTACAAATATTATGAAAGTCCTGCAGTTACAGCTCAACTAAATAGTGTTTGCCTTTTATATTTCCGCAATCACGTGAATAACATATTTTTCTTCCCATCTATTCGAAAAGGACGACTTGATTTGCCTTTAAATGCACCTAAAGGTGGTGTTTTCTATAAGAAACTTTTAGCGGGCAGTAATGAGTTTTTAATTCTCTTTATAAGTGCGCTGCAATTATTTGTGCCGCGCACTTTTTGAATTTGGATACATCTTAGTGTTCAGCGCAAAAGAAATTGAACGCAAATATTATTTGAATAAAGACTGGCTGGTACGACGGCACATAGTCGCGCTACCGGCTGAATAAAAAACAAACAAATTAAAAACGCGCGAACTACAAGCCCGCGTTTTCGACAATTTTCACGGATTGTTAGAAATTCATGCTTTTGTTTTGAAAAATGAGTCCTTCAAGTGACAGTGAAAGTATAGAATTAACTCCTGAAAGTATTAGAACTGACGCAAGAAATGTGATGGATAATCTATTACCTGCAAAATCCCGGGAGAAATATATGGAAGCCTATGGTAATTTTATTGAATGGAGAAATGCAAGAGGCGCCAAGAATTTTTCAGAAGCTGTGTTTTTGGCCTACTTCCAGTACTTAGCCAAAACTAAACAACCTTCCACTCTTTGGAGTACCTACTCAATGCTAAACCCAACAGGTAGTTCTAATAACGACGTAAAACTGGACACATATTCTTAATTAATAGCGTAGAAGAGGATGTCTGATAGATTTAAATCTAAAAAATCCAAAGTGTTCTCAGTCAAAAACGTGGAGACTTTCCTTAATAAGGCACCCGACAAAGTTTTTCTTGCCGTAAAAGTAAGTAACCATGTATATGGTGGATTAGTAAATTATAACCATAGTGTTTTAAAATGCGCATTTTATTGTAACCTGTACTTCGATAGATACTTATCTTATTCACATTCGGTTTTGTTACAGGTGGCTTACTTTTCTCATAGTGGGTGATGAAAAGTAGAGTGTATCACTCGGGCGCATAATATATTTTTGGCTACGGCGACGTACTTTGAATCCCTCGCTACGTTCAGGATTCTACTAAAGAATCCTTCACTCCGCTCTGGATTCAAAATAGCGCCCTCGCCGGCAACATATAATTTTGCTCCCTAGTAATACAATCTACTATTTACATCTATAAGGTTTTATATAACAATACAAATTATACATAAAAACACTATAATCTTTCAGTCACATTATGTAATTCAAAACATATTATAGGTACATGAACTAAATTATCATATTTATGTAGAAGATGACATTAGTGCTGTGACAATAATTATAGCGGAATTTCCTGTTTACATGTTGTGCTTCTTGTTCTCCTAAACCATGTTTGTGGAGCTGAGAACCCAGAAATGATTACTGGGACAATATTACAAGGACCTGCGGAAATACATATACTCATTGTACGAGCGAGCGCGAAGCGTACTATCTGTACTATTATATATTCTGTGGCGCGAGCGAAGCGGCTCCGTTTCAGCTTGGGCAAAAATGCTATCGTATGTCCGGATGTCAGTCCGGATCTCGGTTCTCCTCTACAAGTCGCATTTTTTCAATCTAGACGAAACTTGGTATACAGGATAAAGGAATTTTTAGAATTTTTTGGTCGTCGGGGATTTTTGATTTAGGGGGAGAAGGGGGGGGGGGGGGTATACTTCCCACCAAAAGAGGCTAAAAGGGGGCTACTGAATATCTCCGCCTTATTAAATCCGATTACGATGGTTCTTTTTTTATTTGAAACGTAGTAAATTTAAATTGGTTTCATAAAAATTTGGTGAAGATCTGATGAGGATCTTCGGTGTGATGAGCAGAAGAGCTCCTCAAATGCAGTAAATATCTCACTTTTAGGTTTCTATTTCTACTAGTGGAATCAGCTCTTTACCCACTAGGTAGGGATTGATGGAACACCTTGGTTATTAATGTTAGTTGTACAATAAGGTAAGATGATGATAGAGCGATGGTGGCATAACGGTTCTATAGTGCAATTTAGAATCCAACGATACCGGGTTCAAAACCAATGACTTTTCTGAGTTATGTGCGGTTTACCATCGCTCCGTGCTTCGGAGGGCACGTTAAGCAGTCGGTCCCGGCTGTTATTGATTAATAGCAGTCGTTAAGCTATGTCAGAGGCCCTCGGGCGGCTTGATAAACTCTGACACAAGAGGCCAGCACTACCTCATACGACAAACAAACAAACAATAAGGTAAGTAGATGGCGCTACTGTGCACAGCTAGATTATTTACAAAAAAAAATATGTACGCGCGAGTTCTCCAGCTCTCAGAGTACTGTCTACTTCACAACTTAACGTACACATCCCAAAATGACTAGTCTTATCTACTCTAGTTTATTCGTGGTCTTGCGTTCTTCCATTGTTTTCTGAATAAATACAATACAATAGGGCCTAATCTGAAATCCTAATTAAATAGACGAACGAAGCTGTAATAAAAATATTCAAATCACCAATTCCAAGGTTATTTTAATTAATAATCTTATTTATCATCCTAATGTTTATAGCGTGTGAAACATTTTAATCGTAAATAATTTGTTTTTACTTATTTAAGTACTTATTTATAAATAATAACATTAAAGTAATGATTCAGAAACCACCAGAACCGTTAAGAAGGTATAGATAGATAGATATTTTTCATTTTTTACGGACATTTTCAATTATCCGTGTCTGATTGGTAAGAGCAAGGTGGATAATTAGCTTTTTCATGTAATTGCGCGGTGAAGGCAGCCAACCGAGTGCAGCTTCCTTCTAACACCTTCGCGCTTTTTACGGATACTTTTTACGGATTCTTTGGCACTCACTAGTCGCGAATGTGGAGGTGGCGCTAGTGGCTAGCTCGGGAGTAATCGAATCTTGAATGGGTCTCAGTGCTTGCTTTTTTGTAGTTGTTGATGCAATATAGACTATACTAAATACAAAAAATAGTATATTTTTCCGTGGGATCCTTAGTTTTAATTGACATTTCCTACATTTTGTTGAAATTGACGTTTTTTTTCTCATTGTAATTTTATAAGAAGATAGATACATACATTATTGAAGTGATTGTATACGTGCCCTAAGTTATTAAACGAAAAAATATGAAATGAAATACGCTATAGTCGATAAGAGAATCCAATGTACCTATGTATTTATGATTTTAGGATATTAACGCCTGCTTAGCGAGAACATATTGTCTAATATATTTTCTACATGAAAAACTTTGTTGTCGGTGATTTTAAACTTTCCCTTTAAAACATGAAAGTTTATGTTTCATACAAAAACAGTTAAACGTAACGTATTACGGAGCTATTGAATTTTTCATACTTACAAAAATTAAAGTGGCATTGACTTTGACAAGAGCTTTGTTCTTCGATAAAATAATACCCTGCAGGCCTGGATATGGCACATCAAAAACATATACAAAAATATTGATACATTATCATCTGACTTGAATTTTGAATGAAACGGGAACTACGTGTATGGCAGGAAGTTTGCATCACACCGCGGCAATCTTCAGTTACCATTTTACAATAGGTATCTCTCATCAAAATCTGCGCGTAGTCTAGAGCGAACATCGGCCGTATGAGCTAGTGCTGGAGTTTGTCAAGCCGCCCGAGGACCTCTGACATGGCTTAACGACTGCGATTAATCAATAACAGCCGGGACCAACAGCTTAACAGCTCCGAAGCACGGAGCGATGGAAAACCGCACATAACTTAGCAAAGAACCCGGTATCATTGAATTCTAAGTTGCACTATTGATCCGTTAGACTACCATCGGTCTGTCTGATGACAGACCGATGGTAGTCTAACGGATCAACTGTTGGGTATAGTTAGACTTACCTACTCATGTGCACGCCTCTCTCCGGTCGTGCACCAAGCGGGACATGACGTCGTCTGACATACAGCCTGAAAGCCAGAAGTCAAAAAAGAAAGTCATGCAGATAGATAACAAATTAAATTAAAAACAAATCAGGACAAATACTAAACACGCACCGAGGTGTTTATTGTTTGTCCTGATTTGTTTTTCATTTAAGATTGTTGATAAACGTCTATTTCGCAACCTAATTGAAATTCGATAGGAAAACAAACTAATGACGACAACGAGTGTAAATTTGCAATTTACATCGCACGAGGCCACAGAACAAATAATAGTACACAAGGCTCTGCTTGTACCTACTCTTATTTATTCTGTGCTCTGGAAAAAAGTTGAGATATAGTTGCTACATTATTTTCATAATTATTAATTAGTTAATTAGCTTTATTTAAAAACAAAACGGCAAAGTGCGAGTTGGATTCGTGCACAAACTTAACTTTGCCGTTGGAAAACGGTTGTCTCTATACATCGACATAGGTCGTAGTCAGTTAACCAACTGCAAATAAAATGTTTTTTTTGTGATGTAACTACAAATTTCATATTTATTCCTTTACTTGTGCTGTAATACCCAAATTATGATTCTAGGTCAACGGAAGTACCCTATAGGTTTTGATTCCCTTGCGAGTGTCAAAATATACGACATAAACGGCTGTATCTTTTTATTGTGTTGACTTAGAAATTTGTTTCTTTCACATCTCCAAGGGATTGCAAACCTTTGATATTAATTTCAACTTGATGCCTCCACGCGTTCCTGAGAAAAAGTGCCTTGATTGACAGACACGCAGAGGGATAATGAAGTGGTTCTATACAGGTACTTTTTTTCCTTTTGAGGTACGGAACCCAGAAAACGTACTTTGTTTAATAGTGACAATACCAGTAGCCCCAGTAGGTCCCCCAGAACTTTGGATGGCACAGCATTGCGCTTGTCACCAGACATTTTCAAACCAGAACACAATCATGTTCATACACTACTGCTTGGCGGTTGAATACGTGGCAAAGGTGTGGAACTTCCTCGGGCAGACTCTTCCAGTAAAGATCTACCATTACAAAACAACAAACACACACTCACACAAAACACACGGTCAAATAGAATATACAATACGCACATGGTCCGGCGGCGTGTTTGACGGTCGAGTAATTGAGTATCTACTAATACAGGCGTTTGGAGTTTTATATAAGTACATTAATAGTTACTTTTAAAGAGACGCAGAAACAGCTAAACTGTATAGGATTCTACCTATACTATGAGTTCTACTACATCACGTGCTTACGTCCGCGTCGTCAGCAGCTCAAGTGACAGTTGGATGGGTTGGATGTCCGAGGTATTTAATACTGACTGGTGCTGTATCGCTTACCTTTGACGTCAGTCCGTCCACACGTGTCTAGTAAGGTATGCGGGTAGGTGCGGTGAAGTGCTCGTGCAATGTTTGCAGCTACAGAGCATGTGTCAATGTTCGCAGTAGGTACATTCCTCTTATCAGTCGTTCGCTTTGCTGGGTGGGCAACATTTGCTCATCGTCCCTTTTTCAAAGCCTCAAAAAATAAAACCGGTTAAGTACAAGTGCAATGTGGTAGAAGTGCTACTTGCCTATAAAGAACACGTGCACAAAGTTTCTTAGTGCCCTAGTAAGAAAAGTGCTATTGGATAGTCAAATCTATCATCATCAGACGAGAAACATCCTCGGCTGAACATCGGCTTCCGGCTTCAAGCGTAACTAGCGGAGCTCGCCGTTTGTTATCATAGGCGGGGCTATGCCGAAACCACCAGCCCACGCTCGGCAGTAGTCTTGTGTCGCAGTAGTCGGTGATAGTACTCTATGATGATACACTGGGAAGAGCTGCGGCCCATTTCTTAAATTCCCTGCTGGTTCTCATTCCGCGGGATGAAAAGCGCATTTCAATTTCAGTAACATTAAAGTTTCTCTAGTTGGTTAAATGATAAAACGAAACAGGGTACACGCTTATATCATCATCATCATGTCAGCTTTTAGAAGTCCACTGCTGAACAAAGGCCTCCCCCAAAGAGCGCCATGACGAGCGATCTTGTGCCACCTCTATCCACCGACTTCCTGCGATGGCTAAAATGTCGTCAGTCCATCATGTGGGGGGTCTCCCCACACTTCGCTTGCTTGTTCGTGGTCGCCATTCGAGAACCTTCATTCCCCAGCGGTTGTCAGTTCTGCGAACCATATGGCCTGCCCGTTGCCACTTCAACTTGCAAGCTCTGAGAGCGATTTCGGCAACCTTGGTTCTTCTACGGATTTCCTCGTTTCGGATTCTATAACGAAGTGAAACACCGAGCATAGCTCTCTCCATTGCACGCTTCGCGACTTTGAGCAACTTCTTTGAGGTGTATGAGGCCCAAAGAACTTCTCGAGCTCACTAAAACTCTCTGGCTTCGACGAAACGATGCTGCCACTGTCGGTCTTCAGCTTCGTCAACAGGCTTTGCCCAATAGACAGATCTCTTGCGAACACTTTGGAGCCCTTGTTCCGCTCTATTGCGTTCTTAATATAGTATTATAGGAACGCAAATAGTGTCGCATCGACTTGGAGATCTGTTTATTAAGCAAGCTGTAACTCGACATATCTATTGAAGACTGCAGGCTCATCTCGGCTCGTTCTGCTATAAGTTTGAGTGTATGCTCAGAGAGTTTCTGTGTTCTACTTTTGCAGTGTGTCGAACCGACAGTGTAAACAATTTCCACCAGCCCGTTGTTTATGCTTATATAATAACTAGCTGTACCCGCTGCTTCGCACGCCTGTTCATTTTTTTAGTACCATAATGTGCCATTCCAGGACCTAAAATACCAATATACCAACATTTGATCAATATTTCTTCAGCCGTCAATAATATTTTTATCAATGTCTCGGCTTCTAATCGCCACATTGAGATACCAATTACACCAGTTTTTAAGCCAAACGCTAAGCTATCCCACACTGAACCGCATAGCAATCGGTACAGTAGTTTTTACGTAATGCACAAAAATACAGACAGAAAGACACGAATTAAAACAAAAAAAAACTGCAGCTTATTTTAGGGTACCCTAGACCTTTTTTTATTTGACTTCTTTGTACAGACATTTTCGTTCCTATTGCTTTATTATAAGTATAGATAGATGACTGTACCAATTTGCTTCAAAATCCGTCCAGAGTTACAGTGTGATACGTGTTCTTTCAAATAACTTTCAACCCCTATCCTGCGAGAACACTTAAATTTTTCGGGATGAAAAGTGTCCAATGTCCTACCTCGAGATATGAACTCAGATCATAACAAGTTTCATTTGAATTCATTGAGTAGTTTCGGCGTGATGCTATGCCAAGATACAGACAGAGAGACAGACAGACCAACAGAAAAAAACAAAAATTATACAATTTTGGCTTCAGAACCTAATACAAAAAGACTCCAAAAAATTTTTACTACATTACTTTAATTTACAGAATTTGGACCCCTATCCCACATGAACTCTTTATATTTTCGGGATAAAAAGTATCCTTATTTTTTATCACCATATAAACTATAACTGTGCGAAGTTTCATCAAAATCCGTCCAGCAGTTTCAGCGTGATACGTGTTCTTATAAAAATCTTTCAACCCCTTTCCTGCGGGAACCCTTTAATTTTTCGGGATGAAAAATATCCTATGTCCTACCTCGTTGTAGGTATGAACTAAAATTATGCCGAGTTTCATTTGAATTCATTCAGTAGTTTCGGCGTGATGCATAGCCAAGATACAGACAGACAGACAAAAATGAAACAAATTGCAGTTTTGGCTTCAATACCAAATATACAACAGCCTCCAAAAAAATATTACTAAATATCTTCAATGTACAGAATTGGACAGAAGTCCAAGTATAAGTCCAAGTATAAGTAAGTCCTAAAATACATCTATAGAAGAAGTATAGATGTATTTTAGGAAAAATCATTTTGCCGTGCCGCCCATCGGTCTGAGCATGGTATATGGTCGGAGTTCCTTTTTACCTACTTTTATACATACTTACTGCACAGATTATAGTAAATCACTTAATTTTACTATCCACACCAATATATAAAAGTGAAATGTTGTCTGTTTGTTTTGGGAGTTTTAATGCGATAACGGCTCGACGGATTTTGATGAAATTTGGAGTAGAGATAGCTTATACCCTGAAATAAAATATAGGACTTTTTATCCCGGAAAATGGTAAGTTTCCACGGGAAAACTGGAAAATGTTGATGACTCGCTATAAGGAACGATTGCCATGGAAACGAAATAACAAGTCTGTTAAAAAAAATCAAGAGTGTTGGTGCTATACCTACAAGAACATAGGATGCTTTTTTCGCGATAAACTGTATTCCGCGCGGTTGAAGTCGCGGGCGAAAGCTAGTAGGTGATAATATATAATCGATACACTGTTGCAAAATTTCATTAACCCGTCGCTAATGAATTCCATGACCTATTTAATCCAAGACGGTCCTTGAATAAAAACCGGCTCACGATTTAGAGCTTCCTATAAACACTACGAGCTCTAGATTACCGCTTGGTATATAACATACTATATACTATATAATATACTATTGTTTAATAACTGGGATCCTGTTTTAAAAAGTCAAATTTATTTTTAATCTAAACTTATAAGCAATAAGTACGTAAGAGTCTTTACAAAGAAGTTATATAAAAAATGGGTACTTAAAATAAGCTACTGAACATTTTTTTAAATTCAGTATTTAAAGAACATTTTTTTAAATCGTGTCTGTTTGTATGTATGTTTGCTCGCGCATCACGTAAAAACTACTAGACCGATTGCGTTGCGGTTTTCATTTTTAAATAGCTTAGGGTTTGACTTAGAAACTGGTGTACTTAGTATCTCAATCCAATGAGTAGAAGCCGTGCAATCGATAAAAACTTTTTGACCAAATTTCTATTAGAAATTTTTACCAAATGTTGGTATATATATATATATATATATGGGTATTTTAGGTCTTGGAATAGCACATAGAGTTATTTGAGAATAGAATAATGGGTACAGCTAGTGTTGATGATAATCTATTGTACGTTATATACTTTAAATAATGGTAACACTTTTTATTCAAGAACACTTCATACAGATGATTATTTAGCAGTTTGGTCACAGAATAAATAGCAGGCATATTTTGTTTGCTAACGATAATACGCAAAGTACATAGCGAAAACGATTCTCCAAATCGAACATTGTGATGTGATGGCCCCGTGTTAGGTCATCGATGAATGAAGCAGGTACATCACATCTGCCAATACATGTACGTAGGCATGTAGATGTTCCCCAAGGGCAGCACGGTCGGACGGCCACACTGCTCACAGGCAGTTCCGTCCAGTTGTACCAGCTTCCTCGTTCGGTCCCACTTCCCCCCTTGCTAATAGGGCTAGTGTGTTGAGAATGATAGAGAAGGCTATTTCCTTTTCAAATTCAATTTCTTGATTTATGTTTAACGCTAGATATAAACCTAGCTGCACCCCGCGGCTTCACTTACACACGTGGATTATGATAAGAGTATCAAAGTATCGTTAGGTATAGTACAAGTATCTCTATACAAAACTTAAAAAAAACGTTCTTCCATTTCAGCGCAGAGTGGTAAATAGTGTACTTACACTTTCGTATAGGGTAGGATTGGAGAACACACACTGGACCAGGTACTTGCTCTTTCGTGTAAGATAGGATTGGAGAACACACACTGGACCAGGTACTTACTCTTTCGTATAGGATAGGATTGGAGAACACACACTGAACCAGGTACTTACACTTTCGTATAGGATAGGATTGGAGAACACACACTGGACCGGGTACTTACACTTTCGTATAGGATAGGATTGGAGAACACACACTGGACCAGGTACTTACACTTTCGTATAGGATAGGATTGGAGAACACACACCTGGGCCCTATTTCATAAAACTATAGTAGACTGACAAATGTCAATCGACAAATGTCAGTCAAACTACCGAAATGCGTTTCATAAAAACCCGACAACTCATTCAATGAATTGTCAAAATATTACTAAATGTGTTTCATAAAACAATAGTCACTACTATTGTACCAGCAGTCAACCGACAATTGTCTAACAAATGTCAATAGAAAAACGTTTTGTGAAACGGCGGTTGCTTAAAAATTACCACGATTTGTAGAATTGTCGTGACAACTGTGACAGCCGAAGCTCTACCCATCACACTACTATGACTGGCATTGTGAAATGCAACATGACTGACGATCATCAGTCCCGTCGTGATTGTTTGTTATATGAAACGCAGGTTTGGCGTATTCGTCTATTTGTAGTTTTATTATGATTTGTCGCTTTATAAAATAAGTCACAGGTTTCTTTAAAGTAGTTTTTTTTTAGGTTATTAATTTTTTGACTGTGCGACATCGCAATGTAATTTTTATCTTTTATATTTGTCATTTAAATGTGTGTTTTTATAATTTCCGACATTATCTATACTTATAATAAAACAATAGGAACAAAAAAGTCTGTACAAAGATGATAAATAAAAAAAAAGGTCTAGGTACATAAAATAAGCTACTGAACAAGAATATACAATTTAAAAATTCGTGTGTCTCCTTTTGTCTGTCTGTCTGTATGTTTGTTCGCGCATCACGTAAAAACTATGGGTCCGATTGCAATGCGGTTTCACTTGTTGATTTGATCTATTTATAATATTTTAGGTTTTCTCCTTATGTGCTATCACTTTGCCTATTTACAATAATATACTTTGACTTTGTTATTATTCTGATTTAACCTATACTTTCATATTTTGAACAGGTACCTACCGTTTAATTTCACAAAACGTTTTTAGGGAGGTATCTACTTAGTTCGTGTAGAGTTTGCAAATGATAGTTAAATATACCTTCTTAATATGTTGTTGATACTATTTTGGTTCCATTCTTAATACAGCAGTTGTTTGATTGTATAATTATTGGTTGCACCACAAAATCTTAATATAAGAATTCCGTATGGTTTTGCAAAGTGTCGATATTGATCAAACGGGAAATTATGTTTCTTTGGGCATCAATCCAGAATTTTGTGTCATTTAAATCTTTTACTTTAAACATTTGTGAAATCATCAATATCTTCCAGTTTTCTTCCACTCTTGAGCAGGTATACTAAAATAATGTCTCCCAATGTTAAAGTAATGTCTCTCCTCTTAATTTTCCCTCATAGCTAAATGCAAAAATGAAATCTTTTCTGGCATCGGAACAATTACGTCAAGAACAACAAACCCGCCATAACAAAACACTAACCCCCTTACTTATAAAAAGTTATGCAATGGTTATGCAATGATTAAGAATTCCGCGCAGTACAATATTGTACTGCGCACTATTTCTAATCATTACTTAATCATTACATAACTTTTTATAAGTAAGGGCTAATTCTCATCGCCGCGATTCTCATCGTCACCATCGTGGCAAATTTTGTTTTTTTTTTACTTATTTGAACTATTTTTGTTAAAATCTTATAGCGCTTGATAAGACGAGTAAATTCATATGTAAATTAATTGAATCGTGAGTCTTGTTTGGAAGAATAATGGTTTTGAAGTTCTAGATGCCACGAAAGTGACGCGATGATCTACGAAAGTGACTGATAGGTATCAGTAATCAAAAGAGATAATTTATTATCAGTTCAGGCCTAAGTTCGGTCATCCAACGAAATAGGTATACTGATATGCTACGTCAGTTAAAACTACACAATTTTAGTGAAAGGTTTTATTATAAACATTATTAATGTAGGTGACAAATAGGAACTTTACTGTGATTTTATTAACCAGGTACTTATATTTTAGAGAATATTTTTACTCTAAAATACCCTCTAAAATAAAATATTATCACATATTTATGTATGTGTTTTTTTTTTGTTTTTACTATGTAGTAACAACAAACTGAAATGATGTACCTATCTAAACTTAAAATATAATGATTTCATTTCATTTCACTTTCATTTGAGTACTTATTTAATGGTAATCTCACAAATTATTCATAGATTTACAAATAATCAGTCTACAGTGATAAAATTAAAGAAAACCATAAAAATAGCCTTAATCGTCGTAATATTAAGTTTTTCTTAATTAAGAAGCATATGAGTCTCTAAAAGTCTTTAAAAATGTTTGTAAGTACACCACCAGTCGATAAACTACTGAATAAAAATATGCACAAAATCACTTTCGTGGCATAAAATTACCTTTATGGATAAAACGCCACGTAGGTGATGCCACGAAGGTGACGAAAATATCCCTTTTTTATAAATTGCTGCAATGTTTTGGCGTTAAGTTTTAAATCAAATACTACATAAATATCTCGCACATTTTGGGATTTCGATGAGTTAACTTTGATTTCAATTGCTAAAATACAATGCACAAAAATTTTGTCCACGCAAGTGATCGGTATACCTATGAATAAATATAAAATTACCATTATCTTTTTCTCACGGCACGATGATCTGGACTTCTCACTTCTGCGATGCCGGAACACGACTGACGTCCGACTAAATTGAACTCTGTGTTTGATTGCTGGTGTTGTGTTCAACTGCCAACCGTTATACTACGCAAATCTAAACAGTATCTAAAATCGTGTGACAACACATATGTAGTTTTAAATTCAAAATAATGAGCAAAAGATTTTTCTTATACTATAGGGTGTGAAGTTTATTTAATTACGATGACTTTAGTATAAGTAACATACAAATACACTGAAATTTGGTGAAGCTGTAACCAAATGTTTTACTGCAACAGGAAGTGTGACTCGATGAGAATACGAAAAATGGCCCCGTTTTTTGACCATTCGTGTTAATTTTTGCTATTATTTTTGCTTCTATTCTTTTTCTTTTTGGTATTTTTGTTCTTTATTTATTTTGTAGCCTAATAAATGTTTAATACTCCAATTCAAAGATTCTGTTTCTATCTTATACCGTTTAGGAAATATAGCTGTGTGACCATCAAAATTGAGCTTCGAAGAGAATTATCCAAATATGTTCCCACGGTAAACTCCTGATTTGTTCTATGAACGTGTCCCCTGTCCTGTGACTGTCATCAGCTTGTTATAGTAACAGGAGCCGCGGGCGAGCGTGTGTTTATTGCTCGGGGAACGCCGCCCGTTACCGCTGGAGCACCGCCGTTATACACTGACAATGACTCGTTTGGTCGCTGACGAGAACTGCGAAAATACTCTGAATAGATTCAGCACCTACGTAGAAATGCTTTATTCCGTATACTAGTAAGTAGAACTAGCTGAATGTGCAGGGGGGACTAGCAGTTGACTGTTGATCTCAGCTCAGCTGTAATCTCTGGCTGTATTTGTAATAAAGCGATAACTACAAAAAAGTCTGTACAAAGAAGATAATAAAAAAATAAACTAGGGTACTTAAAATAAGCTACTGAACAAGAATATAACATTTTAAAAATTCGTGTCTGTTTGTTTTTCTGTCTGTATGTTTGTTTGCGCATCACGTAAAACTACTGGTCCGAATGCGATGCGATTTTCACTGGTAGATAGCTTAGGGTTTGACTTAAAAAAAAAACATCTTGGTATCGCATACCCCACACTGCACGCCGCACACAGCACTCCACACGCCGCACACCGCACGCCGCACCGGACCGACCGTGGCAAACGCTCACGTTCAATCGTCTCCACGGTGACTTATCATAACAAATCGATTCCTTTTGACAATAGTTTGGGGCGCGGGTAAATAGACGTAATATGCAGCGTGGAAAATATCGGATATCTTCGCTTTTGTAAGCAAATGAAAAATGTTTACTAGAATCCAGGGGCAGCCCTAGCAAAAATTTTAGGTAGTGCGAGATCTCAAAGTGGCGCCCCTTTATATACAAAACCTTAGTTTATTCCTATAGTATGCAGTTGCTTATCCGTGATTATAAAAAGTATTAGATAGACCTCCCAAATCTCTAATGTGTAGTCTGTCGCACGCGACGTGACAAGAAATGTTGCCTATACCTTCGACCAATATATATACTATACCTTCGACATTTTTGCTATTTTAAAGGTCTATACCGCTCGCACTACTCTGTCGACAACGCCACTGTGCTTGTCCTCTTGCCCTGCCGAGGTGAAGTTGTACTGATGAGAAATAATAACAGTCAATAATTTTGTTTGACAACTTTTGTTTACACTAATCTACAGACTACAGACAGGCTACAGACAGGCTACAGAAAGACTACAGACAGGCTATAGACAGACTACAGACAGTCTACAGACAGTCTTAAAAAAGATAAAAGAACTACTAACAATGTTAAGTTTAATTTTTAACCCATTATAAAGACGCGGGGAGAGCGACATTACATACAGAAAAGCGACAGCAAGTGTGTTCAGACAAAAAATGTATTGGGTCATTCGTTCGTACTCATAGTAGAACATTTCACTAATACAAGCGAAAAATTTGGGTTACCTATGCATCGGTACGTATACCTACGCCAAATTAAACTAACCGGGCTGATCCCGGTCCCTGAACTTTATTTACGTCTCTAATTGCTGAACGCTTACGATTAGAATGTTGTTACCGTTCTAGAAAGCTATTGAAATTAACGATGAGGATAAATGAAAATAATACCATATAAATAGTTATTTTATTAACTACAGCTGTATAATTCGAAAAACTGTTATTTTTGCAAGTTAACTATTAAACAAACACTTTTTTTATGTTTTTTCTCTATAATATTTCCTTTCTAAAATAAGTAAAAAACATTTATGCACTCATTTTAGGTAATAATTGTAAAATCTGCACCCAAAGAAATTGGCGGGAACCAATGAGCCTCAGTTTATATATAACATCATAGGCGGGAACTCGCCGAGCGCGCGAGATTTCCCGCGCGCTGAAACTTATTTTTTGTGAAGTGCAGAATAAATAACATAATGTGTTACACCATTTTATAGATTAAACAATAAAAAACCAAGAAACAATAAAGAACCAAGAAACAATACTAAACAGTAATAAACAATCAAAATTATATTCACGAAAACGTTTTCCTGACTAATACGGCTCCGCTCGCCCCTGTTTGATTCAACTAACTTTTGTTTTCACAAAACCCATTTTTTTTGCTATCATAAAATTATTATAAACTGTTCCTTATAGTATTTTTAGACGCAGTAACATGAAATACAAGCACTGAAAGCCTAAACACAACACAAAACATAACCACAAAACTCACTTCGCGGTCGATGACCTCGCGAGTGTGAACTTCGACTTCGAAAGTTCGAACTGTTATTAGTCTCAAGCCGCTCTCACGATGCTATTTTGATGTATTTGATGTCGCATCAAATCTGCAACAGTCAAACAACAATCATAGAAACAACAGATAGCAACAACCGAGGGTACATTATCTAAGAACTAGCTGTTGGCCGCGACTTCGTCCGCGATATATTAAGTAGATTTCTTGACCCAGAGCAGAGGAAACATAATTGACGACTTCTAGATTAGACTTGTTCCAATACAATAAATAAAAACGGAATTAAAGTTTAAATTTTACGTGATGAATCCGAAGATAAAAAACGCTAATAATATCTAGATTTGACTAAATGTAGGTATAGGTGTAACATGAATAGGTATCATTATAAAAGAAAAAGTGTATAACTTAGTACAATGATATATATATATATATATATATATCATTGTACTAAGTTATACACTTTTTCTTTGTTCAGGAAAGCCCCGGTTCTAGCACTTTAGCAATTATCAATCACTTTTGAACGTCTGTATCTTGTTTTATAATTAACCCAGAACTATCAAAATTATGCATATTATCTCGTACTTTGTGAACAGAGAAACATGATCAGCATGAGTTCACTAGATAGAAAATGAAATCAAAGGTAACACTACTTTATGCTTACTCGCAGAACATTGATTTGAAAGAGACCCCGTCACTAAATGATATCAAAGATATACCGAGGGAAAGAGCTTATTATGGCCGAGAAAATGGCTAGACTTTTTAATTCAAAGCTTCAGTTTTCCTACAAATAAATAAAAACCTTAAATTTTACTCCCGAGGTCCTTTTTCCCGCTCTACTTGATCAAGGATCAGAGGGACAAAAACTCACTGACACACATTCGGATTTATTCGACAAGCGAGTGCACCTTTTGAAAACATTAATGGTAGTGTAGTGCGTAAACCGCGCACGTGCACAAGTGATGTAATGATTCCGAGTCGTTCGCAAAAACTGAATAAAAAGTCAGTCAGTCAGTCCCTATATAGGTCGAGTTATAGAGCTATTATTAGTAACGTAAGTATACCGGTTGGCTTAATTATTAATCGCGGTGAGAAATGTTAAAATATCTATTTGGACAAGAAATATGTAGTATTTATTTAGTACTAGCTTTCACGCCCGCGACTTCGTCCGCGCGGACTACAGTTTATCGTAAAAAAAAGCATCCTTTGTTCTTCTAGGACATTAAAAACCAATGCAAAAGTAGATATAGCACCAGTGCTCTTGAAGATGTTTTACAGACTTTTTATTTCGTTTCCATGACAACCGTTCCTTACAGCGAGTAATCAACATTTTCCTGTTTTCCCGTGGAAACTTTATATTTTCCGGGATAAGAAGTATCCTATGTTTTATTCCAGTGTATAAGCTATCTCCATTTCAAATTTCATCAAAATCCGTCCAGCCTTTATCTCGTGAAAGCTCCCCAAACAAACAAATAAACAGACAACGTTTCACTTTTATATATTGATATGGATTTATTTAATATTAGCTGTTCCCGCGGCTTGGGATATAAAGGATACACGTTATTATACGTTATTATATTTTTATCGATTGCTCGGCTTCTACTCATCGGTTTGAGATACCAAGTACAACAGTTTTTAAGTGAAATCAGCATTTGAATCGGTAATGTAGTTTTTACGTACGAACATTCAGACAAACAGGTTTTTTTGTTCAGTTATAGGTTATTTTAAGTCGCCTAGACCAATATTTTTTGATTATCTTCGTTGTACAGACTTATTGTTACTTGCTGCTATATTATAAGTATAGATATAGAAGAAGATTTCTATCCGGCTGAAGAATTTATGAATTCGAAATTCGAATCATCAAACCCACGACCTTGCACGCGTTCCTCGCGCTCCACTGTGCTAACAGGTGCACCCATACACATTACATGCTCTATTATATATTATACACTGCTGTATAGCGTCTACAGAACATCACTACGCCACATTCTAAATTCTTATTTCCGTTCATAACTGTCTTTAAGGTACGGTACCTCATCCATTGAAAATTAGGTAGGAAGATATATTGTCCACGCATGACATGAAACTATTAAAAATTAGGAAGAACACGGATCAATGAATGCCTTGTGAGTTTGGTGTAGAATGTGTACAAGTTATGTCGCGCGACGAGACGGAGGTGTGTCGAATCAGGCGTGCGGAAAACACGGAGTTTGTTCTGCTGAAAAGGTTTTAAGTTAACTAAAGGGCTGCCAGTTAAATTGTTGTTAATTTAAATTGACCTGTACTCTATTTTTGATTTAAATTAGATACTATCATATAAATATCACCACTAAGCAGTATTTCCTATTTTTTTAGTTTTTCAGGCTTTTTCACATTTCACGAATAATTTTCGACATCCAAAAAGAAACAAATTAAACTTATAGCAAATTGCTATTGCACTCGTTTACTTGGCGGTGCGTTAATAGATGGAACCCCTGCACCTGACAACATAACCACAGGATAAATAACAGTACAAGACATAACGTAAAATGTATACGTTAAAGTGTGACAGCGTGAAGTGTGAGTTATCTGTGACATCACCGTTCTACATAAAATATGTCCTGCACGTTAACATCACCACCGCCACCAACAGCGGGTATCCGCTGTTGGTGGCCAGCTGAACTCGGCCTCCCCGTAGAACGCCCCAAGAAGTGGTTGTGAGCTGTTTGCCTACCATAAGGGGGCGTCTTAGTGATCGCAATAATCGGTGATAATACACAGGAACATGAAGCGCCCATTTTCTGAATTCCCTGCTGTTTCTCACCGCCCGTGCCGCACCACACAGCAAAGCAATGGAATTGACAAGTTTTCATATTTCATAAGGCAATGAAATTCTAAAACCATTTCGAGATATTGCGACGATATTACATTATTATTATTTTTCCAATAAAAAATAGTGCAGTAACTACAAAGATATTAAGTAACTAGACGTACCCGCGGCTTCGCACGCGTGTTCATTTCTCTAGGTTAAAAGTACTCTATGTGCTATTCCAGGATCTAAAATACCAACATACCAACATTTGATCAAAATTCCTTCCGCCCAGTCAAAAATATTTTTATCGATTGCTCGGTTTCTACTCATCGGATTGAGATACCAAATACTCCAGTTTTAAGTCAAACCTTAAGCTATACAACGAAGAAAACCGCATTGCAATCGGTCCAGTAGTGTTTACGTGATGCACGTGTTTATATATTTGTCACACAAACAGACAGACAGACAGACACTTTTTTAATATTATTTTCTTGTTCAGTACGTAGGTTGTTTTAAGTAGACCTTTTTTTTTAATCTTCGTTGTACAGATTTTTGCGTACTAATTGCTTTATTATAAGTACTATCTGTACCCGCGTCTTCGCACGCGTGTTCATTTTTGCGCACTTATTGCTTTATTATAAGTACTAGCTGTACCCGCGTCTTCGCACACGTGTTCATTTTTGCGTACTTATTGCTTTATTATAAGTACTATCTGTACCCGCGTCTTCGCACGCGTGTTCATTTTTGCGTACTAATTGCTTTATTATAAGTACTATCTGTACCCGCGTCTTCGCACGCGTGTTCATTTTTGCGCACTTATTGCTTTATTATAAGTACTAGCTGTACCCGCGTCTTCGCACACGTGTTCATTTTTGCGTACTTATTGCTTTATTATAAGTACTAGCTGTAGCCGCGTCTTCGCACGCGTGTTCATTTTTGCGCACTTATTGCTTTATTATAAGTACTAGCTGTACCCGCGTCTTCGCACGCGTGTTCATTTTTGCGCACTTATTGCTTTATTATAAGTACTAGCTGTACCCGCGTCTTCGCACGCGTGTTCATTTTTGCGCACTTATTGCTTTATTATAAGTACTAGATGTACCCGCGTCTTCGCACGCGTGTTCATTTTTGCGCACTTATTGCTTTATTATAAGTAATAGCTGTACCCGCGTCTTCGCACGCGTGTTCATTTTTGCGCACTTATTGCTTTATTATAAGTACTAGCTGTACCCGCGTCTTCGCACGCGTGTTCATTTTTGCGCACTTATTGCTTTATTATAAGTACTAGCTGTACCCGCGTCTTCACACGCGTGTTCATTTTTGCGCACTTATTGCTTTATTATAAGTACTAGCTGTACCCGCGTCTTCGCACGAGTGTTCATTTTTGCGCACTTATTGCTTTATTATAAGTACTAGCTGTACCCGCGTCTTCGCACGCGTGTTCATTTTTGCGCACTTATTGCTTTATTATAAGTACTAGCTGTACCCGCGTCTTCGCACGCGTGTTCATTTTTGCGCACTTATTGCTTTATTATAAGTACTAGCTGTAACCGCGTCCTTGCACCCGTGTTCATTTTTCTAGGTTAAAAGTATTTTATGTCCCACCTCTTGGTAGCTCTGATCACTGCCTGGTTAAGTCTGTCTCAGTGTATTCTCCACCTGATCCTAGCCTGAAGGGTAACTCAGCAGATTGGGACGAGATGCGGCAATTCCTTGCATCGTACCCTTGGCGGCAAACATGTTTCACCTCCCAGGACCCGTCGACTTGCGCGTCTGCTGTTACAGAGGTAATATGTCAGGCAATGGAATATTTCATTCCATTCAGTGACAAGACTCTTTCCAGCAAAGCTCAGCCTTGGTTTGGATTCAGCTGTGGTCGTGATATGGCTCTAAAGCGTGCGGCATAGATGCTAGACTGGGCTGATGCTCGAAAGCGCAAGTCTTCTCATATTCGGACTAAGAAAAGAAAATTTAACGTTGCCGCTAAGACCTGCAAGAAGATACTTAGGAAGGCTCATTTTGATCACGTAAGTCGAATTGGGGCCAAACTGCCTTTATACCCCGCGGGTAGCAAAGCTTTTTGGTCCCTGGCCAAGTCGGTCGAAGAAAACTTCTGCCGCCCCTCACTGCCACCATTGCTAAAACCTGATAGATCACTAGCTCACACTGCTGTAGACAAAGCGAATTTATTTGCTTTTCTTTTTGCAGAAGCCTAGATGCTTCTGGCAAGATACCTTCCTGCCTTCCTCATTGCGGGGTTTTTATGCACGAAATTCGCATTTGCCAGAAGGAAGTTCTCAGAACGCTTCGCGCTCTAGATGTGAACAAGGCCAGTTGTCCTGATGGTATTCCAGCGATTGTGTTGAAAAACTGTGCGCCCGAATTGTCTCATATCTTAACGCGTTTGTACCGCCTCTCTCTTCACTCAGGTAAAGTTCCGAAGAGCTGGAAGCTTGCCAATGTACAACCAGTACCAAAAAAGGGTAGTCGTGCTGATCCGGCCAATTATCGTCCCATCTCGATAACCTCCTTACTCTGTAAGTATATGGAGCGTGTCATAAACATTACCTTACCAAACATACCTTGAAGACAATGCTCTTCTCAGTGACCGGCAATACGGATTTCGCCGAAACCGGTCTACTGGGGATCTTCTCGCGTATGCCACTCACGTACTGAGCGAAGCCATAGAGATGCATGGTGAGGCGCTTGCCGTCTCCCTTGACATATCGAAGGCATTTGATCGGGTCTGGCACAAAAGCCTTTTAAACAAGCTTCCCTCATATGGTTTACCTGATGGCTTATGCTATTGGATAGTTGATTTCTTAAGGGAACGATCTATTCGAGTAGTCTTAGAGGGCTACTCGTCTGATCAAATAGCTATCAATGCCGGTGTACCTCGGGATCGGTTCCCTCGGCTACACTGTTTTTACTGCACATTAACGACCTTCTGAAGCCCGGTACCATGCTGATGACAGTACTGTCTGTGACGCTGTCCAGTTACAGAGAGAGGCTATGGTAGACCGTTTAAATTTAGCCTTAGAAGCCGTGTCCGATTGGGGCGATGCTAACCTGGTTAAGTTAAATGCTACTAAAGCGCAGGCGTGTTTGTTTTCTGCTAAAAAGAGACCTCTAAACCGATCTCCATCTTTCCAAAGTGTAACAATACCAATAAGCGACCATTTGGAGCTTTTGGGTGTCGAACTCACATCAAACCTGAATTTTGGGTTATATTGAATCCAAAGCCAAGGTCGCTGCAAAAAAACTTGGTATTTTGTCTAAGGTTAGGCGGTACTTCACACCGGGACAGCTTTTGAATCTTTATCAAGCACAGGTCCGATCTTGTATGGAGTACTGCTGCCACCTCTGGTACGGTTCTGCCAAGTATCAGCTCGAGTCTTTGGATTCAATTGAGAGACGTGCTCTGTTGTGTGTCGTGACAATTCTGAATTATTTCAAAACCAAATGCGGGTAGTTGGAGACAACGCTCGCCCTTCTCGACGCTGACACCCGCTACTTCGGTCTTTTCGTGACCACGATCAATGCAACTTGATCGGAACGTCGAGGTAAATAAAAATTAAGTTTTCAGTGCGATTAAGTCCCGTTTAAAATATAACTATGTGTTCGAATCGCGAAAGTTAAAAAGTTTCAAATGTACAAGTGTTAGTTTTTATACGCCAAATTTCATCAAAATCCGTTTAGCCGTCACGGAATTGAATGGTTGCAAACTCACATTCTTACACGCATACTTTTGCATTTATAGCAATAAGAAGGATATGAAAACAAATGCATTTACCGCTTCGAGTAGAATTCATAAACATTGTTGGTGTTGCAACAGTCAATTAGTAAATGTATGACTGTAAGCTTACTGTTTTCAACTTGATAAATAAATAAGTAGATAAATGAAAACCTCAATCTGACGGGGCTTAGCCATAAATTTCAGCCTTAATAACATCTTCACAATTACATTCACATTATTCATAATTTATTTATTTATTTATTTTATTAAATTGGTCTACCAACGATTGTTACAACAATACTTACACCGAAAAAAGTAATACAATTTATGAGCTAATTGCACAATCACTTAAAGGTAAACACCGCATATCCAAAAAGAACTTATAAAAAAATAAAAAATAAAATAGGTAGGTATAAGACTGAGCTACATATTTCGTCTCTGGCTATAATACTGTCATCGTTAACTCTTATATATTAAAAAGAATTAAAAAAAAAATTTAACTTTGACACCAACCACAACCAGAGATTTGATACAATTCGCACATAATCAATAATTTAGCAAGTGCAGTTAACCAACAATACAAGATCGCTAAGCAAGGTAGGGCATTTGTTGCTGTGCACTTGGTAGATAAACTACCTTATAAATTTAAACAAAAAAGGAGTGTATAGGAGATCGGAATGTATTGGTAATTAATTTAGGCAAGTACAAAAAAATAAAGAAAAGAGAAAGAAGCACTTGTACTTAAGTACTTTCATGTTGATATTACGGTCTGAATAACACTGATGTATGATGACAAGATAATTTTAATTAGTTATTGCATTCAATAACTGCTTGCGAAAATTATATAACGACATTGAAAAAATATCAATTACATCACTATAGTTGTTAAGTGACTTACTTAATCTGGGTACTGGAGAGTTGGAACCGAGCTTAGTCCTATGAAGGGGGGAAACAAGGGGAACAATGGGTTTACGCAGATTATATTTTCTAGGTACTTTAAAATTGAAATAAGTGAGCAGCTGAGGGCAATCTACATTATTTCTGAGTATTTTGTTATATGATGACTGAATAATTTTGTGGTTCCGTGTGAATTTTATGTGGAAACATTTGCCAACATTAAGTTCCATTAAGTTCCGTCTACACCACTCCACTAATCCATCCAAATCCCGCTGTAGTAAAACAACGTCGTATTCAGTGACTATTTTGCTCGAAATTTTAGGTCATCAGCGTAAAGACAAGATTGCGAATGAGAAAAGCAGTTTGTTATATCATTGATGAACATGTTAAACAGAATAGGTCCAAGGTGAGACCTATTGTGTTCTGGCCTTGTGGTACCCCCGACGTTATATTACAAACTTTAGAAGCATATCCATCCACAACTACAAAAAAGACCTATCTGCCAAGTATGACTCCACCCATTTTAACATACTTCCGAAAATACCATAGCGAGCTAATTTATATAGTAGAATCGAGAGAGGAACTTTATCAAATGCCTTTCTAAAATCTGTATAGATTACGTCAGTCTGTCGCTGGTTATCAATAGCCATAGAGAGTTCCTCTACGAAGGTTACTAAGTTAGTGGTAGTCGACCTGTTTTTTACGAACCCGTGTTGAAAATTACTAAAAAATTGCTTAAAGTATATTTGAAAGTCAAATTAGAGATTCGATAAGTTTAGCCAAACAGCACAAAATTGAGATAGGTCTGTAATTAGACACTAGGTTGTCGTCATCTGATTTTTGGTACATCTTTGGCAAAGACTTATTAATGATTTGGCAAAGAGGGAATGCCAGGTAAGCTGAACTATTTTTTAAAAATATTGGAGGCAATTTATCGGCACCTGCACCCTTAGTAACATCTACTTTCTTCAGTTTGTTAAGTATGTCTTCTTGACTTACATAGAGTTCTGACATGATAGTACTTCCACGGTCAATTAATGCTGATATCAGTAGTCGAGTAAGTACTATAGTTTTGAACTTCATTGTCACTGTAAACCTCAGAAAAACAATCAGAAAATAAATTACATATACTTGTACCGTCATTTACAAACTCTGAACCATCTGTCATTGAAGTAGCATATACACTACCGCTTCCTCTTTTAGCTTTTATAAATGTCCAAATGTATTTAGAGTTTTTGACCACCATCTTCTCAATATTTTCAATGTATCTATTATAAAAATCACTAGTCAAAGTATCGCATCTCTTGCTAATTAACTGAAACTCTATCTTATCTCTCGGATTATTATACTTTTTATGTCTAATCCTTAACTTATTTTTTTCTTTAAGCATTGCAATAAGTAATTTATCGAACCAGATAGCGTCTGGAATGGTTGGAATGACTGACTGGTACAAATCTTCTTATCACTTCCTCCAAAGTGTTATAAAAAGCAGAAACCATACTATTTACATCAGAACACAATTCAAAGATTGAATTCCAATCTATGCCACTAAGATATTCATTGATGGCATCATAATCAGCTTTAAAAAATTGTAACTTTACATTATTCGTATTAGGGGTCAACTTAGTGGTGCGACTCATATTGCCAAATGAGATGCATATTGGTGGGTGTAAAGGGTCAATCAAAGTTAAGGCATTAGTAGATGAGAACACAGTACAAGTGTCTATGTCTGTAAGAACGAAATCTAGAATTTTATCATTAGCGTTTCATACGTTGTTACACTGTTGAAGATTGTTCATATAAGTAAAATCGATTAACTTTTGACATAAACTAGACGCCTGATAAGCAGAACTCCGATTCACCTGTGTCCAATCTATATTGCTCATACTGAAGTCCCCGAGAACACAAAATTGACCGTCATGAGTATCAATTATGGAGTTACAATTATTTATAAAATGCTCTAACATAGTACGTTGTACAGGAAGAGGAAGATACAGAACACACAAAGCTAATTGTACTAGCTTACCACGCAAAGGTAGATCAACTAGTACCCACAAATCTTCACAATTACTGTTCCAAGCACTAGCACTATATTTAGCTATTGCGATTAGGACTCCACCACCATCCTTCTTACTATGAAATCCTGTGCATTCTCTATCTCTCCTAAAAACAGTAAATCGGTCATCAAATAATTCAGAACTTAGCACACTATCGTTTAACCACGTTTCGGTTAAAACTATAATATCGTAATTGCTACAAGTAAGTTTTTTATAAAACGAATGTGTTTTAGTTCTGAGACCTCGGGTGTTTTGGTAGTAAATGTTCAACGAGAAATTATCAGCTGACATCTGAATTAAGCTTCGTAAAGCAGTAAACAATCAAAAGTTTTATAGGTTTTACTCCAGCTTAGCCAATGTCTCAAAATCTTTGATTAATATAAAACCAGAACTTTCTGACTGAAAATGCGCCCTCCTCTAACCCATACAAATTTAAAACACTTTTCTTTGGCAGCAAGTCTTGCCGCCGCGTGCAGCGCTTTATTGGCTGCAGATAGATGCTCAGTAACGTAGACCGGAGACTTGGATCCACTGAATCCGAAATGCGATGAATTCAATTTATTATCGGGATTCTTTTTGTTATAGTTGATCGTGGCTGCTAGAAAAATATCCCTTGTTCTGGTAGAACCAAATTCCACGACCGTGGAGCGGGGACGATCACTGTTAGGGTTAAGCTTAGCGATTCTCGTGATTCGATTTATATTCTTTTCATCCATATCGCACTCAACGATATTACATAAGGTTTTAAATGGAGTCATAAGGTTTTCGGATTTTTTTTCGGGTAGAACTTGTATCTCCACATTATTGGTTCGACACATTTGTTCCAAGCTGTTTATACGGGTTTCTAAGACTTTTATGTTATCAGACATTTTGTTGCTGCTCTCCTGCAGGTTCTTAGTAGCCCCACGGGATATGACGTTCTCCTTTTTAACGGCTTCAAATTCCCCATCCATATAATTCATTGTCTGCTTCACGTCACTAAGTTCATCGCGGAACGCTTTCAGCTCCGAATCAAGGATATTGCGCATATTTATATTCATCTGGACCATAAAATCAGCCATGTACTTCTGAAAGACCTCTTCCATTATGTCACGTACTTCGGTGCGAGTAACTGGCCTCTCAACGTTGACCGGCGGAGAAGACAGCGCCTGCCTTTTGCTGGCCCTTGATGTTGGTTTTCACTGGAGTATTAACCTCATCATCCGCGGCCCGGTCGCATCTGATGCAACAGGAGCCGACCCAGTCAGCTAATTGCTCCATGGCAGTTATATCACCTTCCCATGTGAGACATGCAGTGAAAAGCTTTATCACATCTAACACATTGCTTATAACTATTGTCATTGAGGCCCACAGAGCAACTGCAGCCCCAGTCGGTATTCGTCGTGCCCATTTTTCAAAGAAAGAAAATATTAATAACAATGTTAATCTTTGTTGCCTTAATGTAGGTAAGCCTTCGTAGATCAAACGGTGCACGGCAATGAATGCCCCAACACGTTCCCAAGCGCCCAATACTTGCGAGAAGAAAGCCGCAAGCGCCGTGCAAAAAGTGTCACTTACGCGTTATACTGAACAACTTTAGCACTCGTGTTTTTATCACAGTGATTTAGTAGTCAACGAATGTTTTTTAATCACAATCACTTCGTACGATACATTTCCACTATATAATAATCAAAATCTGATAGATCACTTTTAACTTCAACATTGTGCACAAATTCCCGTACTTTTGAGCTCAAATTTCAACCATTAACGAATTAAATATAGCACAGCTCGTACCAACACGTTGTCCCGAGTGCGCGTCGTTGTAAAAATGTGAATTTAAAAGTTAAAAGCTCTAATTTCAATCAATTCCATATTAATAAGATACTTTACAAGCTATTCCAAAGCTTCAGTAAGTAGAGAAAGAGTTGGCAAGGCACTACAGATTTCTAAGTGTTCTACGCCTCATTAACTAAACAAAAACATGTAATGTATGTTAAAAGAAAGCCGCGACCCACAGATAGCACCTGTTTACGCAAATTTCACTGCGCGGGCGCATCACAAGATCGACTCCGGCGACGGCGCACGCGACACGAATGGTAATGAGTGACTTTACGCCACCAACGCTTAAGGTACTAATTTAGATAAGAACCGTTGGTATAGAAAAGTTCTCGATTGGAAACCACGTGAGCTGAAGCGTGAGTGAATCATGCAAAAACAGGCTGGTGGACTTCCTCAAAATATTCTGTCATCTTTCCCTGCAGGCATTGTTCTCACAAATATTCTGTCATCTTTCCCTGCAGGCATTGTTCTCACAAATAAAAAACACCTACAACTTAGCTCGTGTACAGGAGTTTATGCAGGAATAATAATATTTCGAATAATAAGATGGTCGAGAATGGGCCTAGCTGAAATTAAAATTCAAGTCACAGGAACAAGCCCAGGATTTAAAGAAAACTTTTGTTTACTGAGATAAAAAAATTAAGTAATAAAATAAAACCAGTCAGAATTTCTTAAACATAATGTACTACATTCCTCGTCACCGGAGGAATATGCTAGAAATAGGAGCAAATTGTGAGAACAATGACATAATATCAGAGAAGAATGACAGAACATTTTAAGGAGATCCATCCAGGACCTTGTCCAACAGTGGACAGGTAAACTGATCCTTCATTAAGACATTCTACCGCTGACTGCCCAGTCTTGCTGCACTGCCCAGCTGGACAAGTGGGTAAACTTTCGCTTTGCTCAGCTAATAGATCGGCAGGTCAAGTGTGTTGTCGTAGTTGGCTGGCGCATTGCTAGCTGTAGTACTCTGCGGACCTGTCGAGACACTTGTGAACACGTTCCCATCACGTGACAGGAAACTTGCCGCCTGTTCAACTAGCCTTAGGAATGTCATACGTCGAGCTTTCTGTAGGATTCATTTCGTATATGAGTCGCGTAAACAAGTTTAGTTTGCAATTATGAATGAAAGCGTCTGCGCTACTGGCCTAGGGCAATTCAGCTATTTCCAAAGGTTCGAGTGACGCGCAGCTTTCTTGCGATTTTGTTAAAAGTGTCAGTTTTCGTATTTAGGTAGCATTATTGGTCGAGATCTCGGCGGGAAAAAAAGTGAGTTTTTTTTAAAATATTTTTATATTGAGTTATTTACTCGCAATAAGTACCTAGTTAAAAGTCTGGACGAAGAATGCTATCAATCATTCGATGCTTTTTTAAATATGTGTATATTGAGTTATTTACTCGCAATAAGTACCTAGTTAAAAGTCTGGACGAAGAATGCTATCAATCATTCGACGTTTTTTTAAATATTTGTATATTGAGTTATTTACTCGCAATAAGTACCTAGTTAAAAGTCTGGACGAAGAATGCTATCAATCATTCGATGTTTTTTAAATATTTGTATATTGAGTTATTTACTCGCAATAAGTACCTAGTTAAAAGTCTGGACGAAGAATGCTATCAATCATTCGATGCTTTTTTAAATATGTGTATATTGAGTTATTTACTCGCAATAAGTACCTAGTTAAAAGTCTGGACGAAGAATGCTATCAATCATTCGACGTTTTTTTAAATATTTGTATATTGCGTTATTTACTCGCAATAAGTACCTAGTTAAAAGTCTGGACGAAGAATGCTATCAATCATTCGATGTTTTTTTAAATATTTGTATATTGAGTTATTTACTCGCAATAAGTACCTAGTTAAAAGTCTGGACGAAGAATGCTATCAATCATTCGATGTTTTTTTAAATATTTGTATATTGAGTTATTTACTCGCAATAGGTACCTAGTTAAAAGTCTGGACGAAGAATGCTATCAATCATTCGATGTTTTTTTAAATATTTGTATATTGAGTTATTTACTCGTAATAAGTACCTAGTTAAAAGTCTGGACGAAGAATGCTATCAATCATTCGATGTTTTTTTATACTGATAGAAGTAACTCTACATTTTCGTTTGTTCACTTCGCATTTTTAGAGTTCCGTAGGCCCGAATGAAAAAAAATGGAATACTTATAGGATAAGTCGTCAGTGTCCGACTGTCACAGCCAATTTGCTCCGAATCTACTTGAATGATTAAGTTGGAATTTGGTACACAGTCACATGAATTTCTGTGACCCAAACACGGACGTGGAACGTAAATAAATGAATTTTGAATGTTCTCTCTTTTGGGGATTGAAAACCGGCAAGACACTACGTGGTGAACATGTTTTGTAATATTATTAAACCAATAACTGTTTAGGTACATAGTTATTAATAATTTAAATATGATAATTGGTCACAGACAAACATTTATATTTGCTTTAGTTACACTAGGCATATTAACTTCTAAAACAGTATTTAAACACATTCAAATTAATGATAATCCCGTTAACTATAATTTTATAGATCACTTCATCACCCCACAATGAAGTGATACACAGTAACAAATACACAGTATAATTACATAGTTATAAACAAGCAGCATAACAGAGTAAAAGAAAAGCACTTAACTTGCCAAAGTCCTCTCGGTGCGGCGGCCACAAGAACATTAAACATTGCCAAGTCGAGAGAACCTTTACATAACATTTTCGAACATCCGACGCTGTCAGAAGTCATCCGAGACGAAGACTACCGACATCGTCCGAGCTATTTGAGTCGTTTGAAAACAGATCAACGAATATCTACCATTTACTTTATTAATTACATTAGTCATGTCTGATAGTTGTATTGGAATACATTATAATAATTATGGCATAATAATACAGATGTTTCATAGTGATGGATGACATACATCGTAAGTTTACACGTGGTACTTTACTTTTCTTTAATGTAGTCAATACTGCGTTTCAGAACGAATACTTCGTTCTTAAAGCTGGATACATAACATTTACATGTACCAAGTATTATTTTTATACATTTCTATATTTACAATAAGTAGTAATCTAACACGCGCATACTGCGCGTGCGCGTCGCGGTAAGCGACTGGATAAGATCCCTATTTTTATAACAATCTATACACAAATTGGCTAATAAGTAACTTGATTATAACTTAAACTTTTAGATTGAGTATACTAAGAATGTGTCCACTAACACTTTTCTTATAGTCTCTATTAAGGTAAAGTCACTTCATGTGTTCCTTATAAGTAGCACTTGCTACACACTATACTTACTCAAACGGTTTTGTCTTTTTAAGTGTTCTATGTCAGTGTGATCGAGGAGCTGGATTGCCTCTATGTTCACATGATGATGAAGTCTATGGTCTGGTGAGCTTCTGCATACTTTTTAATTACTTTGTCAACGAACTCTATTTTGTCTCGATGGAGATCATTGTTTCTTATGTACCAAGGTGCATCTCGGAAACAATCGAGCCTAAAATTTCGATAAAAATACATGAAATAGTAATTTTCTTACAAGACCATACACTTCAGGTAAACTTGAAGTGTATGGTCTTAAAATAGCATGCATAATCTCTCAATATTGTGCGACCATATATATATATTTATCGTACGGAACCATCTGCACGCGAGTTTGTTCGGTTTTTTTAATCCAATACCAGTCACTACCACACCAATTAAAAATACAGTCTTGACATTCTCTAGAAAGTCACCTTTATGACATTTATTTTTAGAAGTTATTCGAATTCCATTTTAAATGTTTGTAAAATTATATGACTAGCTGCGCCCGCGGCTTTGCCCGCGTGGACAGTTCTCTGGGTTAATAGTTACCTATAGTATGTATATTATTCCAGGACCAAAATTACCTATATGTACAAAATACCTAATTTCGTTCAGCCGTCAAATATTGTTTTATTGATTGCTCGGCTTTTGCTCATCGGATTGAGATACCAAGTATACCAGTTTTTAAGTCAAAACCTAAGCTATCCAACAATGGAATTGTATCGCAATTGGTCCATGAATTTTTATGTGATACGTGAACAAAATACAGACACGATAAAAAAAACTTGTTCGGTAGCTTAAAGACTCTTTTTTAAAATTATATTCATTGTACAGACTATAAACTAGTATACAGCTCTCAATCTGAATCTTGATAAATTTTTGTTACTCTACCATAGTAAATTATTATTTAAATATATTTGTTGCGAATATAGTATATTTGTCTTTTTCCTAATAACTACTTATAAAAATGAAACTAGGTACGTAAGTTTAAATAGAAGGTAATTTAATGACGCATTCATCAAGGATTCTTCCTTAGCAAAAGCCTAAGCGTTTTCCTTAGCCCAAAAAGTCATTTTTAATATTTAAACAATACCTTAAATTATGCTTTATGGCTTAGAAAAGCATACAGGCTGTAATGTTGTCTCGACATGACAATAATGTTTACGAGACAGTTTTGTTTAAGTTGCAAACTATGCATGTATGTATGTAAGCTGAATTAGAACTTCCTCTTAACCAATGGATTGAATTTTTACATGTTGGTTCAGTTCCGATGACAATGCATTTTTATGGTAAACGTGACCTGAATCAAAGTCCAGGATTAGCTCCAGATAAAGTAACTCTTCAACGACCAACACCACACACACAGATTTTGTGTACCTACGCATTTCATTATGATAGCCGGTTTTAAGTTTAACCATGACATGGTTGCAGCGTGGAACACGAGTGTGGTCATGTTTCAAAAAAGTGGTTAAAACCTCGCTCAAGAATTATAGACCCATCTCACTCCTGAGTCACGTCTATAAGTTGTTCTCAACATGGATCATCACCAAAGCGAAAAGTGAAACGAGCGGGCTTCACTCCCTGCAGAAAAGCACATGGGTGAAAAAAACGCTAACACTTGTAATGATATAGCTAACCTGTTTGCTAGCAATTTTTCAAATGCATTTACTTCTAATTCAAACGCAATGTCGAACAGGCGTGATATGAGTACACCTCATATTATTCCCCAGCATAATTTTATTGGTAAAATAAGCTTTACTGAACGTGAAGTCCTGAAAAGAGTTAAGCAACTTGATGTCCACAAAGGGCCAGGCCCCGACGGTATCCCACCTCTCTTAGTTTTGCTTTGTGGTTCTGCTCTGGCTCTACCATTGACTCTCATAATAAATCACTTTTTGATATTAGGAGAGTTTCCTAACGTATGGAATAAGGCGTAACGTAACGTAAGATACGTTACGCCTTAACCTCTTCATAAAAAAGGAAATGTTGACGATGTAAAACATTACAGACCAATTTCAATTTTATCCTGTTTTTCCAAATTATTTGAAGCACTGATATGTCCCATAGTCTCTCATCATTCCAGTCACCTCCTTTCAGAACAGCAGCATGGTTTTAAGAGGGGTCGCTCTGTTGAAACAAAATTGGTTGACTTTTTCTCCGAATTGTCTCGACAAGTAGATAAGGGGAATCACATCGATTCAGTGTACACTGATTTTAGCAGCGCGTTCGGTAAAGTGAGTCATTTCTTATAAGTTAAGAAGCTGGAACTCATCGGTTTTCACGGGTCTTTTCTAAATTGGTTTCGGTCTTATCTCAACAAAAGGGAACAAATAGTATTGGTTGATGGGTATGAATCAGAAACATATTATGCTGAGTCGGGTGTTCCGCAAGGATCACATCTTGGCCCTATACTATTTTCGATATTCATTGATGATATCACTACGCATATAAAGCGTTGTAATTATAAACTCTTCGCGGATGACCTTAAAATTTATAAGTTAGTTAATGGTAACACGGCTATTCATCACAGCGACATTAATCACATACAACAATGGTGTGACATAAACCAAATGCATCTTAATGTTTAAAAATGTTATTATATTAAATATACACGCTTATACATACATACATACATTTCATTCGCCGCACGGCGTTGCTAGTGAATGCACGCTTGTTCGTCTTACACCTTTATACTTACGTGGATTCATCGCTTGAGTTATTGCGATGATGTTAACGTGCATGAGTTGTGGTCAACAACACTCAGATAGACCGGTTTGCAGTGTATGCAAACTATCCTACGATTTTGTGTGTTCTGGAATAACCGAAGGTGGCTACAGGAGGCTGGGTGAAAGAAAAAATGCTTGGCAGTGCCCAAAATGTAAGTCCAGCCCTACACCGTCTCCAGCCCCTTCGCCGCAGCCTACACAACTGGATAAAATTCAGGAACAACTTAATAAGATGATCCTGCAGCTGGCGCCTTTGTCATCGTTGGTGCAAGATGTTAAAACAATCAAGAGTGAAATGATTAGTCTGAAGTAGTCACAAAAGTTGGTGCATGAACTCATCGCCAATTTTGCTGGTACTATCCAGGCGTTGGACTCTTGAGTCATCATTCTCGAAAAAGTGGCACAGGAGTTACCTACAATTCAGTCTGAGATTGCCAAAATTCATCGTGATTTACATGACGCAGATCAATGGACTTGAGCAAACAATGTTGAGATAAGAGGTATAACCCCAGAAAAATAATGAAAACTTATACGATATCGCCCAGAAAAACGGCCAGATATGCCCGTTGAAAGAAAGAAGAAAATGAGGAAATAAATTATATAGCACGCATCCCAACCCGTATGCCAAACGCTGAGAAGCCCATAATTATTGCGTTCAATTGCCGATACACGAAGGAGGAGCTCGTCGTGACAGCGCACAACTCAACCTTACGAGCCTGGGATTTAGTGCTGCGGGGAACTTCTACGTTAATGACCATCTAACGCAGCAAAACAAAATCTTGTTGAGTAAGGCGAGATCTCAAGCAAAAGATAAGAACTTCCAGTACATTTGGGTCAAGCATTGCAAGATAATGGCCAGAAAGTCAGACACTTCACCTGTATTTTTTATAAAGTCCGAGAAAGATCTTTTGAAAATAACATAGGTTCTTCGCTTAAAATAATTTATAAACTATTTAATACAAAACCTGATGGTTTGAGAGTTACACAAAAATCCATTCGATTACCTTATCGTGACTTTAGATTCTTTGAAGTTATCCTCATATTAATACACGTAAGTATGCATCTGTTTATCTCGCCTGCGCGATACTGCGCATGCGACGCAATACTGGCCTTTCTAGTTTGTTATCTTAAATCCCTACGAGTCATACAGCTGGTTAAATTCGCAGGAATATTCTTACCTAAAAAAAATAAAAAAATAGTTCCAACAATCTTCCATCAACTTTTTCGTACGAGGGTCAATCAGTTGATACAGGAGAAGGTATCTGTGATCTTTTTTTCGATTTACTTTCAGTCTAATTTTCTTCCTCCTTCTACTAGCACATACTCTCAATCTGGTACATGCTCTGGCTGTACTAATGATATATCTGACATAGAAATTACTCCCCAGTTGATATTTAAATTACTTAAATCAATTGATTTAAGTAAGGGGGTAACTTTAAATTAAATATAACTATCTATGTAAATCTATAATCTGGAGCGCAGTATTCTGGGAGTCAAACTATCTGACAGCATCAGAAACAGCATACTGCACTCCAAGATCCAGACCGCCGACGTTGGTCATTAAGCTGCCAGTTGAAAGTGGAACTGGGCTGGACACATCTGCCGCATGTCGGACGAGCTGTGGGCTAAACTCACCAGTGGAGCCCACGCAACGTTAAACGACGTCGTGGCAGGCCCAGAAGGAGATGGCGGGATGAACTGGATTCCTATTGGAAGGACTAGCAAGTCAAAGCCCTAGATCGTGATTCATGGAAGGAGGGTAGGGAGGCCTTTGCCCTGCAGTCGGATAAACCAGGCTGAATAATAATAATAATAATAATAATAATGATGTAAATCTATTAGCTAATTAATTACTTAGGTACACAACATGTTATTATGGTGTTTTGTTAAAACACGAAATTTTTCCTCGGTGGGTGCGTTATACTTGACGTTATACTTGGCACCGCCTTCAAAAAACTCTTTCTTATCTTATGTTGTATTTATGCATTATTATTACGTTGGTAATTTCGAAAAAGATACTGTTCTGGCTCAATTGTAATTATTTTATTCTTTTTAGTGGTTGTTTACAAAATAACATTTTTATTATGAAGTGTTTTTTTTTTTGAAAAATATTTTATTTTTTGATTTTTAGTGGCATAATCAAACATCGGAAAGAATATATGCCAAAGAAAATAGTAGACTCACTCACTTTAGACTCAAAGCGTTGATAAATTAAAACCAAGGATTAATAAAACCTACATATATAACAACTGAATTAGTTTTGACCATTTTCCATCATTTTGTTGTTGCGTTCCTGTGACTACCTTCCTAGGCCCGCACCAATGACTTTTCGAAGTTATGTGCGGTTTTCCATCGCTCCGTGCTTCGGAGGGCACGTTAAGCTGTCGGTCCCGGCTGTTATTGGTTAATAGCAGTCGTTAAGCCATGTCAGAGACCCTCGGCCGGCCTGACAAACTCTGACATCAGAGGCCAGCACTACCTCATACGACAAACAAACAAACAAACATCAGACCCTGAGAACCACATAACACCAGAGAACTCATCAAGACAAACCAAATGAGCCCAAAGTAAGGCATGCATTTCGAAATTTCGAAACTTCATAGTTTCGAAATTTCGGACCATATTTGCATGTTCTGTAATTTCGAAATTGAAGCCTTATAGGTTTATTTCAATACGGTATAGTAAAAAAGTTACGTCGGCTAAAGAAAAGAAAGAAAGAAAAGAAAATACATTTATTTCCGACAACTCGCTCGGTCAATAATGTTTAATGTTGGGTATTAAACATTATAGACCAAGCGAGCGCGAAGCACGAGCGAAGCGTCTCCGTTTCAGCTTGGGCAAAAATTCTTTCGTATACACATTCTTTCGTGTTTCCGGATGTCTGTCCGGCTGTTTTCATCTACAGGTCGCATTTCTCAACCGATCTAGACAAAACTTGGTAAGTATACAAGTTTAACTTTTTTTTTTATCCGTCGGGGATTTTTGATTGATACGGGGATACTTCCTCCAAAAAGGGGCAAAAAGAGGGCTACTGAATATATCCGCATTATTAGATCCAATTTCGATGGTTCCTTTTTTTATTTGAAAGGTAGTAATTTTCCTAAGCCAAGGTAGCTGCAAAGAAACTCGGTATTTTGTCTAAGGTTAGGCGGTACTTCACACCGGGACAGCTTTTATATCTTTATAAAACACAGGTCCGATCTTGTATGGAGTAGAGAGAGAGTGGAGGTGGTAGCAGCCACCTCTGGGACGTTACTGACAAGTATCAGCTGGAGTCTTTGGACTCAATTCAGAGACGTGCTATCAGGCTCATTGGGGATGACACTCTAGTAAAGAGTAAGCTTCAAGTCTGGCGCAACGACGTGAGGTCGCAAGCCTGTCGGTATTCTACAAATTGCACTATGGAGAGTATGCACACGAACTGCACAATTTGATTCCCCCATCACCGTACGACTAGACGAACGGCAAATCCCTTTTATGGTTTGACCCTTGTATGGTATGACCCTTTTATGGTTGAAATACTTCGCACAAGAACGAAGCGTTACGCTTCTTCATTTATTATAAGAACTGCAAAGGAGTGGAATGCCTTGCCCTCGTCAATGTTTCCGGTAAATTATAACCCAGGTGTGTTCAAGCCTGGTGTGAATACCTTCAACCACATCATCGCTTTCCATCAGGTGAGATCGTGGTCATACGATTTCCTGATCTGTAATAAAATAAAAATACATTCAGATGGTCTCGCAGGTACAAACTTTTTTGCAAACAATCTAGAGGTGGATGGACAGTAGTGCCATCTAGTTACCTTGGTGCAAAGCTAAAACTAATGACCAAGGTCCTCTATCAATCCCTACCTAGTAGTTAAAGGGCTGATTTCACTAGTAGAAACCTAAAAGTGAGCTATTTAATGCATTTTGAGGAGCTGTTCTGCTCATCACGCCGAAGATCCTCATCAGATTTGCACCAAATTTTATGAAACCATCTTAAAAACCTCACAAAAAACCAAAACCTACCAAATGAAAAAAGAACCAAGAACCATCGAAATCGGATCTAATAAGGCGGGAATATTCAGTAGACCCTTTCTTTTGGGGGGGGGGGGGGGGGGGGGTAATTAAGGAAGAACCAGAATACCAAGTTTCGTCTAGGTGGGTGGAGAAATGCTAATTGTAGAGAAGAACAGAGATCCGAACAGCCGGACATACGAAAGCATATGCGCCCAAGCTGAAACGGAGACGCTTCGCGCTCGCTTCATCAATAAACTATAAAGATGTAATTGAAAAAAATTGAAAAATTACCCGGATGTTTCGCAAATCCCCAAGAAAAAACGATATACTGCAGAACAACGTAAACAAAGAAAAAGGACATCGTCTAAATCTAATACTTGATTGCAAAACTCGCTGGAGCTCACTATGTGATATGTTCGGACGTTTTATTCAACTTAAAGACTGCATTAATAAAGCTTATATCGACTAGAAATTAGAGTTCAGTATTTATGACGATGAAATTCAGACACTTGAAAAAGTACATAAGAGTCAATAAAGGTGATCGAAGTTACTGTGGAAGCCATCTGTCAGCATACGGCATTAAAAATTATGTTCCAAGCTTTAGAAGAACAAATACAGTTTCCTCTGTTCTGATGTATTTACATGATTCAGAAACATATTTTGAACACAATTACGAAAAATATACTTTAAGGAAACCAGATTCAAGTTCAGTATGTTATTTATTGGAATCCAAAGACGTATTTAAGAATGATGAGTCTGGAGCCAACATGAATCACAGCTTTATGGTGAGCAATCATGGCAGTATATCTGCAAACATATCTATGAAAGAGAACATAATCTTAACGTTGCTTGGTTTTAAATTTAAAAAAAATAGAAAAGAAAGGAACTCATCCACTAAAATTAGCAGCATACAAAATTTAATTCGCGTAGAAATGGCACTTTACGCGAACGGTGGCAGGTGAGGGGAGTACCTGGACAAGTGAGGGGAGCACCTGGACAAGGCCTACAATTATTTATTATCTTTTCTCCCCACAAGTGTCAAATCTGCGAGAGCTTTTTCCGCAGCTTCTACATATGTAGTCGGCTGAGAAGCTCTCTAAGCAGAAAAATGCTAAGCTAAGCTTGATTTTAAGGGCACATTTTCTACGAGACTTATACACAACAAAAGAGAGGAATAGTTAGAATTTCCATATTTTTTTTCTCTGGAGCTTTAAAATTATTTTTTTAATAAATCTTTTTTTATTCTTACTATGTACCTACTGTGTGCATTTTTTACACTGTAATTCAAGATTAAAGTATAGGTACTAAAGAGTTGCTTAAACTTCAAAATTTCGAAATTTCGAAACTCATGACACTTATTTCATAGGCCAATTTCGAAACTGAAAATCTAAGAAACTGCATGCCCTAGCCCAAACTCGAAGGGGCTCCACCATTTTGTTGTTGAGTTCCTGTGACTTCTCCAGCTCCAACATCTCTGGATACCACATAAAACCAGAGAACTCACCAAGACAAACCAAATGAGCACAAACTCGAAAGGGTTCCATTTTGGTGCTGAGTTCCTGAGACTACCTTCCGGCTCCATAATCAGACCCTGAATATCACATAACATCAGAGAATTCATCAAAACAAACCAAATGAGCCCAAACACGAAGGGGGTTCTATCATTTTGTTGTTGAATTCCTGTGAATACCTTCCGGCTCCATCATCAGACCCTAGATACCACATAAAACCAGAGAACTCACCAAGACAAACCAAATGAGCCCAAACTCGAAGGGGGTTCTATCATTTTGTTGTTCAATTCCTGTGAATACCTTCCGGCTCCATCATCAGACCCTAGATACCACATAAAACCAGAGAACTCACCAAGACAAACCAAATGAGCCCAAACTCGAAGGGGTTCCATCATTTTGTTGTTGAGTTCCTGTAACTACCTTCCGGCTTCATCATCAGACCCTTGATACCACATAAAACCAGACATGATCTCATCAAGACAAACCAAATGTGCCCAAACTCGAAGGGGTTCCATCATTTTGTTGTTGAGTTCCTGTAACTACCTTCCGGCTTCATCATCAGACCCTTGATACCACATAAAACCAGACATGATCTCATCAAGACAAACCAAATGTGCCCAAACTCGAAGGGGTTCCATCATTTTGTTGTTGAGTTCCTGTAACTACCTTCCGGCTTCATCATCAGACCCTTGATACCACATAAAACCAGACATGATCTCATCAAGACAAACCAAATGAGCCCAAACTCGAAGGGATTCCATCATCCGATTGTGTATTTCCTTTGACTACTACTACTACTACTACTACTACTACTACTACTGTAGTTTTTAATTGTCATCAGAACTACAGCCATGTGCAAAACTTCAGCACTTTCTTTGGACGTCCGTAAATTGTTCAAAATTGACTTGCAATCCAGTCCTACAGTGAACTAAATTAAAGCTTGTTTAAAGCTACTAAACCAATTTTGATGAAATTTATACAGTTCCACACTAGAGGTCTTCTTACTCAAGTAAAAACAAGTGAATTAAATTAAAGCTTGTTTAAAGCTACTAAACCAATTTTGATGAAATTTATACAGTACCACACTACAGGTCTTCTTACTCAAGTAAAAACAATCATCTAATTCGTTTCAGAAATCCCAAGATATTAGAGAACACTAGCTGTACCCGCGGCTTCGCACGCGTGGTCTTTTCTTTAGGTTCAAAGTACCATAATGTGCTATTCAAGGACCGATATACCAACATTTGATAAAAAAAACTTTAGCCGTCTAAAATACTTTTTTCAATTGCTCGGCTTCTAACTCGCCAGATTGAGATACCAATTACACCAGTTTTTAAATCAAACCCTAAGCTATCTAACAATGAAAACCGCATTGCAATTGATCCAATTGTTTTTACCTGATGCGTGAACAAACAAACATACAGACAAACAGACAGAGTGACACATTTTTATTTGACAGCCTTTTTCGTACCTATTGCTTTATTATAAGTACAGATATAACTATGACTGCATAAAAAACCCGTCTAGTAGTTTCAGAGTGATACGTGTTCTTTTTAATAATTTTCAAACCCAATATTGCGCAACTCTTTAATTTTTCGGGATGAAAAGTATACAATGTCCTATCTCGTAGTATGAACTCAAATCATACCAAGTTTCATTTGAATTCATTCAGTAGTTTCTGTGCGATGCGCGGTCAAGATACGGACAAACAGACAGTCAGATAGACAAAAATAGAAAGTAAAACAGTTTTGGCTTCAGTGTCGAATATAGAGAACCATTCAAACAATATTATTTATTAATTAAATAATAACATAACTTTGGACCAATACCCCGCAGAAGCACTTTAATTTTTCGGGACGAAACGTATCCTCAATTTTAACCCATCATATAACTTAAGACCATCATATAACTTAGGTGCCAAGTTGCATCAAAACCCGTCCATTAGTTTCATCGTGGTACATGTTCTTTTAAATAATCTTTAACCCCTATCCTGCGAGAACCCATTAATTTTTCAGGATGTAAAGTATTCTATGTCCTACCTCGTGGTATGAACTCAAATCATACCAAGTTTCATTTGAATTCATCCAGTAGTTCCAGCGGCGTGGTGCGCGGCCATGATACAGACAGACAGACACACAGACACAAATGAAGAAACATACTGTTTAGGCTTCATTATCGAATATAGAGTCCTCCTAGAGAGAATGTAGAACCTCCAAAAAAATATATCAAAATATCTTTAATGAACAGAATTTGGACCCATATCCTGCAGGAACCCTGTATTTTTTCGAGACAAAAAGTATCCATAATTTTCACCCATCTTCTAAACTATGTATGTGCCAAGTTGCATCAACATCCGCCCAATAGTTTCAGCGAGCTACGTGTTCTTTTAAATAATTTTCCACCCCTAACCTGCAGGAACTCTTTAATTTTTAGGGATGAAAAGTATCCATTGTCCTACCTCGATGTATGAACACAAATCATACCAAATTTCATTTGAATTCAGTGAGTATTTTCAGATTCATGCGCTGCCAAGGTACAGGCAGACAGACGGACAAACAGAAAGACAGACAGACAGACAGACAAAAATTGCAAAAATACAGTTTTGGCTTCAGTATTGAACATAGAATAGCCTCCAAAAAAATTACACAATATCTTTAATTTACAGAATTTGGGACATTATACCGCAGGAACTATTTATTTTTCTGGGAAAAAACTTATTCTCAATTTTTACCCATTATATAAATTATGACTGTGCCAAGTTTCAACAAAATACGTCCTGTAGTTTTAGCGTGATACGTGTTCTTTTAAATAACTTTCAACACCTATCCTGCAAGAACTCTTCAATTTTTCGGGATGAAAAGTATCCAGTGTCCTATCTCGATGTATGAACTCAAATCATACCAAATTTCATTTGAATTCAGTGAATATTTTCAGCGTGATGCGCTGCCAAGGTACAGGCAGACAGACGGACAAACAGAAAGACAGACACAGACAGACAAAAATTACAAAAAATACAGTTTTGGCTTCAGTATTGAATATAGAACAGCCTCCAAAAAAAATTACTCAATATCTTTAATTTACAGCATTTCGGACATTATACCGCAGGAACTCTTTATTTTTCTGGGATAAAACTTATTCTCAATTTTTACCCATTATATAAATTATGACTGTGTCAAGTTTCAACAAAATACGTCCAGTAGTTTTAGCGTGATACGTGTTCTTTTAAATAACTTTCAACACCTATCCTGCAGGAACTCTTCAATTTTTCGGGATGAAAATTATCCAGTGTCCTACCTCAAAATATGAACTCAAAACATAATAAATTTCATTTGAATTCAGTGAGTATTTTCGGCGTGATGCGCTGACAAGGTATAGACAGACAGACGGACAGACAGACAGACAGACAGACAGACAAAAATTTAAAATATACACTTTTGGCTTAATAATAATAACTTTTAAACCCTATCCTGCGGGAACTCATGATTTTTTGGGGATAAAAAGTATTCTAAATGTTAATCCATAACATAAGCTATGATTGTGCCAAGTTGCATCAAAATCCATCTGGTAGTTTCAGCGTGATGCGTGTTCAAAGAGACAGACAGACAGACAGAAAAAAAAATAAAAAAAAATTTTTTGCACTCTATATCGATTTTGAAGTTTATCTCAATTATAATTTTCAAAAAATATTTAATGTACAGATTTAGCCCAGTTACAGTTTTATTATAGTAATAGATAGATAATAGATAGATACATTTAAATTACCATAACTTTGAATACCTATCCCGCAGGAACCCTTTATTTTTTGGGGATAAAAAGAATCCATAATTTTAATACATAATACGTACTTTGACTGTGCCAAGTTACATCAAACTCTGACCAGTAGTTTCAGCGTAATATGTGTTCTTTTAAATAACTTTTAACCCCTATCCTGCGGGAACTCATGATTTTTTCGGGATAAAAGTATTCTAAATGTTAATCCATAACATAAGCTATGATTGCGCCAAGTTACATCAAAATCCATCTGGTAGTTTCAGCGTGATGCGTGTTCAAAGAGACAGACAGACAGACAAAAATTAAAAAAATATCCTTTTAGCACTCTATATCGATTTTGAAGTTTATCTCAATTATAATTTTCAAAAAATATTTAATGTACAGATTTAGCCCAGTTACAGTTTTATTATAGTAATAATAGATAGATATATAGATAAACTATAAAAAAAACTAATCAAACTGCTGAACCAATTTTGATGAAGTTTATATGGGACACACAAAGATTACCCTTTTGAATAAAAAAACAACCATCTAAATCGGTTTAGAAATCTTAGAGATAAACACAAAATAAAGGCAATATAAACACAAGGAGGACAAGGCTTTACTCAAAAAAACTATTTATTCTCGAAAAACTGGTAAACCAATTTTGATAAAATTTATATGGGACCACCTGGAGAGTATAAAGAATTTTTATTTAAGAACTAGCTGTACCCGCTGCTTCGCACTGTTACACTGCGCATATTGCTGACCTAAGGGATAACCCCCAATAACCATTCAATTCACTGTCAGCAATATGCAAAGGTATATAATTCGCGGTTTATAGTATTCGAGGCTTTTTTCCTTAATCGCTCTCTGAAGCCACCTGACTACGGACCCGGTCTTAGGCCTGCCGGTCAGCTTGGACTAAGCATAGTCAGGTGGAACCTCTGCCCAAATAGACAGAAGTGCAGTAACAATTACAATATCGTAATAAGTTGTCAAGACTTGTTGAAGTAAAATAAAAATAAATGTTAGTGTGTGCCCGAAAAGTTGTTTTTTTTTAAGATCAACTAATAGGCCCACACAACATTTGGTGTCAGAATCAAAGGGGATCTAGTCCCTTGGCCGCCCTTCCCTGACGAGGTCGTCCTTCTTCAAACAAGTCACTGCTGCCCCTGCCGCCTGCTGTCTACTGCCACCCTGTCCTTCTGGAGGACCTGGTGCTGTTCAGCTGCCTGTCACCGCTGCTGCTTGAGCTCCGCTGTGCTTGAGGCTTTCTGCCCGAGTGCCGAGCCAGCTCAGCCCCACCACCACCAGCTCCACTGTTTCTGGTCTTCGACCAGACGCCGAGCATACCCGCCTGCTGCCCGAGCTCCATCTGCCCTTGGTCACGACGGACCGAGAGCCGAGCCATCATCAGCCAAGCACAATCCAAGACGAGTCGACCCGGTGGACAACAAAGTTCATCGCTCCGTGCCAGACCCGCCGCACGCTACCCGAAAACGCTGACGCGCAACTACGTGTCTGATGCCGACCTACTTAATCGCATTCTTGTGAGTGACTTTTGTACATTTTATAATCGTTATATTGCTATTTCTTGTGTCAGTAATTATCATTACAAGCAATAATGTCTGTAGATAAAACTAAAGTAGAGAGGCTCTCTCTACCTAACCAGGCAATAATGGAAAACATTAAATTCAATGTCCTGATGAAGTTTATCAAATCTTTCGATGGAGATAGACAAAAACTATCTCCTTTTATTAAAAACTGCGATAATGCGATAAACCTAGCTTCAATTTCCCAAACAGACTTACTGTTTAAATTCATATTGTCGCAATTAGAAGGCAAAGCCGAATTGGCTTGCTCCCTTAAGGTTTTTGATAACTGGCAAGACCTGAAATTATTTCTGAAGGCTACATTTGGTGAAACAAAACATAGAGATCACCTCTTGTTAGACCTTCAAAATTGTAAAATTATATCATCAGAGTCGGTTTCACAGTACAGCCTTCGATTAGAAACTTGCCTAACTCGCCTACAAACTGACATTGCCCATTCCACACGCGAACAAGACGAACTGAAAGGTCGTATAGCCAGTACTGAAGACTTAGCCTTACATACCTTCCTACTAGGTCTCCCAAGCTATATCTCCACTATCGTTAGATGTAGGAATCCGTCAAATTTACATGGCGCGATTAATCTTGCGATACAAGAGGAGAAGCTGCACAATTATGTCCAGTCCACAAAACAAACTGATCTGAGGTCTAGTAAAATATTGTGCAGAACCTGCGGTAAACCAGGACACTCCGAAAGGAGTTGTTTCCTCCAGCGACGCCCTATTCACTCAGTATCGCAACCGCAGCACCCAATGCCATCAACTTCCAACTCACCACGTCATGCTAATTCAAATTCAATAATTTGCAGATACTGCAAAAATATTGGCCACGACATATCAGAATGTCGTAAGCGCCAATATAATAATAATGCACGTCAAAGACTACAACCGAACTCTTCTCAGTCTCAAAATAAAGTCCGTTATTATAACGAAGTTTCCGACGACTATAAATCAGATAGTGATTTAAACTAGAGAAGATTCCGGTTGCACGTCGTTCGGAATCATCTACACAAACCGACGTGACATACAACAGATCAATTAATGAATTTATTTCCATGTCCTCTGTATCCGCTAACCCTAATCTTCTTTTCAGAAATTCTATCTCGACACAACCTAAACCAGACTTGACTCAATCTCGTACTTACTCGACTCAATCTCGTACTTACTCGACTCAATCTCTTACTAACTCGACTCAATCTCATACTAACTCGACTCTATCTTATAAAAATCCGTCTCTATCGTCTCAGTCGTTTAAATTGACTCAATCTCATAAGAAAATGTCTCTATCGCCTCAATCGTCTCAATCGTCTCTATCGCCTCAATCGTCTCAATCGCCTCAGTCGCCTCAATCGTCTCTATCGCCTCAATCGTCTCTATCGCCTCAATCGTCTCTATCGCCTCAATCGTCTCAATCGCCTCAATCGTCTCAATCGCCTCAATCGCCTCAATCGCCTCAATCACCTCAATCGCCTCAATCGTCTCAATCGCCTCAATCGCCTCAATCGACTCAATCGTCTCAATCGCCTCAATCGTCTCAATCGCCTCAGTCGCCTCAATCGTCTCTATCGCCTCAATCGTCTCTATCGCCTCAATCGTCTCAATCGCCTCAATCGTCTCAATCGCCTCAATCGCCTCAATCGCCTCAATCACCTCAATCGCCTCAATCGTCTCAATCGCCTCAATCGCCTCAATCGACTCAATCGTCTCAATCGCCTCAATCGTCTCAATCGCCTCAATCACCTCAATCGTCTCAATCGCCTCAATCGCCTCAATCGACTCAATCGTCTCGATCGTTTCAATCGAAAATTATAAACTCTTCTTCTAAATCCCCGAACCGTAAACAAACAAACTCTACACACAAGTCTACCAAGTCCACTGAATCTTCTAAGTCAAATAAATCTACCAAGTATTCTAAGTTTACCAAACCCACTGAATCTTCTAAATACAAGCATTCAAACTTGCATTCAAAGCCTAACATCCAGTCTCATCACCCTATCCCAGACTCCAGATCATATCAAGCTGTTTACGAAATCAAATATAACAAGAAGGTCCATCTACCTCATGTATATGTCAGATCTCAGTACTCCAATAAGCGACTGGTGCTCTTAGTAGACTCTGGTGCTGCTATATCTCTTCTAAAAAAGTCTTCCTTGCAAGCCGAACCAGAATTGATACCAAAGGTGATCAAATTCAAAGGCATTGATAAAAAGGCTGACTATATTGAAAGTTTTGGACAGTTCAAATTTGATATCAATTTTTCAGATCACACCATCCTCGGTGTTTTTAATTTGATACCAGACTCCATCGACATAAACTTTGATGGAATCATTGGTAGCGACTTTATGAAATCTGTAAATGCAAAAATTGACTATGAGAGTAACGTTCTAAGTATTGGCAATCACTCCTTACTTCTACATTTCACAAATCCTGAATATACTATTCCTGCTCGATCTGAAACCATTATCGAATGCAATGTTTCTAATCCCAAAGTGTCCATTGGTTTCGTTGAAAAACTTGAAATCCAAGAAGGTGTTTTCATATCAAACTGCCTTGTCTCAGTCAAGCCAAATAATCATGTTAATGTCTCAGTTCTCAATACCACTGAGTCTGACGTCATAATAAAATCTCTTAGTGTCGAGCTCAATCCTTGTGATCTCCCTGATGTGACTCAAATTGGCCATATTGGTCCCGTTTCTCAATCTCCCAATAGAATCAGTAGAGTTAAAGAACAAATCAGATCTGTCCATCTCAATGCTGAAGAGTCCCGAGTATTACACAATCTATGCACGGAATACTCTGATCTTTTTCACCTTGATGGAGATTCTTTAACATGTACTAATACTTTAGAACATGAGATTAAAACTACCAATTCTCAACCAATCCATACCAAGACTTATCGATATCCTGAAGTTCACAAAGAAGAGGTCAACAAGCAAATTTCAAAAATGCTTGATCAGAAGATTATTAAGCCTTCCAATTCTCCATGGTCCTCCCCCATCTGGGTAGTTCCCAAAAAACAAGACGCTTCCGGCCAAAAGAAATGGCGTATCGTAATCGATTATAGGAAGCTCAACGACGTTACGATAGGTGATGCATATCCTATTCCTAATATCAATGAAATCCTTGACCAGCTAGGACACAGCAAGTACTTTTCCACTCTTGATTTAGCCTCTGGCTTCCACCAGATTAAGATGAATGAAGCTGACGCAGCGAAAACGGCTTTCTCTGTCCCTAATGGCCATTTTGAATACACCAGAATGCCATTTGGTCTGAAAAATGCGCCTGCAACCTTTCAAAGACTGATGAATACAGTCCTCTCAGGTCTCCAGGGCTTACACTGTTTTATATATCTTGATGACGTCATCATATATAGTCACGATCTGTCCTCCCACATCGAAAAGCTGGAGCTTGTTTTCAAAGCCCTAAGACAACATAACCTCAAACTCCAACCAGATAAATGCGAATTTCTCCGTCGTGAGGTCGCTTATCTTGGTCATACTATTACTGACAAAGGCGTCTCTCCCAATCCGGATAAAGTCAAAGCTGTTGCCTCCTACCCTGTCCCCAAAAATCCGAAACACATCAAAGCGTTTCTTGGCCTTGTAGGCTATTATCGGAAATTCATAAAAGACTTTTCCAAAATTACCAAACCTCTGACTTCTCTCCTAAAGAAAGACTCTGAATTCATCTGGTCCAAAGATCAAATTCAAGCATTTGATACTCTTAAATCCTTATTGACTAGTGCTCCTATACTCCAATACCCTGATTTCTCCAAAGAATTCATCCTCACCACCGATGCATCCAATCATGCCATAGGCGCTGTCCTTTCACAAGGTGAAATAGGTAAAGACCTTCCCATTGCCTATGCCTCGCGAACCTTAAATAGTGCTGAAGGAAACTACAGTACTACAGAGAAAGAACTCTTAGGTATAATTTATGGTGTTAAAACATTCAGACCCTATCTCTACGGTAGGAAGTTCAAAATTGTCACGGACCATCGTCCTCTTGTTTGGTTGTTCAATTGCAAAGACCCAAGTAGTAAACTTGTTCGCTGGAGACTAAAACTCGAAGAGTTCGACTACGAAATCTTATACAAACCAGGTCGAATAAACTCAAACGCTGACGGTTTGTCTCGTCCTCCAATCAACGCCATCGACGACATTGACGTTAACTTAACTATTAACCTGACCTATGAATCTTTCCTAAAGTCCCGTTCCAGTCCTACTGCATCTGATACTCAAATCGTTGAACATAATCAAAGTCTCTTAAAAACTTCATGTTCTGCTATTGCCTATCCAACTTCCATAGATCTCGATAGTTCAAATCTTTATTGTGAAGACATTCTTGAACTTCTAGAAGACAAAGAAGACTTCATAATGTCTGAAAAGGAACTAAACCGTGTTAAAGTTTCCAAAGTCAACAATAAAACTTTCTTCCATCTCTTTACGAAAGTACATCATTTCGACTCTGCATCTTACAAAGATGTTTTTACTGTTCTCAAAGAACTACGTAATCAACTGATAATTTTCTATCCCAATGTCAAAGAAGTTTCTATATCAGATTTTACCAATCCCTTCGATAAACTGAAATTCATCCTCATTTACGAAATAATTACTTACCTCTTTAACAAGACTAATATCAAGATCAACCTTTACCATAATAAGGTCATATATCCTTCTCCAAACGAAATCCCTACCATTCTCAAAGACAATCACGACTCTCCTATCGGTGGTCATGTAGGTACAGCCCGTATGTACAACAAACTTAAAGATTTGTACTACTGGAAGAACATGAGATCCGAAGTTGAGTCCTATGTTAAACATTGTTCTCAGTGTCAACAAAATAAAGCTTTAAGAGCTACTAATAGAGCTCCCATGGAAATAACTTCCACATCTCACGAACCCCTTCAAAGAATTGCTACTGATATCGTTGGCCCATTACCAGAATCTGGCTCTGAAAAGTACAGGTACATCGTTACTTTTCAAGATGACCTAACTAAGTATTCAATGGCCTATCCTATTGTTCATTCTACCGCCGAACAAACTTCCAACTGTCTCATTAAATTCATTTCCCATTTTGGTATTCCAAAAATTCTACTGTCTGATCAAGGTGTCCACTTCATTGCAGAAGTTTACAAGCAGATCACTTCTCTCTTTAAGATAAAACATCTTTTTTCATCTCCCTACCATCCTCAAACGAATGGTGCTCTTGAAAGGAGCCATGCTACTCTCAAGGAATACCTAAAATCCTACGTCAACGAGAACCAAAACGATTGGCACAAGTTCCTTCCTACTGCTCTTATATCCTACAATTCAAACGTCCATTCTTCGACTCACTTTACTCCCCACGAACTATTATTTGGTTGCAAACCTCATATCCCAAGTTCAATATACGACATTTCCCCTGACGTCACTTACCCCGATTACATCAAGAACTTGAAACACAAACTCACTATGTCCCGAAACTTAGCTCGAGAAAACATTCTTAGAAGTAAAGAAAGGTCAAAATCATACTATGACAAACATACCCGCAAAGTATCATACGATGTTGGAGAAATGGTTTTCGTGAAATGGCATCATAGGCTGCGTAAAGCATTATCACCAGTCTGGAAAGGCCCGTACAGAATCGTCAAAGTTCACAATAATCATAACGTCACGATCCTCATTAACCGTAAACACATGCGCTACCATTTCGATGAAATCAAGCTTGCTCATGAACATTCTCTTGCAGGGCCCTCGCGCCAAGAATAATGACCTATCCATTAAACCTGACGACCCCGATCATCAATAGCCCTGGTCTCTACTTCGACCCCATCGGAACAGTAAAATATCATAACGATTTCTACAATGTCATAACCTTCTCCGATGTTTCATATTTCAAACCACACCTCGACATTCTCAAATCCAATCTAGATACTTCCAAATTAATTTGCTCAACTTATCCTTCATATCAAATGCGTTCAGACTGCAATAACATTTTAAGTCCCTTAGAAACCATGCTTAATACTGTGACTAACAATTTCTTCTCTCTGTCTCATTTAACGACTACTAATTCTACCAGATTTAAAAGAGCCACATGGTTTGGTTTCGGTGGTCCAATCCTAAAACAATTGTTTGGTTCTCTTGATGAAGATGATGCCAAATCATTCACCGATGCCATTAATAGTGTCCAAGATGATCAAAGACACTTGGCTGGTCTTATGAAAGATAACATTCACGTCATCTCATCAACCATTACCACATTTAATCAAACCATAAATAAACTCAACGATAACGAGTTAACTCTTAACGACAATATGGAAAAGCTCAATAAAATCTTAGAAACGATATCTGAAAATACTAATAAATTAGAAATTAATACTCATCTTGCAATGACGTTTAGTGCTCTTGAAAGCTCACTTGTGATCCTAAACTCTAATCTTAAGGATCTAATCGATGCTATTCTATTTGGTAAAATAAATATTGTTCATCCATCGATTCTAAGTCCCATTCAGCTATTCCACGAATTGTCTTCTAATTCCAACAATATGAATCGTAACTTTCCTGTCTCAGTTTCCATTGACAACATTCACACTTTTCTTGATATCGCAGATGTCGCATCCTTTGCTGTTGATAATAAAATCGTATTTGTTATAAAAATTCCCTTAGTTTCACTAACCGAATATAATCTATTTCATGTCTATGCTCTTCCAACTCCACATGATGTTCTAAATCCAAATACTTTTGCAATGATAAGTCCAAACACAAAGTTTTTAGCAATAACTGACGATAAATTAACGTATTCTATGTCCAATGACTTAAGTGAGTGTAAAGTGATCCTTAATAACTACTATGTGTGTAAACTGAACAATATTGAATCTAGCGTCTCTAACCCTACTTGTGAAGTGTCTATCATAACGGAACACATACGTGAAATTCCCAGTTCTTGTAATTATAAACTAATTTTAGGTAGCATAGATATATGGCAAAAGATAACCAATAATAGATGGTTATATGTACAATCTGATATAACTAAATTAACTGTTAAATGTAAAGAGTATATCCACGACTACGATATAGTTGGTTCAGGTATTCTTACAGTTCCTAAAAACTGCAAGGCGTATCATAAACTACTTCAATTTCTTCCTTCAAATGAATTTACGTTAAGTATACATTTACCTTCTCCTAACTTCAATATAATCGAGGATGACTGCTGCTCTAGACAAAAATTTAATAAGAGCATTCCATTTCTTACTCCAGTAAAATTATCGCATATCAATCTGGATTCACTGCAGTACGCCTCCCATAAACTTGATCAAAGTGTTGACGAATTAGATAAAATTCAGAACCAACCATATCATATAACTTATGGATATTACTTTAGTTTCCTTACAACTCTCCTTTCCATTTCTGTATTTTCCTATATTCTGTACAAATTATATCGTAGCTTTTGTACAAGTAACGACGCGAAAGCTAACTGTTGCATTCAAATATTCAACAGTTGCAATACTAAGTTGAATACTAGAGTCAAAAGTAAAACTAGTATTGAAATGACAGATGTTGAACTCAGTTCTGAAGATTCATCACCATCTCCTAAATCTTTCAGAAGAAATCTAAACTTGTAAATTTAATTAACTAATTCCTAATCTTAATTTCTATTACTTAGTTCTAGATCGTAAACTTATTTCCTAAATCCTTAATCCTAATTACTAAATCTTAATCCTAAATCCTTATTCAAGATTTATTTACTAAGTTCTATTTCTTTTTACACATTTTATACAATGTCCTAATATTAATTATTTTCTAAGTGTAATCAAATGAATTGTCTAACCTGTTTTACATGTTTCAGTAATCAATGTAAAATTTTCATATTGATTGTTATGTTTAACTGTGTACTCCACTGCTATTGTGTTTTGTCTAATTTTATCCTTGTGTTTCTTGTAACCATTACTGCTACTACTGTATATTGTATTCTATTTTGTTTTCTATATTGTACTACGTTCTGGTTTCTGCACTTCAGTCGTCTATATATTTTGTTTTCCATTTCAAGTCAATTACAACTTCCTTTCAATTTCTACCTAGCTCCTCCATTTCTACTCACATCCTTATTTTATTTTGGATGTTCCGTTTTAAAGGAGGAAGGTGTTACACTGCGCATATTGCTGACCTAAGGGATAACCCCCAATAACCATTCAATTCACTGTCAGCAATATGCAAAGGTATATAATTCGCGGTTTATAGTATTCGAGGCTTTTTTCCTTAATCGCTCTCTGAAGCCACCTGACTACGGACCCGGTCTTAGGCCTGCCGGTCAGCTTGGACTAAGCATAGTCAGGTGGAACCTCTGCCCAAATAGACAGAAGTGCAGTAACAATTACAATATCGTAATAAGTTGTCAAGACTTGTTGAAGTAAAATAAAAATAAATGTTAGTGTGTGCCCGAAAAGTTGTTTTTTTTTAAGATCAACTAATAGGCCCACACAACAGCACGCATGGTCATTTCACTATTTAAAAAGTACCATAACATTTGACGTCAAAAATATTTTTATCAATTGCTCGGCTTCTAATCGCCAAATACCAATTACACCAGTTTTTAAGTCAAACCCTAAGCTATCCTACATTGAAAACCACATAGCAATCGGTCCGGTAGTTTTTACGTGATGCACAAAAATACAGACAAACAGACAGAAAGACGCGAATTAAAATAAATAAAAAATGTTCTGTAGCTTATTTTAGGGTATCCTAGACTATTCTTTTAATTTGACTTCTTTGTACAGTCTTTTTCGTACCTATTGCTTTATTATAAGTATAGATAGATGACTGTGCCACGTTGCATCAAAATCCGTCCAGTAGTTACAGCGTGATACGTGTTCTTTCAAATAACTTTCAACCCCTATCCTACGGAACCACTTTAATTTTTACTATTTCCTATGTTTTTTTTCTATGCCCTACCTCGTAGTATCAACTCAAATCATATCAAGTTTCAAAAGATTTTTTAAAATCGGTCCGCAATTGACGGAGATATCGACCGACACAAAAAAAAAAATATATTGTATGGTTTGTTCCTCATAACACGAAAAATAATGCTGTCGCCTCGAGAAGATTGAGTGGCAAACAACAGCAACGAACAAATACTTTGGTATTCGGCAGAACATTCACGGTATTCTTAAATAATTATGAATTATTATGTACTCAAAGCGTACTCTGCGTCGCATTGTCTTCACAGCTATTAGCATTATACGACACTAAATAGATGATTTTACACCGCTTATTAACATTTTCACAATAAGTAATGTTGTCTAGTCATACGTAAGGAATTTCTAACAATAATATACGGTATATCTATAGTTGTTATATGTAACATGGAAAAATATTACTTAAGGGTAGAAATTTATGTAATAGTATATTTGGTCATAATGTCATAATTATGTGAACCAATAACCGACTTCAAATTGTCTTTACTAAAAAACTACTGAATCAATAACTACTACCCATTCAAATATAAAAAATATACAGAATCATATGAAATAGTTGAAGTTTCGAAAAAACGGTGTACCCTCGAAAGCATTTTTGCCCAAGCTGAAACGGAGACGTGTCGCTCGCTCAATTAAATTGAAAATTGAAGGTTAACCATAAAATATATACTAAAATATATTATATAATATATATATAAATATAATATATATGTATATTATATAAATAATATAATATATTTATATATTTGATTTATGGTTAACCTTCAATTTTCAATTTAATTGAGCGAGCGAGCGCGAAAATGTGATCTTTGTCAATGTGTTTTTTTTATGTGTTTGTATTTACCTAAGTGTACACTTGTAGTGTTCACCAAACACATAAAAAAATCGCATTGAATGGTGAACCTTCGATTTTCAATTTAATTGACCGAGCGAGTGCGAAGCGCGAGCGAAGCGCCTCCGTTTCAGCTTGGGCAAAAATGCTTTCGTATGCCCGGATGTCCGTCTGTCCGGATCTCTGTTCTCCTCTACAGGTCGCATTTCTCAATGATTGGGGGGTACTTCCCCCAAAAAGGGGCAAAAAGGGGGCTACTGAATATCTCCGCCTTTTTAGATAGGATTTCGGTGGTTGTTTTTTTATTTGAAAGGTAGTAAATTAAATTGGTCTTGGTTGAATTTGGTGAAGATCTGATGAGGATCTTCGGCGTGATGAGCAGAATTGGTCTTCAAAATACAGTAAATTTCTCACTTTTAGGTTTCTACCAGTGGAATCAACCCTTTACCCACTAGGTAGGGATTGATGGAGCACCTTGGTTAGTAATGTTAGTTGTACAATAAGGTAAGTAGATGGCCTACTGTGCACCGATAGATTGTTTTCAAAAAAGTTTGTACTCGTGAGGTCTACAGTTCACAGAGCCGCTAGTTTATAAATTTATACAAGCATAAACTATAAAATGAAATAAAAGTTATGATTCCAACTTACTCTAAAATGTTTACATATGTTGTGCCGGTCGTCAAGTAGTCAGAGAAATGTTCGTTATATTTTTTTCTTTAATTTGTTTCCACTGAAAGCTGAATTTGTTAAACTTGTTAAAGTCGGATGAAATTTGGTATGGGGGTAGCTTATACCCTGGATTAACACAAGGACTACTTTTTATCCCAGAAAAATTGCACGGTTCCTGAGGGACGTGGGTGAAACCACAGGGTGTAGCTAGTATTGATATAAATTTAATGTTTATTTTTTACTCGACTGCACGTTTTTGATTTCGTATCCAGAAAGGAATCCTTATAGGATCACTTTCTTGTCCGTTTGTCTGTCTGTCAAGACCACAGAAATCGGAATAATAATAGCAACCGAATTCTGAGGTCAAGACCCTTTTTCTCAGGAACGCGTGGAGGTATCAAGTTGAAATGATATTAAATACTCAGGTCTACAATCGCTTGGAGCTGTGACAAAATACTAACTTCTAAGTCAACGCAGTCAAAAGATACGGCCGTTTATGTCACATATTTTAACACTGGCAAGGGAATCAAAACCTTTAGGGTACTTCTCATTGATCTAGAACCATGAAATATAGCGAGAGGCAATGTGTTAAAGTACAAGTAAAGGGAAACATACGAAAACCGAAAAGACAACGAAAAATAATAAAAGCCTTTGCGGGACGCCTAGCAGATGTGTACCCATATATATTTTTTACGAGCAACGGGTTTGCACCTCGCGCTCTCATTGGTCAACTATGAATCAGCAACCCTTCATCTGATCTATATTAACTTTTCGGCCTAATACCATGAGTCTGGATGGTGTTACGCCGGCGGAGTGCTTGTAAGCGCCCGCCCCACCGTCCGGTTCAAGCTGTAGAGGCCAATAAGGCCAACAGCATTAGTCATTCCTAAAAAAAAAAAAAAAAAAAAAAAAAAATGGTGTTACGAGACATCGGTCGACTGGCGATCTTTAGTACCGGAGTTCAATTCCCAACTGGAGTGTTTACATTTTGCACATAAAAAATAGATGTGATGGCTTATTACTTGAATATGGCCGAGCTGAGGCGGAAAAACTCAACGAGCCACGAGCGCTCACGTCGCGGAACCATGCGTGACGTAAATTAAAGCTTAACTAGGTTTGAACGGGGTTCTTCACCAGCCGTAAAGCGACGGTAATTAGCGCGAACAAACCCTTGGCTCTGGCTGGCCGACTGTAGCGCCATGTTCAGCAGCCGCCGCCAGGGAGTTGCGAAACGTCCGCTCAGCAACAATAGGTACAGACCTGACTATTGAACTAGCGTGGTGCCGGTGGCGAAACACGCTCTGACACAATAGGGCGGTTACCAAGTTTACACAAAACAGGCGTGATGACCTGAATGTATTAGATATATTGCGATCATACCGCGTTCGTCTCTCTGCCTACTCGTGAACGGGTGCTTGGGGACTGCTCCAGCCTGGCTTCTTATTAGTCATTTGCATTTTTATTATTCTTATCAGTGATGATTGTCGTGGGACGTCTCAATGACATTTACATGTTTTATTATAATTTCTGACATTTAAAAATATATGTATACTAGCTGTACCCTCGGCTTCGCACGCGTGGTCATTTCTCTAGGTTAAAAGACGTACTCTATGTACTATTGCATAACTCAAATACCAATATACCAACATTTCAAAATTGTTAATAAGTTTTTATTGATTGCTTGGCTTCTACTCATCGGATTGAGAAAACCGCATCGCAATCGGTCCAGTAGATTGTAGATTACATTCTTGTTCAATAGCTTATTTTAAATACCCTAGACCATTTTTTAAAAATAATCTTCTTTGTACAAACTATTTCATTCCTATTGCTTTATTATAAGTATTAGCTGATGCCCACAGCTTAGCTCGTGTGGTCTATTCTCGAGATTAAAAGTACTCCTTGTGCTATTCGAGGACTTAAAATACCAATAAACCATCATTTGATCAAAATTGCTTCAGGTGTCAAAAATATTTTTATCGGCTTCTACTCATCGGATTGAGATACCAAGTACACCAGTTTTTAAATCAAACCTAAGTTATCCAATAGTGTAAAATCGCATCGCAATCGGTCCAGTAGATTTTACGTGATGCGCGAACATACATACAGACAAACAAACAGAAACACACGATTTAAAAAAATGTTTTATGTTTTTCAGTATGTAGCTTATATTTTAAGTACCTCACACCATATTTTTTTAATTGTCTTCATTGTACAGACTTTTTCATTAGATAGATAGATAGATAACTCTTTATTGAACCAGACATATAAAAATCTTACAACAAAAAACAAAATTAATAATAAAGTGTAACAATGGGTGGTCTTATTGCTCAGAGCGATCTCTTCCAGACAACCGTGCACGGAAAGGAATACCGGAGGTAATAGGGACGGTTGTTTTTCAACCAATAAATAAATACATAAACCATAAATAAGCACTTAAAAATTACAAAATAATAATGAAATTAATTGGGAAAACACAATAGAAAATTGGAATAAAAGATATAAACCTAGTAGATACATACATACATTTATATAAAATAATAAACATAAATACTTACCTACTACTATAATATAACCTACATAAATAATAAAAACAGGATTGAGACCTAGGAAGGAGCTCCGCTAGAGTGATCAATAGAACATTTTAACACGATGTTTGAAAACGTTGAGCGAAGGTGTGCGTCTCATATCAACAGGTAAGGCATTCCACAATCGAACAGCTTCCACTGAATATGACCAATCGTAGAAAGTCGTTCTGTGGGCAGGGGTCTCTAACATAAGGTTATTTGATGACCTTAGTCTACTATTGCTGGAAGTGTGGAGGAAATGGAAACGATCCTGAAGATAGCGCGAAGAGGGGTTGAACAAAATACTGTAGAGGAGGGACAATATATGAGCATTCCGGCGACGACGAATGGGAAGCCACTTGATCTTATTGCGAAATTCGGAGACATGGTCATACTAGCGTTGGCCAAATATGAACCTGATGCAAACATTTTAGAGACTCTCAAGTTTGTTTAGCTGGTCCTCAGTAAGATCAAGATAACAGGCGTCAGCGTAATCGAGCGTATTTATCCAAGACCTATTAATAATAATGTATGTTTTTCTCTTTGTTCCTGAGATGTTAAGATTTGATGCGTAAAAGTGTTAGTATTTTGCCTATGTACAACAAATACTTTGAGTTTGCCGGCCAAATGTCTCCCTTCCCTCCTTCGCGATACATTCGGATAAATAGGTATAACAATAATTGGAATTAGTAAAGTCTACGGAAGTTTACATTATTGGCATAAAATTTGTTATCGGGTGTCAGTGACCCGCGCGTGACCAAACATTTCCATGAATTATGATTAATTGCCTGTGAAACAATGACACAAGATATCGCACTTTGTGATGTAACAATAATTAGACATTCGTGTACTTGTATGCCGGGTGTTTGATCCGTTGTTAATGTTATAGTTATTTTATTCATACACTAGCTGATGCCCGCGGCTTCGCACGCGTGGTCATTTCTCCAGGTTAAAAGTACTCTATGTGCTATTCTAGGACCTAAAATACCAATACAGCCGTCTACAATATTTTTATCGATTGCTTCTACTCATCGGATTGAGATACCAAGTACGCGGTTCTTAAGGTAAACTCTAAGCTATTCAACAGTGATAACCGCATCGCAATCGCTCCAATAGATTTTACGTGATGCGCGAACAAACACACAGACAAACAAACGGACACACGATTTAAAAAAATGTTCCTTTCTTGTTCAGTAACTTATTTTGAGTACCCAAGAGCATTTTTTTAAAACTATCTTCGTCGTACAGACTTTTTCGTTCCTTTTGCTTTTTATAAGTAAACAAAATATGGATGAGTATTGTCATTTATTAAAATTAGTTTACCACAAATGGAATAAATATTCTCCCCTAGATTTGATGCACAGTGGTTATAAATGAATTACCAAGACAAAGCAAGTGTACCTACCTACATAGCTGCATAGCTATTTTTCACATGTTTCGTGTAGGTGAGTATAAACACATGTACGATCAGCGGCCCGATTACATAACTTGGTTACAATCGGATTATCACTTTTTTCATAGCATTTTCGACTCTATCGCAAGGCATTAGTGATATCGATACTGAAAATCCGATTGTAACCAAGTTATGTAATCGGGCCGCAGGACAACTCGTACAGACTGAGGTTGCTTACTGCAAACCCTATGCAGTGCTGCAGACTGTATGAAGGCTGTCTGTGGTGTGGTTGGGTTTGTGTGCGAGGTGCACTGACTAGGGGGCTGCAGTGGCATTTGTTTCCTCGCATCCCGGGCAGCTCGTCCTGAGGTTGCTTACTGCAAACCCTATGCAGTGCTGCAGACTGTATGAAGGCTGTCTGTGGTGTGGTTGGGTTTGTGTGCGAGGTGCACTGACTACGGGGCTGCAGTGGCATTTGTTTCCTCGCATCCCGGGCAGCTCGTCCTGAGGTTGCTTACTGCAAACCCTATGCAGTGCTGCAGACTGTATGAAGGCTGTCTGTGGTGTGGTTGGGTTTGTGTGCGAGGTGCACTGACTACGGGGCTGCAGTGGCATTTGTTTCCTCGCATCCCGGGCAGCTCGTCCTGAGGTTGCTTACTGCAAACCCTATGCAGTGCTGCAGACTGTATGAAGGCTGTCTGTGGTGTGGTTGGGTTTGTGTGCGAGGTGCACTGACTACGGGGCTGCAGTGGCATTTGTTTCCTCGCATCCCGGGCAGCTCGTCCTGAGGTTGCTTACTGCAAACCCTATGCAGTGCTGCAGACTGTATGAAGGCTGTCTGTGGTGTGGTTGGGTTTGTGTGCGAGGTGCACTGACTAGGGGGCTGCAGTGGCATTTGTTTCCTCGCATCCCGGGCAGCTCGTCCTGAGGTTGCTTACTGCAAACCCTATGCAGTGCTGCAGACTGTATGAAGGCTGTCTGTGGTGTGGTTGGGTTTGTGTGCGAGGTGCACTGACTACGGGGCTGCAGTGGCATTTGTTTCCTCGCATCCCGGGCAGCTCGTCCTGAGGTTGCTTACTGCATATGTAGCACAATATCAGAAGCGAGTTTTTTAGCTTTTTATTTTAGCTAGTTATATTCATATATATTTGTAGATCCGGCAACCTGAATCTTGTTATATTCATATATATTTGTAGATCCGGCAACCTGAATCTTGTTACACAGATAACATAAATGAACCTTGAACTTTAACTAGTTACTCATGTATTTGTATATATTACGTTATTCAATGGTATTCGTATTACCAAAAAGGTTTAAAAAAAGACGGAGTCTACTCCGCCCGACAAACGAGTGAAGCATAGCAAATGGCTTATGGCATAAGATGCTTATGTGGATAATTTGTGGGGTTGATACACAATTTCATCGTAAAAGACTGCATTTTTGAATTAACACGACTAACAAGGTCGAGATCTTGCTACGATGTGACGCCGACCGGCATAACATGGTGTAAATGTGTGCGTGAGAGAAGTGCGTACTAACGGATCGGCATATCTTAGGTGCTTCACTTTCAATTTGGCGGTGTAGACTTCTTCTTTTTTAAACCTTCTTGGTATTACATAAGAAATGTGGTTATCTAATGAACAAAGCAGTTGGACCACCGAGTTTTTGCCGTTGCTGGGCCGCTGTTAACAAGTATGTGGTTACATATTTTTTAATCGAGTGATTTTATTATTGTTATCTTGATATTAATTACTTCCTTAGTTGTAGTTACTTCTGTTTTGACAAACAAGAACTGGTAGGTATCTATGCTATTAAATTGGCGGGACTAGGTATGTCAAGTCTCGAGCCGATTAAAAACGAACTGTTTTCGCTTACGGTCCGTCAGCTTTTGACATAAACGCCATGCAGAAAACGTCAGAAAGTAACGAGACTTTGGAAAAACGACTCGTTTGATTTTTATAGGAATGGGACTCACCCAAAGACATATAACTTATATGTCTGTGGACTCACCCCATTCCTATAAAAATGAAACATGCCATTTTTACTCACTCGTTTCATTTTTATAGGAATGGGGTGTGTCCAATTCCTATAAAAATTAAACGAGTGAGTAAAAACGATACCGGGTTAGGTCCTCGGCTCCGCACCAAAAGTTACGTCGCTCCGTGCTTCAGCAGGCTAAGCAGTCGATCCCAGCTGATATTGATAAATAAAAATAAATATATTTATTTGGGACAATTTACACCAATTACCTAGCCCCAACTAGGATATACTGTGCTATGGGCACTAGAGAACGGATAAACATACATAGATACCAATATTACATCCATGACTCGGAAACAAACATTTCTGCTCATCACACGATTGCACCTTGTGGGATTCGAACCCGCGACCGTTTGATTTAGAATTTAGGGTCACTAGCCTCTAGATCAACTAGTCATCAACAACAACCGGTTCAAATAACAGTTGAAGCAATGTCAGAGGCCTTCGGGCGGCCTGACAAACTCCGACACCAGGCCCCGACCACAGAACTTGGTTTTAATCAGATTGTCACTTTCTTCATAGCAATTTAGACTCTATCGCAACGTATTAATGGATTTGACGGGTTGAAACCGATATGATAAATATTGCGTAATAGCACTGCAGTGTTCGTCCGTATTACCTTAGTTTATTGGGATTACTAATTAGTAATTAACCACTCCAAGCCGACGCATACACGCGCATATCGAGCATACATGCAAGGTTGCCTCACTTTCGTACCTTTTCAATTGATAGTTAGCAATAGGGTATGCAATCTCGGTATACCGAGATCTCGATATAACGAGATCTTGCAAGATCAATCTCGCATCGAAACCAGTGCGGGATCTCGCAAGATTTGCAAGACCAAACGGCAGTGCACTAAACGTGCTAATCAGGGGGTGCTTAAAGATTTGCAAGACCAAACGGCAGTGCACTAAACGTGCTAATCAGGGGGTGCTTAAAGATTTGCAAGACCAAACGGCAGTGCACTAAACGTGCTAATCAGGGGGTGCTTAAAGATTTGCAAGACCAAACGGCAGTGCACTAAACGTGCTAATCAGGGGGTGCTTAAAGATTTGCAAGACCAAACGGCAGTGCACTAAACGTGCTAATCAGGGGGTGCTTAAAGATTTGCAAGACCAAACGGCAGTGCACTAAACGTGCTAATCAGGGGGTGCTTAAAGATTTGCAAGACCAAACGGCAGTGCACTAAACGTGCTAATCAGGGGGTGCTTAAAGATTTGCAAGACCAAACGGCAGTGCACTAAACGTGCTAATCAGAGGGTGCTTAAAGATTTGCAAGACCAAACGGCAGTGCACTAAACGTGCTAATCAGGGGGTGCTTAAAGATTTGCAAGACCAAACGGCAGTGCACTAAACGTGCTAATCAGGGGGTGCTTAAAGGCATGTTCTCCAGCAGACTATTTAGTTTCGCACGTAAAAAATAGATTATCAAATGCCACCATATCTTGTGAAAATATATAATGATAATCTCATAGCAATCGATAGCAACAGGAGTCTGCGTTAGCTCATCGGACAAGCAATCAGAATTTTGACAGAGAGAGAGTACGGGGACTTAGTCCACGTGCCTTAGTCCAAGCGTGTTGGTTGGCGGATGTCACGTGGTCACAAGTCCTTCAGTTTTGAGGCACAATTATACTATTATCTTGTATTACAAAATAATTGTACAATAAACCATACAACTAGATGTATGACACAAAAAGCAAAAACTTCGCATTTATTTAACTTGCAATGTTTTTTATGTATAATATTTGTTTGTTGAGGTCAAATCTCGCAAGCTGAAATAGAAGCTACCTCTTACTTCCTACAGAGTTGAATGTTTACATGTTGGTTCAGTTCCGATGACAATGCATTTGAATGGTAAGCATGACCTGAATCGACATCCAGGATCAGCTCCAGATATAGGATCCAGTTGTGATAGCCCGTCTGCATAAAAACTTTTTTTATATTCACTACAGATTATACATTTTTGCAAACACCTGCTGTTATTAAATAAGGCATTGTTCTCATTGACACTTTTATCTTTTTTATTTGTAATTTACATATGTTTTTTTATAAACAATGACTTTTGAAAAAATATAAAACATTAACAAATATGGAAAAAATGAAATCCCCGAAGAGTTCCTTGGTGCTCTCTTCTCTATCGGGCGTATTTCCGAAGCACCGGTAGAGTCAAAAGGGTATTTCCTTTTCCAGTGTGAGATTTAACTCTGTTGGCACATGAAAGGGAAATTTCCTTTTCAAACTCAAAGCATACTTAGTTTACCAAAATTTTATTCATTTGATCTTATAATAATATTTATGTATTATGTTTATGAGATATTAATTTAGACTTGTAAAAGTGCATTTTGCCTATTTACAATAAATTCTTTGACTTTGGCTTTACGGAATAAGAAGTGATCATCGACATTGTAGGTACAACCTACTTAGATACCTACTGCCGCCTGACTTACCGCTAAATTACGTAACAATTTAATTTGATTAATATTTAACAGCAAACAATAATTTTGTAAACTTATGCCACTTATGCTAAACCAAACACGTCCTCGTGTCTGTCTGTTTGTCTGTTGGCACAGATGTTGAGTTAATATATTGGGGATGAACCAACATTCACTAACCTTTTTATCTAAATAGTTAACTACGCTATTTAGTCTAGTTGTGACAGTCAATGCGAACAGCATCTTTTTCAGTCATTTTTTACACGTGTCATGTTCTACAGAATCCTTAGCTGTGCCCGCGGCTTTGCCCGCGTGGATATTTCATTTAAAAGTAGCCCATACGTGTTATTCCAGGACCGAAAGTACCTATATTGTACAATAGGTATACTCGTACTACATTTCTTCAAAATTCGTTCAGCTGTCAAATAGTTTTTTATCGATTGCTCAGCATCTAATCATCGGATTAAGATTTCCAAGTACCCCTGTTCTTAAGTCAAACCCTAAGCTATCCAACAATGAAAACCGCATCGCAATCGGTCCAGCAGTTTTTAAGAGATACGCGAACAAACATACAAACCGACAGACACGAATTTTAAAATTATTATATTCATGTTCAATAGCATATTTATGTAACCTAGACTTTTTTTTAAATATCTTCTTTGTACAGACTTTTATATTATAAGTATAATAATAAGATAGAATAGACAAGTAATTACAACAAAAAAAAAATAGCTAAAAAATAGGTAAGTACATAGTTGGACAACCCACATGCCATTACAAGCTTATAGGTACCTAATCCAAGTGTTCCAGCCCAACATGCTGGCGGCATTGCCCCGTTGAATTGCAATGCTAATTCGATCAGCCAAATAAGTACCAACTACCAGCATTCAGTGACAGTCAGTGATTTCAATGTCACCCATCGAGTAACACCGAAACTTAGGTAATATATAAAAGTAATCAATCAGACGTCTATTCCTCAGATACAAACGGCACCTACATGAACGGGTTCTCCAGCAAGAGCGACAGTGACAGCAGCAGCGGCAGCGAGCGAGGCTGGCAGCGCGACGTGGCGCGGCGCGCGCGCGCCTGCTGCTCCGCCAAGACACTCCTGCGCCGGGTGCCCATACTCGAGTGGCTGCCCAAGTATTCGCTCAAGAGCGGCCTCGCGGACATCATAGCCGGTAAGGTTAAAGCGATGGTGATAGCAGCGGTAGATACATACGTTGAACTACGACGGTATTTGGCGTTCTCACGTCTCAAAACAAAACTGTTATTACGAGATCCCGTTCGCGTCGTTTCGTTTCGAGTGAACGCATTCCCAAAGTATTATTTTGTTTCTCAAATTAAACAATTATGAAACATACATTACAAGCAGGCAGTTGGATATGATTATCAGCGATCAAAATTCTAATCCATACATTTATCTCCTTAGTCTAGATCGGCAGCACGCGATATATCGTAGGGGAAAGGCGTACAAAATGACATACCCTCTGCTAAATCAGTCATAAATGGTGTTTTATTAATTGTTTTTAACATTATAGTCAGCCTTTTTAAACCTTGGTTCAGTACTTTATCAAAATTAAAGAGATCAATCAACTTTATACTAAAACAACAAACTTTTAAAAAACATTGACATTTGATCATGTGGACAAAATTGTATACCAAAATAATAATTTTTCCTTTATCTGCGGAGTTCGCAAATAAAAGTCTTCTTGGAAACGTCTGCACATAATGCATGAGCCCATTTCTTTCAGCTCATGCACTTTAACTAAACTTGCCTTGGCTTGGAGCTGGAGTACAGGTCATTGCAATAGATGCAAGGGCAATCTTCGTTGTCGTCGGCCACAGTGTTTGTTTGCACGGGACGAGAAATATTCTTCGCTGCTAGAACTAAAGTTTAGTGCTTTGGTAACATTTCTTGTTTTTTTTAGGAACCGGCGGAGGAGCCGTTTTCTCTTTAGTCTCTTCTATATTTGGAGTGGAAGTTAACACTGTTGGTTTCTTGCGTGGTTTTCTTTTTCCTTGTCCAGCCACGTAGACTCCTTTCGGTACTGGCGATAGCACACTGACTGGAACAGTAGCAGTTCTATTCAACTCTCGTGGCATGGACGGTGTTGTAGATGTCATGTCTGTCTGGGATGTCACAGGTGTATCTGTATTTTCTGATACCGATGTACCTGCTTCTACTTGCGATGACGTGGATGCGCATAGATTCCCCGTTGTTTTAACCTGGGACGTTGAGTGTATGCATGGGTTTTCCATTGTCGTTAGTTCTTCTTGGGTTGAAACCAGATCTTGTTGTATGGGGATGTCAGTCGTTTCAGCAGGTTCAAACAAGTGGTCTGGAAATATGTTTGGATCGACAGGCCAGAGGCCTAATTTCTGGAACCCATTGACTGCATTTTGGACTGTTGCCGCTTTGCCATAAGTTTTGCTGAGTATCAAGCCGATCTGAAAGTGAGTAACGACTCTGCCTGGATGACGCTTTAGCCAAGTGCTCACGTCTTGGTTAAAATTGGTTTTCAGAGGACCATAGAATGAGATATCTAATGGTTGCATACGATGCGTGCAGTGAGATAGCATACACATCATAATGATGCCATGTTCCCTTGCAACAGTAAGGCTTTCGATTCCTTCTGAAAGAAGAAAAAATAGGTGGGTTATGTCATTATGTACACTTTCAAAATTTATAGCATCAGAAAGTAAAACAAATAATGAACTTATTTTTATGAGCTTTCAACACATTACCGAGCTTATTTAGTTCAATGTCAGCAAACAGACACCATCAAAGACAAATAAAAGTAAAAAATAACTTACTTTTACTTAACAAACAAACAAAACTCGTCGTGGTGTAAAATTAACAAACCGACGTCCGCGTCAAACGGCCGAGCGGGTGTGTCTGGCGTTGCGACTTGCGACAGGTTGCTGCCTGTTACTAGGCGGCCTCTGTGTGTTGACACGGGAACTAAATAGTCCGTGGATTCGGAGAAAAGACCACTGTGTCGTTTTGTCCAAAACTGACATAGGTGAAAGCCCCTAGTTATGTAAAAATCTGGGAGAATCTTGCGTGGACCGTAACCTCTGCAGAAAGACCACCCCAGACGGTGTGGGTTGATAACGCCTGGTTTGAAGTGCTTGCAAACAGACGTGTGAAAAGACATGAACGCGCAAATTACGCCTTCTAGGGTTCGCAGCACTCGCCCATCTTCACATTACGTGGCCGAATATTCTTCTGCCGTTTGGTCTTAACAGCCCTGAACAAACATTTTGGAAGACCCCTCGTAAAACGACGCTGCTTAAAATCATCTGTTTTAAATGTAGGTAAGATTCGGCTTTATCGGAAAAAAAACATTATTACCCTTATGCCGGGTCCACACCAAGAGAAAGAGAGCCAGCGAAGGCAAGGAAGGATTCACCGATTAGTACCGCACGTTCGCTCGGTTTCGTCGTAGTGTCCACACCAAGTGAACGCGTGTGAACCCGGCGACAATCGGCGAACCACGGCGAATTAGGGTGTCCTGCAGCCTTATTGTCTAACTCTGGTGGTAATGGCAATCAAATCCATTACCATTACCATTGGCGGTTCCAGTTCGCCGTCCAGGGGAATTGTCTAATATTTTCGGTGGTAATCGTCTTGAAAAAGTGAAGGCCATTTCGTTCTTTCCACAGACTACATAACACAAAAAACATATGCTCTTGCGTTCCATTTCATGAAGAACAGCTTTGAGCACTTTTTAGTGCTTTTTTGAACTAATGGTTGTAAAATGTTAATTTAGCCATATAAACACGTGTAGTGTTTTATTTGTTTATTATAATCTAATTTTTATTAGTTATGCTGTTTAATAAATGGATATTCTTCAAAAAATAATATTCAAGTATATTATAGCCTGATGTTGCGTAGAACGAAACGTTGGTTTCCAAGTTATTATTTATTCTGGACCATACGAAAGTATGTGTTTGTTTGTTGTTTACTTTAGCATTCATTATTGAAATGAAAATCAAATGGAAAAAAACAAATATTAAATAGGTAGGTTATAGTCACAAAATTTGTGTGAGTTTGTGCGAAACGTGGATAAACTAAAAGTGGAATTGCTTTGTGAGATGTAATGTATGTCGAGGTTATGTTCGTTTTCGGATATAAAATTGACAAATATGCCTTGATTTAGCAACAAATACGTACCTATGTACCATATTGTATTTCAGAATGTCATCTGATAAAGTGGTCTTTGCATAGACCTACAATTGGTCATCGAGTTAGATCGAAACTTTGAACAAATATATCGCAAGTTCTAACAGTCTTTGGCTTGGCTACAGGAATTTTGGTGGACTAATGAATATTATCTAAGCACCTATTCGAGTCTAGTTTAATTTACCTAATATGTACATAGACATATATACTAGGTATATGCATTTTCACAAATGCTCATCAACAACATACATATTTTAATGGATTTTTACCTCATTTCAATGCATACATAATCGGTTATGTTTTGTGTCATTTTACTTCACAGCACTAACTAAGAAGGAGATATACAGATAAGATACTGCTGCATAACCAATGTTGACTTCTGTAAAACATTCCCCAATAGAAGAAAACATTCATCAACAGAACTCAAGCTTTCTGTAGTCCCGCAGGTAGGTACCTATATTTTGTATAATATTTATTAACTAGCTATGTACCAGCTAATAATTATTATTGACTGGCTTGGGTAAAGGCTGGCAGGGAGAAATGCATAATACACACCCCCCAAGCGGGACATTGTATATTTTTGGTGTACAATAAAGAGTTATCTGTCTATATTTAGTCACATAGGTAATTGATTGACTATATAATACTCTAGCTACACAGTTAGACACCACCTTAAGAAACTGTTAATGTAAGGTGCCTTGTGGGCCCGGAGTAATAATAAGTCCATCCCTTCTCACCCCACGTGTGCTTTGAGCACCAGCCGGGGTTCAGGAGATGGGCTGCAGCTTGCACCTGTGTCAAGTATGAACATTTCCAACTATCACAAAGCCTGATGTAGCTGTAGGTACAACAAATTAACCTCTCTTTTGAATTGTTTACAAATTTGATCTAACTCTACAAAAGTAATACTGCATATTACAATATTGACAATGTAGTACTTGTTATGTAGATAATGACAAATGATCATAGCTATATCTTTATTTTCAGATTCAGTTCAGTACCTGTCTATCACAGTAAACAGAATCATTTCAAGTCGGATTGCAGCGGGAAGAGATTCATAGCATGTCCATAAAATGCAAAAAGATGCTGCTTGTCAAATCTACTTGTTATATTTGTATTATAATATGTAGGTATATACCTAGTTACTGCACTTTTTTTATACCATTTGAATAAAATGGTGTGTTGGAAATATTTACTTTGTTGTTGTGAATTACTATATAATTACATTGTAATTAGTGGGCTACCAGTGAGCCAGTAATGGCTTGTAAGTTTTTAGAATGTTTTATGTATAGTCCTTATATAATAAAGACACTTGCCCGTTATATTTTTTTTAGAAAGGTTTTTATTATAAAATAAACATGCTATTTAATAAAATTTGTTTAATTTTCTGTTTCTCTATCCATACCCAGTCTGTATTTATGCTAAAACTAGCTGCATGCCGAGGCTTTGCTCATGTGCAAACATTGCCAGCCTCGTTCGAAATTTAAAGAAATATTTCCTCCAAATTGCAAATCTCTAGGTACACCGGTTTAGGCTGTGTGTTGTTTGTGAATCAGTTGGTAGGTATGTCGCTTGTGACATACTATTTCATAGGTATCAATGTATGTTTCTACTAACATAATAATTTGTAGTTAAAAAATAACAACAAAACATAGATAGATAGATAACTCTTTATTGTATATATTTAGAAGTAAATCGTACATTGTACATAATATAATATAGAAGTAGCGGTAACACAATCGGCAGTCTTATAGCTTACAGCAATCTCCAAACCAGAGTAAATGCCAGTAGTATTCATGTCACTCAATCTGAAACAAATAAGAAAAATTTATAAAACTTTGTATGTATTGTACGCTGACATAAACACACTGAATGCACTAAATATGGGTACTAGACAATAGATATGAGTACACATACAAAGATATGAATATTACATTCATATCTCGGAAACAAATACTTCTGCTCATCACACAAATGATTGCACCTTGCGGGATTCGAACCCGCATCCATTGGTTGACTTTCAGTCAGGGACACTAGCCACTCGGCCAACTGGTTGCCAAATGTAGTGGCACTGAATGTAAATGACAAAATGAATTTTTCACCTCCTTTTTGAACGACAAATATGACAATGTGCAAAATTCAAGTTATCAGATTGCACTATGGAGAGTGAGCATAAGAACTGCACAATCTGATTCGCTTATCACCGCACAAACTAGAATATTGGCAAAGCGGCACCTTTTTATGATAGAAATACCACACACAAGCACGAAGCGTTACGCTTCTTCATTTATTGTAAGATCTGCAAAAGAGTGGAATGCCCTGCCCTGGTCAGTTTCTGGTAAAATATAATGAATCCAGGTGTGTTCAAGTCAAGAGTGAATAGGTATCTACTAGGCAAGGGTGCTACACTTTCGACCACATCATCACTTTCCATCAGGTGAGATCATCGTCAAACAATTGCATAAAACGTAATAAAAAAAGGTGCATTAGATATGGGTTGAAAGTAGGCAGTTCTCGATGAAATTTTAACTGATTACCTATAAATGTATCATTTTAGGTTTTGTACTTATTTTGTTTTAATTGTTAATATGATATCTTTTGTTGATACTTTTAATACATTTTGACTGTTATTTTTGCAAATTCTTTCATAATGAATGGTCTAGGGTGTAAATAGGCCTGTGATTGTTCCTCAAAACCTTCTGGAGATGTTTTTCTTCTGCAGCTGGCTACAAATTCTCTCATCAAAAATATTCTATAAATAAACATACATAGATATAAACCAATATTACATCAATGACTCGGAAACAATCATTTGTGCTCATCACACAAATGATTGCACCTTGCGAGATTCGAACTTGCAACCATTTGTTGACTCTCAGTCAGGGCACTAGCCAATTCATCTCTTACGACCACCTGGGTGAACCGTGGAAACTTTTTTTTTACAATAGCTTACCTTTGTCCACCTGGGTGTTACTTGGGAAATATTTAGTTTCCACTGTCCACCTTGTTATCAAAACTTTTCTGATTTGAAGTGCATAGAGATAATAATTTATTGGTCTATTTTGTTGATATCTGTTGTTAAACATTTAACATCCATAGATATTATAATAGCCACATGGTCAGCACCAATATTAGGGGCTTGAGAGCCTGTCCATTAGTTTGGAGATGTTGTTTTTCTGCAGTTTCAAATTCGCCCATCAAAATATTCTTCATTTTATGTTTTTGTAGGTTAGGTACTTATAGTGCCTGTAATCGGATAAATTAGATATGTTAAACTGAATTAGGTGCTAGTAGAATTAAATATCGAAATATCCTCTTTGTATCGAACTATATATATCACAAAAAAACCAGTGAATTTTCTGTTTGACTTTCGCAAGTTTGGAAGTCGAATTTTCGGAGAATTAATGCCTGAAATTAATAAACCGCAATTAATTATGATACCTAGATTACCCCTTCCCTTTGAACTTACGCAAACAGTCAACTTTTAATTCAATAAAACTATAATTTCGTCACAAACTCAAACCCAGTTGATACGAAAGGTTAGGACAGAGCAACCTTTTTCATTTGACATGTCTCGGTGGCGATGAAAATTTAGACAATACCAATATATGTCAAAATATGATGTTTCGTTCATTCATTTCGCTTAATAACAGCTGATAGTGGGGACTCGGTGAAGATCACCGAGGAGATCACCGGTGGATAGTTAGACAATTCGAATTCGGAGATTCATGTTCATAATGGTGTAAATGAACGTCAGTTTCATTATCACCAGAGTTAGACAATAAGGCTGCAGATCTGGGGATTTTTTCCCCATTTTAGGGAAAATTGATATGTTTGTAAATAAACAAAAACTGGACTAGATACTACTATAGGCAAAAATAGCTACTTTGCCACTGTCGTGCTTCGTGTGCATCAGATATAGACATAAGCAGACTGTAGCGTGAATGAGATAACAATACTTAACCCTACTGACACTTTCTACACAAACGCCACTCCGACTGTGACTTTTTCGCATCGCACCTAATTCGTCATTTTAAAATGATGTAGTGTTGCGCGTTGTTGCTAGGGTGGTAAGGTGTTTTATTTCAATGTAAATGTTAATAAATAGATCGTTAAAACTGTTAAAAGGGTCATTATCAAAAATGTATTAATCAAAATAACATATAAACTTTTTTTTATGTTTTGTTTGGCACTGGACATCCTCAAAAAAGAGAAAACTAATTATTATAATACAGATGTGACATCTCGACTAGGATCTGACCATTACTTACACAAACCAAACCCAAAAGTATTAAAAATGACACAGTAGTCACAGTGAAATTACGGATGTGACAACTATGGACGTGACATTTTGACGTTGTTACCGCCATTTTATAACTAAAAATAAACACCATGCGATTAATATAATTTAGGAAGAAACTGTACTATATTACGCAACTCATGTATCAGAAATTTAAGTTAGAGGTTTATATTATACACAGAATACACAGTTGTCACAAGTTATGCTTATTTTGTTAACAAATTACTTTTAATAAATGTAGCTCCACAGATCCTTGCATTAGCGTACGAAAACTGGGCTGAGACTGCCTAAAGCTATGTTTTTTAGTGAATTTAAACATTGAACAGCTAAAGATTCGTTTCTCTATTTAATTGTACTTTGTGTTAGAAAACGATAATGTCACATTACACGGACCGTGACATTTTTTTTTTTTTTTATTTGCTTTCTATTCAATTAACGTTATTTTTATGCCTAATACAATTAAGATATAAGAGGCGCACCAAAAAAAAAACAAACAATATTTTCAACTATTTTTTATTTATTTACAAATCACACTTTATTTACCTATATGATAATTACCCAAATAAGGAATATGTATTTTCAAAATATTTGGGAAAAATTGCTGAAATAGTATCTTTTTGGGGAGTTTTTTGCTCCGTATGTGGAAATTACAAAAACTTCGTGAAGCTGCCCTTGATAAGTATTTATTATTGCTATTATATTTTGAATCCCACAGCCGAGGTTTTTGCCTATAAAGCTCTATGACCCTCAGAGGATTTTCATTCAACCATTCCATACTTGGTCAAGAATGAACATTCCTAAACTGTATGCGCGAGACGTCCGTTCCGTGCAACGGTCGCTGCAGAATGAGTATTCGCCCGTTCGTATACACCATCTATGGTACACACCGCGTGCGCTCGCTCGCTATAATCCTTTTGATGTACCGACACGCGGCGGAGCACGCCAAATGCGAACGAAGGCCTACGCTGGCTCTCGCTCGCTTTCGTTATGTCGTCCACATTGATTTGTTCTCTTTCGCACGGTAGCCTTCGTTCGCACTCGTTCTCTTGGTTTGGACCCGGCATTAGATACACATATAATGAAGCAACTGTCAAATGTCTTAGCGTAGTTGTTGTGATATTTTAAATTGGCATCCAATAGTGAGTCTATGAGTCCCCACAATGACCAATTAGATAAAATTAGTAGGCACAATTAGTAGGTTCGTTGATCATGAATCGGCTGACGCCGCGGGTGAGGCAAGTGCATTGACCCGCCATAAAATTCCACCCGCAATTTTACCACAACAGGATCGTCTATCGCTAAACCCACTGCAAAAAACCAAGGGACTACGACCTCTCCGTCCTTGTAATACGGTGCAAAAAGCGAACAAAGCGCCTGTGCACTAGTGAGCCGTGAAATGGACAGCATTGTGCCGTCACGGGGACATTGTCATCTGTACACTGCGATTGCGGCGGCGATACTATTTCACAACCAATAAAACAAGAGCTATGTACAAACGCCTGAAAAACTAGACCGATTTCTAGTCTACCTCATTGTGAGGATTGAAAGAATAGGGCCCGAGACTGAAATAATGTTAAATGCCTAACAGAAACAACTGTTGTGGCTGTGAAATTAAAATACCTATCAGTGTTGTTGAGTTTGACTTGCTCTATATTACACTAGTCTGGTGTACTGTACTTATCATTGAATCATAAACATTTGTTCATTAAAAAACTTACGATATCATATTGTATCTAATGCAATTGTATTCTTTTCTATCTGACAAGGCAGCTCACGTAAACAAGACTAATGAAAATGTAATCTCTTATTGCTCTTTCGATTACATAAATAAATCAGAAAACTTTGACAATCAGAAAACTACAAAAGTTAGGGCATACCATGCGAAATTAAATGCACCTACCAACAATAGCTCAAGCTTCTGTTGCAGGGGTAGAACTGTAGAAAGAAATTAAATGCACCTACCAACAATAGCTCAAGCTTCTGATGCAGGGGAAGAACTGATGCAGGGGAAGAACTGTAGAAAGCTTTGAAGCAGACATATCCACATCATGGCTCTAACATTTCCGGACATGTTCGAACGGTATCAGATCATCACATAGCTTTAATGATAGCATCACAAAGATGGCACCACAAAAAATAGCTCAGCCCACACTTCCGGTGAGCGCGGTCCGTATAATCATTTATAAGTACCTATAGGTACCTAACTCACCATGTCACAGTTCACCAATTCACCATCGATGCTCAGGTATCTACTATTCTGTGTACTTATTTTCGTTCGTAGGTATTTATGTGTTATTTAAATAACTTTGTGGAAAATTAAATTAAATTATCTAAGTATACTACCTAGTAAAACCTTATTTCCCTCATAACGGATCAATCGCATACATAATAGTCGTTTTGACTGAATTACAGACAAGGTAAATAATTAAAATCCGGTTACCTTCAATTCCCTGAATAATGACTATTGACTAACCATTAACCAGTCAGTCAATCGGTGAGAACTAAACGATCCTCAAATTAAATACTTATTGAATTGCAACTTCTCGTAAATTGCAGCGATTAGATGATCGATTTGTGCAAAATTCCGCAATAAGACTACGTTGTGTAAACGAGATAGCAAGACCACTAGCGTGAGTGAAAGCGAGGTAGATATACAGTCCGCTGCTTCGTTGCGATGTAATAGGCGTATTTTATAGAATATGATTGAATATGTCACAGAACATACAATTGAAAAAATGCCTTACTACTAATTTTGTAAGACAGTAAATTTATGCGAATGAATGAGTTTATAGAAAATGATTGTTCACAAAACAGACATTAAAAAATGCCTATTATTAGTTGTACTTTTATGTGTATTTATTTGCTCGATAATATTATCACATTTCCAAAATAACATACATACTTTTTAATAGGTATTAGTCTAATAGATCTTCAAATCCCGTTAAAATGAAAATTAAATCCTTATGCAATTATAATTCTTATAACACACTCACTCTTAAGTATGAAAAGTAATTACGTCATCTATTTTAGCTAAATTAATATGTGGACATAAATCAATATCATTATCTAGTCATTTTTTTACTAATTAGCACGAGCGTTAGTTATTGTTGTGAAATTGTTGCTTCTGTTGTACATTACTTTTTTATTCCATGACGAAACGTGTATGTCGCTAACTGTCGCACTTGTTGACTGGGATATTTCATATCGCACTCTATCATTTATGGTTCAGTCAGAGGTTAAATATCTTAGTTTTTTGGAAAATAGACCAGAAATAGATTAAATGTAAACTTACTAGTGGTAAGTGATCCCTCGGCTTTTCGAAGTCTTGCTTGTGTAATTTCCACAACGTCGGATAACACAGGACGGCATTTTTATTTAAGGCGAAATGGTATCCAAATTTGACGATTCCTCTTCACTAATATTTTAAACTAGACCTTTGTTTGTTTGTTTGTCGTATGAGGTAGTGCTGGCCTCTGATGTCAGAGTTTGTCAAGCCGCCCGAGGGCATCAGACATGGCTTAACGACTGATATTAATCAATAACAGCCGGGACCGGCAGCTTAACGTGCCCTCCGAAGCACGGAGCGATGGAAAATCGCACTTAGACCTTTGAAAACGGTTAATTGACTTATTTTTTTATGTGTAATAAATGTTCACAAAATACTTTATCCGGCTGTGGTCACCGAAACACGATTAAATAAATTTTCAAATATTAAGAATATTTGAAAAAAGTTAAATTAAATTAAAAATATGAACTAAAATCGGCTCCCGAGAAGCATGTCCTAGTTACCCTGCAACATAACGAGCAGGACAAAAATTTGGAGCCCAGAGCGCCTTAATTAATACGCGCAATGTTTGCTATCAACGCTTTCGCGAGACTAAGCTCAAATGTGGCTGTAGGTACAGCCACATTTATTGTTGCCGCGTTTAAGCGCATCAAAACTCATCTTCCTCTTTTTAATATAACATCATTGCATTAAATGATAAATCAAGACAAAGGAGGCTTGTCCTATTTCTCAGGATATTAAAGATTAATAGCCAGTTAGAAGTTTGAATTTTCCCTCGGATTCTTTACAATGTTGCATCGCATTGTTTGTCCTACTAGGTACAAGTATGTCCACTAATTCATACATTCAGTAAGTTCGACCAGCTCCCACGATGGTGCGCGTTTCCGACCGTGGTAAGCGTGACGCTCGTGCGGCACAATGGCGCGTGGCGTTAACGTGCTGGAGCGTGAAGCCAGCACAACACAATGTGCGGTGTCCCTTCACCGGCGCTAACACTGGCTCCTATTCCAGGTATCACAGTGGGGCTGACAGTGATCCCGCAAGCGATCGCGTACGCCGGCGTGGCGGGCCTGCCGCCGCAGTACGGGCTGTACTCCTCGTTTATGGCCTGCTTCGTGTACACCGCGTTCGGGTCCGTGAAGGACTCCGCCATCGGCCCCACGGCCATCGCTGCCATCCTGACGCGCGAGAACCTGCACGGCCTAGGGCCGGAGTTCGCCGTGCTGCTGGCCTTCTTGTCGGGCTGTGTAGAGCTGCTCATGGGGATTCTGCAGCTAGGTGAGTTACTTCACCGGAGAGAATATCCGCATACAAGAACATTCACGCACATTAAAAAACCCGATTGTGATCTTCAAGTCGATATAGACCCTAAATGGTCATTCGAAATTAAAAATGCAAACCTAAAGATGATTTTGAAATACCTATTCAATGATACCCCATTTAACATAGTACGACGACTTTTTGAAATACCTATTCAATGATACCCCATTTAACATAGTACGACGACTTTTTGAAATACCTATTCAATGATACCCCATTTAACATAGTATGACGACTTTTTGAAATACCTATTCAATGATACCCCATTCAACATAGTACGACGACTTTTTGAAATACCTATTCAATGATACCCCATTTAACATAGTACGACGACTTTTTGAAATACCTATTCAATGATACCCCATTTAACATAGTACGACGACCTTTTGAAATACCTATTCAATGATACCCCATTCAACATAGTACGACGACTTTTTGAAATACCTATTCAATGATACCCCATTTAACATAGTACGACGACTTTTTGAAATACCTATTCAATGATACCCCATTTAACATAGTACGACGACTTTTTTAAATACCTATTCAATGATACCCCATTTAACATAGTACGACTTTTTGAAATACCTATTCAATGATACCCCATTTAACATAGTATGACGACTTTTTGAAATACCTATTCAATGATACCCCATTTAACATAGTATGACGACTTTTTGAAATACCTATTCAATGATACCCCATTTAACATAGTATGACGACTTTTTGAAATACCTATTCAATGATACCCCATTCAACATAGTACGACGACTTTTTTTCACAATATGGCGTCTAGTTGTTGTCATATTGAATTTTGATTACTGTTGTCTTTAGAAGCACTTGCAAGATTAAAATCAATTGACGTAAGAATCATCAAAATCGTTCCACGGGTTTGGTCTATATAGTGCCACAAAGGAACAAACATAAGTAGGCTGTTAAAAACAATACCCTTTGCTCAGTCGCGTAAAAAGGAAAATGATGACTACAAGTTAGGACTTGAACATTATTGCGACCATGGCGATGCCAATGCATGTCTTTCTACGTTAGATCTATACGCCCATCTTGAATACAATTACTCAAAATATCATAAACTGTTCCGTAGTATTCTTCAGAAAGTCAGTACTCACATATCACAGAATAAGTAGTATATAAATAATATACGTACGTAATATCATAATTATAATAATAAAAAAAAATAGCTATATTTATGTTTTTTATAGCAGTTAACGCCTGCTTAGCGTAACTAACTATATATATCTAATAATTTTCTAATGGAAAAATTTGGATCACGGACGAGATTCGAACTCGCACACTGTGCCTCAGCGCAGCACATGCCTTTACCAATTCGGCCACCGAGACCTATGCGTCGTCAACCAAACCGCAAAAAAAAAGCTAGTGGAAAGATTCGCAGCATAATAATTGTAATATCAGCACCCAATGAAAGCATAAGAAAAAAAAGCAGCAGCAAAAAATAAGATTAGTCGGAGAGTTCCCGCACATGGCGGAACATATAATAAGATTAGTCGGCGAGTTCCCGCTTATGGCGGAACATATAATAAGATTAGTCGGCGAGTTCCCGCATATGGCGGAACATATAATAAGATTAGTCGGCGAGTTCCCGCATATGGCGGAACATATAATAAGATTAGTCGGCGAGTTCCCGCATATGGCGGAACATATATATATTATTTTTGTTAATAGCTTATTACAATAAATGACATAAAGTATTATAGTTATTATACCATTATAGATAAAACAATAAATAACCTCGAAAAAATACTAAACAGTAATAAAGCTATCTAAAAATATACTCACGAACGAAAACATCTTCTCGCCAAAATGGCTCCGCACTTTGTTTACAAGTTATCAAGAGCTTTCATTGTTTTTTTTTTCATTATTAATATTTTACAGTTAAAAATTGCTCTTCTTTTTTTAGCACTTATTTAATTTCTATGCAGATATTAGCAGCTCAACATTTTCGCGATCTCTATAAGTACCTATTATAGTTTTTTCATTATTTTCCTATGATTATGAATTATGTTTCATTTTGTAATTGAAAAAAATCCAAATTATTCGCGCTCGCAGCGCTCGCGCTCTTTATTACTCATTCCAGTGCATTTTTTTTTTTTGAATCTGAACTATATTTTCAATAAAATATTGATAAAAATTACTCAAATTTCACGCTCGCTTCGCTCGTTCATGCCTTTTGTGCTTGTCCATACATTTAATTTTATGATTCTTTTCATTGTCAGTTATTGCAGCATTGATACAAATAGCTCAAAAATTTCGCGCCCACTTCGCTCGCGTTTGTTTTGATTTTTACATATGGTTCAGTACTTATATTTAATTTTCCACACTAAGAGAACAAGCTTAACCTATTTCCGATCGCTCCGCACTCGTCTTTTAATCATTTCGATGTATCAGTACCTAGATTTGTTGTGTTGACCTTTCTATTTGTTTAACGATTACCTAATTGGACTGAAGGAGTATACTTCCCACAAGGTTTTTCCGAGGTCCTTCAGATTCCCACAACATGCCAAAAATTAAAAAGAAAAATATTTCTTTCTGCCCCAAAGTAAAAATATAAAACGGAACGCACCTGATTTTTAATCTAAGCGGCGGTAAAATATTGAATATTGAATCATTTGAATTAATTCAGTAGTTTCGGCGCGATGCGCGGCCAAGATACAGACAAACAAAAATAAAAAAATAGTTTGGCCTCAGCATAGAATACAGAGAAGCCAGCAACAAAAAAAACTTCAATGTACAGAATTGGACATGTTACTATAAGTTTTATTATAAGTATAGATTACTTATATTTGGCATAATGTTTACATGCTATGCTAGTGCCTGCAGGTGCTATCAACAGCTGTAGTGATTGCCTTGTGCATTTCTCGCGAGAAGCCACCGCGACGACCTCACGCGACAATAGGGGTACGAGTATTGTCGCGTGAGGTCGTTGCAGCTCTTTGATAAAGTGAAAACTCTATGTTGTAGCTATTTTGTTTACAAATGAGTAGGTAGGTATGCACTTGCATTGCACTTAGGTATTTATTAAGCACTAGCTGATGCCCGCGGCTTCACGCGCGTGGTCATTTCTGTAGGTTAAAAGTACTATTTGTGCTATTCCAGGACCTAAAATACCAATATACCAACATATGATCAAAATTTCTTCAGCCGTCAAAAACATTTTTATCGATTGCTCGGCTTCTTGTTATCGGATTGAGATATAAAGTACCTCAGTTTTTAAGTCAAAACTTGTGCTAAGCTATCTAACAGTGAAAACCGCATCGCAATCGGTCTAGTAGTTTTTACGTGATGCGCGAACAAACATACATTCAGAGAATTTTTAAAATATTATAATTCTTGTTCAGTAGCTTATTTTATGTATCCTGGACCATTTATTTTTTAATTATCAGACTTTTTCGTTCTTATTGCTTTATTATATGTATAGATAGATATTGTAAATATAAAGAAGACAAATGGCACTTTGTATGTTTCATAATTTTCTACTAACTTACCGTACCCGCCGACTAGATTCAGAGTCCGGCAGTTAAGGTGACACGAGTACGTGCCCAGCGCTACACGGAATACCGAACAACGGTTTTCTGCTCTGACAAGATATTAGATCATGTTAATTCAACAGCTAAAATGTTAATCTGATGCAAATCATTTTGAATTTAGCATCTAACACAATGACCAAGTAGAAATATTATATTTAGAAAAGTCAACATTTTGATTGACTCAGTAGGTATTTAGGTAGGTGGTGGTGTAGGTAGGTAGGTAGTAGTGGTAGGTGGTGTTTGTCATTTGTCTACTACATGATCCTCATGTTCTGTGAGTTTATCTAAATAAATTATAATTATATGTGAGGTAAGAAGATACTTATTAGGTACTTAGTTAAGGATGAAGAAACAAACTACTTCCTCACGGTCTCACAAACTAAATACCTACTGTGTTTTTTTATTGTTGACCATGTGTTGACCATTTCGCTTATGTCCGTTCCCAGGGTTTCTGATCGACTTCATCAGCGGGCCGGTGTCCGTGGGTTTCACGTCGGCGGCCGCCATCATCATAGCCACCACGCAGGTCAAGGACATCCTGGGGCTGAGCTTCCCGGGCGGCAAGTTCCTGCAGGTAACGCTCGCGAGGGTTTCTGACAGACAACTGCATATACTCATGTACTAACCTGTAGTGGAGGTCTACATGCAGCAGGTAAGGTTGGACATGAATAGCATTGTGCGCGTTTAAATACCGGCCCCAGTATGTGAGATATTCCGACTCGAATAGAACAAATATCTCAAATATAATATACCTCAATAGAACAAAACGAGTCTCTTACAACAAACGAACAAATCATTTAATCTTTATTGTATCGAGACATTAAGACGTAGGTATTGGTTTTTGTCACGATAATTTGAAACCGTTTTTCCACGCATAATTTAACAGTTTTTACTGGTTTGGGACGGAACGCACTTTCTAGTGACCTTCATGGTTTTAATCGCTGCTGGGGATCATTTTGCGTGAATAAACTCGACTTCGTGCTGATTTGCAGGTGTGGCGAGGCATCTACGAGCACATAGGAGAAACTCGGCTATGGGACTCCGTGCTCGGAGTGTCGTGCATCGTGGTGCTTCTCTTGCTGAGGGTGAGGGCACATCAATCATGTCATCATTGTGCTTATTTCCTCGTTTTTGATTTGAGCTGTACCTAAGGTTTGTGATTCGACCACAACGGCACGTACCGCACGTATGGTGCGAGTTCGAATCCCGTCCGTAACCCAATTTTCTCCTTGAGAATAACGAAAGTTTACATTGTGTTCATTATATTTTGCGAAGAACTCCATTCAAATTCGTAATTTAGATCTCAGTCAAGATTCCTGTTTGTACTTTTTCATTACCAATGTGTAAATCAATGATCTGAATATTAATATATTTTAAACGGAAATGGTTACTATAAAACTAACGGGATATTATACCGACAACATTACATTTTTACATTAGTAAGGGGTCTGTATACCTATAGATAGGTATATCGGTACGTCTGAGACGAACAAAGATCCCGGCCCGAGTAGGCCGAAGTGAGATGTTGTCGGCTCGGTCCCTACACCCTCTTCGCCCAGATCTGTATCCCTATAGATAGGTATATCGGTACGTCTGAGTCGAACAAAGATCCCGGCCCGAGTAGGCCGAAGTGAGATGTTGTCGGCTCGGTCCCTACACCCTCTTCGCCCAGATCTGTATCCCTATAGATAGGTATATCGGTACGTCTGAGTCGAACAAAGATCCCGGCCCGAGTAGGACCGAAGTGAGATGTTGTCGGCTCGGTCCCTACACCCTCTTCGCCCAGATCTGTATAGGTAGGTATATCGGTACGTCTGAGTCGAACAAAGATCCCGGCCCGAGTAGGACCGAAGTGAGATGTTGTCGGCTCGGTCCCTACACCCTCTTCGCCCAGATCTGTATAGGTAGGTATATCGGTACGTCTGAGTCGAACAAAGATCCCGGCCCGAGTAGGACCGAAGTGAGATGTTGTCGGCTCGGTCCCTACACCCTCTTCGCCCAGATCTGTATAGGTAGGTATATCGGTACGTCTGAGTCGAACAAATATCCCGGCCCGAGTAGGACCGAAGTGAGATGTTTTCGGCTCGGTCCCTACACCCTCCTAGCCCAGATCGCGACAGCCAACGTGTTGAATGTTGCAGAAAGTGAAGGACATCAAGGTAGTGTCGGCGGAGTCCACGAACGCGCGCGCGGCGGCGCTGCGCGGGTGCGTGGCGCAGGCGCTGTGGTTCCTGGCCACGACGCGCAACATCACCGTGGTGCTAGTGTGCGCCTCGCTCGCGTACTACTTCGACACGCAGCACCAGGCGCCATTCGTGCTCACTGGTCAGTATTACTTCTAACACGTGCACTGTAAAATGTTTTAATTTCAAACTCTTAGTGCGCTGGCACCGCCACCGTTCTCGGCCACGGTGGGCAACCACACGTACACGTTCTGTTCCTGTTGTGTTTCCCTTATGAGATCTTCCGGTCCCCAGATGAAGTGAAGCCGGGCCTGTCACGCTGGGACCGCCGCCGTTCACGGCCACAGTGGGCAACCACACATACACGTTCTGTTCCTGTTTTGTTTCCTTTATGAGATCCTCCGGTCCCCAGGTGAAGTAAAACCGGGCCTGCCCGCGCTGGCGCCGCCACCGTTCTCGGCCACGGTGGGCAACCACACGTACACGTTCGTGGAGATGACCTCCACGCTGGGATCCGCCATCTTCGTGGTGCCGCTGCTCTCCATACTGGAGAACATCGCGCTGGCGAAAGTCTTCTGTGAGTTTATACTACTTATGACAATGTTTCAAAGAAAATCTAAACCATGAATAAGTAAGTACTTAACTGTGCAAAATTGAACCGTAGCAGTAGCATGCCTATCTATATCTACTTAGTTACTGTTCTTCTGGTCGATTCAGTAAACAACAACAGCATCATTTAAATTATTATTTTTTGTCACCAATTGACGTTTACAAAATAAACAGCTACAACTACACACAACTACTACTGTCTCGCTCTAGACTCTTTATATCATACTGCACCCCGTCCTTTATATCATACTGCACCCCGTCCTTTATATCATACTGCACCCCGTCCTTTATATCATACTGCACCCCGTCCTTTATATCATACTGCACCCCGTCCTTTATATCATACTGCACCCCGTCCTTTACGCTTATAATAAATCCTCTCTATACAAAGATTGCCTGGAACCAAGGGAACTCCTCGTCAGTTAACAGCACAGACACGAAATGTTGTATACGCATTTAATTGTGGTATCCCGTTATTAGTTTCACCATGGCATGGCTACTGCATAAAATCTTTTTTTAACGTTTTTAAATTAACTTATGATCATTTATATGTGAAAGCCATCTATAATTTCTTGTTAAGTAGGTACTTGTTTTCACTGTTTCTAGGTTTCTGGAATTGATAGCTTTGAGCGATAAGACAACCTGACAACTCTTGTTAACTACGTTACAGAATAAAAAATTGACAATTGGTATGTGGTGTTTCACAAAAGAGTTTGTCTTATCTATCTTCATGGAGTTCTCTCTGTCATGGAACATAATCACAGGAATAGATTCCGCAAATGTGTCCTTCTGACCACTTGACTTCTGAAACTAGATAAGACAGACTAACAAATACCTTGACCAAGTCATGCATAGTGCATCAGAACCACTGATGTCCACCTACATATGATGTCTAGCCAATAGTTGTCTACCTACATATGTATAAATTAAATAGTAATGAATCAGCATGAAACATGTTCCTTTCAGCGGAAGGCAAGTACGTGGATGCCACGCAGGAGATGCTGGCGCTCGGCGTGTGCAACATAGCGTCGGCCTTCGTAGACTCCATGCCGGTGTCGGGCGCCTTGTCCCGGGGCGCCGTCAACCACGCCTCGGGGGTCGCCACCACTGCAGGGGGGCTGTACACCGGCGCGCTCGTGCTACTGTCACTGCAGGTACTATCTGGCGTTACACGTGATGTGAATTTGCTGAACTCCAGCCAGTATAGTTATCAGTACGCCTAGTACGAGTTTGCACATTAGGAAAACGGCAAAAGTTTTCGTGAGCTTGCTAATTTATTTCGTGAGCTCGCTAACATAACAGTTTTGGTTGTAATCGGTAGTACGAGTTCAGGTTTTCAAATGAAGGTTACACGATATAAACCTTCGAATATCTTGATTGAACGAACTTCACTCTACATATTTCTATCTCTCTTCACCATAAGCAAAAAAAGAAACAAATATATTCCACCGTGTTTGACGTTTTGTCTTTCGTAGTTACGTCGTTTTTATCTGTGGTTTTATTGGAAAAAAATGATTATCGATTTACGTTTATAAAATTAGTATTTTTCTGATTCTCCCGGAACCTTAGGTTTGTAATTTGGTTCATTACTAACGAAGTTACGGACCAAAGTAATCCAACAAAACCTAGGTGGTTATTTAATTTCGTTTGTAATGCTTAATTTTGATAATTACTAGCCGTAAATCCCAAACTAAGGGTTTTTTTAATCAATTGAGTCGTATTTGGCGGAATAGAAATCGATGTGACGGCATCACAACATTGAAATATATATACCCTTGCACAAAGTGAGTGTCAGAGATGCGGCTGGGTATAAATACCGGCTACATACAAGCTCCTGACGCTTCCCTTCACGACTCTCAGCTCCGTATATTATATATTGTAGTCTTTGGGTCAGCTTCTACAGCCTCCCAAACTAACCTCCACGCAAGATACCGTCTCGTTAACATAATAAAATTAAAAAATCACAAGCTCTCTCGAAGATTTATTTAACGAGTAACAATACTTTGAAAGTGTTCGAATACGTAAAAGTTTACTACAGCTAACTTGTCAATGTGGCAACTCATGCTGCCAAAATACAAAGAATACTCGAAAACTTTTATCAAATTCCATTTGCCTATTACCCATACTACCGATTTTAGTTCCTGCAAGTTTCCGCTAGAGGAGCTGCCAGTAGATGTATGAAACTAAACGAAACTACATTTCGTTTTTAAGAACTATACAAACTCTTACTAGGGGTACAGATCATCCTGGAGCGAAATGCCGTAATAGTTTAGTTTATGATCACTATCTATCCCTCGAGCCCGGCGCTTACATGATATCTCGCAATTTAGTGGTTCTATATAATAAAAGTGGTACACAATGGCCCGAAAGGATATGGGACTCGCGTTGCAGTTCTATATAGGCGAGTACATACAACTGCGACGCGATGCAACTGCGGCTCTAAGCATTTATTGATGTAGCTGTATGAAATCATCATATGAGTGGTTTTGACACTCACACCATCACCTAAAGATATTTAAGTAGGCCACTAAGTCCCACTGTAACACCGGTTCTATATAAGCTGGGTATCACACCGATCTCACCTTGTCTAAAACTAACTTGTCACAAGTAATAAATAATAATAGTAGAGTAATAATAGTAATAGTAGAGGTTGATAAAGTTACTTGTGCAGTTATTTAATTTCGTTTCTATGATTTCCAGTACTTCACCCCGTACTTCTTCTACATTCCGAAGGCGTCTCTTGCGGCTGTGATCATAGCGGCCGTCGTGTTCATGATGGAGCTGCACGTCTTCAAACCTATCTGGCGAACTAAAAGTGAGTTATTTTTGTGATGAGTCGGGCAAGTCATTCGCCTGATCAGATACCTGATATTTGCAGTAGGTAAGTAATAACAATGATTAAGTACTTACTCGCTGGCTCGCTACTTTCGCTACTAAGTAGGTAGGTACTATACTAGGTACTAGAGATGCGCCGAACATGGATTTCTAAACCGAACCGAATAACGAACATTGTTCGGTTCAGCGATTACCGAACCGAATGTTCGGCCGAACTATTCGGTTCCATTTAGGGGCGCTTTGCCGCACTAAACACGTTTGTACAGTATAGGACCGCGAGGCGCCATCCAGCATCATCATTTGAAAACCGATATCTTTTTAAGATGGGAATCATCACTCGCGCTATCTTTACATTTTCGCCAAAAATAAGTGTTTTTCGTATGATTAGAGTGTAGCGTGTTAAATCATGACTCCGAGGGAGTTTTGTTATAATCCCGATTAAATAGAAAATATTGGGTACAACGCCATCTGGCGAGGAGGGGCGTCTTCTCTCCGAGATCGCAAATAATGCCGGCGTTAGCAAGACCTATTGATAGAAGCGGATCTAATGGATCGAGGAGCGTTTTCTCCTCAAGTGGAAACCAGTCTCCAAGTTTGGTAAGCAACGCCGAACGGCCGTCCGCTGCGTTTCGTAGTCGGCCAGTCGATAAAATGATCAAATGATAAAATGTTTACTAAAGACTGAATGATAATTTTGCCTTTCTAAAAATCAGTGGAATGGTTGAATCTGCCTCTGCAAGTAGAAAGGCAAAGTTTTCATGTCATGGCTCAAAATGGTTGAAATGGTAAATCCACGCAGCGACAGCTAGTGTCGAGAGACATGAACTAGAAGGAATGTGTAAACGATGCGGAAACCTCTGTCGAGAAGTAGCACAACTTTTGGTGATACCCTTATAATAAACGTTTCAGGATTATTTTCAGGCCCTGGATAGCTTCAAACAAAGGGCAAAATATTAGGCCGTATCTTTGAGTTGGCGAATAAATCAGAAATTCAGAAGGCAGCGATTCATATGTCAAAAATAATTTACACATACAAATCGCTTGCGATGGTCACACCATGGAATGTTTTGACGGGTCGAGTAGAACACAAAAAAAAACCAGTTCATTTTGTTTTTTCTATATGGAGTTTAGATAAAAAACAAGTTAATCACGGCGGAACTTGACTGGATTGCACCGGAGCTTGCTGAAGGACTGTGACCCGTATAGCTAGGCTGACAGGGTCTGAATTGGGATGCAAGCTGCAGTGTTGTTTCCAGAAGATGCTGGAACCCGGATGTTGTGTTTCGGGGTGCAGTTTGCTACTCATCGTAAAACCAGAATCCGTATAAATACAAAAAGGACGGCCTGCTGGGGGCATTTCAAATACGGACAGTGAATTAGTTTGTTTCACATAGTTTGCACGTGATTAAGATCGGCGCAGGTGAGAAAATTGTTTGTTCCTGGGTTTCAGTAGATTCTGTGCGAAATCGACATTGTGTTTATGGGTCTAATTCGCAGCCAGCAGCGGGCACGCAGTCTTTTGTGTGGACGGAGTGACCGAGAGACGCAGTGAGGAGCATCCTGAACAAGGCGCGGAAACCGTGACTACTTGGTAACCGGCGAAATAAGTATACGAGAGCAAAATCCAGGTTAGTGAGATATCCCGTGATTCAAGGATTGTTCTAACGAAATATCTGTTTTAATTTTGTGCCGCGACCATCTGAGGCGGGCACCTCGAGACACCATTTAAACATAGAGGAACGTGGGTTTCAGTAAGTAGTCGAGCATCGACGGACGACCGCTGCCATCATCACTGCAAGCTGCTGTGCGCCGATCTCCGAGGGGCACCAGCCGTTCGTGAAAGAAGCCGATCTGGGGGCAGGCACCATCTGACCCGTGGAAGGCACCGATCGAGACAGACACCAGACACCGACTGTGGGAGACGCAGAAACCGTTCGAGAGGAGCGGAAGGCACCGCTCGTGGAGAGCACGAGGAGCTGAACGAGTGGAGTAAAGGCGATCCGCGGCGGCACGCGAGTCGACAGTACGGCGACCCGGGAAGCTTCCAGGTTGGTCCGTTCCAAATAATTTCGAGTCAGCGATCTGCGGTAGTGAAGGAAGCCTTCGCCTACTTGCGTGTTAGGATACAGTTTGAAAAATACTTTCCGTTTTAAAGTTTTACATCCCTCTTGGAAACACAACCTTACACACACACACACACACTCCTGTTTGCACAAGTACATATTTTGATTAGAACGTGCTTAGGCATAGACGACAGTATTCCGTTGCGTTGTGACCAATATATGATGAACTGCTGACCACTGTCTCTCTAAGTTTTTACTAGCCTAGGATTTTGCAGTTCTAATGTAAATTCATATTGTACGGGCCGAACTTATGTACTATTTATGTAAGAGAATTTTGTATTTATAGTTTGAGTAGGTATTTTATAAGATTATATTATATATTGAGTATTATATTATATTTTGTATTTATATAAGAAGATATCATATGATAAGAATAGCTGAGTTAATCATATTTTTGATGCAGAACAAACTTTGTTAAGTGAAAAATACTTCTTTTAGAATTCCTCAGTAAAGGGGAGAGAACTAAGCTTTGATAACATATGTGTATATTTTTTACTGTAATAAAGCCGTTTGTATTGAATTAACCATCTTGTTTAAATTACCTCACTTTTACCTGAGAAGGAGGATCGTTTCCTTAGCCGGGCAACGGTCTTTCAAGAGTACCACTCAATCGTTGAATCGAAACTAAGCCCAAAACTTCGTTATCTGGGATCAGAGTAGGGTCCCAGGACCCTCCTGCGACCTTATCAAAAACAAAACGCTACCGGGATGGAGCTAATAAAAACAATGTTGCTTAATTAATTATAATTTGATAAATATATATTGTCTACTAGCTTTCCCGCCCGCGACTACGTCCACGCGGACTACTGTTTACCCCAAAAAAAAGCATCCTATGTTCTTTTAGGATATTAAAAACCAATGCAAAAGTAGGTATAGCACCAAACTTGATGTTTTTTGACATACTTGTTATTTCGTTTCCATGACAACAGTTTCTTACAGCGAGTAAACAACATTGTTCCAGTTTTCCCGTGGAAACAAATAATTTCCCGTGATAAAAATATCCTATGTTTTATTCCAATTTCCATTTATTAAGCTATCTCCATTCCAAATTTCATCAAAATCCGTCCAGCCATTATCGCGTGAAAGCTCCCCAAACAAACAGACAACGTTTCACGTTTATGTTTGGTATGGATTTCATTGTGTTATCTGAGATTGAATGAATACATACTCATTTACTATTATTCTAATTGTCACCATAAAAATTGACATCAATGTTAAATATGTCACGTTTGTCTGATATTCTTAGCTGGTTTTATTTTTATTTTTAAGTCGAATAATTTCAGCTCGTAGGTACTTTAATATTAATTAATTGGTTAATACTTGATATGTATGCTAAATATTTTGTCAATAAAAGCTGTAGGTAGGCCTTAAAATTACATAAGTATAATATTCGGTTAATATTCAGCAAATCAACCGAATATTCGGCCGAACACCGAATATTCGGTTGATTTGCATATAAAACCATGCCGAATATGCCGAATACGAATAATTAACGAATATTCGGCGCATCTCTACTAGGTACTAAGGGAGCAACCGTTTTTTTTTAATTTTATACTTTTCTAGCTTGCCGAATCTTTGATTGTCAAAGCGGAAGACTCTATGTTTTAAAAAAAACTCGTTTGTTGATCACATTGTTGAGCACATACTAAAAATATTAATACAAAGTACAAGCATCACAAGTAATAATTATTTTTAATTCATCTTTTCGTGTACGTTGCTACCTCTTTATAAACATACTATAAAGTCAATATTAAGTCTCTACATTCAGCGGTTAAGAATATACGTTGTTTTTGCATTTTTAGTATAGATGTTTTTTTCGCTTTTTGTAACTTTTTACATAAGGTACTTACGGAACAACTGTGAATGCAAAAAATGTTGCCAATATTGTCTTTTTTATACTTTTCATATACACTTTTGCCATGAAGCTAACTGTTAAAGGACGATTCAATTTGTAAATCGCCCCTCTAATTCAAGATGGCGGCTAACGAGGAACGAAAACTTGGATTTTTCATCAGAGTCTAGACCCTAAACCACATAATTAAATCATTACTACACCACCTTTTGCAAGTCCTACTTACTGGCCTATAGTGGCTCTGTGAGCTGTAGACCTCGCGAGCACAAACTTTTTTGCAAACAATCTAGCGGTGCACAGTAACTACATCTAGTTACCTTATTGTAAAACTAACATTGATAACCAAGGCGTTCCATCAATCCCTACAGAGTACTATGTATATTCAGAAAATCTCTACTTAGTAGGTAAAAGGCCGTTTCCACTGGTGGAAACCTAAAAGTAAGCTAAAAAAATAACTTTCGAAATCGGATCTAATAAGGCGGAGATACTCGTATTCAGTAGCCCCATTTTTACCCTTTTTGGTCCTCCCCCCCAATCAAAAATCCCCAACGAATAAAAATTTCTAAAAGTTCCTTAAACCTGTATACCAAGTTTCATATAAATTGGTTGAAAAATGCGACCTCTAGAGAAGAATACATACGAAAGAATTTGAAGCCCAAGCTGAAACGGACTCGCTTCGCGCTCGCTCGGTCAATTAAAGTTATAAGTTGATTAATGAAACGGTAATTTATTTAATGCTTGAGGTGCACATGGATTATACCTGCATAGGTACAGTAGTTAACATTTTACACTTGAACAATAACAATGATTAAAAGGGACAGAAGAATCTAATAGATTTTCTAAACCAAAAACGTACTTGAATTGCCACCCTAAAGAAACACAACAACCTACCTTTAACCTACTTAAAGAAAGCGGCAGACTGTAGGCTATTATCGTGAATTTGAACGTGTCTGGAGCGCGAGTTTCCATTCTAGTGTCATTACTTATTCGTATGGTACAAGTCCAGATCATTATAGAAATTCTGTATAATGATGTATGAGAATTAAATGTTGTGATATCCTCAGAGCTAGACATAATCCCGGCGGTGGTGACGTTCGCGGCGTGCCTGATGCTGCGGCTGGAGCTGGGCATCGTCATTGGCATCGCCGTCAATCTCCTCTTCTTGCTGTACGCCTCCGCACGGCCCTCCGTCAAGGTCACCAGTGCCGTCGTGAGTTTTCAAAGTCGCTGACGCTGTGTCAACAAAGCTGGATATAATCCTGACAGAATTTCTTGTAAGCTGGTTTTGAAGTTTTTCCGTCAGGATGATATTCAGCAAAAAAAAACCCGTGTTTCTGTCGTTGTTACACTCAAATACACTACCATTGGGTTATATTATAGAGGTAGTTGAAACCCCTTGAGGTTAAGGAAGGAGTACAAACTATTATACAGAATAGAGAGATAAAAGCTCCAAAAGTGGAGTCCAAATATCTGCTATTCCTGATTGGACATAATCAGGAATAGCAGATGTTTGGACTCCACTAAAATACTTTCTGTATGTTCTTGCAGATGAAGATACAGCTCGTTATAATGTTCGCATGTCTAGTTTCTGAATCGTTTGTTGTCGTTCCTTAGTCCGGGTCTGGCGTGGAGCACATAGTGGCGACGGTGGACCGCTCGCTGGCGTTCCCGTCGGCGGAGTTCGTGCGGCGCGCACTGCGCAAAGCAGCCGGCGGCGGCGGCGCGCCGCTCGTCATCGACGCCACGCACGTGCAGGCCGCTGACTTCACTGCCGCTAAGGTTACTATCATCAAGTATTCCAACCGCAGTAATATGGCCTCGTTCTTAACTTGCCAAGTGGATGATTGCTACTAGCACCTGTGGCTGTGGCTGGCATGTTCAGCTTCTTACTGCTGACAATGTAACTTATTTCATTGGCGCTAAACATTGAAACACACTTACATTCAATCAGGGATTACCTCTTTTTTCAATCGTAGGTACGATTTATCACTCTTGGTTCTCAGGGAATCAAGTCGCTGATCGAGGACTTCCACTCGCGCGGACAGACGATCATCTTCTACAACGTGAAGCCATCAATAGCGACGGTGTTCCGCGGCGTGCGGCCGCGCGAGTTCCTGCACTGCTCGTGCCGCAGCGAGCTGGACGCGCTGCTGCTGAAGGCGCAGGCCAAGACGCTCGCCACCTGTGAGTTGAACTGCCGAGATTGGTCTAGCTAGACCATCCGACTCGCTATGCGCCTTTAACATGCAGAACAGTGCAGTGCGCGCAAAATCACAAATCGCTCAAGACTACAATGAGGCCATATTTTATTTATTTAAATTTTTAATAATTCCTAATTTCTTAATAACGTTAACGTAGATCTTATACTGAAAAAAATTGATTCTAATAGTTTGTTTTAACCGAAACTGCTAAGTAGAGTAATTACTAAAAATTTGTCTAATATTATTGTCTCCATTTTAGGGGAATCTAACTATAGGTAGGTGGTACTTATGAAATGTATTGTATAATGGGCGGTTTTATAACAAATAGCAACCACTTTCCAGCAAACCAACCTTTGAATAAAGTTTAATATTTCAGACGTGTATTTTATATTAAATACCTACTCTAGAGGTTTTGGAAGTATCGGTCTCTCATTCCAAACCTACGTACGCCCACGACGCAACGTCGCTAGCTCGAAGGGACCCTAGCGATATATCTCTAGATTCTTGTTCTGAAAGTGATGTTTGTTCCAGAGCACACGAGGGCGGCGCGCCGCAGCACAACAGATCTCCAGTAGGTACATTTAGCTATACATATTGTATTTATACCCTAGTGTTAGTGCAGAGTGCAGGACTAAACTAAACAGTGATAATAAAGTGTTGGTTATATTTTATTGCGGATTTCATTGACACCCCAAGCGACTATGAACAAGTCCGTTATTTTCAAACAGAACGGTGTTCTCTGACTGAAACTAACAATAATCAATTATTATTATTTCATATTGATTTAATTTAAAACCACATAACATTTTTTTATGAATTTTATAGGTAGGTAGGTAGGTAGGTAGGTATGGAAACAGCCTAAAAATCTTCATATTAAAAAAACATCCAAATTCTGAAACACCAGAATCCAAAAATCAACCGAATAATGACTACATGTTGATCTAACATTTGTTGGTTGTAAAACCTGGTTTTATAAATAACACACACAGTTGGAGATTAATCAATGCATTTATTTCCATCCGTCGCGCCTTCCGTCCCCGCACGTCCCGCGGGACATCCTTACAAAACTTTTTGGTTACTCTACGTTCCTGATACAATTATCACTAAACCTTAGTTCCTAACATTCACTAGTCTATGCTCGTCGCCTTCACAATTTAGCTAAATCAATAAAATTGCTAACACGTACGTCCTGCGTTAACTAAATTCATACAATAGATGCATTACTTAGCACCATAACTCCAAACAATTGAGCAGTATTAAACAAAATTATGTATATGTTTCACAACAGTGTTGGTCTAGGAAAAGTGAGCAGGAATATTTAATATAAGGTATGTTCCAAAATGTACAGTGCGACTGCGGCGGCTCGAGCAGCCTATACAGGTTGAGTTATAGCCACTTATATGCATTTATAAGTTTTTAAAGTAATCAAATTGTGTTTATGGAATTTAAGAAAGTCGATATGTCTTGCCCTGAATTGAAAAAATACCTTTGGTGTTTTTTCCTAAATAGATGATTCTTATTTTTCAAGGTCTTTTGAACAGAATGTTGGTGCCAACTCTATGGAAAAAATATATAAACTCATTTTTCTTAAATTGCTACAGCTTGAAACACTAGAAAATGAGTTTATACAACTTATTCAGAATCAATTGTCCCGAAAAAAACTTTTATATTTTTATCGAAATTCATGTCAACTAATTCAAAAATCAGCATACATCAACATACATCATAGTGGAGTTAACTGAGTTTGCAGTTTGGCGACTCACAGTCAGATGACGAAACTAGTTGGATTTCTAAGAATCAACGCTAATCGTAGATCCCAGGTAAAAACTCAACCTGTTCAGCTGAGGCAAAATTGAGACTCGCCACTCAAAAGCCACGGGTTGAATTCGACATGACAACGCCTCACGGAATGTGAATTCGAGATGACAACGCCTCACGGAGTGTGAATTCGACATGACAACGCCTCACAGAGTGTGAATTCGAGATGACACCGCCTCGCGGAGTGTGAAATAATCTATATTTTTGTAAATATAAGTAGTCTTGCAAGATCGGCAAGGAAGACAAACGCAAACACAGAGAGATCAAGATTTGTGACGTTTTTGGCTACAAAGAGTTTCTCAAATTATTATAAAGGCTGAGAAAGTTCATTGGCAGCCCTCCACTACGTCGTTTGGGCTTATTTATGTAAAACGTATACAAGCCCTGAGCTTACGTCGCCAGTTCTCCTACAAGTTAACCGATGGTTGTATCCGTCCGTTAACTGCAGGTTAACGGCGATTAATGAACACAGTACTGACAAAATTCACGTATTTGGCATTGCATACAAGAACCGTACAAAATTCCCTAATACATAAGATATGACACAATATTTAATGTTTAAATAAACATTTGCACTTCGCACAAAAGTCAACAATTAAAAATATAATTCAAATAATACGAATAATCACAAAATTAAACTAAATAGGATAATATCGACGATTAGTGTTACAGTAGACTAGCACTAACCGACATTATAGTACCTGTACCTGTATATATAATAGTACCTGTACCTGTATATATAATAGTACCTGTACCTGTATATATAATAGTACCTGTACCTGTATATATAAAAGTACCTGTAACATATAAAATATGTTAAATACTGTTTTACTACTTTTATTATACTCTTATCTTGTTGTTTACATCAACTTATTTTGTGTCGATTTCCCACAATTTCATTAAAGTAATAATCAGAAAACAGTATTAACAAATTTTATAAATTAATTTTTTCAACAACTAGAAATGTCCTTTAACGAGTATTTGGATAATTATTTAAGCAAAGGATAATTCCACTTGTAGTAATACCTAAAATAACTAAAAATATACTGTGATATAATCAACTAATAAAAATATGTATAGTGAGTTTGGCAGATCGTCCATCAAACCGCATTACTTACTTACTACACGTGTACACGCTACTCATGTTTGAATATACTTACTTACTACACGTGTACACGCTACTCATGTTTGAATATACTTTAAATATAAATGCATTACAATCCGGCTCCGTGATGCGAGCGCAGGAGTGGAACCTTACATCTAACTACGCTCACCTATTGAAGTTGTAGATGCGCACTCACAAACAAATCGTATATATTAGATTGAGCACTGATGTGCAGAACACTCACAGGAACAGAGATGTACAAGATGTACACAGATGAATTATACAAAGTATCTGGAATACAAAATACAAGATTCTTTTAAAATAAGTATTTCAGATACCAAATACAAGATACCCTATGGAATGATATCTGAAGATACGTAACTACTAAATACTTTTTAATGATAAAATACATTTTGAAAGATAACACAATTATGAATTATGAAACTTTAGTCTGGGGCCAATTTGATAGATGGCGTTTCATCAAATGTAAATAGATGGCTCTTTGCATTTGCATAGGCAAATCATAGGTAATTATTATTAAAAGTATTTTAGCAAACATAGTATTTACGAAATACAAGATACCAAACGAATGGTACTCGTATCTAAATACAAGATACAAAATGCATTTAAAAAAAGTATTTTCGATATAAGATGGAAATACGTATTTTGTATGTTGTATCTGTATTTCAGATACTCGTATATTAGATAAGTCACATCTCTGCACAGGAATCTCATTACATTTAAAGCTGTTCAGGCGTTTGTTTATCTCATGTACATACTTCAATCGATCAGCATTGTTCTCCCTCATTCTTCAACAGTCACCCCATCTGAACGAAGGAGGGAGACATTATCACTTATCAGTACTAACTAGAAGATATATTAAAAAGAAATTAACGTAAAAGAATCTCTCAGATTTAGAAATGAAACTTAGTTTTGTGCGGTGCATCTAATCCCGCCATCAACACATATATAAAGTAACTATATTAATGTAAATGATTTAAAGCCAAAACGACCGAGCGTTCGCTCGATGCAATATATCTATAATTAATTCTTGAGCCGAAGAAAACGTACATCAAAAAGTATTCGAAACGACAGACAGTCGAGAACGGCAGTTGCTGTGGCTGAGTTACTCAGTTTACGAAACGACAGACAGTCGAGAACGGCAGTTGCTGTGACTGAGTTACTCAGTTTACGAAACGACAGACAGTCGAGAACGGCAGTTGCTGTGACTGAGTTACTCAGTTTACGAAACGACAGACAGTCGAGAACGGCAGTTGCTGTGGCTGAGTTACTCAGTTTACGAAACGACAGACAGTCGAGAACGGCAGTTGCTGTGACTGAGTTACTCAGTTTACGAAACGACAGACAGTCGAGAACGGCAGTTGCTGTGACTGAGTTACTCAGTTTACGAAACGACAGACAGTCGAGAACGGCAGTTGCTGTGACTGAGTTACTCAGTTTACGAAACGACAGACAGTCGAGAACGGCAGTTGCTGTGACTGAGTTACTCAGTTTACGAAACGACAGACAGTCGAGAACGGCAGTTGCTGTGACTGAGTTACTCAGTTTACGAAACGACAGACAGTCGAGAACGGCAGTTGCTGTGGCTGAGTTACTCAGTTTACGAAACGACAGACAGTCGAGAACGGCAGTTGCTGTGACTGAGTTACTCAGTTTACGAAACGACAGACAGTCGAGAACGGCAGTTGCTGTGACTGAGTTACTCAGTTTACGAAACGACAGACAGTCGAGAACGGCAGTTGCTGTGACTGAGTTACTCAGTTTACGAAACGACAGACAGTCGAGAACGGCAGTTGCTGTGACTGAGTTACTCAGTTTACGAAACGACAGACAGTCGAGAACGGCAGTTGCTGTGACTGAGTTACTCAGTTTACGAAACGACAGACAGTCGAGAACGGCAGTTGCTGTGACTGAGTTACTCAGTTTACGAAACGACAGACAGTCGAGAACGGCAGTTGCTGTGACTGAGTTACTCAGTTTACGAAACGACAGACAGTCGAGAACGGCAGTTGCTGTGGCTGAGTTACTCAGTTTACGAAACGACAGACAGTCGAGAACGGCAGTTGCTGTGACTGAGTTACTCAGTTTACGAAACTACAGACAGTCGAGAACGGCAGTTGCTGTGACTGAGTTACTCAGTTTACGAAACGACAGACAGTCGAGAACGGCAGTTGCTGTGACTGAGTTACTCAGTTTACGAAACGACAGACAGTCGAGAACGGCAGTTGCTGTGGCTGAGTTACTCAGTTTACGAAACGACAGACAGTCGAGAACGGCAGTTGCTGTGACTGAGTTACTCAGTTTACGAAACGACAGACAGTCGAGAACGGCAGTTGCTGTGACTGAGTTACTCAGTTTACGAAACGACAGACAGTCGAGAACGGCAGTTGCTGTGACTGAGTTACTCAGTTTACGAAACGACAGACAGTCGAGAACGGCAGTTGCTGTGACTGAGTTACTCAGTTTACGAAACGACAGACAGTCGAGAACGGCAGTTGCTGTGACTGAGTTACTCAGTTTACGAAACGACAGACAGTCGAGAACGGCAGTTGCTGTGGCTGAGTTACTCAGTTTACGAAACGACAGACAGTCGAGAACGGCAGTTGCTGTGGCTGAGTTACTCAGTTTACGAAACGACAGACAGTCGAGAACGGCAGTTGCTGTGACTGAGTTACTCAGTTTACGAAACGACAGACAGTCGAGAACGGCAGTTGCTGTGACTGAGTTACTCAGTTTACGAAACGACAGACAGTCGAGAACGGCAGTTGCTGTGACTGAGTTACTCAGTTTACGAAACGACAGACAGTCGAGAACGGCAGTTGCTGTGACTGAGTTACTCAGTTTACGAAACGACAGACAGTCGAGAACGGCAGTTGCTGTGGCTGAGTTACTCAGTTTACGAAACGACAGACAGTCGAGAACGGCAGTTGCTGTGACTGAGTTACTCAGTTTACGAAACGACAGACAGTCGAGAACGGCAGTTGCTGTGACTGAGTTACTCAGTTTACGAAACGACAGACAGTCGAGAACGGCAGTTGCTGTGACTGAGTTACTCAGTTTACGAAACGACAGACAGTCGAGAACGGCAGCTGCTGTGACTGAGTTACTCAGTTTACGAAACGACAGACAGTCGAGAACGGCAGTTGCTGTGGCTGAGTTACTCAGTTTACGAAACGACAGACAGTCGAGAACGGCAGTTGCTGTGACTGAGTTACTCAGTTTACGAAACTACAGACAGTCGAGAACGGCAGTTGCTGTGACTGAGTTACTCAGTTTACGAAACGACAGACAGTCGAGAACGGCAGTTGCTGTGACTGAGTTACTCAGTTTACGAAACGACAGACAGTCGAGAACGGCAGTTGCTGTGGCTGAGTTACTCAGTTTACGAAACGACAGACAGTCGAGAACGGCAGTTGCTGTGACTGAGTTACTCAGTTTACGAAACGACAGACAGTCGAGAACGGCAGTTGCTGTGACTGAGTTACTCAGTTTACTTATTTACACGAATAATATTACTTTTTTAAATTTTATTTTTGGATAGAAATTTTAAACGTATCGCATTACACTAACCCTAGAATCGATTTGCCGAGTAAATGTGATGTTTTTATGTATCATGACACGTGTTTGTGTATTACGTTACATGTTTATGTATTACGTTACGTGTTTATGTATTACGTTACGTGTTTATGTATTACGTTACGTGTTTATGTATTACGTTACGTGTTTATATATTATGTTACGTGTTTATGTATTACGTTACGTGTTTATGTATTACGTTACGTGTTTATGTATTACGTTACGTATTTAAGTATCACGATACGTTTACTACTTCCAATGTCTTTTTCCTTCTACTCTACGTAAGATTAAAGATATCTTCCGCCTTACTTCGGGCTGAGATATATCTATCGTTAACCACATTAAAGGCGCACGAATGCGACCTCTACTAAATATCATCAAAAATATTGTGAATTCAAAAAGTTTAACAGCCTTCGGTTCAGCCGCTTTACAAAAACGATAGGAAAACTCCCGCACAAGGAACCCTCAGTGGCGATTTTTCAAATGTATCTTTTTAATTAGTTTTAAGCTATACATTAAGTAAACGGATTCTACGTCGGTATAAACCAAACTTCCATATATTTATGATATATGGAAGTCTTTGTTTATTACCACCATCCGAGCATAGATTTTACGAGTTTCCTACAAACAGGTCTCCATTTTGTAAAGCGGCTAAAATTATACCATCTACTAGTTTTAAAGATGGGATATATTGATGGCCTCAAAGAGAATACTGAGCAGTGGACCTGCCTCGTGACCACTGCAGCGGCGGCCGGCGGTGGTGACGGCTAGTACTTCAGTGTGTCGTCATCCAACTCTGTGAGCGCGACTTTACTGTCTATCGCTGGAAAACATACAGAACCAGGGTTAGTTTTTGGGCGAATAGATTCAGTTAGAAGCTGCACACGTAACGTACGAACAAATGATTTCATCGTCCCGTTGTCCAATCAATAAGCCAATTGTGAGAACCATCTAGAAATATAGCGAGACCCCAGTGAAATAAAATTCAAAATGAAATATAGTTATCCCGGTTTGCTGTCAAACTGAAAGATTACTTACTATAACTGCTAGTATTTATCACTTGTAATAAAAGTATTTAGAAATGTCAACAAAAGCTTTATTTCCTATTTGGTGACAATATAATGTTATGGTAACCCATTGTTCTTTCCTGACATAGTGACCTTATGAATGACCCGCGCCATGATGGAAGCGTTTTGACGGAAGTCATTATTGAAACTGTTATAAGGACTTTAACAGAAAATATGGCAATTTAGGAGAAAATAAAATACAGTTTTCCACAAGTCGTTACCTATTTATTATTACTTCACAAAAATGCCAGCGTGACAACTATTTAGTTAAAGGAATAATAAACAGACATCCCCTAAACTAAACTTAATTTCTTCAAATGTAATATAAACCTTTTTAACTTCGTAACAAGGTATTTTTTCCCCTGGCATCTAATCCTCACTCACTTAACTATCACTAAAGCCTGTCAGCGTAAAATCAACTTTATTTCCACGCGGCGAGAGTCCCGATTTGTCCAAACGCTGTCTCAAAACGCTGTGTCCGAATTTATCCAAACGCTGTTAGACGGCGTGTTAAAAATCTGTTTTAATTACGTTATTTTAAGCGGTGCAGCTTAAATTGACGTAAGTTTAGAATAGATGCCAGAAATTACATTTGAAGAAATTTAGTCTAGTTTAGTTTAAAGAGTAAAATGACCAAATGTCTGCCATTTGTGACACCGTGGTGGCGGATGAAATGAAACTAGTATTTTGAACAAACGTGACAAACAATCAAAAAACACAACACAATTCCTCAGTCCTCAAATGAGAATACCTATTAGTTTGACAGACGTTATCGTCGTACATGACGCGCCGGCCGAGGGACCCGGGGCGGTAGCGTCCGCGGCGGGCGCGCGGGAGCCCGCTGTCAAATGTCAGTACACTGAGTCGATGGGATGTACACGTGTACGTACGTACTTTGTGCACGCTACGCGGAACTATAAACATCATGTATGTGAAGCGGTCGATGCGCGCCGTCAACCGAAATAAACATATAGTACTTTGCTGCCCCAGAGCAAATACTCGTACCGAGGTCTCTTACACGAAAGCATCTAATACCAGTAGTTGATTCACAACTTAGCGTTAACATAGATAGCGTTAGCGTTTTTCTGTATAGAGTTCATTGTTATTATTATATTATTTATCTACTCATATCGTAAAATCCGGATTGTGAACTCAAAATGGTGTCATAATGACATACATTACGCACGGCACGTCTTTAATACGAAAAAAAAAACCATTATAAAACAGTTTTTGTTTTTTTTTTCAATAAAAGCACTAGTTACCTCCTCCGTTACCTACTACGAGAGTTTTGGCCATTTTTTCTCTATGACGGCGCGTGCTAGACCGTATGCGCGCGAATTCGCTGTGGACTGGATTTTGGCGCCATAATTTACATTTAATTAGTACCTAACCGATTTAATGTGTTATGTGTTTTAATTGATCAAAAGTTGTATCCTGTTGTTGTGTAAGTATTGTATAATTATTGCAGCTAATAAACTATTTTTCATTTTGATTACAAATGTCCGACAGCAGTGTTAAACGCGTCACAGACGGCTAAGATACGATAATATTTTATCTTAAGATAAAATATCGCTCGCTATACAATTTATATGAACCATCACAAACGGCGAAGATAATATATATTTACATCTTACAGTATCTTAAGATATCGAGCGATATGGAATTTATTAAAAGATGTCATCTTAAGATACGAAATATATCGTAACAGATACAAAATATATATATTAATATACTATCTTAAGATACAAAATATATCGTAAATGCTCTACAGGTTGCTCTGTTTTGTTTTCGTGACGTTTTTTTTAACCCCTAAACAAAGAGACTGGTGTTATAAGTTTAGGGTGTGTATCACTGTGTGTGTGTGTGTGCCACACAAACACAAACACGCATGTTTGTGTTTGTGTGGCATCGTAGCTCCCAAACGAATGGACCGATTTTGATGCGGTTTTTTCTTTTCGAAAGCTGATATTATCGAGATGTTTCTTAGACATATGGGGAGAGGGAGGGGGAGGTGAGAAAGAAAAGGGGGGTGAAAATTGTAGCTTCCCAACAAATGGACCGATTTAGCTGCAGTTTTTTTATGTTTGAAAGCTGGGGTAAACAAGATGATTCATAGCTATAATGGGGGGTGGGAAGTCGGGGGTTATATACATTCTGGCTTTTCTCTAGGTTAAAAGTTACCTATGTGTTATTCCAGGAACATAAGTAAATTATGAATTTCGAGAAAACTTTCCTTCGACTTCTTAAAATAAGTTTGTTTTTTTTTTGTAGAAAGATCTGCGTAAACATTAAGTTCACCGCGGCTTTTTCTAAATTTAATGTGATTTTCTATCCAAATTGATCACCTTTTACAGTGCGCTAATACAATTTGCATATCAAATTCGAAATCAGAATCGTCGTCTGATGAGCTATCTAATAAATCTGATAGTGAAACTGTAGTACTCATATTTTATCACCCTGTATATAGAAAGCGGTGAAGAAATACGTGTGCCACCTAGAACGGCCAGCGAGCGAATGAATAAATTAAATATATTATCGTATCTTAGCCGTGTGTGATACCCTAAGATGCTATAATATTTTTTATGCAGATATCGTAATATTATCGTATCTTAGTCGTCTGTGACGCCCTTTAGTGAGGAGAATTTGACTCCACTTGACATCACGGAAACAGCAATGAACATGGCGAACGAGCTTTTACCAGAAAAATCAAGAAAATATTACGACTTTCATTCAAATGATGTGCCTATTGCATGAGTGTAGATAAAGTAGTGTACGAAACGACACATAACTAGGTATTAAAATACTCGAGTATACTAGGAGTAATACTAGGTATTATAATAACCCTCGTTATGCAACCGTTTCTATAAACTACTATTAACAGTGAAACAATTAATTTTATCTTTTGATTTGGGGCAGTACACACTAAATCTTTGTTAAATTACGCGAAGCTGGTTTGATACAAATAAATGGAAATTAAGATACAGTAGAAATATACATTAATAATTAGTAGGTAGTCCCCTAATATAACATTATCCTAAGTTAGAGACTTCACAACTTATGAATGAACCTCAAGGTCAAAGAACGTATTCGCAACGGTAAACAAAGAGCAGAGGGCGCCACGGTTGTGTCGTAACTAACATTATAAAAGCGTCTTATTTATTCACCAGCTGCGTAACGACTGAACGGATTTAGCTGAAATTTGGTACTTTTAGACATATATTAGCAGCTAGAATAACTCATAGCATACTTCATGCAAGCGAGTGAAGCCGCGAGGCGCAGGCAGTTTCTAAATAACTTGATAGGCTGACAGATAAAGCTTTGTGTCAAATTATCTGATTAAGATAGCTCTTAAAAGCTAGCAACACTGGCCAACCTAGCAACACTGGCCAACCTAGCAAAACTGGCCAACCCAGCAACACTGGCCAACCTAGCAACACTGGCCAACCCAGCAACACTGGCCAACCCAGCAACACTGGCCAACCTAGCAACACTGGCCAACCTAGCAAAACAACGATGACTATAAACATTAAGCGTGCTTGCCTTGGAGATCTTGTACCTACTTACAAGTACAACACCGAGCTCGTTCGGGAAATAGAGTTGCAGTAAAACCTCCCATTATTTAACCGCTGCTAAACCTTAAGGAGAAATAGACTCCAAAACTGACGATTCGTCCTCACTAATATTTAAAACTAGACCTTTGAAAACGGTTAATTAGTCACCGAAACACAATTAAATAAATTGGGCTCTATAGAAAAAAAAAAACGTAGTTTCCTAAAAGAAACACCCGTTTTGACGTTCTCGTCGATGGAATTAATCAACTTCAGTCAGTATGCATCGTAGATATTTTCCAAAAAAATATTTGTGTCAATAAACATGCAAATACTTCTGTGAAAACGGTTTTTTGAAAAATCGTAAGATTATTAAAAAAAAGTAAAATTACATTGAAAATATTAATTAAAATCGGAAACCTGCATCTTGAAGAGCAGGACAAAAATGTTGGCTCCCATAGCGCCTTAAGATGCCCAGTCACGGCAAAAGGCGGAGGTTCAATAACTCGTCGTACCTTGGATTACTTACTTTGGTCCGGGATAGTAGTAGGGGGGAGGTCGCTCGTACTCAGTGGGTCCGTGGTAGCGCGGCGGGCCTTCTTCCCAGTGCCTGTAACAACACGTCACTCAGTTTTTCATATAAAAAGAAGGAACATTTTGACCCCTATTTAAAACCCCTTGAAATGAGTTATTTTTTAATTATTCTTTTCTTTTACGTTGCTACCTGTTTATAAACACACTCTCCAGATATAAAGTCTCTACATTCAGCGGATAAGAATATACTTTGTTCTGGCATTGGAGCATTTTTAGTACAGATGTTTTTCTCGCTTCTTGTAAGTTTCTACCTATGAGACTTACAGAACAACTCTGAATGCAAAAATTGTGTTCTTTATACTTTTGATGGACACTTTTGCCATAAAACGTTTAAGAATTGTTTAGAAAAAAAAATTAGGCCCTTGTTCAATTCAAGATGGCGGCTAACGCTCCCACTCCGTAAGGTCGAAAACTTGGATTTTTCATCAGAGTCTTGACCTCAACAACATATGTGAAAATCATTACTACACCACCTTTTGCAAGGTAAATTTCTCTACTTACTGGGTTATAAACGAGAGACACGATCTGGATGAATTTGGTATGAAGATAGAAGAATGGGGAATGGACATAGGATAGTTTTATCGCGGTAAGCTAGTCCGCGCGGACGAAGTCGCTGGCAAAAGCTAGTCTATATGAAGGCCTGTAGAGATGTCGTTCTTCGATGTTACGTCTACGTGACAGAGATTCTTTGCGGTTTCATCGGTCACCGCTCGATCAATAGAGATTCCTAACTATCTCGTATATTGTCGCTACAGCTACCCTCGCTATTATATCCATCGGATTTCCGTCAAATAGAAAATGATATCTGGGCGTCAAAAATCTTATGCTTTACGTGTCGTATCACATATCCATAGTAGAATCATTCATGTGACTTCGTGCAAATAGAAGATTACTTGGATTACGTGTCGTATCACATATCCATAGTAGAATCGTTCATGTGACTTCGTACAAATAGAAGATTACTTGGATTAATGGCGACAGATCTCGAGATCTGATCAGATCTTTTAGTTAAAAGGTGTCCAATGAAAATTAATGTAACCCTAGTGATGTTTAAATTCTTATAAATGACATTCCCTCGTGTAATTTGTAAATGTGAACCGGTCGAAGAATATTCAATCTTCGCAATATGTACAAACGTGACTATCCACAATTTAGTGATCCAACTCTGACACATAACATTGCACATAATACAACACACAAATATATCTGATACATAATATTGCGTAATCTTGGCCGCCTGAAGTTAGCTACGGGCGACTTCGCAATAGGTATAGTAAAGCCTGCTGTCTCAGGTCTGCTCTCAAGGCGGCTAAGAGCCGCGCGCACTGTGCGCTCCGCGCGTGTACTTACTTTGGCGCCATATCATTATATCTGCGCGCGTGGTGTGCGTCGACAGGCGGCGCCACCTCCGCGCGCGGCTCCCCCCGCGCCCCGCCGGCGCCCCCTCCGGCCCCCGCGCCGCGCGCCGTCTCCCCCTCGCGGGCCCGCGCACGTCCGGCGCGCTTCTCAGCCTTGTAGGCGCTGCACGCAGGACTACACGTTAGTAAACGACAGTGAGGGTAGAAACGACTCACCGGAATGGGAACGAGTTTATACACAGTTTACAGGATAAACACGTTTATACTTTATAGTATGCCACAGAGGACACCACTTTCCATAAAATAAGGTTATTTTTCAGACTTTGAACAGAAACTTTATATTTACGGGGATCATTACTGTCGTTAAGATAATGAGTCATTAATGAAAAAGAGTGAGTCATTTCTGCTTCAAATTTATCACAAATCAAAATCTACATCTACAGTAGCTAAGATAGAAAAACATTTATATATATATAACCATTACCCATTATACCATTGAAAGTTACTACATCAAAAACTTAAATTAAAGGTATTAGCAACACAAATGGTTCATGCAAAATGATAAGTAAACCCAGGGACTTGCTCTTGGCTCGGCTTCAACGAGCATGAAACAAGACAGGAAGATAAAACACATGTTAGATTGCTTACACATAAAACTGAACTACTGAGTTCGGATAACACACACCAAAGGAAAGAAAACACACACAAGGGAAAGGAAAACATAACCTAACAGGCTCTAATCTAGAGGAACACCCAAACTGCAAGCCGGGGAACGCGGGCAAGCACAACCTGCAAGCCGGGGAACGCGGGCAAGCACAACCGCAGAGTTTTACCAGTTTATTGTAATTACATCCGCCCTCGAGTCCGAGTAACGCCAGGCAGAGACAACTTACTTAACCTTATTGTACAAATTGTTACCTTACAATGTAGGTATAAATGTAAAACATCAAAATGATTCTTACAGCTAGGATATAAAAAGTTACTCACGATACAATATTATATAACTACCTATTTTAAATAACAAATTAATCAAGGTTTAAAAACAGACTAGCACCGCCAAATAGTGAACCAAATGGAAGCTGCGTATGTGTGCGTGAGTAGATAATTTGTGGTTTCTACACCATATCATCACAAAAGACTGCATTGTTTTTGATTTTGACAGAATTAACACGAATAACGAGGTTGCTTGGTGTGAGTGTGTGAGGCTTGTGCGTACGAGCGGATCGGCATATCTTTGGTGCTTCACTTTCAATTTGGCGGTGAAGACTCCGTCTAATTTTAAAACTTATTGAAATGAATTTTAAAATAACTAAAAACTCACGATAAAGAAAATCCGATATAGTTCGATCAGGTTGCGCACTATTTCGAAGTCAGGCTGCGTGCCGACGTCCGTAGCGCCGCTCGCGGATTGTCGGCGTCACTCCCAGGGACTTCGAATTAGGCCAAAACCTGGTTTTAGTATATCTGGTCTTCTCAATCGTATGTTTTTAACCACTATTACATATTTCAATATGAATATCACTCGCGTTACTTTTCAAAACATATAAGAAATATATCAATGTCACGGTTACACAATTCGATTAGTTCGTTTTAATTTTAATTCCTACCATCAATTCACTTCAGTGCCAATCGCATCAGGGTCACATTCGACGTAAAATCAGCGAAACTTCACACAGCAGTAAGAATTCTAAACACTTGAAATGATGTTATGAAAATATGTAGAGGAATACCACTGACAAAAGAAAACCAAGAGACTTCAGTGAGCCGGCAAAAAGGGCTAATAAGCGACCTAACTAGGTACTGAAAAGTCTTAAGAAGTACCAAGTTAGTGATTATAAAAAGTTGGCTTCATTTTTGCACAGGTCTTAGAAAGTTATCTCAATTGTAAGCTTTGCACAGATAACTTTGAACAAAGCATTATTATCAAAATTCGCGCCTATCTACTTAATATAAACTTGAAGCCTGCTTTGTGACGACAAAAACTAAAACATTACGTAATGTTTTTATCATTTGTTTAGCTAGAACTTATTCAAAAACATTCTAAATGAAAAAAATAAGCAGGCATTAATGCTCATTTGGGGGGGCATTATCTTTACGACACGAAGTTAATTGGAATATTAGCTGTGTTCGGTTGGTCAGTTCATGAAAGTACTAATAGATGGCGTTACCGTTCCCGTAAGACGGATTTAGAAACTGATCGAAAAAATTGAATGATGATGTAGTGGTCACGGTAGCCGAAATGATTTAAGGCATCTGCCACGCAGAGGCATGCATGAAAAGGGTTCATACCCAGAACTTGATAAAAATATTGATATATTAAGACCTGTGCCATTCAAGTTCAGTGTACCTTTTAATTCCTCTCTTATTCGATGATTGTGAAATCCCGCTGACTAGTAACAACGATAAATGGATAAATATACGATAAAGATAATTTAGAAATTGGAAAGACGAAGATTACAATTTGTTATTATTCCTAAAGCGTCTTTTGAAGAAGCACTTACAAGATAATTGTATAACTGGTAACTTTTGATATGCAAGTGTGTTTGTAGGTATAATTTAGCTGCAGTGATTCTACCCTAATGGTATTCTAATATCCTATGTAACATGTCAAAATGCAATGCAATGTAAAGCTGTTATCAAAATACAGATTTATTTCTTTAAAGAATGGCTAATACCTATTGTTTGGTTGATAGCATTGTTAATTATTATTCGTTAGTTTTATTTATAAAAATCGATATTCTCCTACATACAAAAATTAATGCTCTTAATTCCATACAACTCGCTATCTAAGTATTACAATGCAACAATACAATGTAAGTGAATATCAAAACTATGCAATGTGAAAATGCATCAAAATTACTTTAGCCCTATACTTGTACTATTATTTATTCTGTGCCTACAGTATGAATATACTATTTTGATTGAGACCAAAAACTTGTACAAGCGTTGCGTAATATGCTCGAATCAAACTTTGACCACTAGTGCAAATAGACATCAGAAGAGGGATACTTTAGGTGTATCACACAAATAACTGGTTTGACAACTGGCGCGAATAAAAAATGCTTTAAATTGCCAACTTTTCACATGTTGCTTTTTATAGATAGCAATGTTACCATGTTGTTGGGACCATGTTTAGGGTCCCGATTCTCGCGCAATAGACACTAATATTGAATTTTATACGTAGACGTTAAATAGTAGTCGATTGAAACACAATACATATTATTGACACGGTCTACAAAATAATCTACGGTGTGTATAGTTACCGAGATAATAATAATAAGCCATTTATAGATTTGTTTTGTCATTTTGTTTTGACTTATCGAAATGCGCGAGAATAGTGGAGGGATAGGGTGCGGTCGAGTTCAGGTCAGTGAGTTGGTCCAAAAACAATATTTACTACTGCCTAAACTGACTGTATGACTAACGCACGGAACCGAATTCTATCTCAATATATTAAGTATATTAATAATATATTTAATAAATTACGAATATGTTCAATATATTACGAATATATTCAATATATTATTACGAATCTATTAAATAAAATACGAATATATTCGATTTATTACGTTAAATATATTCGTAATATATTGGGGTTGTATTTGAACATGCAAAATTTGATCCACAGGTGCAGTCTAGCGAGGCCAAGCGGTTACTTTGCAAGCTAATGGACGTTATTTATTGTTATTATAATATATAAATGCGTTACATTCACATAATTATGACATCATACCTAATAATTATTAGCTAATAGTTTATAAAATTGTTGATATGAAAGATTACAACAATGGACAGTAGACGGAGGCGGCCTCCGGTTACAACGCTGGAAGACTATCGGAACCAACTACGTACAATTCGGCTACAATAAATTGGTCGCTCTCTATTTTTATAGTCATTTTGTTGACATTTCATTGTAAATTCATCCAGTCGATACTCGCGTAGGTAAGCACAAAAAAAGAAGCCGTGTCAAAACTTTTGACATCGTTTATATTTAAATAATATGTAGGTATTTAAATTTTAAAATTATGATTAAGTATGAGTTAAACTTTTTTTATAGAGAATATTAATGTGTAGGTATTTCATCAAATAGGAAATATCCAATAACATCAAAATTGAAGATGGAATAATCGATAAAAATATATCATCCACGATTATTAAAAAAAAAACAAATAAAGCTCGACTAAACCTTTACAAAGAGGCGAAGTGAAGTGAGTCTTAAACCAAACCAGTTCCTATTTCCTGAAAATCTCACAGCGTATGTTTTACTTACTTAGAATGATCGTTTAATGTCGTTAGTAAATAAACGTAGTTAGCCGTGTCGTGACTCACTGTAAGCACAGTACATATACACGGACTATATAATATGTACTGTGCTATAAGGGCGGTAACACAACCGTGCGGTGTGTGCCGCAATGTAAGTAACGCTGCGCCCGCGCACACCAAACAGGTTGCCGTTAGATGTGCGACGCACACCGTTTAAACAATAGGGACTGCGCGGCGCACCGCGTCGTTGTGTTGTCGCCCATGCAATAGGAATCTTATCGTAGATCGTAAGAACGTCGCCTAGCTCGCGACGGTGGCGGTGGTCGTGGGCTGGTTACTCGGACTCGTGTATGCCGGACTCGTTGTCTTCGTCCTTCGCGTCGAGGCGCGTCTTCAGGTCGTCCATGAGCGCGGCTGGGGGCGCCACCAGGCGGCACACCACGTCATCACCGGCTAGCAGCAGCCGCGTGCCGGCGCCCCCGGGCGGCGAGCCGGCGGGGGGCGCCGACGGGGCGCTGCGCTCGCGCCACTCCGCGATCTTGCCCTCGATGTCCAGCGTGCTGCGCTTGGACCCGCTGCGCACCCGGGGCCAACAATAAGCCGGTGGGGATCGATTCCGTACACTCCGGACAGGTGTATCGGTGTTCAGTGTACGCGGTGGTTTTAAAACCTTCAATGGATAGTTCCTCAAATTAGGCACCTTTAAACAGTTACATGTTTGTGAGTCTGACGAATTTATTTTATTTTTCGAGACACCGATACACTTTGTCCTTATCAAATCTTTGTCTATGAGTAACGCGCCTATCCTTATATGGCGTTTATAAAATAACAGAAAAGTAACTAAAAATATTTAATCAACTGAATATTAAAAAACAGAATCTAGAAAAACAAAAGGGAATTTTCGATACATGCATAACATTTAATTAGTATGTTTAGTTTTACAAACATGCTCCTGTCGCTATCGACCTATATACAGTTACAAATAGTTCCTATTGTAGTTGACATACCTGTACCGAAGGAATTAAAACATCGGAAACAGAAAGCTCAAAGGCATGCGCGCACATGTGAGCCCGTACTGGCAGAGTACTGCACGCACAGAGAGCGCGCGCTGTGATTGGTCGACACTCGCTTTACGGGCGCACATCGCGGGTTCAATTAGAGTAAAGGTGAAGCCATGCGTACAGCGTTGCGGCGAGGGAGGGCAGGGGGCAGAGGGGGGGGGGTGGCCTGGGGGCACTTACTTGGCAAGGGGTACGTTATCGCGATCCGCGTACGCGTCATACAAATACTCGCTGCAACAGACAACAGACGACGGTCAGTCATCCGAGCGCGCCGCGCGACCCGCGACACGCGCGACACTCGCGACACACACGCTACACAAAGCAATCGCAAAGCGATACAACATTTCATATTTCAAGAGAATTTAAACTAACTTAACCAAATGAAGGACTAGTTCTAGGAATAATTTCACAACAATTTCTAGTCATTTTGTTAATTAAATTACTTAGGAAAGTACTTTGATTCGATTAAAGCGTTGTTTTGTGTAGCTTTGAGAACACAATAAAATAAAGCAGTTGCAATACGGGGACGTTTCAAGGACCTCGAGAGGACAGTGTAAGGCATCGACTTTTAAATACAAGAGGAAAATATATTGAAAAATTGGAACCCTACCGAGGTTAAAGGAATATTATGCCAATGTGGAATGGAAATCTATCACAATAACTTTAATACGTCACATAGGGAATATCAATGGTATCAAATACATAAATATATTAACTTTTCAAGATGAAATTGATACTCGTCTAAGACAATAATCTAGTGACTAACGATATAAAGTACTGAGATATTCTACAGAATTAGTTTATCCTAAGACAATAATCTAGTGACTAACGATATAAAGTACTGAGATATTCTACAGAATTAGTTTATCCTAAGACAATAATCTAGTGACTAACGATATAAAGTACTGAGATATTCTACAGAATTAGTTTATCCTAAGATTCTGAAACTCAAATGTCATTAGATCTTAAATATAGTCCACTACACAATATACTATTCCTGATACAGTGATGGAGGTGATGATCGAACAAAAGAAACGTAAACCAACCAAATCGAACCAAGACAGTCTATAGAGGAGCTACTTGTATGTACACGGTCGGCAAATAAAACGATAATCTAGGGTTGTATCGTTACATCTCTCGGTACGTTAGAGAAGTGTGTGACAGGAACCGGGCCGCAAGCAATGTATGCAGTAGCGAGGCATGCCGACCTACCTACGGGTACATGTACATCGTACGAGCACACATCGACACATTGGGAAACACCGAGCAGTCTGCGTTTTGTTCATTGGAATACATCATAATGATTTTTATTATAGTCTGTGAAAATGACAAGCAAACGTAACAACATTAAAAGAGTTACGGTATTTAAAATTATAGCGGCACCATGACAATTCGAACGGCCGTTAGCCGGCGCTAGCGGTGTCCGGACAGTCCGCGGCGGGAACTAAGAGGACAGGGCCGTAGCACTCGGAGACGTTTTTTAAATATATTTTCATTAACTGTATGTTTTTTAATGTTTATTGAAGTACAGTCGAAGTTTTATTTAAAACCTAAATTATCTGAGACTGGATTGCCTCGGTAGGCCCGGGCCCGGTTTGTAGCACTGAAATATTATTTGAAAACACAGTGAAATAAACCTAATTGAATAGGTTACTTGTTGTTGTAGTAATTGAAAACCAAATTTCGCAGAGTATATTTTATACATGGTACAAAGATTTAGGTTCTAAAGTAGTGCCAATAGTAGTCCAATGAACAAATCGAATAAAGGTCGTTCTACAAGAGAATCGTGCAAGCCGCTACCAAGTCGAAGAGCACACCCCACGCGCGTTAGCTACCGACCGCGCGCGCCGCTGGCGACACTCGCCAGCAACAACACTTTACTAGTGAGATACCTTAAAGGTTAGAGAAGGTTGTGAAATAAAAGTGGGTGGTTTCAAGGTGGGGGTGAGCGAGGTCAGTGTCGGCAGGCGGCGCGCGCGCACGTGTCAGTGTGTGTGTTACCGGACGCGGCGTAGGGTCATCGCCACCATCCGCGCTTCTGGCACATCGGCTCATACTCACTGTTAAACACACCCAGCTCATGTTAACACCCCGGCAACAACAAAACAGAAATAAATAACTTAGAACAATTTACCTAACATTAACAAAAACACATTCTGACTCGATGAGTTTAAATTTTAGAACTAATACTGACAACAACGTACACTACGCGTTGATGGCGATGACATGAAAAACCAATGATGAACAGAAAATAACGAAACAAAATGAGAGGGCATCTGTGAAGAGTCGCGGCGCGTGTGCGGACGTCCCGGGGAGTACCGGTGTGGTGTGGGCAGACAGCGCGGCGGTAGCTCTTCAACCCGTCGGCAGTTAAGTTTCGTAACATAATCATCGCTGAATACAACGATTTCAAACATAACATAATAAACGTTTCATTTAGTGAAATTGGATCATGATTATCGTGGGTAATTAAAAATCATTGCCAATTATATATAAACGGACTTTTACATTTTTGCACTCACGATCCAATGTCGTTTATATGATTATATATAATACAGGGTAGCAGCCGGTCGGCAAGGCCCGTAGATTGCAAATATCGACAGACAGAGGTCGCTCCACTACTACGGTACATGAGGAGTGCAGCCAACCCAAACAACGACAAACTCATACATAACAACCAAACTATGTTAGACACAGACCTACAACTCATACGACAGACAACTCAAAACAAATTAGTCAAAAATATAAAAGAAATTAACTAAATTAAAGTAAAAATAATGAACTGTTTGCAGTTCCCATTACGAAAACGACCACACAGATAATCTTTTTTTTTTTAATGTTGGCACTTTATTACGAAATCCGAATTTTATTAATACTACACACTGGTAGCAAAAACATCATTACATCCAACTACAGGATAGATTGTGGTAGCGTCAGCAGACACATATTTGTTCCTGAGATATATCAAATGACTGGCCATACGTAAATCTGTGATATAAACGAAAATAAGTGAAATATCAAGAATAATAATAAAGAATAATAATAAGTGAAATAACAACAATAGTAATAAAAACTGCAAACAGTGGTCAAATGGCGATGACTATGAAAAATGTCAGTTCAGTAGGACACCATGTCATGACAGTTCAGTAGGACACCATGTCACACGCGGAGACGGCGCGGCGGCGACCGTGTCCACAGAACTAAGATCTATAGCACAGGAAGTGACGCGCACAATCATTGAAGCTGAAGCTATGTGCATCATTAATATACATTCATCAGATTCAATCATTTTAGGCGGTTCCAAATGAAACAGTAATCGTTTTCATTAGATTTAAGGCCCGGCTCCATTAATACATTTATTAATACATTTTAGGCATGGTCGGATATAACGAACTGAAGGTCAGGAGAGAGCTTACTCTTGTTTCTTATATATTTAAGGTACTGAGAGGTAGGGTCCACAATGCGGATATTCTACAGCACATATGCTTGTGTGTCCCAGATAGATATGTTTGGCGGAGACGGATGCCAAAGTTGGTGGCAGTGCCGCGCGCGCGGACCAACCTCCTACGGGAGGCGCCTAATACGCGTGCACTTCGCATACTCAATGTAATTGCGGTTAAACTAGACCTATTTGGTTGTACTCTGAGTGAATTTACTAAGGTAACTTTAGAAGTTTTATGTTATGCCTAAATCATAGGTTATTTTTTAGCCGACTGAGGAGGGTTATTTTTAATTTGTTGCTACACTATCGCATTAGGTGAAATCCTGTAATGGTAGTTCTAAGTTTTGTAAATAAATAAATAAATAAATAAATAATTTTTCCCCCGCAACATGCACTGAAGTAGCGCGTAACAAGGTTGAATATCGCGAGCGCTTTTTGAACACACAATTTAGCTTGGAACTAAATGTCGTAAGTTTCAAAAGTTATTCATTTTATTGGCAGACTAATAATTTAGTTAGGTAAATTTTGTCTTGACAATGGATAATAAACTATGTTTTTCTTGCTGTGAGATTTATTTTAGGGATAAAACTTAAGCCGTTGAGTAGAAAAATGAAAATATTACTGAAAATTACGTAATTTTTGATAAGAAAATGTATCGAATGAAATTCTGTTAATCTCTTTTTTGTCTTGATCTCGGAGAGATAAAGATCTCAAAAACATATATGTCAAGTTTCACATTCATCAGGTGTGTGGACGACCCAGCATATTTATGGAAAAAACCCCTTAAATATTGGAGCCTGGTCTGAACTTGAGAAATGCATTACTGCTTCATTTAATTCATGGATATTTGATTTGAAAAAAAAAAAGTTACTCCAGCGAAATAAGTGTCTTTTTATGAATTATTTTTGCTGTTGGTCTTTACAGCGTATGTTCGAAGTGTGGGGGGCGGCGCGAAAGCGCTCCCCCGCAATTGCGTGGCACAGAAGGCGAATGCTGAATGTATGAATATTTTTTTTAGCGACTTGCTCTAGACAGAGAGGTACGAACCTTGGCTTGGGCAGTCGCCTAGATTACAAGGGTCGGATTCAATAAAAGTATTATGACTGTGTTATGACGCGTGTGAACTATAAGTATCATACATTCATTTCGCCGGAGCGACACAGTGTAATTAAAAGCGTACCCACGTTTTCATACGCGAGTTCATAGTTTAAAAAGTGAATTTCCAATAAGGAATGAAATCGGATACTAATAAAACAAACAATTAGTTAAATTCTTTCGTAAATAAATAAACAACAAAACGTTGATTCACAACTCGTTTTTTTTCGTCTGACACAGATAATGTAACTTGGACTATCTGCAAGTTAGTCCACGTTCGATGATGTTTCTCTTTTGGTTTTGGTCAGATGCAGAGATCATTTTGAGAAAAGCTGAGCTGAGACGGATGCATCGAGTACACAGAAAACGTGGTCACACGAAGTTACACTGAATGCTATACTACAGTACGAGTACCAATACGTCCAACACTTTCCAAACTTGGATCATAATCTTTGCAGTGTCACTAGTCTTGACACCCTGATACATTGGTTTTTAGTCATTTCACTGATTTGCACACTACTGCTTGGCTCTAGGACTCTTGCCGAAGAGATCTATCACTTCAAATCAAACAAATCTACATTTTCATAGAAACAGTTGCGTGTGGAGCGTATTACTACCAATTGTACCGTTAGTCTTGTCAGGGTTTGTTTCAGAATGTGTCATTTAAAGTATCCATCTCATACATCAGAAAGTATCCATCCCATACATCAGAAAGGTTTATCTTCCACATAATTTATGAGGAAGATTATGTTTTGTATTTCCTGCAGCCAACCAGCCATATTTTGCCGATCTTGAACCTTACGAATATGCAAATAAGGTCTTTGAAGTACGGAACCCTGAAAATGTGAGGTACATGACAGCTTGTCGATAACTGCGAGACGCAACAACAGGGTTTATTTAACAGATAATTTACGAATAAGCTTTGCGGAACTTTAGTCGTACATTCTGAAACAAACACTGAAACTTTTTGGTTTCTTTGGAAGTTAGTAGTAAAAGATTTAACGAAGAAAAACTATCCAGCTTACTCCAGCCAAACTGTAAGTCAAACTATGCAGCTTACTCCCGCCAAACTGTAAGTCAATCGAAAGAAAAACGAAAAAATATAAATAAAATAATTATAAAAAAAAAACCTGTTAACCAATGTTTTATCAAAATTTACCTACTGCTTCTTTTTTTTGTTTCATTATTGGGTAGTAAGTAAATAGTTTTTTTTTAGATAAGGCCTGTTGGCCATGTCTCTTTATTTTACGCTAGTTCAACTTGGATAAGAGTTGATTAGTGTGGGTTGTTTAAATATGTTACGCTAGTTCAACTTGGATAAGAGTTGATTAGTGTGGGTTGTTTAAATATTTTACGCTAGTTCAACTTGGATAAGAGTTGATTAGTATGGGTTGTTTAAATATTTTACGCTAGTTCAACTTGGATAAGAGTTGATTAGTGTGGGTTGTTTAAATATTTTACGCTAGTTCAACTTGGATAAGAGTTGATTAGTGTGGGTTGTTTAAATATTTTACGCTAGTTCAACTTGGATAATAGTTGATTAGTGTGGGTTGATTAAATATTTTACGCTAGTTCAACTTGGATAAGAGTTGATTAGTGTGGGTTGTTTAAATATTTTACGCTAGTTCAACTTGGATAAGAGTTGATTTGTTTGGGTTGTTTAAATATTTTACGCTAGTTCAACTTGGATAAGAGTTGATTAGTGTGGGTTGTTTAAATATTTTACTCAATTTTTATTTTTCCATTTTTCTTTGTCTGACTTACAGTTTGGCGGAAGTAATCTAAATATTTTTCCTTCGTTAATTTTTAATATGTATTTGGGCAGAGTAACGCCTGCGACTATAGACTGTGGTAGCAGAAGGTGAGTACTCACGCCTCGACGAGCGGGCCGGGGTAGGGGTCGGCGTGCAGGTAGAGCCGCGCGAGCCGCTGCGCCGCGCACATGAGCGGCACCAGCAGCAGCACGCACCAAGACATCGCGATCCAGTACCCGTTCTGGAAAGTAACGACAGAACGTTCACTCGCTGCAGGACCGGTGGAACGGCGCGTGCCTACACTTATCTTATAATACATTCCAGCTATTTACAAACGGACAGCAAATTTAAGCAATTTTTCGAAAACATCTAAGAATTTCTAAAACACCACTAGTACCGTCCGGTTCGATAGCCACGTTCGAGCGATATAACACTACAGAGCCCGCCGTCGCCAACAGAGAGTAGGGTGCCGCGCCCATCGGAGGTCTAAGTGTGGCATCAGTGGGCATCAGTATCTTGCTGCTGGCGGCGTCTCGCGTGGCGTTGAACGCGTGGGACAGCGGCCCGCAGCGCCCCACGTCGTTCTCGGCCCGCAGCGCCCCACGTCGTTTTCGGCCGCGTGCGTCACGCGGTCTAAGTACTTATCCGCGTGTCGTGTCTTGTGTGATGTACTCACAGTGGGCATCAGTATCTTGCTGCTGGCGGCGTCTCGCGTGGCGTTGAATGCGTGGGACAGCGGCCCGCAGCGCCCCACGTCGTTTTCGGCCGCGTGCGTCACGCGGTCTAAGTACTTATCCGCGTGTCGTGTCTTGTGTGATGTACTCACAGTGGGCATCAGTATCTTGCTGCAGGCGGCGTCTCGCGTGGCATTGAACGCGTTGGACAGCGGCCCGCAGCGCCCCACGTCGTTCTCGGCCGCGAGCGTCACGCGGTCTAAGTACTCGTTCAGTGTCTCCGCGATCACAGTGGCGTACTCGCGCGTTATCTGCAATGTAAAGCTTATGTCCTATCTCATGCGTATAGGGAAATGGAATTATTTAGCTTTACGTCGGGCAATAAAACCAGCGCCTGCGCCAGTTTGCGATCTGAAATGGAATCACACTTATATCATTTTGTATGAGAAAATTAAAAATATTCACCCAAATATTAAATATTAATCTATTGATTATTCATTTTATTTATTTACTAGCTGTGCCCGCGGCTTTGCCCGCGCGGTCATTTCATTTAAAAGTAGCCCACACGTTTTATTCCAGGACCAAAAGCCAAACCACCACCAGACCAGTTGTAGGTTTGGTCCAGGTCCAGAGGACCAGGAGGACCAGGACCAAACCTACAAAGTACAATATTACACTACATTTCTTCAAAATTCGTTCAGCCGTCAAATAGTTTTTTATCGATTGCTCGGCATCTAATCATCGGAATAAGGCACTGCCTCGCCTTTTTATAACGCATATAATGTGAAGTACGGCACTCCGTACTTCACAGAATATGCGTTATAACACACTTGCACTTCTATGACACTTCATAGAAGTGCACGTATTGCAATGAAATAAACGCATATAATAAAATATGAAATAAACGCTAGAATAAACGCACCGCGTTCCACTGCAAGGCAGTGCGTGGAAGGCCAAAGATACCAAGTACCCCAGTTTGACACATTGAAGAAACATTAAGACATTATGAAGAAACCTCCGATATAATTATATAATTATGTAGGTACGTAGGTAGTACATTATAATATCTCAATGGAAGAAACATAATAGAAAAACGTAGTACATATAATGTATATACATACTCAGAAAACTTGCAACGCTTCGAAGTATTTTTTACGCAAAATCAATTGTCGTCTTTATTTATGCATAGCTACGGATCAATTTCCTATGCAAGTATTTTTTACTTTCATTTCAAGGCTTCAGAGTACTTAGTGCTCCTTTTATATATATAGAGACAAATATCAATTTCCTATGCAAGTATTTTCTACCTTCAAGGCTTTAATCTGTTTCTACAGAAAGCACTTGAAAGTATTTTGAACCCTGGTTTTTGCCCTGTTGTTTGAAGATGGACGTACTTGATAGTGTTGAGTAGTACATGAAAGAGGCAGTACATTGTCCCGATCACAACAGAAAAATGTCATGCCGGCTCAAATTTAAAATTTAAACCGCTTCAAAATAATGTAATGGAACTCCTCAACGCCCTCAATGTAAGAGCATGTACTATGCTATGTCTACTCATTGTAAGAGCAGACAACAGATAGGTGGGAATGAAAGGGAAAGAGTAACGACGCGAGCGCGCGCTTCGGCGATGTGAGACGCGCACGACACGTCACGAGTTTATACGATACGAACTGAGGAATGAATGAAGTGCGCGAGTGAGAGCCGGCCGAGCCGTTGCTAATCTTTACTCCGCAAAATACGTAAAAAAACATAAATCATAGTTTTTTTTACGAGTTTACTTATATGTGAGTATTTATTGGTACAAATTTAAAAGATCTTTGAAATATAGTTGCATCATACATTCTAATTATAATATAACACCACCAACCATTTGTTGGTAGATACTGTATTAAGGAAGTGAATAAAAATGTTAATAAGTTGGTTGTCCAGTATTTTAAAAACAACACTCACTTTCTCAAAACATCTTGAGATAAAATCACACTTTATTATATTAATACATATAAAAAAGTTTAATTCTACAACCTGTAGAACTTTTCGTCAACTATCTATGAGCCGCTTCATGAGCAAAACATGCGAACGGGAGCCGTGAGCCGAGAGGCGTTGCCGAGGCCCGCGCGGTCGTTCGGTGTCACCCAACACTGCGCGCCTCGCCTCTTTTGAAGCAGCTCACGGAAGCACCTCAAAAGTAAAATGAAGCGGCTCTTACAAACTCACTGTGAAGACGTGTCCTACTCAATACTAGTACTTGAAAGCCCTGGTGCTGGATATTGCGAGTATGACCCATGCCTACGTGGAATTTGTTCGTGATTCCAATTTCCACGCAGGCAGCGAGGAATTGGCGTCTTATAATTAGAGAATTAGGCCTCTGGAGGTCGTGCTAGTGCTAGTGTGAGCCGAATCCTAAACACCTGATAAATTTTAATTTAGCGGGACCCTTGGTTGCAGGAATGAAATGCTAGCGTGTTTTAAGGTCAATCAGCGCCATCTAGTTAAATCGGAGGGAGAACTTTGATTCCTTTGGTTTATTCGCTTCAGTTGTTGATGCCATTGTGCTATCTATACTCGTACCAAACTCGTACTATACCATCTCGATTACCTCAGCTTGCAAACATAAAAAACCGCACCTAAGTCGGACCATTCGTTTGGATAGATCCCATTATATATATTGTTTTCAAACAAAACTTGACGGTTTACTTCAGGAAATTACATAAGCCAAAACAATAACAACAATAATGTTTTTTTAAAACAAAGAAAATGTAAAAAAACGCACAAAATATGTAAATGCTTATAAATATTAAGGCAAAACATTCACAGCAGCGCGTGGATTCGATCCATGTGCCTCTGGGTTGCAGGCCAGAAACCGCTTCCACTGTGCCACTCTGACTTGTGGCATAGGAGCCGAATTTACGGTACCGTTTTATAAACGGATGTGCAATTATTATTCCTTTCAAATTAACATAACTTTAGACTCATATCCCACAGGAATCCCGTATTTATACGTGATTAAAAGTATCATTCATTTTAACACATACTATAAACTTTGACTGTGCCAAGTTACTTCAAAATCCGTACGGTAGTTTCAGCGTGATATGTGTTTTTTTTAAATAACTTTCAACCCCTATCCTGCGGGAACCATTGTTTTTTTCGGGATAAAAAGTATTCTAAATGTTAATCCATAACATAAGCTATGATTGTGCCAAGTTGCATCAAAATCCGTCAGGTAGTTTCAGCGTGATGCGTGTTCAAAGAGACAGAGAGAAAATAAATTTAAAAAAAAAACCTTTTTGCACTCCATATCCATTTTGAAGTTCATCTTAATTAAATTTTTCAAAAAATAATTAATGTACAGATTTAGCCCAGTTACAGTTTTATTATAGTATAGATGGATTATACTATATTTATATACGTTCTGCAGACGAGCGGGACATCGGCGTGTTAATGATGATGATACGTACGTTCTGTAGACGAGCGGGCCATCGGCGTGTTAATGATGATGATACGTACGTTCTGCAGACGAGCGGGCCCCTGCGTGTTGATGATGATACGTACGTTCTGCAGACGAGCGGGCCCCTGCGTGTTGATGATGTTACTTACGTACGTTCTGCAGACGAGCGGGCCATCGGCATGTTAATGATGATGATACGTACGTTATGCAGACGAGCGGGCCCCTGCGTGTTGATGATGATACGTACGTTCTGCAGACGAGCGGGCCATCGGCGTGTTAATGATGATACGTACGTTCTGCAGGCGAGCGAACCCCTGCGTGTTGATGATGATACGTACGTTCTGCAGGCGAGCGGACCCCTGCGTGTTGATGATGATACGTACGTTCTGCAGACGAGCGGGCCCCAGCGTGTTGATGATGATACGTACGTTCTGCAGACGAGCGGGCCATCGGCGTGTTAATGATGATGATACGTACGTTCTGCAGACGAGCGGGCCCCTGCGTGTTGAGGAACACCTCGGCCTCGGCGGTCTCCTTCATCAAGTAGTAGATGGCTTCCTTCATAGAGGGATGGTTGAAGCGCATCTCGTCCCGTAGCCGGAGCGCCGTGCTCTGTTAACGAAAACAACCGTGATGTTACTTTTTAATTGAAATTAGCTGTGCGGCTTTGCTCCCGTGGACGTTTTTTTGACATAAAAGCATTGTATCTATGTATTATTCCAGGGCCCAAAAAAATATACACAGAAATAAAAACAAAAAGGAAAAGTACACAGGTACCAAATTTTATCAAAATTCATTCAGGTGTCAATTTGTCTTTTATCGATTTCTTAGCTTCTACTCATTTTATTATGTTTAAAGTTTGTTTTGTTTATTTTTCGTATGAGGTAGTGCTGGCCTCTGGTGTCAGAATTTGTCAGGCCACCCGAGGCTAACGACTGCTATTTAATCAATAACAGCCAAGACAGAGAGTTAAACGTGTCCTCCGAAGCACGAAGCGATGGAAAACCGCACATAACTCAGAAAAGTCATTGGTGCGGAGCCTAGGACCGAACCCGGTATCGGTGGATTCTAAGTTGCACTATTGAACCGTTAGGCTACTATCGTTCGATGCTATGTTAATCAGAGTTTACGTCAAATTTTAAGCTATCCAACAGTGAAATTCGCATTGCATTCAATCTAGCAGGTGTTACGAGACAGACAGCATTTTAACATGTTAGCTTATTTTAAATACTATCATACGGTTGACAGACATCGGCTGGCCCGGACGGTATCCCAGCATTCGTGGTGAAGGATTGTGGGCAAGTTTTAAATACTATCATACGGTTGACAGACATCGGCTGGCCCGGACGGTATCCCAGCGTTCGTGGTGAAGGATTGTGGGCAAGTTTTAAATACTATCATACGGTTGACAGACATCGGCTGGCCCGGACGGTATCCCAGCGTTCGTGGTGAAGGATTGTGGGCAAGTTTTGCACTACAACACATTTAATTTACTACTCCAATCGCACACATATCCGGATGAATGGAAACTTACTCGCGTGATCCCTGTACCCAAGAGTGAGTGCGGTTCAGACGTGGAGGGTTACAGGCCAATAGCAGTGCTGTCATTCTTCGAAACCATTCTGCATCAGAGTATTTACTCGCAGATAAATGCGCAGTTATCTGACGCCCAGCATGGTTTCCGACCTGGCCGTAGCACGGACAGTAATCTGCTATGTTTTATGACGTACACAGCTCCTGCTATAGACGACGGAGTGCAGGTGGATGCAGCGTACTTTGACTTCAGGAAGGCTTTCGACACCGTTGATAATGACGTTCTTCTAATGAAGCTAGCACTGATGGGCTTCACTCCGGAGCTATTAGATTTTTTCTGTTGCTATTTGCGTGGAAGACGGCAGTATGTCGAATATGGTGGATGTGCTTCGGGACCCTATTTCACGAACTCTGGGGTCAGTCAAGGTTCAAATTTTCGATCTCTTGAATTTGTGATTATGATGATTTACCGAACATAATCAAAAACTCATTGTGTCTACTGTTTACTGATGACCTCAAGTTAGTATTAAAGGTCAGAGGCGTGGAAGACTGTGACCGACTACAGGAGGATATAGAAAGCGTTTTCCGATGGAGCCAGGCCAATAAGTTATACTTTAACGTATCTAAGTGTTCCGTTATGTCTTATACTAAGGCTAAAAATTCTCTTATGTTTATTTACAGAGTGGATGCAGCTGCCATGGCTCGTGTCACTTCTGTGAGGAATCTTGGCGTACAGGTAGATTCGGAAGTAAGGTTTACATATGGTAAACATATGTAAACAAGCATTCAAGAACCTAGGCTTTATACTTAGACAATCTCAGAGCTTCCAAAACCTTAATGCCATTAAAGCATTATACAACGCTTTGGTGAGAAGTAGGTTAGAATGTAGTGCAATGGTATGGAGTCCCCATGAATCTAAATATAGATCTATGGTGGACAAAATTCAGATCAAATTTACACGTTTACGTCAATACGGGGTTTATCCTTTCTACCTCCTAATGTATCCTACTCTTTTCATCCTAGGAATGGTAGGATATCATAGGCTGGAGGTCAGGAGGGACCTTTTATTGCTTACTTATTTATTTAAACTGTTACGAGGTATGATACACAATCCTCAAATACTGATGTGCTTGAAGTTGAATGAACCAAACAACTATATACGTGCGCGTTGTCACAAGCTGTTTGCAGTGCCATTCAGTAAAACCAATTTGCTTCACCAAGCACCATTTACCCGGGCTATGTTTAATTTATTATTATTCAGCATTAATTATATTTATAATTAATATTATATTTATTTATAATTAATGCTGAACACAGCGATTTAGACATTTTCACATGTACTTTGGTGAAATTCACTGATGCTGTCCTTAAATGTGTTAGTAATTAAGTACATTGTAGCATTAGATTTGTCTGTAATGATAATGTAAATTTAAATAAATAAATAAACATGTTTGTATGGAAAATGTATCCACCGCCGGACTCTTTACAGCTCCGCTGACCTGCTGTTTATACCGTGCTGTCTGCTCGGCCAGCGAGACCAGCGGGAGCGACGTCACTCTGCTATCCAGCTGTCATCTGCAGTGTTTATACTAACATTGAGCTCCGCTGTGTAGTTGAACAAGGGTTCCAGCACGTCGGCGATGAGTTCCTTCAGCAGTGCGGACGCCTCGCGGAGCGACTGCGCCTCGCTCGCGAACGTGGGCTGCGCCAGCGAGCGCGCCGTGCTGTCCAGCTGCTTGGCCAGCGAGTCCAGCACGAGCGACGTCACGCTGCTGTCCAGCTGACTACAAAGGCAGCTGCAGTGTTTATACTAACATTGAGCTCCGCTGTGTAGTTGAGCAAGGGTTCCAGTACGTCGGCGATGAGTTCCTTCAGCATGGCGGACGCCTCACGTAGCGACTGCGCCTCGCTCGCGAACGTGGGCTGCGCCAGCGAGCGCGCCGTGCTGTCCAGCTGCTTGGCCAGCGAGTCCAGCGCAAGCGAGGTCACGTTGCTCTCCAACTGGAATGCAAGGAACACGTTAACACTTCAAGAGATCGAACACTTTAGTGATGGCAAATAACCACCTTCCTTTAAAAGTAGAAGATGTAAGACCAAGTAAGGATGCTCGGGAAGCCCTAGTCCCACCTCTAACTCACGTGTCGGGAACTATATACCTATATCTATGTTAACTTCAATATCTAAAATACTAGAGAAACTATTAAATTACAAAATATCTTCTTCTTTAGCCGTTTTGAGTCCATTTCTGGACATAGGCCTCTCCCAATGTCCTCCATGACACACGATCCGTCCGTATATCGTCCTTCCAACGCTTAGGAGGACGACCGCGTGGTCTGGTGTTCGCCCACGGTCTCCATTCGAGGACTCTTCTGGTCCAACGGTCCCTGTCCATGCGAGCAACATGACCGGCCCAACTCCACTTTCGCTCCGCGATTACTTGGACCACGTCCCTTACTCTCGTTTTCCGCCGGATCCACTCTCCTCTTTCGGTCGCGCAGTTATCACGAGCATAGCTCTTTCCATCGCTCTTTGCGCGACTCTGAATTTCTCGGCTGACCGTTCAGTAAGTAACATGGTTTCGGAGCCATATGTGAAGACTGGCATTAGGCATTCCTCGAACACTTTTGCCTTAAGTTTCAAAGACAGTTGGCCTCGAAGTAATTTCTTATTTGCACCAAATGCTGCCCAGGCTTGGGATATCCGTCTTTCTACTTCCGCTGTTTCATTTGCGCTTCCCAAAGTTATTTTGTGGCCGAGGTAAATATATTCGGTGACAACATCCACTCGTAGTTGATAATTGTTTGCTTCTGATATAAACATTATATGATTATAGTCATTATTTCTGTTTTAAAGAGGTTCATCTTCAAGCCTACTTTTTCTGATAAAATATCTAGACAAACATAATTTATTTTTAAAGAAACAATATGGTTTTCGAAAAGGAGCTTCTACTGAAGATGCCTTAATGGATCTGACTAACAAAATAATACGACAACTCGACAAAAAATTCAAATCCATTGGAATATTCCTAGATCTTTCTAAAGCCTTCGACACTGTTTCTATACCCACGCTACTCTTAAAGATGGAAAGACTAGGAATTCGTGGTATGGCATTGGAAATTTTTCGCGTTTATATCACAGACTGTACACAATGTGTCAAAATAGAAAACCATACCAGTGATGATGAATCCTTGAGCATTGGCGTGCCGCAAGGCAGTATTCTAGGCCCAGCTCTGTTTCTTTTGTATGTTAACAACCTAAGTTGCCTCAAATTACCCCACTGTGAAATTTTTACACAGCCCTCATAGTACATGGAAAAACCTGGTCTGAAGCTAAACAGCATGGGGAAGAAGCACTCCGTGTGGTAATGGAATGGTTATCTGCAAACCTGCTCACTCTTAATGTGGAAATAACAAAATATATAACATTCTCCGCCAACTCTGCCTCTCAGCCTGATAGCTCCCTCTCCATAATAGCTCGTAAGTGCCGCAAAATGCTTTGTCTCTTGCGACTGTCCGACTCTAGTGAGAACTGAAAATATCAAATACTTAAACTGAAAAAATCAATATCAAAGTCTTCAAAAAACTAAGAGTCGCTGCGGATCTCAGAACATTAAAATTGGTCTTCTATTCTTTTGCTCAATCTATTCTTTCGTATTGTTCGACTGTTTGATGTTCGTGGGACATCTCATTGTCACTTTTATCTTTTATATTTGTAGTTTACATATCTTTTTATAATTGTGAAATTTGAAAAAAAAAATTATTAACAAATATGGAAAAAAGTACATCCCCGTAGAGTTTCTTGGTGCTCTCTTCTCTATCGGGCGTATTTCTGAAGTACCGGTCAGAGCCAGAAGGGTATTTCCTTTTCCAGTGTGAGATTTAACTCTGTTGGCACATGAATGGGAAATTTCCTTTTCAAACTCAAAGAATACTTAGTTTACCAAAATTTTTATTGATTTGATCTTTTTATAATATTTTATGTATTTCTCCTTGTTCAGGAGATGTTAATTTTGACTTGTAAAATTGCTATTATTTTTGCCTATTTACAATAAAATACTTTGACTTTGTTCCACGATCTGGGGTAGTGCTTGTTCCACAACCCTCTTGCAACTAGGGCGTGCACAAAGAACAATTCTCAAAGTTATGAGCAAACAATCCTATTAGGAATCCCACTACACTACTATATCGACATAGTAAAGTTCTAACCGGCAGCTGTTTATTCTAAATTCAGTTTTGTCTAAGCATAAAACCATGATATATGACATCCGATTAGACATCAATACACGTAGGCGAAAACGCGTATGCACAGCTAGGTCACATCGCACCTCTTTAGCCGGTAGACACTTGAAGTACTGAGCTGGCGACTGCACAACAAACTGAATAAAAGTCTTAAGTTTTCGTGCATTATTATTAAAAAATAAGTCTAAAATATATTAATTTAAGAAAAGTAAATAAAAAAATATATGCTACATTTTTTGCTGTCTGGTGGCTCATCATCATCATCAGCCCGTGTCAGTTCATTGCTGGACATCTCCCAAAGCACGGTACTGAGCTCGTTATTCGGCTCCTCTCTTCCAACTGCCAGCGGCTTTGCGTATATCATCGCTCCACCTAGCCGGAGGGCACCCTACACTACGTTTACGGAGTCGCGGTCTCCACTCAAGAACACGTCTACCACAACAGTTATCAGTCCTTTGACAGACATGTCCAGCCCACTGACACTTCAGCTTACTAATCTAATGCTATGCTAGGTCTTCTGCTAGTACACAGTACACCGACCCTCAAATCTCATTTTCTTAAGAAGAAGATGATACGAGTGATGGCTATAATCATCTCGGTCTAACGAAAAAAGATAATTTGAGTGATGGCTATAATCATCTCGGCCTAACGAAAAAATATAACTTGAGTGATGGCTATAATCATCTCGGTCTAACAAAAAAAAAGATGACTTGAGCTACAATAATATCGGTCTAACAAAAAAAGATGACTTGAGTGATGGTAATAATAATATAGGTCTAAAAAAAAAGAAGATGTCTTGAGTAATGGCTATAATCATCTCAGTCTAACAAAAAAAGATGACTTGAGTGATGGTAATAATAATATAGGTCTAAAAAAAAAGATGTCTTGAGTGATGGCTATAATCATCTCAGTCTAACAAAAAAAAGGTGACTTTGATGGCTTATTATCCTCGGCCTAACTAAGAGGCTTACGGGCATGCAGTATCTGCCAGTGCCTGTGGTTTCAGGCCGACCCCGGTACAAAAGTGTTGGCTACTTATCGATGCTAAATCAAATAAGAGCCTCACGGTGTGCATGATCCTCTCAAAGTCGAAGTCGGACAGGCCGGAGGCGGCGAGCTGGTTGAGCTTGGCCTTGGCGGAGGGCTTCAGGATGGTGGCGCCACCAGAGGGGAAGGCGGGGCGCAGCGCCGCCACGCGCGCCTCCACTGAGCCCGACACCTCCTCGCGGATGGACTCCAGGTCGTACAGCCGGGACAGCTGCAGCGTCTGAAATACACAACATCATCACCATCGTTACAAAAATTATTTAAAAAATTGCCGAAGCTCACGAACGAAAGCTTCATCATCATGTGAGCGTGTGACTTAAGCAAACAAAATCATTTGAGTTAGTTCAGTGAAGTGATAGTGATAATGCAGTATTAATGAGTGTGAACCAAATAAACACACGAAAAAAGTGACTTCTCCTTAAATAGAGACAATAACAAGTGTTATTGGACACATTCTTAGTTTTTACTCTACTTAGCAGCTTAGGTTAAAGAAAATTAATTATTAGTATTAAGGCTAGATTGTAATTTTAATGTGGTACCACAAGATCGTGGTACGTCAATATAAAAAAACCATCATCATCATCCCGAACAAGTCCACTGATGAACATGGGACTCCCTTTAATAGGGGGTATTAGCCATCTTGACCGCTTGGCATGCGGGTCTGAGATCACAGTACATGTTGTACTTCGGTATACTGGAACATGCTGTTGGCCCATCGCGTCCCGGGAGCTAGCACAAGGGATTCAGAAACAACGATACTTGTTATATACTGATTAGTCGCGACGTTGCACCTTCTCACTTACCTGTACGCTCGCGGCACCCAACGCGGGCCACAACGTTGACAATACTTTGTTCGTAGTACATGAGATACCAAGTTTTATTTTACAACTAGCTGTGCCCGCGGCTTTGCCGGTCATTTCTCTATCTAATATAAAGGTTAGGTTTATTATTCCAGTACCAAAAATACTTATAAAGTACAACTAGCTTTCGCCCGCGACTTTGTCCGCGCGGACTAGTTTATCGCGAAAAAAACCTTTCATGTTCTTCTAGGATATTAAAAACCAATGCAAAACAATAGCACCAACGCTCTTGATGTTTTTGACAGACTTGTTATTATTTCGTTTCCATGGCAACCGTTCCTTACAGCAAGTAATCAATATTTCCCCGTTATCCAGTCATCATCATCATCATCATCATCAATAAAAAGTATCCTATGTTTTATTCCAGGGTATAAGCTATCTCCATTCCAATTTTTTTCAAAATTCGTCCAACCGTTATTGCGTGAAAGCTCCCCAAACAAACAGACAATGTTTCACTTTTATACATTGGAATTAGAATTTTGTAAAGGTTCTGATCTGTTCGAAAAATTGGAAAAAGATAAACATTTTCAGTCTTTAACAAAATTCCGAAAGCAATTAGGGAGCTGCCAATTAAATATTTTAAAGTAAAATTACACAGGTGGCTTACCAAAAATAGTTTATATGACATAAAGGAATTTTTTGATTTTAAAATGTATAAATGACTCATTATATTGGCATAATGAAGTAATATTGAATTGAATCTAATTATGTATTAAGATTGATCAAATATTTTGTGCTTAGTTACACAAGGATAATTTTAGTTTTATAAATATTAATAATTCCTTTGTCATAATTTGCGTAAAGATTGTTAATTTTTAATCGTATTGTATAATTTATAATTTACTGTAAAATTGTACACCAGTTTCTGGTGAAGCAAGCTGGACTATTTCACGGACATAACTACCAACCACCTAATTGTACCATGTTTCGGACAAATAAAGCATTTTTTTGTTGTTGTGTATATATCACATTTTTTGAAAATTCGTACAGGCGACAAATCGTTTTTATTGATTGCTCGGCTTCTACTTTCAATCGGTCCAGTAGTTTTTACGTGTTGCGGGGACATACAGACGGACAGACAGATATAATTTATTATCCCTTTTTTTGTGACTAACAATTTTAAAACAAATCCTACTAATAATAAAAATGCTCAAGTTTGTGTGTATGTTTGTCCGGTCTTCATGCTTAACCTAATTGTACCATGTTTTGGCTCAACGGATGTTGATGAAACTTGGTACGTAGCTAATTTAAGGTCCTGGAATAACACATTTTCATCACTATCATCATCACCACGGGAGAAGCCGCGGCGCGCAGCTAGTTATTAATATATAGTTTATCTAGGCCTTAACTTGCTCACCGACGTGAAGGTTGCCAAGTGTCGATCTAAAACTACAGCAGTGACTTCACCCATTGCCACGCCAAAGAAGTAAGCTAATAGAGAGGTGTTATGGCAAGTACAACAGCCTGTAACAATCCAACTAAAGTGCATCCTTCCACATCATACCACTATATATAATGATTAAATTGAGTTTACAATCTTTTTGTCCATAACTCAGTGCCTAAAGACTAAAGTCTTCAACGAGTGCGTTCTACCAGTTATGACCTACTAAGCCAAAACGTGGACACTTACGGTGGGGCTAATCCACAAATTTAAAGTCGCTCAGCGAGCTATGGAGAGAGCTATGCTCCGAGTTTCTCTAAAGAAGACAGAATCCGAAATGAGGAGATCCGCAAGAGAATTACGGTAACCGATATAGCTCAGAGAATTAGGAAGCTGAAGTGGCAATGGGCCGGTCACAACTCGAAGAACAGACAACCGTTGAGGTAACCAAGTTCTAGAGTGGAGACCACGTTTAGGCAAACGTGGTGTAGGGCGCCCGCCGGCCAGGTGGAGTGACGACTTGCGGGCGGCAGTTGGTAGCGCCTGGATGAAGAGAGCCAAAGATCGGGCTCAGTGGCGTTCACAAGGAGAGGCATACGTCCAGCAGTGGGCGAATTATGATGAATCTTTTTGTCACACAGACACAGAAAATACATTCAGCCAATCATGATGATTCACCAGCGTACCTTGTAGACGGTGTGGTTGGCGTGGCAGTGCAGCAGCACGGAGGTCATGTTGAAGTCGGGGTCGCGGCGCTCGTTGAACATCGCTTTCTCCAGGTCTACGAGTTTCTCTAGGTCGGCGAACAGGCGGTTGTCGCGGGGCTCGCTGCAATATGAACATTACAAACTACAACTCTCTATTTCTGGCGCTTTATTAGCGTCTACGATCCGCCGCTCGTCACTTTATTAGCGTCTACAATCCGCCGCTCGTCACTTTTACAAGCCCGCCGTCACTCAACTAGCGCGTCGGTAGCGTCGAGGGTAGATGTTGACGACAAATGATATAAGAAACAAAGAAGTAAAACAACTAACCACATTTAAATAACTATTAAAAACACATCTAAAAGGATTTGTCATTATTATAACTAATCTTTTGTAAACACGAGACACCCGCTTTTCTCCACACTATAGCATAAGCTTTAGCAAACAATGCTGGCACCGCGCGCCTTTAGTGTTCACTTGCAACGAAAAAATTCCGTTATTGAGTTAAAAATTGTACCTAGTTAATGGCGCACGCAATTTTTTTTAATAACTTGTATTTTCTCTACAAATAAGTGAATTTGTGAAATTGATGTAAGTAAATAAAATTCTTAAACCGTAAATGATAAGAGGTGGGAACAAATCAGATTCTAAAAATTTTACTCTTCAGTTTAATAACAAGAGATGTATGTGGATGTCCACTAATAATATGCGGTCACAGATGCTGCTGAGCAAGTCAAGCGGGCAGAAGGCGAGGTATGTACTTACGTGAGCGGGTCGCAGATGAACCGCTGCGAGGCCACGCCCACCACGAAGTACGCGACCAGCACCAGCGCCATCGCCCCGCCTACTATGAAGATAAACCCGATGCCGCTGGAACACAACACAAAAACCAATCAATGTTTGTGGTTCACCGAAGAGAGAACACACACCTTTATTTTTTTATAGTGATATTTAACAATAACGCCACCCAGAAAAATAAGTTAGGAAAAATGTGTATGGATTTGAACTTGCGACCTTTCACGCTTATGAGCTCTACACCAACTGAGCTACTTTATGCACAACGTCACACTTCAAATTCTTACTTCTGCTTCAATACCCGTCTCAAATCGGTATCCATTGAAAATTATAATATCAATTGTTTTTTTTTTCGTTAATAGATATTATCACACACGGGAATCACTCAAATACCCATTACATTTGTTTCAACTTTCAACCACATCTGGTGGTATTTTTCATGATGCACGCGGAACGCTCGCGGACGCGTCTCGTCTCCAACTCAGACTTCACACGCCCTTTTATAGGCATAACAAGAGACCGTAAAGTGATTGTTTACATTATATATTTTCACAAGAAAAACATTATTTTTTTGTATTTTTGAGAGTTGTTACATTGTATCGCGCCGTAACGTCCTTAGCTGTCACGACGATCGTATGACATCATATTGCTTTTATTAAACATAAATGTTTTTAATTATTAATGAATGAAGTTAAACACATATTCGGAAACCTTAAGATATAATCTATTAAAACAATGTTTTTTTCCGTTTATTGTCTACTACCCTATTGTAGAGGGCGAGCCACTAGTTACCAGAGCAGACACTTGGAGCCGGCACCCTTGTTGCAGCACTCAGCGGCGCCGTACACGTCAGGCCGCTTGCCGCACACGCCACACGTCAGGCCCCACGCGAACAGCACCGTTATCTGCAACAACACAACCAGATCATCTACATATTTACCTACTACCAATGCTGATACATCCATAATAATAGATTATCTACGCTCATAAATGGTAGCATAATGACATACTTCATGCACGGCACGTCTATAATAAAAAAAACATTATAACACTGTTTTTGAACTAAACAATGCTTCAATTTAATTTCAATTATGGCCCCGATAAACGAGGGCTTGGCAAAAAAAAACTATAGTTGTACAGTTAGACCAAGGAGGTTTTGTAAGGGGTAGGAGTCGGCGCCAACGGGGTTTGTAAGGGGGCACAATCACCATCTCAGTGCCCCAAACCAACCTCACCTGCTCGTGGTGCACCCTGCCGAACAACGAACGAGTCTCTGGCGACCGACAAATGGCGTATATCCATTTAAAAACCTGCGCAGCTAAATCGCACGGTGACGGCAACAGAGCCACTAGTGCGAAGAGTTGCGTACTGCGATCGCCAACCTGCCTGTCCAGCGTGGCGGTTATGGGCATACCCTCCCATGAACAGTACCGCAGAAAAACGGCCCCTACTTCCGCCGGAAACTAGGGGCCTTTTTTCTGCGGTCCTGCTATTCCTGACCACAATGGCGGTCATGGTAACGGCAGGTCGGGGGATGCTAAGAATCCCCGGGCTACGGAAGGCCACCATAAATGAATGACTTTGGCTACGTATAATGGACGTACTCTAAGACTAGACGAACATACAGCGCAGCTAAAAGTAGAACTGGAGAACATAAGTGGCACATTTTGGTGTTGAGTTCCGAAGAGAGGGAACTTTAAAGACACATTAACCCTAAATTCGGGACATCTTATGTACTTCAGAGAGGGTGATCAACAATTCCAAGGTGGCGTTCGGGTTCCTCGTTCACCGAGTCCTCGCTAACAACGTTGAAGAGATCTGTATTGTGTCGACCAGGGTAGCTTACCTTATAATCAGGCTCACCAAGAAATATACTCTCAAGGAGATTCAGGTATACGCACCAACCTCGAGACAAACAGATGAAGAAGTAGAAGATAAGGCCTTACATAACACCAGGAAGGCCCACTTCAACGTTGTTATGGAGGACTTGAACACCAGAGGGAAAACAAGCTAGCAACGAATCGAAAGTAGGACCTCAAGGATTTGTTAGCAGAAACGCCAGAGCGGAAATGCTTGTCAACTTTCTTGAGAGGGGGGGGCTCTTCTTGATGAATTCTTTCTTTAAGAAGCAGCCCCAAAGAAAGTGGACGTAGCGAAGCCCGGATGGTGTTACCAAAAATGAAATCGACTATATTACGGCGGATAAGATGCAAACACACACACAAGTTCACAAACCGTCTCGCACGAAGATTTGACGAGTTTCAGAGTCCCGAGCAGGCTGGGTTTCGAGGAGGATATGGCACCGTATACCACATCCACACAGTGCGCTAGATTATACAGAAAAGAGGAGAATTTGCTGAAACTCCACCTGACATAGTAGAAACAGCAACAAACATGACGAACGATCAAAAACCAGCAAAATGAAGAAAATATTACGAGGAGGATATGGCACCGTATACCACATCCACACAGTGCGCTAGATTATACAGAAAATAGGAGAATTTGACTCCACCTGACATAGTAGAAACAGCAACGAACATGACGAACGATCAAAAACCAGCAAAATCAAGAAAATATTACGAGGAGGATATGGCACCGTATACCACATCCACACAGTGCGCTAGATTATACAGAAAAGAGGAGAATTTGACTCCACCTGACATAGTAGAAACAGCAACGAACATGACGAACGATCAAAAACCAGCAAAATCAAGAAAATATTACGAGGAGGATATGGCACCGTATACCACATCCACACAGTGCGCTAGATTATACAGAAAAGAGGAGATTTTGACTCCACCTGACATAGTAGAAACAGCAACGAACATGACGAACGATCAAAAACCAGCAAAATCAAGAAAATATTACGAGGAGGATATGGCACCATATACCACATCCACACAGTGCGCTAGATTATACAGAAAAGAGGAGAATTTGACTCCACCTGACATAGTAGAAACAGCAACGAACATGACGAACGATCAAAAACTAGCAAAATCAAGAAAATATTACGAGGAGGATATGGCGCCGTATACCACATCCACACAGTGCGCTAGATTATACAGAAAAGAGGAGAATTTGACTCCACCTGACATAGTAGAAACAGCAACGAACATGACGAACGATCAAAAACCAGCAAAATCAAGAAAATATTACGAGGAGGATATGGCGCCGTATACCACATCCACACAGTGCGCTAGATTATACAGAAAAGAGGAGAATTTGACTCCACCTGACATAGTAGAAACAGCAACGATCATGACGAACGATCAAAAACCAGCAAAATCAAGAAAATATTACGAGAAATGCTTTTTTTTTAACAAACAATCACGACAGGACTGATAATTGTCAGTCATATTGCATTTCACAATGCCAGTCATAGTAGTGTGATGGGTAAAGCTTCGGCTGTCACAATTGTCACGACAATTCTACAAATCGTGGTAATTTGTAAGCAACCGCCGTTTCACAAAACGTTTTTCTATTGACATTTGTTAGACAATTGTCGGTTGACTGCCGGTCACTACTATTGTTTTATGAAACACATTTAGTAATATTTTGACAATTCATTGAATGAAGTAATTGAATGAATGATTTGACTGACATTTATCAGTCTACTATAGTTTTATGAAACAGGACCCTGGTGTAAGTTTTCTTCTGAGTAGGATATGTTTAAGCGATCTTTTGAGGTCTCTATATTTTAGTCTGCTGACAATATGCAAGCTGTTTGTCATTCGATTCGTGACAAACACTGCTGCTTGGTGATTGCGGAGGTGAAGAAATAAGCAACTCCGGAGTTCACAGTAATAAAGTATACACCAGCCACACACGTTTTACATGAAGGGAAATAATTGACGAAGAGTCACAGAGTTATATTGCATACTGTCGCAGCCGAGTGCGACAGAAAGGTACACGAGAAACTGCGAATACTATATTCACACAAACAATGAATTACGTAAGCTGCGTGCGCGCGTGTGGTGCAGAAAGCAACACGGGCGTCGCGTCCAGCGAAGCCCTAACCGCCGCACGCCGTATTGTTATCGCGCAGCCGAGCGGTGCATAGCTATAGCGCATCTATAGGAGTGAACAATGCCCGCTGCATACTACGGGTTTCGCCCGTCTTTGCTTGTCGATTTAATATTATTATGGTGTTTATTAGTTATTTATTATGGTGTTTATTAGTGATTAATTATATATAAGGTGATGTATGAATGTAATTGTGATTAATTATGTTAATAAGTAGTGTATATAGTAAGTCACCTACACGGTTATTTCCAATTTGTCAGTGCTTTAATTCGTAAATATTAGTTCACCATACCACCATATTCACCATTAGTTTTCCATATCTATACTATAATAAAACTGTAACTGGGCTAAATCTGTACATTAAATATTTTTTGAAACTTATAATTGAGATAAACTTCAAAATCGATATAGAGTGCAAAAAGGATATTTTTTTAATTTTTGTCTGTCTGTCTGTCTGTCTCTTTGAACACGCATCACGCTGAAACTAGCAGATGGATTTTGATGCAACTTGGCACAATCATAGCTTATGTTATGGATTAACATTTAGAATACTTTTTATCCCGAAAAAATCATGAGTTCCCGCAGGATAGGGGTTAAAAGTTATTTAAAAAAACTCATATTACGATGAAACTACTGGTCAGAGTTTGATGTAACTTGGCACAGTCAAAGTACATATTATGTGTAAAAATTATGTATTCTTTTTATCCCCAATAATATAGGGTTCCTGAGGGATAGGTATTCAAAGTTATGGTAATTTAAATGTAATATAAATAAAACATTAAAATGGTATCATAATTACGACTCTCGCCACTATACTATCTGGTTTAGCGGGAGTATTTCTGCCTGCCAACCCAGACGTGCGTGGATCGAAATTACGTACTTATTGAAATGTTTTGTTCCAAATTTTTATGCATTTACATATTTTATGCGTTATAACTTGGCACAGTTAAAGTACATATTATGTATTAACATTATGGATTCTTTTTATCCCCAAAAAATATAGGGTTCCTGCGGGATAGGTATTCAAAGTTATGTTAATTTAAATGTAATATAAATAAAACATTAAAAGGGTATCATAATTTCTACTCTCTCGCCACTATACTATCTGGTTTAGCGGGAGTATTTCTGCCTGCCAACCCAGACGTGCGTGGATCGAAATCACGTACTTATTGAAATGTTTTGTTCCGTATTTTTATGCATTTACATATTTTATGCGTTATTTTTACAATTTCAATGCTTTTTTTTTCTTGAATTAAACCGTCAAATTGTTACAACAAAAATTCAAATTCAGATAATTTAGAAAAAACTCAAAAACAGAAAAGAATTCTGTCAATTTACTTGCGGCTTTTTTTATTGTTAACTAAACTGCTTACTGTTTTACATTTTTAACCCCCGAACAAAGAGACGGGTGTTATAAGTTTAGGGTGTGAATCACTGTGTGAGAGGGTGTGTGTGTGAGGGTGTGTGTGTGTGTGTGTGTGTGTGTGTGTGTGTGTGTGTGTGTGTGTGTGTGTGTGTGTGGCATCCTCATAAAAAAGCTCCCAAACGAATGGACCGATTTTGATGCGGTTTTTTTGTTTGAAAGCTAATGTGATCGAGATGGTTCTTAGCTTAGCTATATAGGGTGGGGGGGAGAAAAGGGGGTGAGAATCGTAGGGTCCAAACGAATGGTTTTTATATCTGAAAGCTGAGGTAAACGAGATGGTTCATAGCTATAATGGGAGGGAGGAGGGGGGGATAGGGATGGGGGTTAGGATCGTTGATCTCCAACAAATGGACCGATTTTGATTCGGTTTTTATGTTTGAAACTGATGTGATCGAGATGGTTCTTTAACTATATGGGGGGGGGGGGGGAGAAAAGGGGGAGTTTCGAGAAAAAAGGGGGGTGAGAATCGTATCTTTCAAACGAATGGACCAATTTAACTGCGGGTTTTTATGTTTCAAAGCTGAGGTAAACAAGATGGTTCTTAGCTATAATGCGGCTTTATGCTCGCTACGCTTCGCTCCCGCCTTCATCTTCTAACCTATCACGACCATGTCGGATTGCCACTGAAGGTTGTTAACACAGGTAGGTAGGTACCTATATTGGTACTTTTGGTACTGGAATAATTCATAGGATCATTATATCCCAGAAAAACTACCACGCGAGCAACGCTGCGGGCACAGCAATAGGCAATAATAACGTAAAAGTCTGTACAAAGAAGATAATTTTTAAAAATTGGTCTGAGCTACTGAACAAGAATAAAACATTTTTAATATTCGTGTCTGTCTGTTTGTTTGTCTGTATGTTTGTTCGCGCATCACGTAAAAACTATTAGACCGATTGCGATGCAGTTTTCAGTGTTGGATAGCTTAGGGTTTGACCTTGACCAAGACCTAGCGTATTTGGTATCGTAATCCAATCATTAGATGCCGAGCAATCGATAAAAAACTTTTAAACGGTTGAAGGAATTTTGATCAAATGTTTATTGTAGGTCTTGGAATAGCACATAGAGTACTCTTAACCTAGAGAAATGACCACGCGAGCGAAGCCGCGGGCACAGCTAGTCTATAATAAAGCAGTAACAAAAAGTCTGTACAAAGAATATAATTTAAAAAAATGAGCGAGCCTTAGAGTAGTCGCTGAAGTGTTATCTGACATCTCACCATGGTATTAAGCCACATGCACAACGCGCGCTTATTGGTCAACTGTGAATCAGCAACTACTTCATCTAACCTATCTGATCTTACTTTTCGTTAACAAATCGTATGTCTTGATAACTCAACCGGGAACTGCTCGGCTGATAGTGTAAAGTACCTGAGTTCTATTCCCGACAGATGTGTTTATTTTGCACTATAAAAAAAACGTGATGGCTTCTACCTTGATAGTTACACACTTCCGTTTACATATTGTCTAACACTTTTCACGAAATCACACCCATAAATTTCAGGACATATTACACATCTAGGATAGTGAGATCTAGGGGCCCTATATTAAGCGCAGTGCGAGAGTCTGTTCCCCTGCTCTATACGGCCAGCTGTTTGTGTTTCAATGTACCCACCAGTAAGGGCGCCATCGCGGCGGCGAGCCCCGCGTAGCGGCGGTACGGCCCGTACTGCTTGTGCAGCTCCTGCAGCGAGTCCGCCAGAGCTTCCTGCTCCCTGAGCTTGGCGCTGGCGTTGCCCGCCATGTACGTGATCTCATTCGCCACCGCCTCCAGCCGCACTCCTGCAATACAACAAGATGTTCACTAGATGGCGCTAAATGACAATATGGTGCATAATTATATTTTTTTGTCTTTTAATTGCAATCAGTTACGATTTAAAACTTTATTGGCGGCTATATTTACGTGTAATGATTATATTTAATCTTAAGTTTCGATTGTAAATCTAATATTTGATCCGTATTCGTTCCTTTACGGTTAAAATATTAGATTGACAATGAAAATAATAATAATAATAAACACTTTATTACACCATATAAGCAACAAATACAATAACTTATTTTTTAAATACAGCACAATGGGCGGTCTTATCGCTAAGAGCTATATCTTCCAGACAACCTTTGGATGGACAGTAATTACGAATTAAAAAAAGGACGGTGGTGCAAAACAGTACAATAAATCATGCAAAAAAGACTATACCTACATATTTAATAAACTACATAAACCATACTTACTTACATAAGGTAAATACAACTACAATACATACTTTATAGAACTATACATACATATACTTAAATATAATTAATTAAGACCTAGCATAATTATATCAGTTTAAGTATGAAGAAATAAATAATTAAATCAATGAGCTTCAGTGGAAAGGTAGAAGTTTTTGGCTTGAGCCTTAAAGCAATTCAGCGATTGAGCGCGTCTAATAGTGTCTGGAAGGGCATTCCAGAGACGCACATCCAGGGGTGCGATTTTTGAATATCACCGAGTGATTAAATATCAGCGAATGATAAAAAGTCACCGATTTCCCAAAAGTCGTATTTTTGAATTTCACTGGGTGATGAAAAATATCATACGTATGATTTCGTTTACGAGTACCCACAATAAAAGAAAGAAAAATCGTTTATTCAACACTCATAAAAAAGTAGCAAATTAACATATAAATTAAACATAATATAAATCTAAGTGTTGAAAGGGTCATGCCTCAGTATAATGCCAAGCGTCTTCGACTCTTGACGCTGAATACAGGGGTAGCCTGTATGTCTGTATTTTACCCTATTTTAATAGTTTAGCGCTCAGACTAATCTGAGGTCTAGCTCATGTATCTACTTATTTAACTATTCATTTATATATTTTCCAGATATTAGTGGATAATTATTAAGCCTTGGTAACAAGTGCCAATTCCTGTGCCATAAAGTCATTCCGAATAAAGGTAGAATGTCTTCAAAAGTGCCCATGCAATACAATATTGCCAAGGACAGTTCCGGAGTACTCTAATTGAGGAGAATGCATCAAAAATAAAGTAGTTATGCTTCATAACATTAAAAAGAATGTATACCACATCCAGTGGTGGTTGTTTTAGAAGGGGTTGTTGGGAATATATAGGTAATCTGAGGACTGATGTTCTATACGAGTTGATTTTAGCCTCTATGATGTGTCCTTGTGTGTGGAAGACCAGAGTCAGTGACTTACCTATCTGCAATCTCTTTGTGCACTGATTGTTTGAAATTACAATAAAGAAATAAAACATCATTTGATTTTTTATTTTAATAGTAGATACTTTGTAGAAACGTAGAATCATATTTATGTCACAATTTACAAAATAATTGCCATGTGGGCAGCTTCATAATAGGTGCACTCTTTCTAACCCCGTCGGTGCTGTGAGTGCATAGGGAATTCAGGAAATGGGCAGCAGCATTTTTCTGTAAGTACGAGTATCAACATGTATGTCACCGCGCTGCCTCCAAACGTGGTGATTATGGTAAATCGGGGAGGCCCATGTTCTGCAGTGGATTATAGTCAGGTGCATTGGTGAATTATTGCTGGTTGCTGGATTTGGTCATCTTCAACTAAAACAAGTATTAAATGTTCAATTATATAGTAGATTTATGTCACTGCAGAAGAGCTGTGGTAGTCAAGTTGTAATATGTGCACTTTGAAATTCAACAACACCGGGTTTCATCCATGTTAAGTGTGCATTTGCCATCAATGCATGCTTCAGAGGGAATGTTAAGCCTTTGTTGGATCCAATCAAGCGCCAATCAAGCGCCATTACATGCCAAAATATTATACAACAATGATGGGCTATAATGTATTTCTACCCTATCTTGCAGTGATGGAGATATTATGACTTCAGAATCTGTCCCTCTACTCCGACAAACTGAAATAACCAACTAGTTATGCAGAATGAAACCCGATGAAGCATTTATTGATGTAGTTGACATCCGCATGTTTTGGAAGACTAGCTAAGTCAAAGGACTATCTGACTAGATAAATATAATGGTAAAACAATTGTTACAAATTTACATAGTTGGTAGGTAGTAAAAATGATAATTACCTCCTCTCCTTTTAATCTTTCTCGTAGAGTACTTTGTTATATGTTCCTTGACTTTGTATACATGCTTTCTTGATGCCCAGAATGGCATTCAGACGGCTGGCAAATTCCTTTGTTGTGAATCTTACAGTAAACTTGTCATTTCTTACAATAATTTATTCTGACTGAGATCCAACAATGACTAGGTAATGTAGCAATTTCTTTTTGGCCAGAATATGGGCCACAACCTTTCTTTATGGTATCGTAAAATAAACATAATTTTTCGAAGAAACGAAAACTCGACTCCAATCAGCTGATTTAGACCACAGATTAGACCATATGTTAGCCTTAGGATTTGACAGATACGTTCCGTTTTACGTATTACTGTCAATTCGTATGGAAAATAAAAATCGGTACTTAGTACCGATAAAAATATTTGCTGCGTAGGATGTAACGTAATCATACGAATGTCTATTATCAAAGATGAGCAGTATTTATATGTTGGTAGACAGGGTATGATATTCAAAAATACCACTTTTGCGAAAAGCTGATTTCGTAATCACCGGTGATCTTTTTATCACCGGTGATTTCGAAATCTACACAGTACAGACCACAGACAATGCTGGGATGCCATTGCAGAATATTTCATTGCTATAAATACTTAACAGTAACACTTATATATTTATATACATATAATATAAATACACAATAAAACACATATATCTCAATCCAAATACCAAACGTCTGACATCAATACGACACGTGTTACATATTTTTATTTTGATATAAATGTGTTTGTAGTTTTAAATGTAACCTAACCGCACCTAAAATTAAGGCCCAAAGAAATAAATTAAGATAATATTGTCATTAGCGCCATCTAGTGAAACTCATTTCATGGACCATCCACCTTAAGTCCGCATTGTACAGCGGCCTGTTGGATGTTACGGAACTTCCACCTCCTCTTTTCTATTTGTTTAGACAACATTTCGATTCTACGAGTGTTTCGATTGGCTAATTTGTACAAAAACCGGTTATTGTGACTTACCTACAATAGTAATACATACAGCCTCGCGGACCTTCTTGTGACTTACCTACAATAGTAATACATACAGCCTCGCGGACCTTCTTGTGGGTAATGATGAGTACTATAAACATGTAGTACATTATTTTATGTATCATCAATAGGTTTCGCAGCGCGCGCTAAATAATGACTTTTATAGACAAATTTTGACCTTTTGGGTTACATTAATACTATTTTCGTAGGGATATGTAATATTTTTTAAATAAAATTCTGGCCGTGTTACTCGCTGATAATGTAGCTTTCTATAGGTGAAAGGTTTATTAATCGGTTCAGTCTTTTTTCAGTTATCCATTACAAAGAAATAAACATACAAAAAAACAATTCTTTTCTCTTTATAATATTAGTATACATATAAATCTGGTTTAGGTAGCAGCATCTGGGGAACATGATATAGTATGAATAATAAGTACAACGTAAAAAAAACTGGTTTAGGTAGCAGCATCTGGGGAACATGATATAGTATGAATAATAAGTACAACGTAAAAAAAATACTGGTTTAGGTAGCAGCATCTGGGGAACATGATATAGTATGAATAATAAGTACAACGTAAAAAAAACTGGTTTAGGTAGCAGCATCTGGGGAACATGATATAGTATGAATAATAAGTACAACGTAAAAAAAACTGGTTTAGGTAGCAGCATCTGGGGAACATGATATAGTATGAATAATAAGTACAACGTAAAAAAAATACTGGTTTAGGTAGCAGCATCTGGGGAACATGATATAGTATGAATAATAAGTACAACGTAAAAAAAATACTGGTTTAGGTAGCAGCATCTGGGGAACATGATATAGTATGAATAATAAGTATAACGTAAAAAAAACTGGTTTAGGTAGCAGCATCTGGGGAACATGATATAGTATGAATAATAAGTACAACGTAAAAAAAACTGGTTTAGGTAGCAGCATCTGGGGAACATGATATAGTATGAATAATAAGTACAACGTAAAAAATACTGGTTTAGGTAGCAGCATCTGGGGAACATGATATAGTATGAATAATAAGTATGACGTAAAAAAAACTGGTTTAGGTAGCAGCATCTGGGGAACATGATATAGTATGAATAATAAGTACAACGTAAAAAAAACTGGTTTAGGTAGCAGCATCTGGGGAACATGATATAGTATGAATAATAAGTACAACGTAAAAAAAACTGGTTTAGGTAGCAGCATCTGGGGAACATGATATAGTATGAATAATAAGTACAACGTAAAAAATACTGGTTTAGGTAGCAGCATCTGGGGAACATGATATAGTATGAATAATAAGTATGACGTAAAAAAAACTGGTTTAGGTAGCAGCATCTGGGGAACATGATATAGTATGAATAATAAGTACAACGTAAAAAAAAAAAGGTTTAATAGGTAAGTTTTTTAGTTTTTTTCTGTTTTTTCTGGTTTTTTCTTGTTTTTTTTTCATTTTCATCGATTTGTGAGCTACTTTGAAAATTTCAGCAGGATATGTGATTGGGAAGTGCTCGAAGTTTGAGTCGCTAGATTCCAGGACAGTCAGAAATACATAGATTAGATACATAGATAAATAAATAGATAGATACATGGATAGATACATAGATACAAGATACAAATACAAATTCGTTTATTAATCGAAATAGATAGATAGATAGATAGATACATAGGTAGATACATACATAGAAGTGAAGTTAAATAAAAGCATTTAGTAAAAAATAGCGACAGCTTTACATTTTCAACAAGAAAATAATGATAAGTGTCAATAATAAGTACACTTTGCTTGTGGTGTAGAGGGGGGGGCACGAGACGGGGCTCACCGGTGTCTGTGATGACGGCCTGCACGCTCGGTATGTGCTGGTCCACGGAGCTGCGGATGCCGTCCTTGATGCGCCTGAACACCTCCTGGCCGTCCTCCATGTCCTGCTTGATATTGGAATCCATCAGCGCAGTCACGTTGTTCAGCAGCTCCGACACGTCCGGCATCTGGGGGGAGGGACACGAGTCAGTCGCGACCAACGAGCCGGCGCGAGTCGCCATGTGTCAACTTTAGCCTAAACTAGTACAAATCCGAGAATAGCCAGAGAGAGAGAAATCCGAGTGTGTCCGAGAGAGTGGCGGCCCTACATACAAACGTCAGTGCGACTGAACGCATCGGCCTGTCTGAATCGTTTTATTTACGCCATCGCTCCGAATGGGTATGACAAGGCTAGTCGAGCTATGTAAGAGGGATCAGAAAAAGTAGAAACGTGTTCACTTATTATTGCATCGCATCTCCTTCAAGAAGAATGTGGTGTGTTTGGAATAAATTTCCGCCAGCGGCAAGCAAATTATCGTAGCCGGGAGAGCTACGCAATACATTTAGAAATTTATTATAAAATTTCCGGATAACAGTCTTATCAATTTAAGTAGCAAAAACTGATAGCCATTCTAAAAAAAAACTTATATTAACCAATATTGCATTCGTCACTCAGATGCAATTAATCACAATAGAGATAGCATATCTCAACATCTAGCGTCCTCGCAGATAATTAATTTGTAATCACTTACCGTTGGAAAGTATTTATCGAGCATCTAATCCACGTCAGCATGAAAACAAATGCAAATATTACGAACATATACGAGTATATAACAACTTCTGGAAATTAAACGTGACTTCTAACAAATTTCTATTTGATATTTTTTCTAAAGGAAAAGTTTGTATTGCGGTCGGGACGTAACGCGCATCATTCGGTATCAACTGAGCACGGAACCACTCCATACCACTCATAGTTCTTCCTTCAGTTTCTAAAATCCATCGTATGGGGACAGTTATTAATTATTTGCTAAATTAATCAATTAATGACTATGATTGATTGATTAAATACTCGTATTAGTGTTAAAAAATAGAACACAGAAACTCTCTGAGCATACACCGAAACTTATGGCAGAACGAGGCGAGATGAGGCTGCAGTCTTCAGTGGATATGTCGAGTTACAGCTTGCTTAATAAACAGATCTCCAAGTCGATGCGACACGATTTGCGTTCATATAATACTACTTGCATTAAGAACGCAATAGAGCGGAACAAGGGCTCCAAAGTGTTCGCAAGAGATCTGTCTATTGGGCAAAGCCTGTTGACGAAGCTGAAAACCGACAGTGGCAGCATCGTTTCGTCGAAGCCAGAGATATTAAGTGAGCTCGAGAAGTTATATGGACAATTATACACCTCATCGCGTAGTCCTCCTAGCACGACTGGCGATGCAAGAGCCCGTTTGACCCGACATTATACCGAAGATATCCCGGACGTCAGTCTATATGAGATCAGAATGGCTCTCAAGCAGCTTAAGAGCAATAATGCTCCAGGGGAGGACGGAATAACGACAGAGCTACTGAAAGCGGGTGAAACACCGGTACTTAAAGTCCTTCAGAAGCTGTTTAACTCCGTCATCCTCGAGGGAACTACGCCAGAGGCGTGGTACAGGAGCGTAGTGGTTTTGTTCTTTAGGAAAGGTGATAAAACCCTCTTGAAGAATTATAGGCCCATTTCGGTGCTGAGCCACGTCTATAAGCTGTTTTCGAGAGTAGTTACAAACCGTCTCGCTCGTAGGTTTGACGACTTTCAGCCTCCCGAACAAGCTGGATTCCGGAAAGGCTTTAGCACTGTAGACCACATACATACGCTCTGGATTATACAGAAGACCGAAGAGTATAATCGGCCACTATGCCTAGCGTTTGTGGATTACGAGAAAGCCTTTGATTCAGTGGAGACCTGGGCAGTGCTAGTCATTACAGCGGTGCCAGATTGACTACCGTACATCGAAGTGTTGAAGTGTTTGTACAGCAAGGCCACCATGACAGTCCGTATTCAGGATCAGAGCACGAATTCTATCCAGGTGCAAAAAGGGGTGAGACAGGGAGACGTTATTTCTCCGAAACTGTTCACCTCTGACTGGAAGATATATTCAAGCTTCTGAACTGGAACGGATATGGTGTTAACATCAATGGCGAATACATCACTCACCTTCGATTTGCCGATGATACAGTCATCATGGCAGAAACCCTGGAAGACCTAAGCACAATGCTCAGTGACCTCAATATTGTTTCCCAACACGTGTTGGAAAACAATATAACATGGGTAAGACGAACATCATGTCAAATGCCCATGTCGTACCCATGCCGGTTTATGTTGGGAACGATATTATCGAAGCTGTTGATCAGTATGTCTACTTAGGTCAGACGATCCAACTGGGTAGATCCAACTTCGACAAAGAGGTCAACCGACGAATCCAACTCGGATGGGCAGCGTTCGGGAAATTACGCCATATCTTCTTGTCGCAGATACCGCAGAGCGTCAAGACGAAAGTTTATAATCAGTGCGTGTTGCCAGTGATGACATACGGCACTGAGACGTGGTCGCTAACTATTAGTCTCATACACAAGCTCAGAGTTGTGCAGCGTGCAATGGAGAGAGCTATGCTCGGTGTTTCACTACGTGATAGAATCAGAAATCAAGAAATCCGTAGAAGAACCAAGGTTACCGACATAGCTCTCAGAGTTTGCAAGTTGAAGTGGCAATGGGCAGGCCATATATTTCGCAGAACCGCCAACCGCTGGGGAATAAAGGTTCTCGAATGGCGGCCACGAACAAGCAAACGAAGTGTGGGGAGACCCCCCACACGATGGACCGACATATTGTAGCCATCGCTGGAAGTCGGCGGCACAAGATCGCTCGTCATGGCGGTCTTTGGGGGAGGCCTATGTTCAGTTGTGGACTTCTAAGGGCTGACATGATGATGATGATGATGATTAGTGTTAGTACAAGTATGACGGTGGACTGACCGGACTGTAGTGTATTTCAGTGCGGAGCTGTCCGATGTCGTGCTTGGCCTGCAGCGCGACGCACTTGGGCTGTTTGCAGTTGGCCAACGTCAGCTGTAGCATGCTCTTCACTTTGCGGAGTCCTGCAGATGAGAAGGAGGTTTATTACACATTGTATTTTGAAACCTAGTTACGACTAATTAAGAAGTCACTTTCTGCTGTGTTAAGTTTAGGCTAATATAACACGTATTGTTATTTTATTGCCAGTGACTTAGTTTTTTTATTGCTTGTGAGCAGTTTTTAAAATAGCAACATCAACAAATAATTCCCATTTTTTTTGAGTAAGGTGCCTCCCAACGGCGACATCGATCGACATCGCCTGACTTGGCCCGACGCGTGTCGCTAGATGTTTGTCCAGAATTAAGATTGTACTGAAACAAGACAGCAAAAGATAATAGACTCCAAAGTTATCGAAGCTCGATAAATGTGGCCTCGAGAAATCGACCTGGACTCGACGCAGCCTAATCGCCGACCCATGCATTTGAAGAGGAAACTGTGTGAGTGTTGCGTTGTATTGCTGTAGCTGGTGTGCGTCAGTGGGTCCAACACTGAAGCGGTAACTGTACGAGAGTTGTATACTTATTTATTATTATTCGTAGCTTTTGATCCATAAAAACACAGTAAATAATAAATTAATTTAACTAGGTATTAAAACACGAGTGTGATTTTATAAGTAAGAGAGTCTTGGTCATTAATGTGTGTCGTGTGCTACTATTAAGACTCACTTACTTTTAAACTAAAACTCGTGTTTTAATAACCACTGTTAATCAACCTTATTATAAACTATTATAAAGAGTATGAAAACTCCAGATTAATCCAACATATAAATATTTAATTGAACATAGCCTTCTCCCATAGATTTTGTTCTCCGACGAATGAGGCCTGGTTTCTATCTCACGGGTTTCGAGCCTAGTTTAGGAACCAGGTGCTCCACTCTATTTTTTTGTTGTTCATGCTTGTTTCAATAAATTATTATTATTATTATTATTATAGAATACGACGGTCACTACGTCAGTAAGCCGCATTAAAGTTCGGCCATCCGTTTGTGAGCTGGGGTGCCGCAGACAGACGGGCAAACAGGCAGACAGAGAAAGGCTTCAAAAGATAACTAGTTTGAAAATGAAAAAAAAACACTCCTTCCCTGCCAAAAAATAAACTTATGCCAATACATTATATACTGTTGGAATGTGCTTATCAAGGCCTTCAATTTTATACCCATATTGTAAAAGTCGAAGTTTTTCTTTTACATTTGAAAATGGTGCCGTACCGCCGCCATATTGTTTTTTTCTCGGTTGTTACTCGGGGTGATTCTAACGATACCCCATACGTCTAAATTTGTTCAGTCATTTAAAAGTTATGGTGGAATGAAGAAACTCACATCCACACATACAACACTCCTTTTCTGGGCAGTCGTGTAATAAATATAAGTATGTGACCTGAGTTGAGCCGGTCGGCGAGCACGCGCAGCTGCTTGGTGCCGTCGCGCACGGCCAGCAGGTCCGACTTCACGGCGTCCAGGTTGTTCACCAGGTTGTACAGCGTGGTCACGGACACCGCGTGCGAGAACTGGCTCAGCTTCGACGTCACCACCATCCCGCTCGCTGCAACATGCCACGAGCTCGGTGATCCCTGCTCTCATGTACCAACGTTTCGGACGGTCGAATAAATACTACTCTTATGTTTGTTCGCGCATTACGTAAAAACTGCTGGACCGATTGCGACGCGGTTGTCACTGTTAGATAGTTTGGGATCTGGTGTACTTGGTATCTCAATCCGATGAGTAGAAGTCGAGATATCGATAAAAACTTTTTGACAGCTGAAGGAATTTTGTTCAAATGTTGGTATATTGGTATTTTAGGTCTTGGAAGTACATAGAGTACAATGACCAAGCGTGCGAAGTCGCGAGTACGGTTAGTTAGTCATAAACTTTGTATCTGGTCACTCGTTTCACTCTGGGTGTGGGGGGGGGGGAGTGTTGGTTGGTACACCCCCCTCAACCATGAAACCAACCTGAATTGCAGAGGAACAGAAGAAGATCGATTGACTAGAGAAAACACACGGAGAAAGGATATAAAGGATGCTTTTAAACCTTGTTTACGTACAGCTGAACATAGAGTCCGCTATCAGGCTGTTAAACTGTTCAATAAATTACCAGTTGAGTTAAAAACAGTTTACAATGGCTACCAATTTAGGAAAAAAATAAAAAAGTATTTAAGGCGGGGTCAGTCCCGAAATCAATAAAAAGTATTTAAGGCGGGGTCAGTCCCGAAATCAATAAAAAGACGAACAGCAAAACGTCGAGAACGTCGCAATAAAACAACTTTATGCAAACCAAAAAATACTGTGGATAGAAAAGTATACCACCTAAACAAATAACCGAACAGAATGTTCAGAAACGCCTTAGTAAAAAATCACAAACTACTACATGAAAATAACTTGTTTCATCGCTGTTCTCGTTATGTTCAGCGACAGCAACATATTTTTTTGTAATAATTATATAGCTACCCTATTAAACTAGACAAATAACTGAACACTTTTTTTAATTGAGTATTATCGAGATATCGATAGAAAAGTACAAAAAATATGTAAAATCGACTCCCGAGCTGCATCACCTCTCCCGCTCACACTGCACCTGGACGAGCAGGACAAACATTTGAGAGCCTACCCCGCCTTAATGACGAAAAATTACTATTCTATTTCGGACTATTTAGACGACCGGAACAGGCAAATGAAATAATTATATTTTCATTTTATTTTCGTGTTTGCTTATTTAATAAATTTAATTGTAATTGTATTTTAATAATAGAAATTAATATTTAATTGTAATTGTATTTTAATAATAGAAATTAATATTTAATTGTAATTGTATTTTAATAATAGAAATTAATATTTAATTGTAATTGTATTTTAATAATAGAAATTAATATTTCGACACAATGTAAATTGTTGATGAATTGAATAAATAAAAATACACAAGTTATGTTCGTGAACGCGTCATTTGTATTTTTATTATTTTGATGATTATGGGATATCTCATTGGAACTTTTTTTGTCATTTACATATGTATTATAATTATTGAAGAAAACATATATGATAAAACGACATGCCCGTAGAGTTTCTTGGTTCTCTCTTCTCTAACGAGCGTATTTCCGAAGCACCAGTATTCTTCTGACACTACCGGTGCTTCGGAAATACCCTTCTGAGTATTTCCTTTTCCTGTGCGAGATTCAACTCTAGAGTCGGCACATGAAAATATAAAGTTCCTTTTCAAACTCAAAGCATACTTCTACTACTACTTAATTTACCTAATTTGTTTTTTTTTATGTTTTTCTCTTTGTTCCAGTTTGAAATTGTCTTTTGAAAGAACTTGAATTTTATACCCACCATGATGGAATCCGATAATTTATATTTTAAAACCAATATTACTTTACATATTGAATATGACCGACACCATATATTTTTAAGCTAAACTCTGTCATATAGGTAACTTAAAAGTTGAATCCGTTAAGTAAGTAGTTTAGATGCTGTGAGGGAAAAGACAAACATACATACGCTGCTAAAATAATAGCCCTCTTGCATAGTACAATGATAAATGATGTGAGATATCTCTAACATAAAAGGGAGGCGCTGTGCCGATCGTCTCATTGTAAAATGGTAGAAATGTGATGCGGGAATCGGGTATAGTCGTTGTGTGTCAAGTGCCCCGGGACGAGGGATGTTAGTATACGCACAGAACAGCAGGTTGTCGAGTTTCTTGGCGAGCTCCCTGTAGTTGACGACGAGCAGCCAGCGCGCGTGCGCCTGCGTCGCGTTAAGGTACTCGCGCGCGTCGCGCAGCCCCGCGCGCAGCGCCTCCGGCGCGTCCGCCGCGCCCGCCTCCGCCTGCGCGTCCGTCGCGAACAGGCACACCACGCCGAACCTGCGCAACGGACACGGACGTGAGCCACATCACATCACCGGAGCATCGGCAGTCCTGATTCTCAGTCGCACTTCACAACTCACAGGAACAAGGTGAGCAGCGCGATGAGGATGATGGCGAGCAGCCCCTTGAAGCAGGCGTCGTACTTGCGGTCGAAGGGCCGCCGGCGCCGCCCCGCGCGGCACCAGTAGCAGCAGCACCAGAACAGTCTGGAACGTAACACATTGTTATCTTTCTTAAATATATGTGACCTTTTACGTCTATTACAGACGATCACGGCAGCACCTGTGGTCTGTTACAGTACACACGATCACGGCAGCACCTGTGGTCTGTTACAGTACAGACGATCATGGCAGCACCTGTGGTCTGTTACAGTACAGACGATCACGGCAGCACCTGTGGTCTGTTACAGTACAGACGATCACGGCAGCACCTGTGGTCTGTTACAGTACAGACGATCACGGCAGCACCTGTGGTCTGTTACAGTACAGACGATCACGGCAGCACCTGTGGTCTGTTACAGTACAGACGATCACGGCAGCACCTGTGGTCTGTTACAGTACAGACGATCACGGCAGCACCTGTGGTCTGTTACAATACAGACGATCACGGCAGCACCTGTGGTCTGTTACAGTACAGACGATCACGGCAGCACCTGTGGTCTGTTACAGTACAGACGATCACGGCAGCATCTGTGGTCTGTTACAGTACAGACGATCACGGCAGCACCTGTGGTCTGTTACAGTACAGACGATCACGGCAGCACCTGTGGTCTGTTACAGTACAGACGATCACGACAGCACCTGTGGTCTGTTACAGTACAGACGATCACGGCAGCACCTGTGGTCTGTTACAGTACAGACGATCACGGCAGCACCTGTGGTCTCCCGTGATCGTGATCATGAAGTGAGGCGGCAAACAGTTCGGCGGCAACGACGACAGCCTTGAGACCCGCGTAGTGTGATATCACAGGGCGCCAGTTCTCCTTCAGAGACGCTACATACAAATGGTGGGAGTGTCCCCCTGACAGTACTGACCCGGCGACAGGAAGCGAGGCGGCGAACAGCACGGCAACGACGACGACTGCCGTGGGCGAGAAGAAGCGAGGCGGCGAACAGCACGGCGACGACGACGACGACGACTGCCGTGGGACCCACGTAGTGTGACAGCAGAGGGCCCCAGTTCTCCTTCAGAGACGCTACATACAAGTGGCGGGAGTGTCCACATCTGACAGTACCGACCCTGCGAGAGGAAGCAAGGCGGTGAACATCACGGCGACGACGACGACTGCCGTGGGACCCGCGTAGTGTGACAGCAGAGGGCGCCAGTTCTCCTTCAGAGACGCTACATACAAGTGGCAGGAGTGTCTACCCCTGACAGTACTGACCCGGCGAGAGGAAGCGAGGCGGCGAACAACACGGCGACGACGACGACAGCCGTGGGACCCGCGTAGTGTGACAGCAGAGGGCGCCAGTTCTCCTTCAGAGACGCTACATACAAGTGGCAGGAGTGTCCACCCCTGACAGTACTGACCCGGCGACAGGAAGCGAGGCGGCGAACAGCACGGCGACGACGACGACAGCCGTGGGACCCGCGTAGTGTGACAGCAGAGGGCGCCAGTTCTCCTTCAGAGACGCTACATACAAGTGGCAGGAGTGTCCACCCCTGACAGTACTGACCCGGCGAGAGGAAGCGAGGCGGCGAACAGCACGGCGACGACGACGACAGCCGTGGGACCCGCGTAGTGTGACAGCAGAGGGCGCCAGTTCTCCTTCAGAGACGCTACATACAAGTAGCAGGAGTGTCCACCCCTGACAGTACTGACCCGGCGAGAGGAAGCGAGGCGGCGAACAGCACGGCGACGACGACGACAGCCGTGGGACCCGCGTAGAGTGACAGCAGAGGGCGCCAGTTCTCCTTCAGGGACGCTACATACAAGTGGCAGGAGTGTCCACCCCTGACAGTACTGACCCGGCGAGAGGAAGCGAGGCGGCGAACAGCACGGCGACGACGACGACAGCCGTGGGACCCGCGTAGTGTGACAGCAGAGGGCGCCAGTTCTCCTTCAGGGACGCTACATACAAGTGGCAGGAGTGTCCACCCCTGACAGTACTGACCCGGCGAGAGGAAGCGAGGCGGCGAACAGCACGGCGACGACGACGACAGCCGTGGGACCCGCGTAGTGTGACAGCAGAGGGCGCCAGTTCTCCTTCAGGGACGCTACATACAAGTGCCAGTCTTCCTTTGTCACGATGCCTGCGGACAAAGCGAGGGTCAGGTTAACGAAGGTAAAGCTCCAGCTAAACATTCACTCATGGTGGTATTCTAGCTAAGAGGACGATTAATATGAGCTGATTTTCGGATATGCATTCGGCAAGTAATCCAGAGTATTTCAGAGAGAGTATGGAAAATTGCTCTGGGACAGTGAGTGTGTCGCACGAGCATTTCTTCGCGCAACTACAAACAATTAACGTCCTCGCTCGAGTTTACTTTAAGACCTGTTCTGATTAGAATACAATAGATAAATGCTGCACTATCTCCTCTCGCCATCACTCACTAAGCCCATTAGACAACTGCCAACACTGTAGGCAGGTTGGGTGTTTAATTGAAACGTGCTATTTGCGGGTTTCTGTTGATTGTACTCCGTGAGCGCTCCGACACAGCGACACCGTTCTAAAATTACCATCTGCAAGCTATCGCCCGGTACATCTTCAATTGCATCTCATCAAGCGTGAGAATTAATTTGATGCCTCCACGCACCTCCACGCTACCTGGCGAAGGAAAGTCAACTTTATGTTTAACGCAGTAGAGTTAAATAAATAAAAGTTGGATAGATAAGCAGTGCATGGCTGTTAGGAGTCCAATTTATCGTTTCGTCGGCAGCCACTGTGTTATGATTAATTCTAATCGAGCCATTACTGTGCCCTAGTTTGAGCTAGAACAGCGTCAATGTGTAAAAGTAGTTGTTACATGGTAGCTTCTACTTTTGAAGAAGGCTCTCTTGTTTTCTATTTTGAAACTACTTCACAAAGGGAGAGCTTCTATGTTCGACTGTATGTTTTTATTTTGTGTGTGTACATCGATTTCTCTGTCAATTGCAGACTGATACTGAAATTATTATAATTTTTTTGAAAGAGTAGACCTCCTGTGTGTTGCCATACAAAATAACAATGAATAAGTGTTTCAAAAAATAAACAAAGGAAAATAAAATTAATAAAATTTATTTATTTAATTTATTTTATCACACTGCGGTACGTATTATTTATTCTGTGAGTGCGGGTCGTTCAGCTGACGTAAGAACTAAGGCCTACCGCCTGGTCGCTCACGTATCTGGTCAATTGCGTATTTATTCTGGTTATTTGCGTATCTGGTCGAATGCGTATTCACTTCTGGTCGCTTGCGTATCTGGTAGATTGCACATCTGGTAAGTTGCGTATTTCGGATATGGACGTTTGCGTGCATGGAAATTTGGCGTTTCTGGTAGTATGCGTCGAAAGGCCGTAAAGCGGTGGTTCTGTCCAAGGTCGCAGGCAAGGAGAGGGCTTTGGGGGATCAAACCTACCCCGAAATACATTAGAAAACCACCTACCATTTTATACGCGGGAAAAGTGAAGCTCGATGTTTACTGTTTTTTTGCTATAAAATTGCAGTTATAATTATATATATATATATATAATTATATATATATATATATATAATTATATATATATATATAATAATTAGATATATAATATAATATATATATATAATTATATATATATATATATATATAATTACTACATTTTGTTGATTAGAAGAAAAACTAAAATAAAGTAATTACACTAGTCAATAAAACCATCCAACACCGCATGTTGTTAGTTGTTAGGGCGCCCCTGAGCGAGAGTACTCACAAAGCTCTTCAGCTACTCGTAATTCAAATTTACTCTGTGGTCTACTAAAGCCCACTTGCACATCTGCGTTAGCCCCGGCCACGGGCTAGTGGCTAGTCTGGGCTAACAATGTAAGAAGAGTAGGATAGAGAGACATACGCTTGTACGATGAGACGCGCCCACAGTAGCGCGATAGAGATAATAATGTTGTTGACCAACTAACTAGATGCTTTTGTTTGTTTTCGTGCAAGTGGGCCTAAGTCTAGCACAACAACACAAGTGGCACAATAAATCCTACCTATCTGAATTCTGATGTTTCAAAGGTGTTATCTACACGACCAGTGCGGTGTCTGGTTTAATATTTCGGCTACTTCTTCAACCGGCTCGTTGGTCTAGGGGTATGATTTTCGCTTAGGGTGCGAGAGGTCCCGGGTTCAAATCCCGGACGAGCCCAAATCTTTTTGCATTTATAATCCTTTTATTCATCATTGCTCATTTCTTCAAATCAAACAAGAGTAAATGTTTTTTTTTTTATTGTAATGGTTTCTGAAAGGAAAGTCTGTTTGTAAACTTTGAACTAGGTGAGTCCCATGCGGACGTAGTCCAGGATCGGTAGAGTTTTTAAATACTACAGTCAAACTTGGAAATGCTAGCTATTAGAACGGGTGCCATAGAGCATGGTTCTGGTGGTCACGACCTCTCCGCGCCGCTGGCTGCATCTTTTTGCATTTATAATCCTTTTATTCATCATTGCTCATTTCTTCAAATCAAACAAGAGTAAATGTTTTTTTTTTTATTGTAATGGTTTCTGAAAGGAAAGTCTGTTTGTAACCTGAACTAGGTGAGTCCCATGCGGACGTAGTCCAGGATCGGTAGAGTTTTTAAATACTACAGTCAAACTTGGAAATGCTAGCTATTAGAACGGGTGCCATAGAGCATGGTTCTGGTGGTCACGACCTCTCCGCGCCGCTGGCTGCGCGCACGAGGGCTTCCTCCGCGACAAGGTTAACGCTCGTCATGCAGACAATCATTTGGGTAATTGAGAAGGTGTCATTAGGCTTATACTGCCTAGGGCTAGGTGTAACTCATTTTATATGGCACGGCAACGTTCGTTCAAAAACAAGTTTAGTGAAACAAGTTTTTAGATATTTTGAGACATAACTAGTTCAATGTCTCTCAACGGCTATGTTGGAAGGAAGTAGGTAGCTTATATACATGGATAATAATAACTACTGGCTCTGTGAGCTGTAAACCTCGCAAGCACAAACTGTTTTGCAAACAAGCTAATGGTGCACAGTAGCGCCATCTAGTTACCTTATTGCAAAACTAACATTAATAACCAAGGTGCTCCATCAATCCCTAGCTAGGAGGTAAGTAAAGGACTGATTCCACTGGTAGAAACCTAAAAGTGAGCAATTTACTTTATTTTGAGGAGCTCATCACGCCGAAGATCCTCATTAGATCTTCACCAAATTTTTATGACAACAATTAAAGTGACTACCTTTCAAATAAAAAAAGAACCATCGAAACCGGATCTAATAAGGCGGAGATATTCAGTAGCCTTCTTTTTGCCCCTTTTTGGGGGAAGTATCAAAATCAAAAATCCCGACAACTAAAAAAATTCGTTAATCCTGTATACCAAGTTTCGTCTAGATCGGTTGTGAAATGCGACCTGAGGAGAACAGCCGGACATCCGACGAACATACGAAAGCATTTTTGCCCGAGCTGAAACGGAGACGCTTCGCTCGCGCTTCGCGCTCGATCGCGAAAAAAAGCATCATCCTATGTTCTTCTACGATATTAAAAACCAATGCAAAAGTAGGTATAGCACCAATGCTCTTGTTTTTTTTTGACAGAATTTTTATTTCTTTTCCTTGGCAACCACAGACCATTCTGTGATGGCAACCGTTCCTTGCAGTGAGTAGTCAACATTTTACATTTTTTTTTTTTTATTTTTTTTTTTTTATTTTAGTTTTCCCACGGAAACTTACAATTTTCCGGGATAAAAAGTATCCTATGTTTTATTCTAAAATTCATCATAATCCATCCAGCTGTTATCGTGTGAAAGCTCTCCAAACAAACAAACAAACAAATAGGCAACGTTTCACTTTTATACATTGGAATGGATAGCAAGTTCAGCAGTTACTGAATTATGAACTCTGAATACATCTAGTCCTGAATTTAATTTCTTATAATGATTTTAATAGAGTTTGGTTATTTATTTCCTAATATATCGACAACAACTACAGTGACTCCTGAATTGGGTATACATTCACAGTAGGAAATAGAATATAACCAGTACATATCAGGAAACATTACAATTGGACAGCCTTGGCCGTGCGCGCGCGCCGCGCTCCGCAGCCCGCACTAAGCGCCTGTAGGGTTGTCAGTAACCAAGATTACCGTCGCGTACCTATTGTGTCCACTACAGGAGTACAATATAGGTACGTATTCCGTTAGTAATCACTACTGTTCTCCCGCATATAACCGCCCAGTTTCCGTTATTTTTTCAGTTGATCCTGAAAATTAAATCTATTTATTAGTTTTATTTTTAGCATTGTTTAACGAGAACATAACTAATAATTTTCTAAAGGAAAAATTTGGATCACGGACGGGGCTCGAACCCGTATCATTCCGTGCCTCTTCGTGGCGCATGCCTTTAACCAATTCGGCTACCATGACCTACCTGTAGCTATACGTCATAATCCAAATTTTACGCTTTAGTTATATTTAGTATTTTGAATAAGTGATAATAATCAATTATAATTATTTTATTCTTCTTAGTGTTTATTTACAAGAAACGTTTTGAAAATAATGGCATTTTTTATATTTAATAATATTTTTTTGTATTGTTACTAGTTGAGATCGCCAGATAACATAATGGGTAGATTTATTCTCTGTGCGGAATCTACAGAACCTCAAGAGAAACCAAAAAGCAATCTAGGTAAAGTGGTACGTTATAGGCAACCCTACTTGCTTTATTACTAAACGTGCGCGGTGGATACACGCGCAATAGTTTGCACGTAATCACCGAAACACACTGGTAATGTAAGGCGTTCATTAAACTACCTACTGAGTAAACTATACATAGTATAAACAAGTAACAAAAATTCTGTACAATGAAGAAAATTACAAAAGTTCTCGGGGACTTCAAATAAGCAACTCTTTTTATATTATTATCTTTGAGGAACTCTTTATGAACCATTTGTCACATATTATTTCATATAGTTTTCCTCAAAGGACATATTGTTCCTCAAAGATTCATATATATCATGTTTTTAAATGGTGTCTGCCTGTCTGGTTCTTTGTTTGTTGGCGCATCACGTAAAAACTACTGGATCGATTGCGATACAGTTTTCACTGATGGATGGAACTAAGGGTGTATTTGGTATCACAATCCAATGTGTAGAAGTCGAGCAATAAATAAAAAAACATTGGACGTCTGATTGAAGTTTGATGTATTTTTCGTTCTGGAATAAACACATAGGATCCTTATATCCCAGCAAGATGAGCACAGCTCGTACTTTAATATTTAGCTGGTTGTAAACTTAGATGCCTCGTTTAGAGCTGGGAAACGAAGAAGTTCATTAAATTGAAATAAGTATATTAAAGATTAATAAAAAAAAACAGAAGAAATATTACAGTGCATCCATCGCGCTAGTCATTCATCAATCAAATATTACAGTGCATCCATCGCGCTAGTCATTCATCAATCAAAATGAATGTTGGCATATTCTGAGTACTGCAAGATAATTGCAAGATGTAACAAAACCTCACCTTGACCAGAAAATCTGAGTTGCAATTTGCAACCAATTATGGCAATAAGGTCAATTGTTTTGGTGATTACTGTGTAGTGTACAGTAAGTAGGTACACTTTACCGATTTCATTTTCACCCGACATTATTATCCATTTATCTATACGTAACAATAATTCTGTACAAAAAAATGTGCTCTAGGGAACTTAAAATAAGCTACTGAACAAGAATATAAAAAAAATAGTAGAGTTGTCTATCTGTTTGTGTATGTTTGTTCGCGCATTTGTTCGGGTAAAGCCACGTGCACAGCTAGTGAACCATAAACTAGTTTTAAACAGTCTAAGAGCACAGTACTTGTACAAGAAAATAATAAATAAATACTTTATTTATTTTTTACACAATTAATTTTCGGATTTTGATGAAATTTGGAATGGAGATAGCTTTAGCCTAGATTAAAACATTGAATACTTTTATCCCGGAAAATTCCACGAATTCCGTGGAAGTTGCCACGGGAAAACTGGAACATGTTGAATATTCGCTGTAAGGAACGGTTGCCATGGAAACGAAATAACAAGTCTGTCAAATATCATCAAGAGCTTTGGTGCCACAGAGTAAGTAGTTGATGCTTTACCAACAACATACCACAGAGGCCATAACCAAGAAGTCTAAATCTACTTTTGCATTGGTTTATAATATCCTAGAAGAACGTAGGATGCTTTGTTCGCGATAAACTGTAGTCCGCGCGGACGAAGTCACGAGCGGGTAAGCTAGTATTTTATATTACTAACTTGAATAATAAAAACTTTATAAAAAATATACAAATTTTCTTAATATAAAAATTTTTAGAGTTAGCATTATCTTATTTTTAGGGTTCCGCAAAAAAAAGGATCGCAACGAACGGAGCCCCATTACGCGTACGCTATCCGACTGTCGGTCTTACCTTTTGGGGGCCAACCGTAATAAGTACTTAGGTAGTCAATAATTAAATGTTTCTTACTTCTCACATTTCTCGAAGGACCACAGAAGTGCACCGATATTCCCAAAATAAAAACACCTTCGCCCGTGGAGTGTCTTTCAAGGAATTTTCAGAGCCTCATTAATGTTAGATACTTGTATCGCAGGTCTGCAGAGAGCACTTGAAACGTGAGAGGTCAACAAGTCAACACAGTATTGAGGGTTCCATTCTAGATGTGAAGTGTATCATATTGTTGACACAAAAAATATTCAGACTCTTGGGAAATAACACACTTCAACAAAGTAGGTACCTAAACTGTTAATATTTTACAGATTGAAAAAACAACAAAAGTTTTTTTAGGTACACAAATTTAACAATAAAAGCTATTTCAGACAAAAAGTATTTCCCGTACCGGGAATCGAACCCGAGCCTCCTGGGTGAAAGCCAGGTATCCTAGCCACTAGACCATACGGGAGTTGAAAAGTTTATCGAAATATTTAATTCAACACAGCTGATAGAGCTGCTCCATGATAGCCGTTGGTTCTGAATAGTCATGAGTTATGACTGTTCAGAACCAATATAAAAATAGGCATGTTGATAATGTGATAAGGTTTATTTGTCGGCAGATAAACCGTTATGACGTTAATAAGTTTGTTTAGTTTGTTGAATTTTATGAGTAAGTTGAACGGATATTTTCACACTTTTTAATTATTGATTGACATTTCTTATAGCGATAGGTTTTATATTATAATTCAGTGTACAGATCTAATGTATTGTAAGGTATCTATTTGTATCGCTTCTTATTGTTCCGAAGTTTATTGATTGCTCGTTTGTTGATTTTATATTTATATGAGACAGCTTGTCCTACTGAGGAGAAACAAGTCTATAGTAATACCTACAGCATCACCAATGAACATCAATGGGAAATTGAGGTCATTGCACTCGTTGTCTAATTCCATCGAAACCATTTCACCTGTCCGCTGCTCTGGGGTGGGGGTAAGACAATTGTGATTTTGAGCACAATGAGGGCTGTCGTCAGCATCAACTATATCTATACCTATAATAAAGCAGTAAGTACAAATAAGTATGTACAAAGAAAATTAAGAAAAAATATATGCCTGGTACTTAAAATAAGCTATTGAACAAGTTTTTTTTCAATTTGTGTCTGATTGTTTGTTCGCGCATCTCATAAAAACTACTGGACCGATTGCGATGCAATTTTCACTGTTGGATATTTTAGAGTTTGGCTTGAAAACTGGCTACTTGGTATCTCAATCCCATGATCAGAAGCCGCGCTATCGATAAAAACGATCTGACGTCCGAACGAAGATTTGGTTCTGGAATACCTCACAGGATCCTTATATCCCAGAAAAGTTACCACGCGGGCAACGCCGCGGGCACAGCTAGTCCTCTAATAATTAGTAAGTTAAGTACTAATGTATTTTATTGATTGTTGGTAACTTGATGACTAATTATGTGCGTTTCTCAAAACATAATACTTGGGCGGGCGTGGGCGGTATTACCAGTTCATTTAACATTACGTTAAAACAACAATCAGCCTTGTGCACATTTCTAGTAGTTGTAGGTATAAACAGAAGGAAAATAATATGTTTGTGGTCAATCAGGATAATTTGACAACATGGTGACCAGCCGACCAGTACCGTCGACCAGTACCGTCACCGCCGAATAGAATAGCACAGAGATGACAAACAAGGATATGAATAAGCAAGCAGGAAAAAGGAATAACAAGATATTCTATATATTTTTATGATTTTTTATAGCAGCTATCGCCTGCTTAGCGTAAATATATATAATAATTTTCTAATGGAAAATAAGGATCTCGGACGAGATTCGAACTCGCATACTGTGCCTCAGCACGGCACATGCCTTTACCAATTCGGCCACCGAGACCTATGCGTCGTCATCCAAATCTTTCCACTAGCTTCTTTGAACCCGTCTTATGTGGACGGTAACGCTATCTATTGGTAGTATTACGAACTACCAACCAAACACGGCTAATATTGATTAACTTCGTGTCTGAAAGATAACGCCTCCCAAATCTATTTTTTCTATTCAATATATTTATAATAATATTTGTAACAAAGGGCCTATACCTACTAAGACAATCTATACCTACTTATAACCTATCTATACTTACAATAATGCAATAAGAACGAAAAAGTCTATAGTCTATAGTCTATAGTGTACAACGAAGATAATTAAAGAAAAGATGAGTACCTACTTAAAATAACCTACTGAACAAGAATATAACATTTTTAAAATTCGTGTCTGTCTGTTTGTCTCTTTATCTGTATGTTTGTTCACGCATCATGTAAAATCTATTGAACCGATTGCGATGCGGTTTTCACTGTTGGATACCTTAGAGTTTGACTTAAAAACTGGTGTACTTGATATCTGAATTCGATAAATAGCAGCCGAGTAATCGATAAAAACTAAGGAATAGCACATGTGAGTACTTTTAACCTAGAGAAATGACCACGCGTGCGAAGCCGCGGGTACAGCTAGTTAAAAAATATTAGTCAAGGGGACTTCAAATAAGCTACTGAATAAGAATATAACATCTAGATACTACTAGTAATAAATTTATATAAAGCACTACGAGTACCAAAAAATTTGTACAATAATTTAAAAAAATGCTCTAGTATTCTTAAAATATAAGCAAGAATATAACATTTTTTTAAATCGTGCCTGTCTGTTTGTCTGTATGTTTGTTCGCGCATCACGTAAAAACTACTGGACAGATTGTAATGCGGTTTCCACTGTTAGATAGCTTAGGGTTTGACTTTAAAACTAGGATACTTGGTATCTTAATCCGATCCGCCGAGCAATCGATAAATAACTATTTGACAGCCGAACGAATTTTGAAGAAATGTAGTTTATAGGTGTTATTTGACAGGGCAATCTGTCCAGTAGTTTTACCGTGATGTACAAACAGACAGACAGACACAACTTAAAAAAACTTCTTCTGTAGCTTAATACACGACTGCCCAAAAAAAGGAGTGTAATGTTTTTAGGATTCATATATGTTTGTATGTATGTGAGTTTCTTTATTCCACCATAACTTTAAATAACTGAACAGATTTAGACGTATGGGGTATCTTTAGAATCCTTACATCCCCCGAGTAACTTAGGGTATATATTTTTTGAAAAAAAAAACGATATTGCGGCTCTATAGTAAAAAGTGAAACAAAAACTTTGCCTTTTACAATATGGGTATCAAATTGAAGGCCTTGATAAGTACATTCCAACAATATATAATGTATTGGCATAAGTTCTTTTTTGGCGGCAGGCGTGTTTTTTTTAGCTTTTATCTAGTTATTTCAAGTCCCATAAACATTATTTTTTCATGATATTCTTTGTATAAACTTTTTGCTACTTTCTGCTTAAGTATAGATAGTTAGATAGAACAGAGATTGTCCGCAAGATAAAACACGCGAACGTCAATATAATTATCAATAGAGAAGATATAAAATGAAATAGTATATTCTTAATTTCCATTCGGAGATGTGCTTCTATTCCTATGATTATGATTGGAAACCCTAATCCCGGCGGGGCGGGCGGCGGCGCGGCCCTTTGTGCGCGGTGCATTGGATCGATGCCCGCCCAGCCAGCCGCCCGCCCTGCCAACCGCCCGCGGCACTCAGCGGAATGTACGCACACTTCAGCTGGCTCTTATGTTTTCACTGACCACCTGACTGTTCAGAGCTGTTGTGGAGGTACGATCATGAAAATCGAATTTGCCCAGGGAACGTAGGTAGCATTTATAGAAATTTACTTTGTTCTTTCATCCAAATATTTTATATTTTTATTTCAAACTAGGCAATCGCTTGACCTCGGTCTCACCTGACGGAAAGAGATGAGCATTTCATTTATTGATATCTTCGTAGTCATTCGCATCCATACTAATATTATATAAGCGAAAGTCAGATCTTGATGAAATGTAGTATGGATATTTTGAACTCTGTTGAATGACACAGGATACTATGTATTATATTGCGATAAACTGTAGACCGCGCGGACGAAGCTGCGAGGCGCAGCTAGTACTTAAATAAAATCGTGCATTTTGATTGGAATTAATCAACAATGGAACGTGCCGATTGGCAATCAACTCCAATATTGCGAGAACACGCGTTACACTTAAAAACGAGTGACAGACAACTTGATGTGCGAATATTTGCAGTTCATTCTCGCAGCGTCCGGGGCCGAGGGAACCAGGGGTAAGTACTTTCAGCCACTCGCCAAACCAACTATTTTGATTTTCGTTGTGCGTTACTCCATAATAATTTGCACAAAAATTGTCGCACGAAAATATGTTAGTTCTTTCGTGTCCTACAACAAAGTGTCAAATCTGGATTACCTCCTATTATTCTTCTGGATGCCTACTTGTCAGTTTGTCACGCTCGGCATACGGCTGCACTACAATATTTTATTTATCACTTGGTTTGTTTCTCAACACCTGAGGGGAGTTTCCATGGAACTTGACGTCACCAGACAACATGAGTCTATTTCTTACTTATTTGTTCGACAGAAAAAATAAAATTTATTCCTTAACTATTCTATAGAACAAACATTAAAATGTATTTGGTTTGTGTGATCTCAGTCTTTAATAGTAATCGAACTGGCCACTTCAACATTATTTTATTCTTCTGTAACATATTTCTAAGTTGCATTATAATTTGTTTTACTTACTTGAAACAGTATTACAATAAAATATGTACTCAGTCCTCCTTTTTTCTTCATACTCCATTTTCCCTTCCTAAATGCTTCCTAAACTCATCCAAACCCAGCACTTTTTTCTTCATACTTCATTTTCCCTTCCTAAATGCTTCCTAAACTCATCCAAACCCAGCACTTTTTTCTTCATACTTCATTTTCCCTTCCTATATGCTTCCTAAACTCATCCAAACCCAGCACTTTTTTCTTCATACTCCATTTTCCCTTCCTAAATGCTTCCTAAACTCATCCAAACCCAGCACTTTTTTTTTAATGTTCTCGAAATACTACTCCAAATGTGACAGGAAGATTTTTGTTACTTGGAACAATTTGGTATTAACTAGATTCTTATTTAGTCCCATGACGTCACTGAGAAGTAAAGTCGGAAGAAATGCTGGTATATAGTTCTATATAACAAATGAGTAAAAAATTGACTTTTTTTTGACGTCATGTTACATGGGACAAATGGGAACCACTCAAACTGAGAATCTTTAAATCCATAGTAAATAGGTATCCTCATGTATAGTATAACTACTACTACTACTCCGTCACTCCGTCAGGCGTGGATCAAACTATTGATTAAAAATATCGTGTAAGTAGTTGCTATTATACCGTATATGCGTATGTAGCCAAGGCATCGAACCAACACGGCCAGTGGCGGACCGCGGACGCTACCTGTGCAGCACACTCGACAACTACCGGCCGGCCGGCTAGATATTATACCGTATAAGCGTATGTAGCCAAGGCATCGAACCAACACGGCCAGTGGCGGACCGCGGACGCTACCTGTGCAGCACACTCGACAACTCATTACCGGCCGGCCGGCTAGATATTTTACCGTATATGCGTATGTAGCCAAGGCATCGAACCAACACGGCCAGTGGCGGACCGCGGACGCTACCTGTGCAGCACACTCGACAACTCACTACCGGCCGGCCGGCTAGATATTATACCGTATATGCGTATGTAGCCAAGGCATCGAACTAACACGGCCAGTGGCGGACCGCGGACGCTACCTGTGCAGCACACTCGACAACTACCGGCCGGCCGGCTAGATATTATACCGTATAAGCGTATGTAGCCAAGGCATCGAACCAACACGGCCAGTGGCGGACCGCGGACGCTACCTGTGCAGCACACTCGACAACTCATTACCGGCCGGCCGGCTAGATATTTTACCGTATATGCGTATGTAGCCAAGGCATCGAACCAACACGGCCAGTGGCGGACCGCGGACGCTACCTGTGCAGCACACTCGACAACTCACTACCGGCCGGCCGGCTAGATATTATACCGTATATGCGTATGTAGCCAAGGCATCGAACTAACACGGCCAGTGGCGGACCGCGGACGCTACCTGTGCAGCACACTCGACAACTAACTACCGGCCGGCCGGCTAGATATTATACCGTATAAGCGTATGTAGCCAAGGCATCGAACCAACACGGCCAGTGGCGGACCGCGGACGCTACCTGTGCAGCACACTCAACAACTCACTACCGGCCGGCCGGCTAGATATTATACCGTATATGCGTATGTAGCCAAGGCATCGAACTAACACGGCCAGTGGCGGACCGCGGACGCTACCTGTGCAGCACACTCGACAACTCACTACCGGCCGGCCGGCTAGATATTATACCGTATATGCGTATGTAGCCAAGGCATCCAACCGACACGGCCAGTGGCGGACCGCGGACGCTACCTGTGCAGCACACTCGACAACTCATTACCGGCCGGCCGGCTAGATATTTTACCGTATATGCGTATGTAGCCAAGGCATCGAACCAACACGGCCAGTGGCGGACCGCGGACGCTACCTGTGCAGCACACTCGACAACTCACTACCGGCCGGCCGGCTATATATTATACCGTATATGCGTATGTAGCCAAGGCATCGAACTAACACGGCCAGTGGCGGACCGCGGACGCTACCTGTGCAGCACACTCGACAACTCACTACCGGCCGGCCGGCTAGATATTATACCGTATATGCGTATGTAGCCAAGGCATCGAACCAACACGGCCAGTGGCGGACCGCGGACGCTACCTGTGCAGCACACTCGACAACTCACTACCGGCCGGCCGGCTAGATATTATACCGTATATGCGTATGTAGCCAAGGCATCGAACCAACACGGCCAGTGGCGGACCGCGAACGCTACCTGTGCAGCACACTCGACAACTCACTACCGGCCGGCCGGCTAGATATCACTTGGTTTCAACATAATAATGTTTTAAATGACGTTTGGATGAGCATTTCTAAAAGTAAATAAGTTCTGTTAATAATTTGTTGATGAATTGCAGCCGTGACACGACAGCCACAAACCCTAATAAATAGCCTCTGCAGGACGCCACACCAATAATAATAAAGACACATGCAGCAATATCTAAAGAATCGTAAACTTCAAGCCGGCCGGCCGGCTAGATATTATACCGTATATGCGTATGTAGCCAAGGCATCGAACCAACACGGCCAGTGGCGGACCGCGGACGCTACCTGTGCAGCACACTCGACAACTCATTACCGGCCGGCCGGCTAGATATTATACCGTATATGCGTATGTAGCCAAGGCATCGAACCAACACGGCCAGTGGCGGACCGCGGACGCTACCTGTGCAGCACACTCGACAACTCACTACCGGCCGGCCGGCTAGATATTATACCGTATATGCGTATGTAGCCAAGGCATCGAACCAACACGGCCAGTGGCGGACCGCGGACGCTACCTGTGCAGCACACTCGAACAACTCACTACCGGCCGGCCGGCTAGATATTATACCGCATATGCGTATGTAGCCAAGGCATCGAACTAACACGGCCAGTGGCGGACCGCGGACGCTACCTGTGCAGCACACTCGACAACTCACTACCGGCCGGCCGGCTAGATATTATACCGTATATGCGTATGTAGCCAAGGCATCGAACCAACACGGCCAGTGGCGGACCGCGAACGCTACCTGTGCAGCACACTCGACAACTCACTACCGGCCGGCCGGCTAGATATCACTTGGTTTCAACATAATAATGTTTTAAATGACGTTTGGATGAGCATTTCTAAAAGTAAATAAGTTCTGTTAATAATTTGTTGATGAATTGCAGCCGTGACACGACAGCCACAAACCCTAATAAATAGCCTCTGCAGGACGCCACACCAATAATAATAAAGTGTTAAGTTTATTCGACACATGCAGCAATATCTAAAGAATCGTAAACTTCAAATGCAAGCCCGTGTTCAGTATTTTTAACGGCGACGCCCGCGTTTCGAGAGCGGGCTTCATTTAAAATGTCTCTTAGAAGGATATTCTGTGAATATTTCCGACTGAACACGTAGAAATAAGTTCGTACTTTAAAAGAGTAGGTACATAAGACACAGCTTTGAAGATCTGTGAAAAGAAAAAAAAAGAGAGTTCAATCAAAAGAATTCTTTGCCTCATTTCCAAGAATGTTTAAAAAATACCTGGTAAAAAATGATTTGGCAAAGGCGGAAGAACTATAAAGCCGTCACCTTTACGGAATGTCGCGAAAGCAATAAATGCAATTGATAATGTGGAACAAAACAATTAAAGGCATATATAACGACACACGATTTCTGCACGTGCGTGACAACTCGTGGAGCGACCCACACGGTACATCACCAGCTTACCCTGACCTCGTCCTCCCTCCCCTAAGAGATTGCACTGTTAACACAATAGGGGATCAGAGTTGTACGATCGGTCTTGTTAATGTGGCATGTTATTGTACGAGTGGGTACCATGAGCGTTTATGTGAAGGACTCTCGGGTTTCACTGTTGGTTACATATTAGACGATTCCTTACCGCGGGGTTCCCAGAAAGGATAAACACATAACAAGGACGCACAAAAGTATTATATTTACATGGTATTATTGCTTCTGAAGTTTCTAAGTTCCAACACCGAGATCTATTACTATTAATAACGCAGTAAGTACCAAAACGTCTGTAGAATTAAAATAATAAAAAAGAATTGGTCTGGTTAAAACTTAAAATATTACATGGTATTATTGCTTCTGAAGTTTCTAAGTTCCAACACCAAGATCTATTACTATTAATAAAGCAGTAAGTACCAAAACGTCTGTAGAATGAAAATAATAAAAAAGAATTGGTCTGGTTAAAACTTAAAATATTACATGGTATTATTGCTTCTGAAGTTTCTAAGTTCCAACACCAAGATCTATTACTATTAATAAAGCAGTAAGTACCAAAACGTCTGTAGAATGAAAATAATAAAAAAGAATTGGTCTGGTTAAAACTTAAAATATTACATGGTATTATTGCTTCTGAAGTTTCTAAGTTCCAACACCAAGATCTATTACTATTAATAAAGCAGTAAGTACCAAAACGTCTGTAGAATGAAAATAATAAAAAAGAATTGGTCTGGTTAAAACTTAAAATATTACATGGTATTATTGCTTCTGAAGTTTCTAAGTTCCAACACCAAGATCTATTACTATTAATAACGCAGTAAGTACCAAAACGTCTGTAGAATGAAAATAATAAAAAAGAATTGGTCTGGTTGGAACTTAAAATATTACATGGTATTATTGCTTCTGAAGTTTCTAAGTTCCAACACCAAGATCTATTACTATTAATAAAGCAGGAAGTACCAAAACGTCTGTAGAATTAAAATAATAAAAAAGAATTGGTCTGGTTAAAACTTAAAATATTACATGGTATTATTGCTTCTGAAGTTTCTAAGTTCCAACACCAAGATCTATTACTATTAATAACGCAGTAAGTACCAAAACGTCTGTAGAATTAAAATAATAAAAAAGAATTGGTCTGGTTAAAACTTAAAATATTACATGGTATTATTGCTTCTGAAGTTTCTAAGTTCCAACACCAAGATCTATTACTATTAATAACGCAGTAAGTACCAAAACGTCTGTAGAATTAAAATAATAAAAAAGAATTGGTCTGGTTGGAACTTAAAATATTACATGGTATTATTGCTTCTGAAGTTTCTAAGTTCCAACACCAAGATCTATTACTATTAATAAAGCAGGAAGTACCAAAACGTCTGTAGAATTAAAATAATAAAAAAGAATTGGTCTGGTTAAAACTTAAAATATTACATGGTATTATTGCTTCTGAAGTTTCTAAGTTCCAACACCGAGATCTATTACTATTAATAACGCAGTAAGTACCAAAACGTCTGTAGAATGAAAATAATAAAAAAGAATTGGTCTGGTTGGAACTTAAAATATTACATGGTATTATTGCTTCTGAAGTTTCTAAGTTCCAACACAAAGATCTATTACTATTAATAAAGCAGGAAGTACCAAAACGTCTGTACAATGAAAATAATAAAAAAGAATTGGTCTGGTTGGAACTTAAAATAAGCTACTGAACAATATAACATGTAACATTTTTTAAAATCATGTCCCTGTCGGTTTTTCGCGCATCAAATAAAATAACTAATAGACCGATTGCGATGCGGTTTTCATTGTTGGATAGCCCTAGGGTTTGAGTTAAAAACGGATGTACTTGCTATCTCAATCGGATGAGAAGAAGCCGAGTAATCTATAAAAACTATTTGACAGCTGAACGAAATTTTGTATTTTATAGCTCAAATATAGCTTTAAACAAACGACAAAATATACTCGTAGGACACTTTTATCCCAGAGAAATGGGCTGTGGGCTCAGCTAGCAGTTTAATAAATTGGTCAAAAACTTTTATCCCAGAGAAATGGCCTGTGGGCTCAGCTAGCAGTTTAATAAATTGGTCAAAAACTTTTATCCCAGAGAAATGGCCTGTGGGCTCAGCTAGCAGTTTAATAAATTGGTCAAAAACTTTTATCCCAGAGAAATGGCCTGTGGGCTCAGCTAGCAGTTTAATAAATTGGTCAAAAACTTTTATCCCAGAGAAATGGCCTGTGGGCTCAGCTAGCAGTTTAATAAATTGGTCAAAAACTTTTATCCCAGAGAAATGGCCTGTGGGCTCAGCTAGCAGTTTAATAAATTGGTCAAAAACTTTTATCCCAGAGAAATGGCCTGTGGGCTCAGCTAGCAGTTTAATAAATTGGTCAAAAACAAGAAATCCCTACAGCACAGATTTCTTTCTTAGCACTAGAATATAAAGACTGATTTAGCACAAATAACACTCGTCTCAAACCGTAGCTAGTAGAGTATTCTGTTATTCTAGCATCGACAAATATTTTAGAAAAGAAGTCACAGTAAAAAACTACAGCTCGTTGATTAAGTTTGCGCCCGGAGCCCCCCGAGGGTGTCTACCAGCTCAAAGGCATTCCTAGCTCCCAATAATATAAGTTTGCGCCCGGAGCCCCCCGAGGGTGTCTACCAGCTCAAAGGCACTCCTAGCTCACAATAATATAAGTTTGCGCCCGGAGCCCCCCGAGGGTGTCTACCAGCTCAAAGGCACTCCTAGCTCACAATAATAGGTGCAGAAGAAACTTAGTAGTGCGAGCCATCGTTTTACCTTTGGATTGTAGATTCTCTCTCAAAGCATAGGCTCGCAGCTGAAGTGGCTTGAAGATGTGGCTATGGTTACTCAGTATTCTCTCGATTTTATAACAACTTTACAATATATACAAAATTGTTCAGGAAATTATTTATTATCTAGTATTGCCGCAGAGTTTCTTATACCAACAATACGGATCAACACGTATGAAATTATTATCAAATATTTAGAGATATAATCAATTTATTTACGCATTTTTAAAATATGTCGTAGGTAACCATCCAGATGAGCCAAAGCAATGACCATGTAGGACTGTCATTCCTATTATTATTTGAATTTATAATTAATATAGACTTACTATCAAATGAGTATGATTATGATGAAAGAGGTTTGACATCGTCATAAGTTTAGGACAGATGTACAAGTACCACACCATCAATCAAGAAAGGCTTCAACCAGCACCTTTAAAGGCGTTGAAAAGGTCACGAAAGTTGAAATAAAGCATAATGCAAAAACCTTAATGAATACGAGTATGCGTTAAAATGTAAAAAACGGCAAGAATATCGACACTAAAGAATTCGAGTCAATGGCTCGAGAGGCTCGAATCCAGTGAGGGCCTGTTGGTATTTCGGCATTAATAGTTATCCTGAGCGGGTTCTATCGAAGCTGTCCAACTAGGGGGTCATCGGATCGAGTAGGTGGCAAAATATAAGGTAATTTTAGTATAAATGGTGGGCATCCGCTCCAAGGCTGCTGAATCACATTCAATTCTAAATAATTTATGATATCGCAGCTTTTCCGTTTGATTCATTTCACATAGATATCGTTTCTCGTATCATTTTGATTGTTTCTGTGAGGAATGCATTAAATAAGGTCGAACATGAGAAGCTATAAAGTTAATTACCGTCTGTCTTAAACTTATTTAAATCGAACGTGTTATACTTCGTGGAAGCAAGCCGCGTAAAGTTTGATTGGTCGTAAAATTATCTTTAGTATTAATTATCGTTAGTTACAGCTCGACCGCAGATTCGCTCGGCTCTAGAGCGAATCTGCGGTCGAGCTGTAACTAACGTTTAACTGATATCTGTATAGATAGGAATACTTTTGAACATCATTGACATGATAGAAAAGGATACGAAGCTAGTGAAGATACCAAAAGAAAATTCAATTATGGTTGGCTATAGAAAAGGATACGAAGCTAGTCAAGATACCAAAAAATTCAATTATGGTTGGCTATAGAAAACGATACGAAGCTAGTCAAGATACCAAAAGAAAATTCAATTATGGTTGGCTATAGAAAAGGATACGAAGCTAGTCAAGATACCAAAAGAAAATTCCCATAGAAAAGTATACGAAGCCAGTGAAGATAACAAAAGAAATTTCGATTATGGTTGGCTATCGAAAATGATACGAAGCTAGTGAAGATACTAAAAGAAAATTCGATTATGGTTGGCTATAGAAAATGATACGAAGCTATGAAGATACTAAAAGAAAATTCGATTATGGTTGGCTATCGAAAATGATACGAAGCTAGTGAAGATACTAAAAGAAAATTCGATTATGGTTGGCTATAGAAAATGATACGAAGCTAGTGAATATACTAAAAGAAAATTCGATTATGGTTGGCTATAGTAAATGATACGAAGCTAGTGAAGATGCCAAAAGAAAATTCGATTATGGTTGGCTATAGAAAATGATACGAAGCCAGTGAAGATACCAAAAGAAAATACAATTATGGTTGGATATAGAAAAGTATACGAAGCCAGTGCAGATACCAAAAGAAAATTCGATTATGGTTGGCTATAGAAAATGATACGAAGCCAGTGAAGATACCAAAAGAAAATTCAATTATGGTTGGCTATAGAAAGGGATACGAAGCTAGTCAAGATACCAAAAGAAAATTCCCATAGAAAAGTATACGAAGCCAGTGAAGATAACAAAAGAAATTTCGATTATGGTTGGCTACCGAAAATGATACGAAGCTAGTGAAGATACTAAAAGAAAATTCGATTATGGTTGGCTATAGAAAATGATACGAAGCTAGTGAAGATACTAAAAGAAAATTCGATTATGGTTGGCTATAGAAAATGATACGAAGCTAGTGAATATACTAAAAGAAAATTCGATTATGGTTGGCTATAGAAAATGATACGAAGCTAGTGAAGATGCCAAAAGAAAATTCGATTATGGTTGGCTATAGAAAATGATACGAAGCCAGTGAAGATACCAAAAGAAAATACAATTATGGTTGGAAATAGAAAAGTATACGAAGCCAGTGCAGATACCAAAAGAAAATTCGATTATGGTTGGCTATAGAAAATGATACGAAGCCAGTGAAGATACCAAAAGAAAATTCAATTATGGTTGGCTATAGAAAGGGATACGAAGCTAGTCAAGATACCAAAAGAAAATTCCCATAGAAAAGTATACGAAGCCAGTGAAGATAACAAAAGAAATTTCGATTATGGTTGGCTACCGAAAATGATACGAAGCTAGTGAAGATACTAAAAGAAAATTCGATTATGGTTGGCTATAGAAAATGATACGAAGCTAGTGAAGATACTAAAAGAAAATTCGATTATGGTTGGCTATAGAAAATGATACGAAGCTAGTGAATATACTAAAAGAAAATTCGATTATGGTTGGCTATAGAAAATGATACGAAGCTAGTGAAGATGCCAAAAGAAAATTCGATTATGGTTGGCTATAGAAAATGATACGAAGCCAGTGAAGATACCAAAAGAAAATACAATTATGGTTGGAAATAGAAAAGTATACGAAGCCAGTGCAGATACCAAAAGAAAATTCGATTATGGTTGGCTATAGAAAATGATACGAAGCCAGTGAAGATACCAAAAGAAAATTCAATTATGGTAGGCTATAGAAAGGGATACGAAGCTAGTCAAGATACCAAAAGAAAATTCCCATAGAAAAGTATACGAAGCCAGTGAAGATAACAAAAGAAATTTCGATTATGGTTGGCTACCGAAAATGATACGAAGCTAGTGAAGATACTAAAAGAAAATTCGATTATGGTTGGCTATAGAAAATGATACGAAGCTAGTGAAGATACTAAAAGAAAATTCGATTATGGTTGGCTATCGAAAATGATACGAAGCTAGTGAAGATACTAAAAGAAAATTCAATTATGGTTGGCTATAGAAAGGGATACGAAGCTAGTCAAGATACCAAAAGAAAATTCCCATAGAAAAGTATACGAAGCCAGTGAAGATAACAAAAGAAATTTCGATTATGGTTGGCTACCGAAAATGATACGAAGCTAGTGAAGATACTAAAAGAAAATTCGATTATGGTTGGCTATCGAAAATGATACGAAGCTAGTGAAGATACTAAAAGAAAATTCGATTATGGTTGGCTATCGAAAATGATACGAAGCTAGTGAAGATAGTAAAAGAAAATTCGATTATGGTTGGCTATCGAAAATGATACGAAGCTAGTGAAGATACTAAAAGAAAATTCGATTATGGTTGGCTATCGAAAATGATACGAAGCTAGTGAAGATACTAAAAGAAAATTCAATTATGGTTGGCTATAGAAAAGGATACGAAGCTAGTCAAGATACCAAAAGAAAATTCAATTATGGTTGGCTATAGAAAGGGATACGAAGCTAGTCAAGATACCAAAAGAAAATTCCCATAGAAAAGTATACGAAGCCAGTGAAGATAACAAAAGAAATTTCGATTATGGTTGGCTACCGAAAATGATACGAAGCTAGTGAAGATACTAAAAGAAAATTCGATTATGGTTGGCTATAGAAAATGATACGAAGCTAGTGAAGATACTAAAAGAAAATTAGATTATGGTTGGCTATCGAAAATGATACGAAGCTAGTGAAGATACTAAAAGAAAATTCGATTATGGTTGGCTATAGAAAGGGATACGAAGCTAGTCAAGATACCAAAAGAAAATTCCCATAGAAAAGTATACGAAGCCAGTGAAGATAACAAAAGAAATTTCGATTATGGTTGGCTACCGAAAATGATACGAAGCTAGTGAAGATACTAAAAGAAAATTCGATTATGGTTGGCTATAGAAAATGATACGAAGCTAGTGAAGATACTAAAAGAAAATTAGATTATGGTTGGCTATCGAAAATGATACGAAGCTAGTGAAGATACTAAAAGAAAATTCGATTATGGTTGGCTATAGAAAATGATACGAAGCTAGTGAAGATACTAAAAGAAAATTCGATTATGGTTGGCTATAGAAAATGATACGAAGCTAGTGAATATACTAAAAGAAAATTCGATTATGGTTGGCTATCGAAAATGATACGAAGCTAGTGAAGATACTAAAAGAAAATTCGATTATGGTTGGCTATAGAAAATGATACGAAGCTAGTGAAGATACTAAAAGAAAATTCGATTATGGTTGGCTATAGAAAATGATACGAAGCTAGTGAATATACTAAAAGAAAATTCGATTATGGTTGGCTATAGAAAATAATACGAAGCTAGTGAAGATGCCAAAAGAAAATTCGATTATGGTTGGCTATAGAAAATGATACGAAGCCAGTGAAGATACCAAAAGAAAATACAATTATGGTTGGAAATAGAAAAGTATACGAAGCCAGTGCAGATACCAAAAGAAAATTCGATTATGGTTGGCTATAGAAAATGATACGAAGCCAGTGAAGATACCAAAAGAAAATTCAATTATGGTTGGAAATAGAAAAGTATACGAAGCCAGTGCAGATACCAAAAGAAAATTCGATTATGGTTGGCTATAGAAAATGATACGAAGCCAGTGAAGATACCAAAAGAAAATTCAATTATGGTTGGCCATAGAAAAGTATACGAAGCCAGGGAAGATACCAAAAGAAAATTCGATTATGGTTGGCTACGCAGCTTTAGTTGTAATTTTCTAAAACCCCGTTTGTTTATTTGCCTGTTCGTAGTTTGATTCAATGTTGACGTCAATACCCTACAGTACGAAAATGGAAGTATGTATGTATTGCTGTAACCTGCAACTGTTGTTTGCGGTCGCCTGCTGAATCATCGCAATGGATTGTCCTGCTAAGCTAGATGTACCATATTATAGGAAACTTGGAATATGCCATATTAGAATACTTTACATATCCGTAGCTGAGACCATCACGGGGTTCACGGGCAAGTAAACGCCTTGAGATCAGCGATGTAAAAACATTTTTTAATCTGTGATGATAAGTTTATATTGCTATTGCAGTTTAGCCGCGCCCTGAAGTGTAAGCTAAGCTACCAATACCAATACAGAATCTAGTCATCAAAAAAAGTTTTTTCAAATGTTTATAACATATCAGATGAGGTAGAACGGACATCTCATCACACAATTATATCAAATAAGTATAATTTAAAAAAAAAACTTTTTTTAATGATTTTCACTTTTTTTTTACTTTGTAACTATTTACGTTTTTAAGTGTTTTTTTTTTCTTTCTTTTTTATGTCTTTTCACTTTTAACGTCTGCAAGTTTTTTTATTGCTTTATCATCGGTTTGTGAGCTACCCTGAAAGTTTCAGCCGGATAGCTAATCGGGAAGTGCACGAAATTTGAATTGCAAGATTCCAGGACAGACAAAATACATAGATAGTTACATACAAGTGAAGTTAAATAAAAGCTTTTAAAAATGTACTGAGCAGAACCAAGTTAGAAATTAAACATCAAAATAATCATTTGACTGATGAGCCAAGCGCATGACTAACGGCAATGCGCGGGCGCAATGATAGAAATGCGTGTCAATTTTAGTTCACCCGGTCCACTTTCCAGAGACATCTGCCTTGAGAAAGTCTCAGCTAATATAATAGATAGATTTTATCGAATAAGTAAAATATGGCGTTGCTTTTAGATCCGTGAAAGTAATAACCAGTTCTGTGGAATTAATAACCGGCTGGGAAAGAAATGCAGTAAGAAAAGGCCTCGATTTAAAGTGCATTGTAATGTATGTGTGCTCGTATGAATTCCAACTGTGAGAGCCAGGCAACTAACCAATAACTAGCTTAAAAGCTAAAAAACCACGCCTGCCCTGCCAAAAATGAACTTATGCCAATAAATTATATACTGTTGGAATGTGCTTATCAAGGTCTTCAATATGATACCCATGTTGTTTTTTTTTTATGTTAATGTTTTCTAATTTCAAGTGTTTATATTACTTATCATTAGACTTTAGGTAACTGCTTGTTAACAAAAATTGTTTAATGCTGAGTGCACATTTTCTTGTCCAAAACTATTATGTACCTACGTATCTATCATGTTTATATTGAGAATGTTCTGTTTTGTGTGCCTTTAAATAAATAAATAAATCCTAAAAACATTACACTTCTTTTCGTGCAGTCGCAGTCGAGCAGTAGTGTAAAAATACAGAAAATTATAGATATAATGACAATCACGAAATGTTTAATGGAGACAACACAAGCATAGAATAGCTAATACTGCTAGCGCAAGCTTGGAATCACTGGCACTGATTACAGATCAGTGACACTGTTTGCAGAGGTCGGAGGTCGATGGACGGACGCCGATAAGCAGTCACGTCTGCAGCGCAGGGAACACAGAGGACAAAGTGCTTAGTTGTCGGTTTGGTATGCTAACCTGCTCACGCGCAGCGGCCTTGCCTTCTACATGGACAAGTCGTGATCAAGTTCACATAAATCACGTTTACTTTTAGTGGAAATTTAACCCGGCAACAGTTCTGCATATTGTGTTGTTATGCTATGCTAACGGCCGAGCTACATCGGTAACATATTGCTACAACAGCTGACCGTCGATTCCGTTGTTTTCTCTGCCGGAGCCGCGGTTAGCGTGACCGCAGCCAATAATGTAATTGTGCTATCACAGATGCGTAGCTGTGCCGCGGCTCGAATTGAGCACTCGATGGAATTGGGGACACGTATTAAACACGGCTATGTCAGCGGCTCGTGTGAAGGAGATAGATAGGTTGTAGGGTTATCTTATCTAAGGGATAAACACCATTACTTGTGTTATGATAAGGACCGTGGGGAAGGTTAAGGTAGTTTGAAAGAAAACTGGTTCTATATCTAATCTTGGCATCTCAAAGGCCGGACCTGATATATCACATTATTTCAATTTAAAAGTTAGCATGAAATTATAATAGCTGCATCAGGTAGCGCTCGGCGTGTCGTCGGCGACTCAAGGAATAGACTCCTATAAGTAAACGGTCATCGGTTGAGCCAATTAACCATCGCATCGTCTCGTCTAGAGTACACAATCCCTCGTCAAACAAGGATCGTGGTCAGTCGTGTTCATTTCCCAACACTACGTATTGGACACAACAAGGGGGAAAGCAGTTTCCTTTCTACTTGCGCATCCATGCTTAACTATAGCTAGGGCCAAATACCCATTCACTTTCACAACGAATATTTCAAAAGTTGTAAAAAAAAACACGGAAATGATGAGCAATAAAACATAATTATTATCTGTTATCTAATGTATATGAAAAGTATGTAATTTTTCTATTTCAAACAGGCAAACAGGCTGTTTCATATAATCAAGTGTAAGTATATGAAATAGCCTGTTTGCAAACATATTTGTATATCGTGACGAATCTGGTCGCATTAACTTGTTGAACGTTTACTTTATTTAGGTAGTTACTTAGCACCAGCCCTCCTCTACAACAAATGAAGTAAGCAACTACTTTAGTATCTCGTGACGAATCTGGTCGCATTTACTTGTTGAACGTTTACTTTATTTAGGTAGGTACTTAGCACCAGCCCTCCTCTACAACAAATGAAGTAAGCAACTACTTTAGTATCTCGTGAGGAATCTGGTCCCATTTATTTTTTTAATGTTTACTTTATTTAGGTAGTTACTTAGCACCAGCCCTCCTCTACAACAAATGAAGTAAGCAACTACTTTAGTATCTCGTGACGAATCTGGTCGCATTTACTTGTTGAACGTTTACTTTATTTAGGTAGGTACTTAGCACCAGCCCTCCTCTACAACAAATGAAGTAAGCAACTACTTTAGTATCTCGTGAGGAATCTGGTCCCATTTTTTTTTAAATGTTTACTTTATTTAGGTAGTTACTTAGCACCAGCCCTCCTCTACAACAAATGAAGTAAGCAACTACTTTAGTATCTCGTGACGAATCTGGTCGCATTTACTTGTTGAACGTTTACTTTATTTAGGTAGGTACTTAGCACCAGCCCTCCTCTACAACAAATGAAGTAAGCAACTACTTTAGTATCTCGTGAGGAATCTGGTCCCATTTATTTTTTTAATGTTTACTTTATTTAGGTAGTTACTTAGCACCAGCCCTCCTCTACAACAAATGAAGTAAGCAACTACTTTAGTATCTCGTGACGAATTAACTTGTTGAACGTTTACTTTATTTAGGTAGGTACTTAGCACCAGCCCTCCTCTACAACAAATGAAGTAAGCAACTACTTTAGTATCTCGTGAGGAATCTGGTCCCATTTTTTTTTTAATGTTTACTTTATTTAGGTAGTTACTTAGCACCAGCCCTCCTCTACAACAAATGAAGTAAGCAACTACTTTAGTATCTTGTGACGAATCTGGTCGCATTTACTTGTTGAACGTTTACTTTATTTAGGTAGGTACTTAGCACCAGCCCTCCTCTACAACAAATGAAGTAAGCAACTACTTTAGTATCTCGTGAGGAATCTGGTCCCATTTATTTTTTTAATGTTTACTTTATTTAGGTAGTTACTTAGCACCAGCCCTCCTCTACAACAAATGAAGTAAGCAACTACTTTAGTATCTCGTGACGAATTAACTTGTTGAACGTTTACTTTATTTAGGTAGGTACTTAGCACCAGCCCTCCTCTACAACAAATGAAGTAAGCAACTACTTTAGTATCTCGTGAGGAATCTGGTCCCATTTTTTTTTTTAATGTTTACTTTATTTAGGTAGTTACTTAGCACCAGCCCTCCTCTACAACAAATGAAGTAAGCAACTACTTTAGTATCTCGTGACGAATCTGGTCGCATTTACTTGTTGAACGTTTACTTTATTTAGGTAGGTACTTAGCACCAGCCCTCCTCTACAACAAATGAAGTAAGCAACTACTTTAGTATCTTGTGACGAATCTGGTCGCATTTACTTGTTGAACGTTTACTTTATTTAGGTAGGTACTTAGCACCAGCCCTCCTCTACAACAAATGAAGTAAGCAACTACTTTAGTATCTCGTGAGGAATCTGGTCCCATTTTTTTTTTTAATGTTTACTTTATTTAGGTAGTTACTTAGCACCAGCCCTCCTCTACAACAAATGAAGTAAGCAACTACTTTAGTATCTCGTGGGGAATCTGGTCGCATTTACTTGTTGAACGTTTACTTTATTTAGGTAGGTACTTAGCACCAGCCCTCCTCTACAACAAATGAAGTAAGCAATTACTTTAGTATCTCGTGAGGAATCTGGTTCCATTTTTTTTTTTAATGTTTACTTTATTTAGGTAGTTACTTAGCACCAGCCCTCCTCTACAACAAATGAAGTAAGCAACTACTTTAGTATCTCGTGGGGAATCTGGTCGCATTTACTTGTTGAACGTTTACTTTATTTAGGTAGGTACTTAGCACCAGTCCTCCTCTACAACAAATGAAGTAAGCAACTACTTTAGTATCTCGTGGGGAATCTGGTCGCATTTACTTGTTGAACGTTTACTTTATTTAGGTAGGTACTTAGCACCAGCCCTCCTCTACAACAAATGAAGTAAGCAACTACTTTAGTATCTCGTGACGAATCTGGTCGCATTAACTTGTTGAACGTTTACTTTATTTAGGTAGGTACTTAGCACCAGCCCTCCTCTACAACAAATGAAGTAAGCAACTACTTTAGTATCTCGTGAGTAATCTGGTCCCATTTATTTTTTTAATGTTTACTTTATTTAGGTAGTTACTTAGCACCAGCCCTCCTCTACAACAAATGAAGTAAGCAACTACTTTAGTATCTCGTGACGAATCTGGTCGCATTTACTTGTTGAACGTTTACTTTATTTAGGTAGGTACTTAGCACCAGCCCTCCTCTACAACAAATGAAGTAAGCAACTACTTTAGTATCTCGTGACGAATCTGGTCGCATTAACTTGTTGAACGTTTACTTTATTTAGGTAGGTACTTAGCACCAGCCCTCCTCTACAACAAATGAAGTAAGCAACTACTTTAGTATCTCGTGAGGAATCTGGTCCCATTTTTTTTTTAATGTTTACTTTATTTAGGTAGTTACTTAGCACCAGCCCTCCTCTACAACAAATGAAGTAAGCAACTACTTTAGTATCTCGTGACGAATCTGGTCGCATTTACTTGTTGAACGTTTACTTTATTTAGGTAGGTACTTAGCACCAGCCCTCCTCTACAACCAATGAAGTAAGCAACTACTGTAGTATCTCGTGAGGAATCTGGTCGCATTTATTTTTTGAATGTTTACTTTATTTAGGTAGTTACTTAGCACCAGCCCTCCTCTACAACAAATGAAGTAAGCAACTACTTTAGTATCTCGTGACGAATCTAGTCGCATTTTTTTTTTATGTTTACTTTATTTAGGTAGTTACTTAGCACCAGCCCTCCTCTACAACAAATGAAGTAAGCAACTACTTTAGTATCTCGTGACGAATTAGGTCGCATTTACTTGTTGAACGTTTACTTTATTTAGGTAGGTACTTAGCACCAGCCCTCCTCTACAACCAATGAAGTAAGCAACTACTGTAGTATCTCGTGAGGAATCTGGTCCCATTTATTTTTTGAATGTTTACTTTATTTAGGTAGTTACTTAGCACCAGCCCTCCTCTACAACAAATGAATTAAGCAACTACTTTAGTATCTTGTGACGAATCTGGTCGCATTTACTTGTTGAACGTTTACTTTATTTAGGTAGGTACTTAGCACCAGCCCTCCTCTCTACAACAAATTAAGTAAGCAACTACTTTAGTATCTCATGAGGAATCTGGTCGCATTTATTTTTTGAATGTTTACTTTATTTAGGTAGTTACTTAGCACCAGCCCTCCTCTACAACAAATTAAGTAAGCAACTACTTTAGTATCTCGTGAGAAATCTGGTCGCATTTACTTGTTGAACGTTTACTTTATTTAGGTAGGTACTTAGCACCAGCCCTCCTCTACAACAAATGAAGTAAGCAACTACTTTAGTATCTCGTGGGGAATCTGGTCGCATTTACTTGTTGAACGTTTACTTTATTTAGGTAGGTACTTAGCACCAGCCCTCCTCTACAACAAATGAAGTAAGCAACTACTTTAGTATCTCGTGAGGGATCTGGTCCCATTTATTTTTTTAATGTTTACTTTATTTAGGTAGTTACTTAGCACCAGCCCTCCTCTACAACAAATGAAGTAAGCAACTACTTTAGTATCTCGTGACGAATCTGGTCGCATTTACTTGTTGAACGTTTACTTTATTTAGGTAGGTACTTAGCACCAGCCCTCCTCTACAACAAATGAAGTAAGCAACTACTGTAGTATCTCGTGAGGAATCTGGTCGCATTTATTTTTTGAATGTTTACTTTATTTAGGTAGTTACTTAGCACCAGCCCTCCTCTACAACAAATGAATTAATCAACTACTTTAGTATCTCGTGACGAATCTGGTCGCATTTACTTGTTGAACGTTTACTTTATTTAGGTAGTTACTTAGCACCATCTCTCCTCTACAACAAATGAAGTAAGCAACTACTTTAGTATCACTTGACGAATCTGGTCGCATTTACTTGTTGAACGTTTACTTTATTTATGTAGTTACTTAGCATCAGCCTCCTCTACAACAAATGAAGTAAGCAACTACTTTAGTATCTCGTGAGGAATCTGGTCGCATTTACTTGTTGAACGTTTACTTTATTTACGTAGTTACTTAGCACCAGCCCTCCTCTACAACAAATGAAGTAAGCAACTACTTTAGTATCTCGTGACGAATCTGGTCGCATTTACTTGTTGAACGTTTACTTTATTTAGGTAGTTACTTAGCACCAGCCCTCCTCTACAACAAATTAAGTAAGCAACTACTTTAGTATCTCGTGAGGAATCTGGTCGCATTTACTCATTGAATTATTTAGGTATGTACTTAGCTAACAGTCCTCAACAAATGAAGTAAGCGATTACTTTTGCCTATATCCTTCCTATTCGTACCTAGTACTGGTGTCATTTATGTCCCTATGAATGCTAACACGAGCGTGAACGTTAAAAGCGCAATAAGTATTAAGGCCGGTCGCCGCCGGTGTGACTCGAGCGTATGAAATCATAACGGGATGGGGAGCATCCAGGCGGGAAGTGGCGGCGGTACGGCAGGCCGGACACGCACCGCGCCGATCCCGGGAGCCGCGCGGCGTAGGGTTAACTTGTGCTCAGGGTTGGAACCCTTGTTCCTTTTGGAAGGTATGGGGGAGATGGTGCAATTTGATCAGCCAGGCAGATGGAAGGCACCAAGCAGATTAAGTAATAATTGTGATTTCTGGCAAAAAACTAAGTATGAGATTGAGGAATTGGAAGAACTAAAGAGCGTCAGAGACGACTAAGATACTATAATATTTCATGTTAAGATATAACATCGCTTGCCATACAATTTATATGGAACCATCACAAACGGCGAAGATAATATATATTTTCATCTTACAGTATCTTAAGATATGGAGCGCTATGGCTTTTTTAAAAGATGCCATTTTAATTATTATTATTATTATTATTTTCAAAGGTTTTTCATCTCCAAATTTGAAGAATTTCGGTATCATTATGAAATCCACTGGCCTAAACCAAGTGGATATCATTTTCGGGACTTAAATCAGTAGTTGTTTCGTCCTGCAAAAACTTACGAACAATTCGGCAGGTATTTAATATTGCGGCTTTCTGCATTGTGATAAATATGTTTTTAGGTAAGTCTAAAAGTTTAATGCCATGATAAATAGATAGATAGATAGATAGATAAATTCTTTATTGCACACACCACAAACAAAATCACAAAAAATAAAGGAACAATAGCAGAAGAAGTGTACAATGGGCGGCCTTATCGCTAAAAGCGATCTCTGATCATGATGTAAGTACTTTGGGATAACACCCGTACTGGAGAGCACCAACGGTACAATATACACTTTGTTCATCTTCCAAATTCTAATTATTTCTTCTTTTAGCTCTGTATATTTATGTTTTTTTTTTTCAGTTATTGTTTTTTGTAAATTGTGGGTGTTGGGGACTGCAATGTCTATCAGATATACATACTTATTTATTTTGTCAATTACAGTTATATCTGGTCTATTGTTATATATGGTTTTGTCTGATAATATGGCTCTATCAAAGTATACCTTGTGGGTGGAATTCTCCAGTACCGGTTTAGGGGAGTATTGATAGTAGGGTTTCATTGTGTCTTCAACGAGTTTATGTTTGATTGATAATTTTTGGTGAATTATATGTGCTACTTGGTTATGTCTATGAGTTTAGTCGGTTTGGATGAGGGTGGGGCAAGCACTGGTCATGTGTTGGATAGTCTCGGATTGTCGGTGACATTTTCTACACTTATCATTGAGGGTATTAGGGACTTTGATTATGTATTTTCTGTAATTTGTTGTGTTTATGACTTGGTCTTGAATAGCTATCACGAAGCCTTCTGTTTCGGGAAATAGAGATCCTAACTTAAGCCACTGGTTTGAAGCTGCTATGTCTACGTGAGGTAATTCAAGGTCGTGTATGTGACGTCCATGAAGTTCCTTTTTACGCCATTTTTCTACTTTTTCTGTCTCTTGGTCTTTCGTAGGTTTGTATTGTATATCTTTTTGGTTGAGATTTAATGGTGTATATTTATTATCTAACTGAACTATTGCTTTGTGAATTTGACATGAATCTGATTTTTTATAAAAGAATTCTCGTAAATTTCTGACTTGATTTTCCCATAATAATTTTAAATCAATTAGTCCTCTTCCCCCTTTTTCCCTTTTAACTGTTGTTCGTTCTATTGCCGATTTTGGATGCAGATAATTATGCTTCGTGAGAGTAGTTCGCATTTTTATTTCCAATCGGTTTATATCTGTGGCTGTCCCCGTGTGTAATTACCCCGAAAGAATATGTAAGAACTGGTATAGCGTATGTATTAAGCTTTGAAGAGATTTTTAGAATGTAACTGTGTTTTGCAAATTTTATTTAATCTTCGAGTGTATTCAGTGATTAGATTATGTTTTATTTTAGTGTGATTTATGGTGTTTAATTGGTGAATTCCGAGATATTTATGTGTCTGTTGGGTCCATTATTGTAAATGTATTGTTTGCGTCGGTACCTTGATTACTATTGAGTTTTTCAATTTTGCCTTTTGTGATATGGAGAGTTTTACATTTATCAAGCCCGAAAGTCATTTTTATGTGATTACTGAATTGTGTTGTTATTTCAATTAAATTCTTCAAGGTTTTTTTGGATTTAGCAAACAATTTGATATCATCCATATACATTAAATGGGTGATGGCTCTATTAGTTGTCAGTTGATATCCGCTATTAGTGCTATTGAGTAAGTTAGAGGGGGGATTGAGGGCAAGACAAAACCATAAAGGACTTAGAGCGTCTCCCTGAAAAATGCAATTTTTGATGGGAATTTCGTCAGTGGTAACTGAAGCGAAGTTGGTCGATAGATGTAACGAAGTCCTCCATTCCATCATGGCCCTTCTCAGGAAGTCAATAATATGGGGGCTAATTTTGTATATTTGTAAGACTCGTAATAACCACTAATAACTCGTAATAACTCGTAATGGCACACTATCGAAAGCTTTTCTGTAATCTATGTACGTAATATTGTGAGTATTGGAATGCTTGAGTACCGTTGTGTCTATTACTAGTTGTTCTTTACACCCTTTGTGGTTCCTCCTACACCCTTTTTGTTCTTCTGACAAAATGTTGTGAGACTCTAAATGGCTATTGATTCTGTTTGATATGCAAGATGTGATGAGTTTGTATAAGGTTGGCAAACATGTGATGGGTCTATATTGTGAAGGGTTTGCGGTATCACTGCTCTTAGGCAGCATATATGTGATGCCTTTTGTGATAAACTTTGGAAGTTCTTGATTGCCTTTTATAATGTCTGTAATGGTTTTTGCTAATATGTCGTGCAGAACGAATAATTTTTTGTACCAGAAGTTATGTAAGCTATCTATTCCTGCTGCTTTCCAATTTTTTGTTCTTTTTGTAATTTCTGCTATATCATCTATTGTGAGCTCTGTAAATTCCATCATCCTAATATTTTCCCAACTACTTTCTTCTACGCTTATCCATTCAGCTTGGTCGTTGTGATCTCCTTGATTTTTCCAAATATCAGTCCAGTAATTTTTGAGTTCATCTGCTGAAGGTGTTTCATTACAATCGTTATTAATCAGTTTCCAGTCGTTTCTGATATTTCTGTAAAATCTTATTTCATTACTAATAAACAATTTGATGTCCTCTTTCCTTTGTAAAGCTTTAAGGTACCTACATAGTATCTGTGATTTTAATGCTAATTGTTTCAATGTGTCTAAAAACTCCTCTGGTCTAGCATTATCTTGCATGTTTACTCTGAAATCCAGTTCAGCAGTTATTTAAAAATTTACGTATTATTATGCTCTACAGGTCGCTATGTTCTGTATCCGCGACGTTTTTTTTTTTATTGGGTATTATATCTGTGTCCGTGGTTACCTATGTGTTATTCCAGGACCAAAAGTACATACAGAAACTAATATAAAAAAAATTACTAAATTTAATGTGATTTTCTATCGAAATTGTTCGCCTTGTACAGTGCGCTAATGCAATTTGCTTATCAAATTGGAAATCAGAATCGTCGTCTGATGAGCTATCTAATAAATGTAATAGTGAAACCGTATTACTCACGTTTTATCACCCTATGTATACAATGCGGTGAAGAAATACGTGTGGCACCTAGGACAGCCTGCGAGAGAATGAATAATTTCAATATAGGTATTATGTTCTCTTAACCCTATGATGCTGTAATATTTTATATACAGATATCTTAACATGAAATCTTAAAGCATCTTCATCGTCTGTGACACCCTTAACGGTCATTTATTTGTTAACTAGATGTACCCGCGGCTTCGCACGCGTGGTCATTTTTCTTCAGTGGTCAGGTTAAAAGTACTCTATGTGCCAAGACCTAAGTACTCAGTACTCTATGTGCCTATTCCAAGACCTAAGATACCAATATGCCAACAATTAATCAAAATTCCTTCAGCTGTCAAAAAGATTTTTTCGATTGCTTGGCTTCTACTCATCGGATTGAGATACCAAGTACCCCAGTTTTAAGTCATTACCTTAATTATTATTAAGTCAAACCCTAAGCTATCCAACAGTGAAACCCGCATCGCAATCGGTCTATTAATTTTTCCGAGAGGCGTGAACAAACATACATTCAAACAAACAGACAGACACGAGTTTTAACAATGTTATATTCTTGTTCAGTAGCTTATTTTAAGTACCCGAGACCGAGATAAATTATCTTCTGTGTACAGACTTTTTCGTACTTATCGCTTTATTATAAATATAGATACAAGATAGATGGCGTAAAACAAAGAGAATTAGAAGCAGAAAATAAAAAAACCACCACTGAAAACATAAACGTACCAAGACAAGATGACAAGCGTGTTACGTGTTGCGAGGTGGTTGACTGTGACAGTGTTTTACATCACGTCACGCACGTCATGATAATTAAACAAATAGTGCAGCCCGAACCACGCGCCGCGACACACTCATTAAATATCGCGCTCTGCTGCCTCTGATACCTTATCTTAATTTAAATCACACACGTTAACACAAACATGTGATTTTAAACATCACATAAATTGCAAAAAGTATTTCCCGTACCGGGAATCGAACCCGAGCCTCCTGGGTGAAAGCCAGGTATCCTAGCCACTAGACCATACGGGAGTTAGAAGACGTGGTGAATGTTCATAACTTAAGTGATTTTTGACTGAAAAATGTTTTGGAAAAAGTAAAAGCATGAACAGGTACATTGCATTGCTTTTGGCCCTCATTTTATCGATTACAAAAAGTATGTAAAACAGCACATAACCCGTTAATAAGAGCGATGGTGGCCTAATGGTTCTATAGTGCAATTTAGAATCCGATGATACCGGGTTCAAAACCTAGGCTCCCGCACCAATGACTTTTCTCAGTTATGTGCGGTTTTCCATCGCTCCGTGCTTCGGAGGGCACGTTAAGCTGTCGGTCCCGGCTGTTATTGGTTAATAGCAGTCGTTAAGCCATATCAGAGGCCCTCGGGCGGCCTGACAAACTCTGACATCAGAGGCCAGCACTACCTCATACGACAAACAAACAAAACAAACCCGTTAATTACCCGTTAACCTATCTATCTATGCCTGTAAAACAGTACCGTGACATACTTGCTGACAGACAACGCACAGCAAGCCGGTAGACCTTGACATTTAAAATTTGGAGGAAATTTTCCTTGGGCACTCTAGTGGTTTCGAATGGCGACCACGAACAAGCAAGCGAAGTGTGGGGAGACCCCCCTACACGATGGACCGACGACATTGTAGCCATCGCAGGAAGTCAGTGGATGGAGGTGGCACAAGATCGCTCGTCATGGCGCTCTTTGAGGGAGGCCTATGTTCAGCAGTGGACTTCTAAAGGCTGACGTGATGATGATGATGATGACTCTAGTGGTGCACTAAGAAAGGTTTTTTAAGTTCCATCCCTAAGGTACCGGACCGGCCGCAGTCTCGGCGACCTTCCAATACTTTTGGAATGACTGTACCAAACAGGTTGGCGTTACACTCACTTTTTACTCGTATTCGTGAAGCTTATATTCGCATTCTATGTCTTATTGATACACACGGAAGGTTCCAAATTGAAACGGGAACCTTAATATACAAAACACTGTCTAGTCTGTAGGTAGTTCAGTACAGGGCGTGGCAGACTAAAGTAATAATCCAGTAAATGAGAATTAATTTGGCTTTCATTAGTTTCTCCGGGCATTGCACGCTAGACAACAGAGGTTAATGGCTAATATTGCCGTATACTATTAATTATTCTGTGGTATGGCTAACGACATTCCTCTGACTAATCCCAGGGGTTTGTTAATTACAAATATGTCTATCGCTGTGCCCCGTGTTTAGACTAGAATACCCCTTCGTATCAGTGTTCAAGAAACCCCAGTCAATTGGACATGGAGTGAGTCACCGTTTTACACAAAGGTAGAATGACCAGCGTTGGCGGAGACCGTTACAGCTGCCGTCTACGTCTGTGTAACTGTAACCCAATGAGCTAGTTCGGCGAGCCGGCGGACTCACTTCCCTATGAACTTATATACCAAGTTCAGAGCAGTCGCAGTCAGTGTAAAATATCCGTATTTTTACGTAAATCATAAAAATGCTGATTTGATTTGCAAGGCTGTGGACGGATGCATGTAAAGCAGAGCTTATCTTTGAAATGATAAACACTGTTTCGGTAAGTCTCACATCACTGGAGCACATTATCATCTATAAAAACCTACAAACATACATTATATGGAACAAGATTTCCCGCTCGCGACTTCGTCTTCGCGGACTACAGTTTATCGCGAAAAAAGCATCCTTTGTTCTTCTAGAATATTAAAAACCAATGCAAAAGTAGGTATAGCACCAATGCTCTTGATATAGACTTGTTATTTCGTTTCCATGGCAACCGTTCCTTACAGCGACTAATCGAAATTTTCTAGTTTTCCCATGGAAACTTACCATTTTCCAGGATAAAAAGTATCATAAGTTTTATTCCAGGGTACAGGCTATCTCCAATCCACATTTGATTAAAATCCGTCCAGCCGTTATCGCGGTAAAACTCCCCAAACTAACAGACAACGTTTCACTTTTATATATTGGCATGGATATACTTAAGGCTGCAATTAAATAATGAAGTCAATGTGGTAATTTGGTAAGTAATGGATGGAATAAAATGCGAGTATTGTCTGTCTATCGCAGTAGTGAAGGTCAACGACAAATAGTTTCAAGGGAACGCAGTTAACTCTCGCGTACAGTTCGAACGAGCGGTAGCTGTAGACGGTGACCGTCCGTGACTCACTGTGGACAAACGAACCTATTTATAGTCAAATTGTCCCATCGGCGCCCGATCAACGGTTATCTAAGAATTGTACTAGACATTTGTACGGTGAACTAGGTTGCTAACTATGGTGCCGATATCGCTACAATTATCTGTACCAATCAATAAAAGTGAAACGTTGTCTGTGTGTTTGGGGAGCTTTCACGCGACAACGGCTGGACACTTATCGGATTGAAATAAAAAGTACACCGGATTTTAAATCAAATCCTCAGCTATCCAACAATGAAAACCGCATCGCAATCGGTCTAGCAATTTTTATGTGATGTGTGAATAGACTAACAGACAAACAGGCAAACGAATTTTAAAAATATTTTATTCATTTTAAGTAGCTTATTTTACCTCTTACAGTTTTTTTTGGTACTTACTACTTTATTATAAGTATATATGTCCTTCACTTTTGGGCAGAATAATAAAACACATATTTTTATTATTCTGCCCAAAAGTGAAGGACCAACCAACGTGCCAAGTTGCATCAAAATCTGTGCTGTAGTTTCAGCGTGATACATGTTATTTTGAATAACTTTCAATCCCTATCCCTGCTGAAACGCTTTAATTTATCGGGATGAAAAGTATCCAATGTCCTACCTCGTAGTATGAACTCAAATCATACCAAGTTTCATTTGAATTTATTCAGTAGTTTCGGCATGGTGCGCGGCCAGGATACAGACAGAGCGACAGAAAGACAAAAAAAAACAGTTTTGGCTTCAGAACAAATATAGAACAGCCTCCAAAAAAAATTACTAAATATCTTCAATGTACTGAATTTGGACCCTTATCCCACAGGAACCATTTATTTTTTCGGGATAAAAAGTATCCTCAATTTTCACCCGTCATATAATCTACGACTCTGCCAAGGTGCATCAAAATCCATTGAGTAGTTTCAGAGTGTTTTTATACGCTTTATATTAGCTTCACTTGTATGTTTGTAACCGACTCCTTTGGACGCTTTTTTGACCCACTTTAAACGGTCAGATTTCATTCAAATTTTGCACACCTGTCAAAGACCGATGACAAAGCAATAATTCGAACAAAAAAAAAACAGTATCATTTGACTCAAAACACTACACAGTACAGTTGGTTTGCTAAATATTTAGTACTAGTTTTTCAGCCCGCGACTTCGTCCGCGCGGACTAACTGTTTATCGCGAAAAAAAGCATTCTGTTTGTCTAGGATATTAAAAACCAATGTAAAAGTAGGTAGGTATAGCACCACTCTTGATGTTTTTTGACATACTTGTTATTTCGTTTCCATGGCAACCGTTTCATACAGCGAGTTATCAACATTTTTGACATACTTGTTATTTCGTTTCCATGGCAACCGTTTCAAACAGCTAGTTTTAAACTTTTTTGACATACTTGTTATTTCGTTTCCATGGCAACCGTTTCATACAGCGATTTATCAACATTTTTCCAGTTTTACCGTGTTTTTTTTAAACTTTTTATACCGGAAATATTTTTTTCGGTATGAAAAGTATCCTATGTTTTATTCCAGGGTATAAGCTATCTCCATTCCAAGTTTCATCAAAATCCATCCAGGCGTTATCGCGTGAAAGCTCCCCATACAAACAAACAGACAACGTTTCACTTTTATATATTGGCATGGATTCGCGGTTGTTTTGTTTCTGTGTACGCGTTTTTGTACATCTTATTGAGCAATATTAGAGTCGCCACGACAGCTGTGGTCGTAATGACACGATTCAATTTAACAACTCTCAAAAGTGTAATCATTATTATTGTTTGATTTCTTCACAAATAATGCTATGTTCTTTGCTAAAATAGAAGCAACAATTCACATTGTGTACAAAATATTTAAAATCAATAAAAACAAAGAATAAAAAATACAGCAAATAAAAATGTCCTTCAAATCACAAACAATATTGGTAAAATAACTTTCATTTTCTGGGCATATTTTATCATGATAAAAAGGTAACAATATTAGATATATAGATTAATATGTCAATGACGCCAATTCTGTTGAGCAACTCACTAAACTAAACTAAAGCTAAATTTAATTTATTTTAGTGATTCCTAAAATGTTATCAGTTGTTGATTTCAACTACAATAAGACATCATTGTGACAGGACTAATTTGATTTTGACAACGACTAAATTTAATTGGTAGTGTTGCCCACATTTAAATAATGAACAAATGTAATCATAAATTGTTGTTTATTATCTGTGTTAGTGAGACGTTTGTATAGATTTTTTCGTAAGCAGCTATGCGCATGCGCGATCGAATGTTTCGAACAGTGTGGGAGTTTTGAAATGAAACGTCAATAAAATCACTCCGAAACATCGTGTCCAGGTTTTAAAAGTGGACCTTCACGAAATTGACTATATCGTCTCGCCTTTATAACTGTGTAACTATATAAGCCCCAGTGATCGAATGTAGGTGTCATTTTTCTGGGTGGCACTGCAACTGTAATGGGCTAGCGTGACGCTTACCATCACGACTTGACCGTCGAGCGGCGAGCGACTTGACCGTCTCGTCACAAAATAAAAACTATTTTTGCCCTCTATTGTCAGCTCGATGTTGTAATGTTAATATTTGTCAAAAGAGCAAAAATTAAACATTACGGAGGCAGGACGCACAGAGCAAACTCAGAGAAATTAAACATTACGGGGGGAGGCAGGACGCACAGATCAAAATCAGCGAAATTTTGTGATTTTTAATTCGGTATAACTCGAAATTTAGTAAGCATATTGATTCCGGTGTTTTGGTAAAGATCTCGTTGAGAAAAAATTCGATTCAATATTAAAAAGTTTGCAAAAAGGCTAACAAATTAAAAAAAAATGGGGTCTTGTACAAAAGTAAAACAAAGATTATACACATTTTGAACTCCAGCACAGAGCAAACGAGAGGTTTTCAGGACCGGATCAAATTGTACGTGGCGTTAACGTTTCACGACAAGCAAACAGCCATGCACCCCAACACAGCCATCCGGTTTTCAAAGAAACTAGTACATTTATGAAACGGAAATCTGGTTATGTTTCGACGGTCACGCGCGCATGCGTGACCGTCGTAAGGGCTGTTGAAAAGTTATATTTTAATCTTCGGAGTGTGACATACATCAATACATGTTTACTTTAACGGTCACGCATGCGCATCTCGATTACATCAACTTTCAAACAGAAAAACCGCATCAAAATAGGTCCATTAGTTTGCGAGCTACGATGCCACAGACAGCCACACGGATACATGCATATACACACACACACACACACACTCCCTAAACTTGTAACCCCCCTCTCTTTTCAAGTGTGGAGGTAATAAAGGTTTTATAATAAAGCAGTGAGTAACAAAAGGTAAAAAATGGTCTAGTGGACTTTAAATAAGCGAATGAACTTTAAATAAACGAATATAGGTACTTAACATTTTTCAAAATCATATCTGTCTTTTTGTCTGTTCGCGTATCACGTAAAAACTAGGTTTAGAATTAAAAAAGTTTTGGTGTTAAAGGTTTTTGTGTACTTGGTATTTCAATCCGGTGAATAGAAGCCGAGCAATTGATAAAACATATTTGACGAGTGAAATTTGTAATTTTATACCATATACGAGTAGGTATGGTACTTTTGGTCCTAAAATAACACATAGGTTACTTCTAACCCAGAGAAAAAACGTTATTGTGATCTTTAATTCGGTATAACTCACGATTTGTACGTGGAGTAAACGTTTCACGTCAAACAAGCGGCCGTGCGCCCTGACACAGACCACGCTTTTTGTCTATGGTTTTCATTTCATGCTGAGAGTTTTCGGCACAAGGGTTGTGTGGAGGCACCTTTATACGTAAACTGACGTACAACAGAATAGAAAAATACCACTAAACTTAACTGAGAAATTAAAGTCAATTTAGGTGTGTCAAACTAAAATTTAGTTTAGTGCATTGTTATCGGCTTGGAACAGGACTAAATTTAATTTTAGTGTAGTTTAGTGTAGTTCGTGCCAACCGAATCGGTACCAATATCTCTATTTGTCTGTATTATATTAAAAAAAAACAATGACTTCTACTCTAGAGGCTAACTTTTGCTGGAAGGGTTTCCAGCAAAAGTTTTCTTAATCTTTGTTGGAAAATGTTGGGACTATCAACTGCCTTCATTTCCATCGGCAAACCTTTAAATAACCTGACCCCAGACGGCTTCTGCACCCTATCGATTCATCATCATCATCATAAAGAACATTATTAGTCCACTGCTAGACAGACCTCTTCTAAGGCGCGCCACGGAGCCCTATCTTCGGCTCTTCTCTTCCAATGACCGCTAGCTACCTTGCGCAGATCGTCGCTCCTTCTAGCCGGAGGCCGTCCTACACTACGTTTGCCGATTCGCGGTGTTCACTTTAGAACTCGTCTACCCCAACGGTTATCGGTTCTACGACAAATGTGACCAGCCCATGGCCACTTTAGCTTGCTTGTTCTCCGAGCTATGTCGTTCACACTGCCGAATCACCTCATTTCGGATTCGATCACTCAAACTTCGAGCATAGCTCGTTCCATAGCTCGCTGAGCGACCTTGAGCCGTTGACCAGTCTCACAGTCAGTGTCCACGTTTCGGCTCCGTATGTCATTACGGGTAGGACGCACTGGTTGAAGACTTTTGTCTTCAGACATTGTGGAATGGGCGATGAGAAGACTTAACGAAGTTTTCCAAAAGCTGCCCAGCCCAGCTGAATCCCTATCGATTAGTTTACCAAAATTTGTCAACTACCCTCACTCATAGCTGCCTACGCTATTTCGAACACCGATTAGGGATTTATAAAGGCATAGAGTTACGCAACTGAATGAGCAGCGTGGCCCAGTACGCGTGCTACTGAGCACGAACATCCCGGTTGACTCTGCACAATGATCGTCTGTCCGGCAAGTAGCCGACACGCAGCACCGGCACCGGCCGAGAGATCAAAAGAGATGATTAACGCCTAACTATACACACATAAACTTCGACTGAGGAAATGGCGTTAAATCAAGATTTAAAACCGATAATGATGATCAGGAAGCGAAAACAAAGCTAAACAATAGTGACCTTAATGTTGTTCATATATTTAGCTCTTTTATTGGATGTGAACGTGATATATGAGCTAAACAAGGGGCTAAAAATGACTAACTGTGCTTAGATTAGTGGAATATCGTAACTGTTACTTCTAAAATAAGACGAGGTACTTACTACGTCGGTCGTCGTACCGTACGAGAATACATAACCCCACGCTTCGCGCCAAACTGTCTCCACTCCTGAAGAGCATTTGTGAAATTGAATTGATTTGTCCTAAATCTTTAAGATTCTGAGAGGTATTGTGTAAACTAAATGAAGCTTATACAAATTAACAGATTATCGATCAAAGAAGACAAAAATTGAGTGTTGAAAGTCCATGATTTTCCTCGAATTCGCTTTTAGAGTGTTTACTGGCACGATTCCGGAATTCACTTCAAGCACATAGCGCTGCTAAGAGCGGCAGAGTTGAAGGTTGAAGAGAGATCAGTCAACAGACGCCGCTGTTGAAGCGATGGATGGTGATGTCGCGTTTACTAAGAGCCAGTGAGGTGCTGACAATAGCATTTCCCAGAGAGTTAAGAGAGAATATGTCTACCGCCTCAAGAACATAGCCCAGCTGTACCTAACCTAACCAGCGTTTGCAAATACTATAGATTTGTAAACAATACTAAATGGAACGTTGAAGCGTAGAGTCAAATTTAGTAGAGATAATGCAAAGGGTATCTGTTATATGAATATCTACTAGATGCCTATATTACATTATACCTTATATTATAGGTTATAAACCTTGCTTAAGCATCTGAGGCTCGTAAGTGTTTTTAGTGTAAATGTTGTTTAATCTTTTATTATAGCGCACTTTTTTTTTGTAAATTTTGTTGTAGTGTCTAAAATAAATGAATCATTATAATTATATCTCTACCAACGTATCTATTTATTTATTTATCTATCTATCTATCTATACGTATAATTAAGCAATAAGAACGAAAAAGTCTATACAATGTAAATAATTAAGAAAAATATGGTCTAGGGTACTTCAAACAAGCTACTGAACAAGACTACAACGTTTTTTAAATTCATGTTTGTTTGTTTGTTAGTTTATCTGTATGTTTGTTCGCGCATCACATAAAAACTACCAGCCCGATTGCAATGCGGTTTTCACTGTTGGATAGCTTATGGTTTGATTTAAAAACTGGTCTACTTGGTATCTCAATCCGATCAGTAGAAGCCTAGCGACATGACCACGCGTGCGAAGCCGCGGGTCTACCTAGTATTAAATAACACTGATCCACTCCAATTATTTTAATTAATGCATTACCTTTGATATTGATAATGTCTTTAATGATTCATTTCGTAATTAAACAATGGATGAAACAAAACAAACATTAGTTCGAGCACTTATGATTACCATTACTTATAAGATTCTCGGTATAATCTACATAATTCGATAAGATAACATCAAGTGACTTTAAAATGGTGTGTGATTCCCAGAATCTTTTCTACCTACATAGGTTTGGCCAAAGCATATCGACCTACTGCTTTGGTCGAGATTACGCGCCCTCTCGTTGGCCGTGCAGAGAGGGAGCCCGAAGGTTAAACAATCCGACCCAATATATGTAGATGGCACATCGATGGGATACGTACTTAATTTCGAAAGTCGTTTTTGCGAATGTCTATTCGTCGAAGTCTATTCATCAAATGCTTACATCCTCGAATTGTCTTTTCTGCGAATGGTCAAAATTGTGAAGGTTTATTCCTGCGAAGGGTCGTTTGTTCGAATATTTTAATAAGCGAGCTAATACTGTCCATTTATTTTATTCCTGTTTATTACACTACAACTACCCAAAAAAGGAGTGTAATATTTTCAGGGTTCATGTGTGTCTTTATTCCACCATAACTTTTAAACACCTGAACAGATTTGGATGTATTGGGTTATCGTTAGAATTCTTACATCATCCCGAGTAAAACAAACATATTTTAAAAAAAAAACAGTGGAGCGGCAGTATGGCTTCAAAACAAATGCGAAAAAAACTTCGTGTTTTATAATATGGGTATCAGAATGAAGGACTTGATTAGCACATTCCAACAAAAGGTATATAATTTAATGGCATATGCTATTTTTTGGCAGGCAGGCGTGTTTTTTTTTATTTATGGTATGTATCTAAAGTTGTTCTTACCTATTAGCTTTTAGATTATAACAAAAACAAAAAAGTACCAGGTTAGCATATATTGCCAGCAGGAGTCGACGGTATTTCTAGACAAAACTCATTTGGTGGCAGGCAAAGGAAGGAGAACTCAAGAACTTGTTAAAGTACTATAGTATGTACCTTTTTTATATTATACTTACAATAAATACTTTGAAGTATTAAAATCTATACCTTTATAACATACCTAATGACAGCCAACGCACTAAGCTGTGCATTGTATGAACTTTTCAAAATAAGCGAATGTTTCTTTGAGTAAAATTTGCTAGCTTCAATATTTAGGGTACTTTCCTTCCCGGTCCCGTTTGAACTATCCATTTTGTATATGAGTATTACGCATTTTCAACAATATTACATAAGTAGGTACGCTGAAACACGGTTTTTGTATATTTGTATATTCGATCATACGACCCTTCGCAGCAATAAGCCTTCGTAGTTTTGACCATTCGAGCAAACGTACCGTAATTTTGACCATTCGCAGTAGCGACCATTCGAGGATGTAAGCATTCGATGAATAGACTTCGAGGAATAGACATTCGCAAAAACGACATTCGCAGGTGACTACGTATCCCCACACCGATCGCCACCTGCTGTGCCTAACGGCTTTTTAATAATGGAGGCAATCCCACATATGGAGTAACTGGGTGATGTATTTTGATGTAATTTTAGTAACCGAGCTGGCGATTGATGTATTCATCGTTCTTATGATATGTGCGACAGTAAAGTTATATTTAACACTAGCTGTGCCCGCGGCTTCGCACGTGGTCAATTCTCCAGGTTAAAAGTACTCTATATGCTATTCCAGGACCTAAAATACCAATATACCAACATTTGCTCGGCTTCTACTCATCGGATTAAGATTCCAATTACACTAGTTTTTAAGTTATAACCTAAACTATCCAACAATAAAAATTGCATCGCAATCGAATCAGAAGTTTTTACGTGATGCGCGAACAAACATACATACATGATTTTAAAGAAACGTTATATTATTGTTCAGTAGCTTATTTTAAGTACCCTAGACCATTTTTTTTTTAAATTATCTTCTTTGTACAGACTTTTCCGTTCTTATTGGTTTATTTTAAGTATAGATAGCTAAGGTCATACGTTCATAACACAACTCAGACATAAGCCAGCATTAACATATAACACAGTATATTGACATGTCATGAACTGTGGCTAGTGTCCTTGATTTTATTGGAGTACTTTATCTGATTTGCTTAACAGTTCTGCAACTTTAGTCTCATTTCTATTCTAACAGCACTCTGTACAATAACCACATTAATGAGTTTAAATATCAATATAGTTAAACTTAGAAAAGCTGAGTGGATAACCGCGGTAATCCGTCTGGCTGGCGGCTGGCGGTTGGCGGTTGGCACACTTAATGTGAAGAGTAACGCAATGCACCGACGAAAGAGGTCGAGGGCCGGGTCGCGCCGCGTCCGCACTGCAGGTGCGACCCAGATCGCGGACGGAATCCGGGGCGAGTGAACCGCACGAAGCCACCCCTATCTGTTGCGAGTGTTATTCAGGTCGGCATGTTCGGCTGAGTTTCATGTTCCATTCTTACAGCGAACAAAAGGTTTTATTGACCTAGTAATTATAACAAAGGCCGGAATTAATGAGCGTGTGAATAAATGTAGTATTTTTAATAGAGCCTCAACTGATATGAAGTTATCTGACATCTGGCAGCAGCTACAAGCAATTAGCTGCTACCTATATTTAGGCTTTGACTGCTGTTGATAGATATTCTGTTGCTTCTCCAACTCGACTAAAGTTTGCGTAGGTATATTTTCCTTGAACAAAGCGTGAACAAAAAAGTTGGAGCGTTTGACATGAGCTAGCTCATTTCTCAGCGTGTGGTAATGAATGAGGTATACTACGTCAGGTTACCAACCCCGGCGTAAACAATTATACAATAATTGTTTACGCCGCGGTTGGTAACCTTAGTCACTTTACAGTTATGTAAAAAATAACTCCAAAGGAAGTGCTGTTTGTAAATGCAATTTTGGCACGAAGCCCAACAGAAACATCGACAAGAATACCCCACATGCTTTGCATTCGGCATATCGTCAAAATGACCCATATTCAGGTTAAACCACGGAGAATATTAAATGGTGAGTAAAAACAGTTATATTCATATGCACTGTAAAAATGGTTACGTCACCGTGAAAACCGATTTTCACAGTGTGCCTCCTGAAAAAGTACTAGGCGAACATAAACCGATAGCAGTTATTGTTATCAGGGAGGGCGTCGGCGGGGTGCGGGCTGAGGCCGGGAGGTGAGGACGGCCTTCGTGAGTTCGCGTCGCATCTGTGTTAGTTAACGCCAACTACAGTTACACAACGCTATCTTATCAATGACGCTCGCGGGCAAAAAGATCATTGTCAGTATTGTCACAAACTAAACTCCTAAGCTGTTATGACAGCCTGGTGTTTTGTGCAAAATGTTATCTAAAATTCTCTGAATTTCAGGGAAATTACTGAAAAATAAACAAGTTTAAAATAAATAACAGTTATGTAAGTTATTTGCACAATAAAACCGCTACATTATTTAGAAACTTAATAGAGTTACTGTTCAACATACTCTCATTCAGCTAATCTACAGGAACGGAGACATACTGAAAACCTAACACACTCATTATTAACCACCGAACTTAATAGAGTTACTGTTCAACATACTCTCATTCAGCTAATCTACAGGAACGGAGACATACTGAAAACCTAACACACTCATTATTAACCACCGAACTTAATAGAGTTACTGTTCAACATACTCTCATTCAGCTAATCTACAGGAACGGAGACATACTGAAAACCTAACACACTCATTATTAACCACCGAACTCGATAAGATAGGGGTGTTTTAATTTTAGATGTGTATTATTGTATGTATTTATCCTTGTGTGTGTCTATGGCATCGTAGCTCCCGAACGAATGGACCGATTGTGATGCGGTTTTCACTGTTAGATAGCCTATGGTTTAACTTAAATACTGGTGTACTTAGTATCTCAATCCGATGAGTAAGTAGACGAGCAATAGACAAGCAACTTTTTGAGGCTGAGGGGGTTTTGTTTGGTATATTGGTATCTTAGGTCTTGGAATAGTACATCGAGTACTTTTAACCTAGAACAAAGACCACGCGTGCGAAGCCGCGGGTACAGCTAGTGGAGTATATAAAACTCTCTCCGGTTGGGCTAATGATCTCTCAGTACAAGTAACAGACTGGACGCCAGAATGAAATTTATGAAAGACTGAAAAATGTATATGAATAATTGTGGGAAACAGTTAAGGAAGTCTGTGCCGTTGATTTGGTTAGATTAAGAAAATTGGGCATCGACTTCCTTAACTGTTTGCCACATAGGATTATTTTATTCATTTTAATTTTATTTTATTTCCCTATTGTGAGTGGCGTGAACAATACATGAACATGCGATTACAGCAATCGCAAGTGACTTGCTGTTATCCGTTGAGGAGTTCCTTTGTATCTCCGAAGCTCTTCATCAGATCTTCACCAAATTATATATCTGGGACCATATCTAAAGCATATCATATTCTATAAAAAAAAAAACTTCAAAATCGACCCACATTTGATGGAGATATAGATAGCGTCGTAAAGTGGGTGAAGGTTAATAAAACTATGTCATCCCCTAATTTTCCGCCCTTAGAGATGGAATATTTTCAAGAAATTTAAATGGGACTACCCCTGAGGCATACCTTATCCAATAAACAAAGAATTTTTGAAATCGATTCTCAATTGCCGGGTAACATAGATACAAAAAAAAACATACGGGTCGATTTGAGAAAATCCTCATGAAGTCGGTTGAAAATGATATGGCAGTTTCGGACAAATAAAGCATTTTCATTACATACTTTAGTAGTGTTTCTACAAGTACCTATCTTAAGCAAAAGTCTACGTTTGTTCGTTCCATCCTTCAAGATTGGCAGCTGCAAGACGCTGCAATCCTTGTGGGCAGCCCGACAGCAAGGCTCGGCACGCGTCATCAACAGATTGAGCAACTCTTCCCAGCCCTATCATTACGGTACCAATTTCGGTCTCGCCGATTGCGCTCGTTACACTAGTTACAGAGCAGTTAGGAGGACGGATGTGTTCGTTATTCCCCCCGACCCCTTTCGGCGACGTGCACTTTACTCACTTGAATATAAGGAATACTTTGTATTGGATAAATGCTGGAGGAACACTATGGTTATCTTATTCGTGTTCGGGGCCGGGTCGTCCGCACGCCTACCTAAACTAACTGGGAAACTCTACGTGTCTTACATGAGAAACTATAATCTGTCTATCTATTCTATACTAATAATAACGCAATAGGAACGAAATAGTCTGTACAAAAAAGATAATTTAAAAAAATGCTCTGTGGTACTTAAAATATGCTACAGAACAAGTTGTTTTTTTATTCCTTTCTTTTTGTTTGTCTGTTTGTTTGTTCGCGCATCACGTAAAAACTAATGGACCGATTGCGATGCGGATTCACTATAGGATAGCTTAGGGTTTGACTTAAAAACTGAGTACTTAGTATTTCAATCCGGTGAATAGAAACCGAGCAATCGATAAAAATAATTAGGCGGGCGGCTGAAAAAAATTTGATCAAATGTTGGTACTTTTAACCTAGAGACCACGCGTGCGAAGCCGCGGGTACAGCGAGTGAGCGAGGCAGTTATACAATGCTCAGTTGTGAGGATAAAGCAGCATAAAGTAAGCGAGATAGATGATGCGATAAACGTAAGCGAGTGAGCGAGGCAGTTATGCAATGCTGTCTTCACCTTCAACATGGGAATTGCGCTTGAAAAATAGCAGCTTGCGTAGCGACTTGCAGACAACTTTCAAGTTACAAAGATCCGTTGTGACTACTGTAAGATAAATTTTACTGCGGGGGTGTGGTTTTGGAGGGTGCGGGGGAGAGAAAAGTAGGCGGAGGAGGCACGGGGGGATGATATGTTGCGGAGGAGACGGGATTTTAGTTTTTCATAACCCTCCTCCCACGTACACTAACCCCCGCATCACCCTCCCCCCAAACTCCTTCCTATAACCCCTAACCTACACCTGCACACCCCCACATTCCCCGCCCTCAGCAATGCACAGCACAACACCCCCTCCAAGTTCGTTAGTCACCGCTTCTCTCCCGACTACTTCCCCAAAGCCGGGGGATATAGGTGGGGTATATCTTAAAGTACCCAAGATGTTGGTGGAGCCAAGCCAGATATGATACATTTTTAAAAGATGGCATTATTAATTAGCTATTTAATAAGCTTGAAAAGGCAAGGTACGTGGAACTTAAAAATATATTTCATAAATGATGTGTGATAATAACTTATTTGAAACTGTTGCAGGTATTTCTGAATCTAGCGATATGTTTGCTCATGCATGTACTCGCAGGTAGCAGGTAGGTGTAGAACTCGAAGAACAATATATCCTAGCAACTCTGTGTCAGAGGCATTGTTCCCACACAATCGTTTCGAGGTGTAACGCAACTTTAGAGGAGCGGCCGCGGCATCGATGCAGTGAAAGTAGTTGCAGAGGCTGGGGGCAACCGAAACCGTGACGAAACGGAACGAAACCGCGCGCCAACTTACGGGAAATCGTAAGCTGAAACACAGTCACGTTTGTTCGGTCAGTTACACAGGTCCATTATTCAAGATCACAGCAGCGCTGCCCGTGTGAACTGTACCTACTTTTGACAGTAACCATTTCAATGCACGAGACGTGCATTGGCAATCTCGTCACTCCGATCCGGCGCTTTCAGTCCGCGCGTGGTTGTTGCTCCACCGAGCTGTCCGTAGCACAGGACTGCAATCGGCTGCACGAGGCGGCGACCGGCCGGCGTGCGCGATGCCGTAACACGCCGCGACTCGCGGCTGTCGCTTGCGAACTTGTGACACAGATACTAATCTCAGAGGCTGGTCGACTCTGAACATTACTATGACATTTATTACTAGCATAATAATTATATTGATCATAGCCGCATAATAGCTTTGACTAGCAGACGTGGGAACAGCGAAACAATTTTGTTGTAAAAATAATTGAGTTACGATCCGCAATAACTCGTAACTGAGCCTCATTACAAAATATAACAACTGTATTTGAGGGACATAATGAAAATTTGGTAACTACAGTGATAGAATAAACTGTAAACATGGCCTTTATATAACTGCAAAAAGAAAATGCTCAGTCATTACAAGTCCGACAGTATACTTATTAAATAGACTTATTTAAATACTAGCTGTGCCCGCAGCTTAGCATGTGTGGTAATTTCTCTGGTTTAAAAGTAATCTATGAGCTATTCCAAGACCTAAAATACCAATATACCAACATTTGATCAAAATTCCTTCAGCCGTCAAAAAGCTTTTCATCGATTGCATATTTTTTACATTTTTGTTGATTATATATGTTTACCTATATATATATATATATATAAAGAGATATAAAGATATAAAGATATATAAAGTACCCCAGTTTTTAAGTCAAAACATAAGCTATCACGTAAACTGGACCAATTGCGATGCGGTTTTCACTGTTGGATAGCTTATGTTTTGACTTAAAAACTGGGGTACTTTATATCTCAATTCGCCGAGCAATTGATAACAATATTTTTGACGGCTGAAGGAATTTTGATCAAATGTTGGTATATTGGTATTTTAGGTCTTGGAATAGCACAAAGAGCACTTTTAACCTACAGAAATGACCACGCGTGCGAAGTCGCGGGCATCAGCTAGTTGTAAAGAATTCAGAACATTCTGTGATAACAAATAAATGCTAAGTTTATGTTTTGTATTGAGTCTGCTTTTAATGAATTTACATAGATGTCTCTTTTAAGCTAGACTTTGAGCTATCCAGTATGAAAATTAGTACTACGCTATATGACAGTGAAAGCATAAATTTAATCATTTCAGTTAGTTTTATCCTGATAAGGTTACAAATAAACACAGACTCGAGACATTCATTACCAAATCTCAAAATGCGACATTCTTGTTCATAGCATAGGGGTTAGTTTTATCCTGATAAGGTTACAAATAAACACAGACTCGAGACTTTTATTACCAAATCTCAAAATGCGACATTCTTGTTCATAGCTTAGGGGTTAGTTTTATCCTGATAAGGTTACAAATAAACACAGACTCGAGACATTCATTACAAAATCTCAAAATGCGACATTCTTGTTCATAGCATAGGGGTTAGTTTTATCCTGATAAGGTTACAAATAAACACAGACTCGAGACATTCATTACCAAATCTCAAAATGCGACATTCTTGTTCATAGCATAGGGATTAGTTTTATCCTGAGCCGTTTTCATCCAGCGGGTGCTATGAGAACCACAAATGGAATTCAGAACATGGGCAGCATTTTCCTGTATTGTATTACCAACTACTGCAATCACCAAAACGCCTGCCAAGCGTAGTGATTATGTTAAAACGCCTCCATAGACAAACGCTCATTGTGGGGCACATGGGTGCCAGGAGGGGAGTGCAAGGGGGTGCGCTTGCACACCCCTGGCTTCCGATCTCACTTCGCTCAGACTTATTTAGTTGCTTGGTTTATATATTATAATGATAGACGTAATAAAACGATAACATCATATAACTTAAGACAGTGCCAAGTTGCATCAAAACCCGTCCATTACTTTCAGCGTGGTACGTGTTCTTTAAAATAAGTTTCAACCCCTAAATAATAACCCATAAATTTTACGAAATGTAATGTATCCTATGTCCTACCTCGTAGTACGAACTCAAATCATACCAAGTTTCTTTTGAATTCATCCAGTAGTTCCGGCGGCGTGATGCGCGGCTAAGATACAGACTGACAGACATATAGACAAAAATGAAAAAACATACAGGCTAAAACATTTAGGCTTCATAATCGAATATAGAGCAATTTCCAAAAAAAAACACTATATCTTTAATGTACAGAATTTGGACCCATATCCCACAGGAACCCTTTATTTTTTCTTTTACAAAATGTATCCATAATCTTCACCTATGTTATAAACTATGCCTGTGCGAAGTTGCATCAACATCCGTCCAATAGTTTCAACGTGCTAAGTGTTCTTTTAAATAATTTTCCATCCCTATCCTGCTCCTGCAGGACCACTTAATTTTTTCGGGATGTAAAGTATCCTATGTCCTACCACGACGTGTGAACTCAAATCATACCAAATTTCATTTGAATTCATTAAGTATTTTCGACGTGGTGCGCTGCCAAGGACCAGACAGACAGACGGACAGACATACAGACACACAAAAATAAAAAATAAAGTGTTAGCTTTAGTATTGAATATAGAACGGCCTCCAAAAAAAATTACATAATATCTTCAATTTACAGAATTTTGGACATTATCCCGAAGGAAAACTTTATTTTTCGGGATAAAAAGTATCCTCAATTTTTGCCCATTAAGTATATAAACTATGACTGAGCCAAGTTTCAACAAAATCCATCAAGTAGTTTCAGCGTGATACGTGTTCTTTTAAATCACTTTCAACGCCTATCCTGCAGGAACCCTTTCAATTTTTCGAGATGGTAAGTATCCTATGTCCTACCTCAAAGTATGAACTCAAATCATACCAAATTTCATTTGAATTCATTGAGTATTTTCGGCGTGATGCACTTCCAAGGTACAGACAGACAGACGGACAGACAGACATACAGAGGAACAAAAATTAAAAAAATACAGTTTTGGCTTTAATATTGAATATAGAACGGCCTCCAAAAAAAATTACAAAATATCTTTAATTTACAGAATTTGGGGCATTATCCCGCAGGAACTCTTTTTTTCGGGATAAAACGTATTCTCAATTTTAACCCATCATATAAACTTTGACTGTGCCAAGTTGCATCAAAATCCGTCCAGTAGTTTCAGAGTGGTGTTTTTTGAAATAACTTTAAACCCCAATCCTGCGGGAACCCTTTCATTTTTCGGGATGAAAAGTAGCCTATGTCCTACCTCGTAGTATGAACTCAAATCATACCAAGTTTCATTTAAATTCATTCAGTAGTTTCGGCGTGATGCCTAGCCAAGATACAGACAGACAAAAATGAAAAAAAAATAGTTTTGGCTTCAGTATCGAATTAAGAGTAAGGTCCAAAAAAAACATTCAAAATATCTTCAATGTACAGAATTGGACCCGTTACAGTTTTATAGATAGATAAATGATCTTCTTTGTACAGACTTTTTAGTTTTTATTGCTTTATTATAAGCTTAGATTCTGTTTCCACTGTTAGTCCAAAGCCTAACTTAAGAATTAGTAATTGTATTTTTAGTTTTTTTTTTTTTTTTTTTTTAAGTTCTAGTGTTTATTCTGTAATAGTTAGCAGCCATTCTTCTAATTTAGAGCACGCGTCGTTTTGAGCAACGTCAGCAACACCAAGTACCTACGTAAATTTAAAATTAAACTCGCCCAATTGGTAACTTAAATTAGTACGACCAAATCCACATCATGGATTAAGTAAACCGTGCAAATTAGTACGACCAAATCCACATCATGGATTAAGTAAACCGTGCAAATTAATGTGCGATTTAAGGCATGTCTCCACTATTGCGCGGATATAATTTAATCAATCGATTATCGTCAATCGTCAACTACCTGTACCATTAAAATGCATATAGGATTATTAATAAACTAGCAGCGGCCAGCGGTTTTACCAGCGGAGGTGATAATGGTGATCTTGATAATTAGTAGCTTGTTAATACCTAAAGTATTTATCTATTTACCTCTTCGAGCAAGCAACCAACTCCGTTTTGCCTTAAGACTTACCTATACCTATGCTTAAACAAAGTTTAATCAAAATCCGTTCATCCGTTTCAGCTCTACAACCTGTGCTACAACGCTTAACCTTCATTATAATTTATGTAGGACTAGCGACCCGCCCCGGCTTCGCACGGGTAGATTATATAGAAAGATACTCATTTATTGGTAAATATTATTACACGTCATAAAAGCTAATCATTCAGAATAGAGTAAAAAATGTATTAATCAAAATTATTAAATAAGTATACAGTGTGTGTATACATCTAAATAAAATTAGTAGGTACTTTATTTTGACAAATAGAATAACAACAATTTCTTACACAAAATGTTTATGTTTACAGGTTTTATACTCACGTACCATTTATTTTATAGTATTATTCTGTTTAACGCAAGGAGGTTGAATTACGGTTACTATTTCGTGTATTATTAGCATAGAGGATTTCCTACGTCAATGATTATTAGATGTTTTGTGATTTCGTTTCCATGGCAACGTTCTATATACAAAGACCCGTATATTCTTCTTAGTTTGTGATCTTACGTAGTATTTATATACTCTTTGGTTTGTGATACAAAGTAATCAAGTTTTTTTGCTAAATTTAGTACCTCGGGTTTCATTATTGCAATTTTCGAAGGGAACTCTAATTTTTTGAAAAATAAATCCTGCTAGTGTTACTCGCTGATCATTTAGCTTTCTTTATGTGAAAGAGTTTTTAAAATCTGGTCTGTATTTTTTGAGTTTATCCATTACAAACAAACAAATAAAGAATCAAATCTTTCCTTTTTATAATATTAGTGTAGACAAACAAACAAACAATCAAATCTTTCCTCTTTATAATATTAGTGTAGACATAGCACTAATGCGCACCAGTTATGGCTTAGCTCCGTTAATAAAGTACCGTTAGTGGACGGTGTCGGGAAGGAAATGCAGCCATTAATGTTGGAGGGCATGAAAACCCGAGTTTCCGCAATCAGCCGAGACCTCGGCTGCTCTCGTTGTTTACTGCGGGGACCACCCCTGAGACTTGTTTAGGCGCTTGCTACTTCACGGGATCTCTGCTAATTAGTGCGCGCTGCCGGGAGGTACCGCATCTCCTTCCATTAGGTGAATTGAAATGGACAAACTCAAGAGAACTAACAAAAAACATAATAAATTAATTAGGCCAAGAAAAATGGCACCGCCCTCGCTAAGCAGACTTTATTGGGCGTGATTTACTGTTTGACTTAATTAAGGTAAAGCACGAGAGAAGCTTTTGCTCAATGGTGATTTATGAATGTCAACGTCTCGTTCTACAATACGGCTGCAGAAGAAACCGCAATCAGTACTTTTAGTCACGTTCAGTTAGCGTCGTATGTCAGGTTCCTAAAATGGTGCATGGTGCTAACACTGTTAACCATCGAATCATGACCTGCGTCGACCGTCAGTAACATTTGTATGACTACCAAAATGAAACAATTTTCGGTTTTAGAAACTTGATGTGCTGATTTGAGTCACAGGTGAACGCTGCCTCATAGGCATAGTACCATCTGCATACCTAACGAGTTATACACCAATTGAGGAAAATAGCACCCATCACGAACTGTTTAGTACCAATTTGAATTAAATTCGATTTGGACAGGTTTTCCAAGGTCCGTGACATCATCGTTATACTGTTATCAATGGACATAAATCTATTAATATCACCAGACTCACCGAAGTCGGGGAAACTGCAATGAGCTTGCGATTGCTTACCTGTAATAAAGTTACAACAAACTGGTTAGACTACATGACATGTAAGAACATTCATACATCATTATTTCCATTTGTTAGTCGGAGAGCCAAGCAACACATTCATACATCATTATTTCCATTTGTTAGTCAGAGAGCCAAGCAACACATTATTCAATTGATTATCAACATAAAAATATGAGTACAAAAACTAAATCCCGACTACGGTTTCAATTGACAAACAAGAATATTGAAAAGTTTTAACGAACTTACATTTAGCTGTACCCGCGGCTTCGCACGCGTGGCCATTTCTCTAGGTTAAAATAACTCTATTACTATTCCAAGACATAAAATACCAATATACCAACATTTAAACAAAATTCCATCAGCCGTTAAAAAGTTTTTATCGTATGCTCGGCTTCTAGTACACCAGATTTTAAGTTAAATCCTAAGCTATCCAACAGTGAAACCCGCATCTCAATCGGTCCAGTAGTTTTTACGTGACGCGCGAACAAACATACAAACTAACAAACAGACAGACACGATTTTTAAAAATGTTTTATCTTGTTCAGTAGCTTATTTTAAGTACCCTAGACCATATTTTTTTAATTATCTTTATTGTACAGACTTTTTCGTTCATATTGCTTTATTATAAGTATAGATTACCTACCTATATTTTGCTTCACTTCACGCTGTTCTTATCGGGCCCCGAGGATTCAGTAATCTGTCCTCCAGTAATGTTACTGGGAATCATTTGATATTGCTTTCCTGTGGCCGAATGACGAATATAAGGAAAGTAAACTGGGTTATTTCCAACAAAGAGGATTCAGTTCAGTTAGTTCCTGCTACTTTTGAGCCGACGCGACGCGCCTCTCATTATTTCAGGATGTAGACAAACAGGGGCGGACTAGCCGCCCCACATGTAGCCCGGAGCTAGGGGCGGGTAGATTTAGGGGCAGCCAATTATTAACGTGAAGTGCTGACACTAGTTACTTACTGTAACTACGTTTAGAGAAATACATGACAAACTTATCATCCCAATTTAAGCATGGGGATATAATGGGGATGTAACGGGTAACTTGTATATATGATCGAAGGTAACAGGTAGTAAATTCATATATTTTAGCTCATTATTGAAGCTGTGAAGGGCCGACTGATGCTATACGGCCCAGGGCGGCCGAGACTGCTAGTCTGCCTTTGGATACAAATAAACAGTAGGTATGTTTGTGACATCGTGAATTATATTTATTTAATAACCTGAATGAAAGCACTTATTCGTGTCTAATTCTAATTCCAGTAGCTTAAAGTGGTAGGTAGGTGTCATAGGTTGTATTCTGCTGCAGCGACGCAAAACTGCACGAATAAATCATTAAACAAACGACGTCGTAGTCTCCATTGTTCCATTTTTTAGAGCTAATGTTATCCCGTCCCGCGGCGGGAGCGAGGTCGACGGCCGCGCCGTGCGCGTGCGCAAGCAATGCGCACCCTCACACAGGACCCATCGCACTGCGCACGCGTTACTGCGTAACTTGATCGCGAGTATAACTCAACTCAACGATGCGTTTATAGCGGCTGTGAATAGATACCGTTGTGTGGAATGGAGAACCGTTTTCATTGATCTACCTAGTTCCGACTGAAGACCTCGTTAAAAGCTTATGCATATATTATAACTTGCAATGTTTGTATGTGTGTATGTTCAGGTCAAATCTTGCAAGCTGCATTAGAACCACTTCCTCTTATCCTAATGAGTTGAATGTTTACATGTTGGTTCAGTTCCGATGACAATGCATTTTTATGGTAAGCATGACCTGAATCGACATCCAGGATCAGCTCGAGATAAGGGAACTCTTCAACGGTCAACAGCACAGACATGAAATTTGGTGGAACGTATCTTATTATGATAGCCGGTTTAAAGTTTTACCATGACATGGTTGCTGCATTAGGGAAGTCTTCAACGGTTAATAGCACATATATGAAAAGTTCTATAGGCATTTAATTATTATAGCGCGTTTTATATTTATGACACGGCTACTGCATTAAAGGTTTTTTTTTTACGTTTTTTAATTAAATTATTTTTGTGATTTTTTATAGCAGTTAACGCCTGCTTAGCGTAAATATATATAATAATTTTCTAATGGAAAAATTAGGGTCACGGACGAGATTCAAACTCGCACACTGTGCCTCAGCGCAGCACATGCCTTTACCAATTCGGCCACCGAGACCTATGCGTCGTCACCCAAATCTTTCCACTAGCTTCTTACGACGACGCATAGGTCTCGGTGCCGAATTGGTAAAGGCATGTGCTGCGCTGAGGCACAGTATGCGAGTTCGAATCTCGTCCGTGACCCAAATTTTTTCCATTAGAAAATTATTATATAACTTATTTTTGTATGAATAACATGAAAAAAACCTACCTAGATAAAAGTATCCAAATATATAAAATGCTATAAAAATGATTGAAGTGCTTATATTATTTACTAGCTTTCCCGCCCGCGACTTCGCCGGCGCGGAATAATCTTTATCGCGAAAAAAAGCTTCCTAAGTTCATTATTTACTAGCTTTCCCGCCCGCGACTTCGTCGGTGCGGACTACTCTTTATCGCGAAAAAAAGCTTCCTAAGTTTATTATTTACTAGCTTTCCCGCCCGCGACTTCGTCGGCGCGGACTACTGTTTATCGCGAAAAAAGCTTCCTAAGTTCCTTATTTACTAGCTTTCCCGCCCGCGACTTCGTCGGCGCGGACTACTCTTTTTCGCGAAAAAAAGCTTCCTAAGTTCATTATTTACTAGCTTTCCCGCCCGCGAAATCATCGGCGCGGACTACTCTTTATCGCGAAAAAAAGCTTCCTAAGTTCATTATTTACTAGCTTTCCCGCCCGCGACTTTGCCGGCACGGACTAATCTTTATCGCGAAAAAAAGCTTCCTAAGTTCATTATTTACTAGCTTTCCCGCCCGCGACTTCGTCGGCGCGGACTACTCTTTTTCGCAAAAAAAAGCTTCCTAAGTTCATTATTTACTAGCTTTCCGCCCGCGACTTCGTCGGCGCGGACTACTCTTTATCGCGAAAAAAGCTTCCTAAGTTCATTATTTACTAGCTTTCCCGCCCGCGACTTCGCCGGCGCGGACAACTCTTTATCGCGAAAAAAGCTTCCTAAGTTCATTATTTACTAGCTTTCCCGCCCGCGACTTCGTCGGTGCGGACTACTCTTTATCTCGAAAAAAAGCTTCCTAAGTTCATTATTTACTAGCTTTCCCGCCCGCGACTTCGTCGGCGCGGACTACTCCTTTTCACGAAAAAAAGCTTCCTAAGTTCATTATTTACTAGCTTTCCCGCCCGCGACTTCGTCGGCGCGGACTACTCTTTATCGCGAAAAAAGCTTCCTAAGTTCTTATAGAATTAAAAACCAATGCAAAAGTATAGCACCACCGCTCTAGATGTTTTTTGACTGACTTGTTATTTCGTTTCCATGTTCCTTACAGCGAGTAATCAATATTTTGCCGTTTTTCCCGTAGAAACTAACAATTTCCCGGGATAACAAGTATCCTATGTTTTTATCCAGGGTATAAGCCTCTACATTCCAAATTTCATCAAAACCCGTCAGCCGTGACCGCGTGATAGCTCCCCAAACAAACAAATAGACAATGTTTCATTTGTATATATTGGTATGGATGTACAGAATTTGGACCCATATCCCGAAGGAAACTTATTTTTTTGGTATTAAAAGTATCCTCAATTTTCACCCATCATATAAACTATGACTGTGTCAAGTTGCATCAAAATCTGTGCAGTAGTTTCAGTGTGATACATGTTATTTTAAATAACTTTCAATCCCTATACTGTGGGAACCCTTTAATTTATCGGGATGAAAAGTATCCTATGTCCTACCTCGTATTATGAACTCAAATCCTGTTCAGTTGTGGCAGCAACCCAAAGCCAAACTTTGCTAGTTTAAGGAGTTTGGAAGCTTGGGTAGAGGCTGGCAGGTGGAAATGCACAATACACCACAAGTGGGATGTCAGTGCAGGCCTTACCGCCCCCACTTTGAATAAGATAGGTTCCTGTGGTATTAGAGCACTGCCGGAGGGGGTAATGTCACTGTTGCGCTACACATTTCAAAGATTTCAACATCATTCTTTAATATACTGTAATGTAATGTTAATGCCTCCACTTGTTGTAAATAATACCTGTTTCATTGGTTTATTATATCCAGTGCAACAAGCATAACATAATAATTATATCTTGGCTGTCAAGTGTATACCCTGATCATGAAGTATTGAACCCTGAATTTTCATTGTTACTTCACATTCCTAGTGATAAGGATTTGGCACATTGTTCAGTGGAGAATGTTTACGAGCTCATTCAGTTGGAGCCCGGTGCAGCCATTGTTCCACGGGCCTATTGTATGGAAATGTTATGTATCTAGTGGTGTGCTCTGAGAGGTGACAGCAATACGTACTTGCTGTAAGGAGTGCAATGGTGGGAGGGAGACAGATCTATATCTGTCTATAACTACAGCTGTCAATTAATCGTTCCAGTACCAAGAGTGTTGATCATCACATTAATAAATTGTTATTCAATTGTTTCACAAGTTAGTGGTACTTGAAAGGTTAATTAACGTCAATACATATTGAAAAAAATATTTTCCTTCTTTCTGAAAAGCATGATGAGAATTTGAGACTAGACCATTATTAAGTCACTTTCTTGTTTGTCTGTCTGTTGGTTCCGGTGGAATCTTGTAATCCCGATTAGCTATCTGGATGAAACTTTCAGGGTAGGTCACAACACAATGACAATACATTGCAAAAAAGTGGTTTTTAGATTAGTGATTTAATCTAAATATGCTGCTTGTTATTGGACTTTAGTTATGCTCTGTTAATTAAATCTAATAAATTTCACTTTAAATCCAAACCAATATATAAAACTGAAACATTGTTTGTTTGTTTGTTTGGGGAGCTTTCACGCGATAACAACTGGACGGATTTTGATAAAATTTGGAATGGAGATAGCTTATACCTTGGAATAAAACATAAGACATACTTTTTATACTGGAAAATTGTAAGTTTTCACAATAAAACTGGAAAATGTTGATTACTCGCTGTAAGGAACGGTTGCCATGGAAATGAAATAACAAGTCTGTCAAATAACTTCAAGAGCATTGGTGTTATACCTAATTTTTAGTGATGCAACGAATACGAATACGAATATTCGTATTCGGCGAATACTAATACGAATATTTAAAAACTAATATTTTACGTACAAACGCAACTCTAATTACTGGCAGACTTGAAAAACGCACGTGTAAAAATACGCACGTGTGCAGAGGGCCTTAACCGCAACGACGACGCAACGGGGGACTCCCCGGCCATAGTTTGTACAGTACCGCAGCTCCGGGAGTTTCCCTACCATTACAATTACGAACCATTGATTGATTGATTCATTTCTTTCACTTCATTTGTTAGTCGAAAGCAGAAGTCAAGCAAGAGAGTATTGTTTTATTTATTTTCTGAGGTTGCTGCAAAGTAAAAGAAGTTAAAGTTGAATTGAAAATGTCTTCTCGTAAACGAGATCAAAGTGACATATGGAAACACTTCGATAAATTACCGAGTAAGTAGTTATATGGTCTGTATTTCTTTGGTATCAACAAAAGGTAGGATAGTAAGTAAGTAACTTAGACGAACGTTGGTAGTTAATGGCTGCATCAATGTAGTACTAGACTTTGCCCGCGACTTCGTCCGCGCAGACATCGGTTTTACTTTCACATGTAATATTATAGTGGGATAGGATTTTAATTTGTGTTGTTTTTATTTTAGACAATGAAAGCAAAGCTAGATGCAGATATTGTGCTTGTGAATTGTCTCGGGGAGGGAAAAATGTATATATTAAAGGATTTACTACGACCGCACTGTGGACTCATGTGAAGAGATTTCACGAAAATGAGCTTGCTGCCAGTATAAGTACTGTAGACGAAACAAGCACTGAAGTTGAAGTAACTCCAGCGAAGAAACAAGCATCCTTAAAGGAAATATGGGAAAAGCGAACTACGTATGAAACGGGTGATCCTCGGGCTGTCAAAATCACATATTTGATTGCTGAACAAGTTTGTCTAGACATGGAGCCCCTGAATTTGGTAAATAAACAGGGATACCGTCGTTTGCTCAGTGAACTAGCTCCAAGGTTTGTTTGCTTTTATTAAAATGCTATACATTTGTTCATTCATACATATCAGTGGGATTTTCTTTCAACTTTCACAAAACCCTTTTTAATTCCTGACTGCTATTTTTTTTACAGATATAATATTATATCTAGAACCCACCTTATAGAAAAATTCTGCCGGATAATAATGAACATGTTAAAATAAAATTGAAGGAGCAGTTAACAAAGACCCCATATCTCTCTGTCACAACAGACATGTGGACCAGTGACGCTTCCTCACAAGTCAATGATTTTATAAGTCTTACTGGACATGGTGTCAATGAAGATTTCCAGCTCAAATCTTATTGTCTGGAAGTGTTTCCCTTTGAAGGTGACTCACATTCAGGAGAAAATATTGCCCACAATATGCATATGATGTTTCTGGAATGGCAGCTATTGGGTAAAGTTGCAGCAGTTGTAACGGACAACGCAAGGAATATGGTTAAAGCAAATGATGAGCTTGATCTTAGTATTAAACATATTTCTTGTTTGGTACACAGCATCCAATTAGCGCTGAAAAAAAGTTTATTTGGTCAAGAACGCTTGACCGAAATGTTAACCACATGCAGGGGAGTTATTACTCATTTTAATCACTCAACCTCCGCACTCAAACAACTGAAAGATTCTCAACAAGCTAACAATATACTGAAACATGTTTTGTTTCAAGATGTTGAAACTAGATGGGACTCAACATATCAGATGTTGAAGAGATTACATGAACAACGCATAGCGATTCAAGATGTTTAACCATCTATACCAAATTGTCGTCATGAAATCACAGCAAGGCAATGGGCTCTTATGAGCCAAATCATTGATATTCTGGCCAATTTTGAAGAAGCTACTAAAGAGCTAAGCAAAGAATCAACAACGTTATCTCAAGCAATCCCAATAATACGAAGTCTAAAATCTTGCCTCAATAAAATTTCAAATTATCCTTCTTCTCATCCTGATGTAAATGATCTGGCAAACTCCCTATTCAGTGGACTTTCGAATAGATTTGCCTTTATGGAAAGTGATGAAACTTATCTATTAGCAACAATCCTTGACCCACGGTTCAAAACAAGGATTTTCAGCTCAACAGTGGTCGCTGAAACCGCTCGATCAGTTCTTAACGCTGCTTTTGATGGCAGAGAGGCCGTAAGACCGACAAGACCTCCAGAAGAACCTCAACCGTCGACAAGTAGAGGAATTTGGCAAGTATGCCAAGAAATAATTGAAGAGGCTGAAATGGAAGAGCCAATTTCAATATTTTCTGGTGAGTATGAAAAAAGTTAGAAAAGTTATTAATAGGTAATAAGTACTATTTGTCATCTACATAGTATACTAAAAGTTAAATTTAATTTCAAAATGTCTTTTTACAGGGGATTCGCAAACTAAAAACGAAATAGATGCTTATCTAAAGCTCCCAAATTTATCGCCGACTGCTGATCCACTGGCCTTTTGGCGAGAAGATGTCCATTTTCCAAGTCTGAAAAAACTTGCCCAAAAATATTTTTCACTGAAGCCATCTACAGTCGCCTCAGAAAGACTTTTTTCAACGGCTGGGAACATTCAGACTGAAAAAAGAAATCGCCTTAAACCAGAAAATCTACAAATTTTATGTCTTTTAAATAAAAATTTGCCTGTTGTAAATTTTAATTATTAGAAGAATAGAAATGTATCAAATAAATTAGTCTTTTATTACCATGGCGAGATATTCATATTCGTATTCGCCGAATAGTAGGTTTGATATCCGTATTTGTATTCGTATTCGTAAAAGTACTATTTGTTGCATCACTACTAATTTTGCATTGGTTTTCTAATATCCTAAAAGAACATAGGATACTTTTTTCGCGATAAACAGTAGTATGTTCAAACAACGTTGCAGGCGGGAAAACTAGTTTTAAATGTAAATTAATATTTTAATTTTATTTGTGTACCTAACTTATTATAATATTGTTTTATTTTGTTATTTTTATGTGATTTTACATTTTATTTTACTTTGACATTTTGATAAACAATTAATTAAGTAATTTGAATTTTTATTGCATCAAATCTATTGTTTTTATAATGTTAATAATTTAATGTCTTGTAATTATAAAACATATGCACGACAAACTAGTTAAATACAGAGATCCCTGAACTATTAATAATAACAACTAAAATGTACCTGAATTTATACGAAATTTATTTCATTTCAGTTCTAGTTGTTTTGTCATAAGTTAGCAAAGCATTATGGTCAAGGCACAATATTTGGCCTAGGTCAAACAATCTAGTGGAACTGAGCTTTCAAGCTGAGCAGAATGTTAAGAATGAAAACAAGCTTGATGACTCACAAAGAGGTTTAGATGACTTCATTTCCATAAAATACCTCAAGCTTAATATGCATTCAATGAAACTAGATAACAACCTCATTGCACCTGTTGCTTAAAACAAAGAACTATGGAATTTGATGAAACAGTAACACTGTATCTGAGGGTATTCAAAAAATAATCTACCTATCTATAAAAAGTAATCCGATTCCTATCATTCTGTTATGTTATGAATTAAAAGAAGCTCTTGCCTCTTGAAATAAAAAAGGAGTAAGTTTGTATCTCCTTAGAGGAGTTTACCTTCAGGATATGCTTGCTTGTTGGCGATCTGGTCGATGACCCTGTGCGTCGAGTTGTAGAGCGGGCCCATGGCACGCATGTCGAACTCCACGCTGGCCTTGTAGGTGGCGTTGATCACGGGCTCCGAGTAATTGACGATCGCTCTCTCCATCACATCCGCCATGTCTTTCTGTAGGTTCTGGCTCAGCTTATTCATGTTCTGAGAGATCGCCGCGCCCGCCTGCCCCACGGCCGCCACAATCCACAGCACCAGCAGCATCGTGAACTGTGCTGCTGCTATCACCTCAGGTCAGACCGACACCATCACACAGGTAAACTATCTGTTTGCAAAACAAACGCTCAGATACCCGAAACATAAACACTTGCTATTCACAGTCGAAATATTATCTATTAAAATTAACACACGCGCAGAATACACGATATCTTTACACCAAGACCACTGTTAAAAATAATTTATTTTCGAGTTGTAAGTCAGAATTCGTTTTTTTTTTGTAATGACTTTCTTTGTTGCGCGAGAAACGACACGCACGACACGGCCGTGGGCCGTCCAAAGAGAAAAAACAGCCAACACAGGCGCCAGGCCGCGCTGCGGGTGGGACGGTCGATGAAAACTGGGCTGCCAGCTCGATTTCTCGTATGCGTGCTAAATGGCAAACTAAAGTTGCTAGATTGCTGTGGATTTCCAAACATTGGTGATAAATTTATGGAATGAAATAAAATATCACATCAAATGATTGTATTTATCATAAACAAATAGTTGTTATAATTATTTTACTTCCACTATTTTCTATAACTTTGAACATAACTCACTTTTTTGCATAGGGTAAAATCAATTTTTGTAGTTTTACACACTCAACACTAAACTTTTGCGTTCGTATTAAAAAATAATAATTAATAGAGAAAATGTTCACATATAACTAATGCCCGATTGTACTATCAATCAACAAGCAAGACAAAGAGAGGGTTAGGTATATTGGGAGAACCGGACAAACATGCACAGCAGTGTTACTTCGCATTTTGGAGTGGTCTAAACTGAATCACGCTAACAGTAATAATAGCACCCTCATAGGTGGGCCAAATCGCAATAGTCAAACGTATGCATAAGAGAGGTATTGTCAGCACTTTGAGTTTCATGCGTATTGTTGGCGTGCATCGGAACGCACCCTATGTCCTCATTAATTCACGGGATATCCCTGAGATAGTGTAGCAAAGTATATAGCTCCAGCGTTTCGATACTTCCAGCATGGCTGAGTTCTATTCTAAGGTATTAAATAAAAATCAGGATGATCGCTATTTAGTGCTAGATTAAGTGCTAGGTTATATACAGACCTATACTTTTGAAAATTGTGCCAAATCTAGAAAAGTAAGTGCTAAGTTGGGAACACTGGATGAAAAGTGAGTGAGTGAGTGAACTTTCTTCACCTGAGTGAGTGTGAGTGAAATAAAGTAAACAGCAAACCCTGCGTTCAAGTTGAAGAGATGTTGTTTGGGCTGTTTTGAAATATAAATTTTTAACAGGCTGTTCTTCTTGAAAACTTTCAACACATTGCTATTTTTGCCATTAACGATCCTTCCGAAACCGAAATAAAATGATCCTATATCGAAAGTCTATTTTCCTAGGACAAACTTAAATGTCATGTCATCCTACCATGCCATCCGTATGTCCGTCATATCTTCCGTCCATAAAACCATGGACGATGATTTTGATTCATCGTCCTTGTACAAAACGAACGGTGATCGAAAACATTGACGCCACCCACAAAAGTCCAAACCAAACGGCAAACGTGATCATCTTTGGCGTTTAATACTGTTATTATTTATCATCAGCTTCAACACGAACGGCCTATAAGCACAGAATAAATAATAGTAGAATACTACAAGTGTGACCAGCAGCGACCCGATTATTGAAAGTCTAATGCAACTATATAGACATTTCCTACGTACAATGAATGCAACCAGTTAAAATGAGATTTTCATAAATATTTTCATCAGTAAGTGTGACAACTTTATGTTGTTAACTAGCTGTACCCGCGGCTTCGCACGCGTGGTCTTTTCTTTAGGTTCTTTTTTAGGTTCAAAGTACCATAATATGCTATTCCAGGACCAATATACCAACATTTGAACCAAATTTCTTCAGCCGTTAAAAATAGTTTTATCAATTGCTCAGCTTCTAACTCACCGGATAGAGATACCAATTACACCAGATTTAAATCAAACCCTAAGCTATCTTACAATGAAAACCGCATTGCAATCGGTTTAGTAGTTTTTACGTGATGCGTGAACAAACAAACATACAGACAAACAGAAAGAAAGACGCGAATAACAAAAAAAAAATTATGTCAATTTACCTTTCTATTTACTCTTTTGAACATTACACTGCATCATGACTTTCATTAACTTAAAGCAAATTTAGTTGTAGTCAGTATAATTAAATCCTCCAAGGAATAATCGGGAATATATACAGTTTTTTTTTATTTTGATTATAATAGATCTTTATTTAACATAAATTAGGTATAAACCACAATAATACTCAATGGGCTAATAATGCCTTTACAAAGTCTTCTAACAAAATACATATATATGATCATTTATACTCGTTGAAACATATTTTTAAACAAAACGTGTATATTTTTAAACAAATGAAGGTAAGTAATTATTATGTGCCCTTGTACAGTGCACATTTTTAGCATCACTCACTCGTTCTATGAGTAACTAAGAATAACAATAATAATTACACACCACAGTACTCTGTGTAATGTGTATCAACCGGACAGTAGGCAATTCAACAGACAACGTCCAGTCGCAAGGGCCTGAGAGCTGGAGGTCGTGCCAGTGCTAGTGTGAGCCGAATCCGAAAAACTTTACAAATTTGACCCTTTGTTGCAGTGAATGAAATGCTTGCGTGTTTTAAGGTCAATCAGCGCCATCTAGTTAAATCGGTGGGAGAACTTTGATGCCTTTGGTTTATTCGCTATTAGGGATTGTAAATGATAAAATAATGATAACTTATTTCTTTTTACATGCGCTTCAGGTAAAACTAACAAATTTACAAATTAAAAAAAAACAAGGTACCTAAATTGACAGAAATCTTTTCTGTTTTTGAGTTTTTTCTAAATTAGCTGAATTGGAATTATTGTGACGATTATTGTACGAACTTGTTGAAACGATTTGACGGTTTACTTCAGGAAATGACGATGATGATCGAGGAAAATGTATAAATAACGCATAAAATATGTAAATGCTTAAAAATATGGAGCAAAACATTTCAAGAAGCGCGCGCGTGATTTTGACCCAGGCACGTCTGGGTTGGCAGGCCGGCATACTCCTGCTGTGCCACACAACATATCGCGCCAAAAAGGTCGAAATTATGATACAGTTTTAATGTTTTATTTTTATAACATTTAAACTATAATAACTTTGAATACCTATCCCGCAGGAACCTTATATTTTTTGGGGATAAAAAGAATCCGTAATTTTAATACATAATATGAACTTTGACTGTGCCAAGTTACATCAAACTCCGTCCAGTATTTTCAGCGTAATAAGTGTTCTTTTAAATAACTTTCAACCACTACCCTGCGGGAAATCGTGTTTTTTTCGGGATAAAAATTATTATAAATTAAAAAAAAAAATATAACATAACATAATATTCTTAATCCATAACATAAGCTATGATTGTGCCAAGTTGCATCAAAATCTGTCCGGGAGTTTCAGCATGATGCGTGTTCAAAGAGACAGACAGACAGACAGACAGACAAAAAAAAAGGCTTTTTGCACTCCATATCGATTTTGAAGTTTATCTCAATTAAAATTTTCAAAAAATAATAATAAAGTTTATTTGATAAAAAAAAAACCTTACAAACATCAATATGATGATCACTGAATCTCACGCTAGGTTACCATGTGTCGTGAGATTCAGTCTCTTCCATTAAAGACACAATTATTTAAGATCTTAAAAATAAAAAATTGAAGCAAAACAAGAAAAGACAAGAAAAGGCCAGCCAACAACCATCTCAAGTACCCACATGAGATAATTGTGTAAAATGTATGTGAAGATGAACGTGTGGGTGAGTAGAATGTATGGAGTGTCATGTCATGTACAGTACTGATCAGAGGCAATCTCTCAAAATCCATTAAAAAAAAAAAAAGTATCGTAATTATATAGTCGGGGATAAAATGCAGTTACTACGGGAAAATAATAAGTTGCGTGTGAAGTCACCAATGCAACTTAGCAGATCCTGCAGTAAATGGAGTGAGGGGCCTGGACCCCCAAACTGTCAATAAAATTCCAAAACTGAATTAAGATCCGAGTATCATCTGGGTGGCAAGTGGCAATCTGTCAACTTATTTGGGGAGCAGGCCCCTTAACGTCATGTTTTGGGCTTAATTATGTCTTCCGTATCATTGTAACCCAACGTGGAAAGCCAAGTCACAATTTTACGTTTGCAAACGTAACGGGATGTTTGTAGGATGGCCAGAGTTCTGTCCAACCGCTGATACAAACGTGGACCTTTACTTGTGAAGGCACGTTGTCCTAGAAGGGTTTTAGAACGGGGAGCTGACCAGGCATTGTGCCGGGAAGGTCGTGTACTGAACGAGACTGTTCCTAGAGCTGTTTTGTGAAATCTTAAAGCTACCGCAAGAATGTACAACTGCCGGACTCTCAAATATTTGGTGTCAAAATACAAATCATCTGTCGAGTATCTGAATGGCTTTTTATAGGCAACTTTCAGAACCGCTCGTTGAGATCTTTCGATTTTAAGGAATAAGGTTTTAGTTGCAGATCCCCAGCTTACTATGCAATAATTAAGGATAGATTGGCACAGAGCTGTATAAAATATCTTCAATGTACTGGGATCAGCTACAGAACCAAGCCTTTTGAATATGTGGACCATTTTACGAGTATGACCACACAGGCTATTAATTTGGTTTTCCCATGTCAGTTGATAGTCTATAATGACACCCAGGTACTTTATATATTCAACCCGCTCCAGTTCTAGTCAGGCACAAATTTAATTTGAATGGGAGGCACAAATGTGAAGCTATAAATTGATTGTACTAGGGTGCGTTCACCGGGAGATACGAAAAGCCAAGTATTTGGTTTTACTAGCATTTAGTGTAAGTAAGTTACTATGCAGCCAGCGTGCAACTTGTGATAGCCCCTGCTGGGCCATATCAACGACTTCCTTCCAATCATTCCCTTGAAATATGAGAGCTGTATCGTCAGCAAATGTATAAATATTTGCTTGCTTGATGTGGAGCTGGAAGAGGTCATTGATATAAGATATGGTTTCAAGTTGGCTGCGTCCTGGAATCCCGTGATAAGCAAGTGTTCGCGTCGCGGTTTATGTCAGAAGATATCTGCAGATGTCGTTAGTGTAGTGTGTCGTGACAATTCTGAATTTTTACAAAATCAAATGCGGGTAGTTGGAGACAACGCTCGCCCTTCTCGACGCTGACACCCGCCACTTCAGTCTTCTCGTGACCACGATCAATGCAACTTGATCGAAACGTCGAGGTAAATAAATATTAAGTTTTCAGCGCGATTAAGTCCCGTTTAAATATTTAACTATATGATCAAAAATAACAGTTAAAAACGCTAAATATGTTTCGATCACTGTAGTCGACTAAACTTCTTAGTAGAAACTTCTTAGTCGAAACATTAGGACCTACCAGGGTCGGACTGGGCCGTAAGAGCCCGGGTGGCTACCTACAAGCCCGGGGCCCAGGACGGGATAATTAATTATCAACGGTATGTATTATTCAGTACATAAATATAGTTCTAATTACTTATAATATAACAAATTTGAAGCTAGCTATATGTTTTAAAGCTTGTGTACTTTCAGCTAAGTTGTCAATAACTTGATCGTAAAAGCTGCTGTTCTCGTCATCGTAGATTAGATCCGATTCTGTGTTTAATATAATCGAAGAATCCAACAGGTCTAGCCTCAGTAGAGAGCAAAGTCTTGTTTTTATGCGCTTCAGCGCTGAAAATCTCACAAGTCACTTTCATGAATGAATTTGTGAGAATTTCACAATATGCATAATATATGGTGGTGTACGTGCATGCGTGCGTGCATGTTATATTGTAAAAAACATTTAGCGTCCTTTGCAGTTTGATCTAAGACAGTGGTCTTCAAACTTTTTAGCCTAAGGGTCAGACTGATTGCTCCACAGGGCCAAGATCTAGTTAGCTCGTGAGATTAACATACCATTACAGTTTTGAAACTTGAAATATGTAAATTCAGTATTGAATTACGCGCAGATTTCCATTTCGGGACTAGCCGGCGATTGAATTATGTATTTAACATGCCGTTGTAGTAATCTGTGGCATGGTGCTGACCCCCGCACAAAATATGAAACTCACAGAAGATCCGCTAAGTACTTGCTTCGAGTACTTACAGGGCCTTAGACATATGGGCGCCCCGGGCGAGGAATTTTTCAGTGCTTGAAATGGCTTTTAATATCTATCGCGATTCCTTAAGCATCCGTGAACAGTTTCGTATTGGTATTGTATTATGTGAGTTAAAATAACAAATTTTGAGTTGCTTTGTACTTGTTGTTGTTTGTTATTGTTGAGTTGTACTTTTATTAGGGTAATTACAGAAAAATAACGATACTGTGAAGAAAAAAAAGCGTCTACGATTGATAATGTATGAGTGAAAAAACATTAATAACACCATAGAGCGCGAGCGAAACGAGCGCGAAATTTTTGAGCTATTTATGGCACATTATGAGAATGAGGAAACATTAATATCTTTTATTGAAGGCCCGAGTAGGAATAACGAAAATGTTAGAAAAAAACTAGACATTAATGGAGTTCCTCAGCGTGCGAAAATATATACCGTAAAATCTTACAAGATTGGCCAACTGATCTGAGTTTGCCCAGCAGGGTATTATTTGCAAATTTTGAAATGTATGGAAACATTATAATTAATTGCGTTCATTATTTAATCTATGGTAGAAATTTAAATATTTCTCTGGCAACACTACGTAAGAGACACTTCAGCACTGCGATTACGTAATGTTGATCATGACGGTTTCAAGCCGTGAAATTCAATAATGCTTTGCGATAGAGTCGATTTTGCTATGAAAAAAGTGACAATCTGATTGAAGCCAAGTTATGGAATCGGGCTGCAGCAGCCCGATTCCATAACTTGGCTTCAATCGAATTCTCAGTCTCGCAACCACTAATGCCTTGCGATAGAGTCGAATTAGTTTTTTCATAGCAACTACAGCCCGATTCCATAACTTGGCTTCAATCGAATTCTCAGTATCGCAACCACTAATGCCTTGCGATAGAGTCGAATTTGCTATGAAAAAAGTGATAATCCGATTGTAGCCAAGTTATGAAATTGGGCCACTGCAGTGCGATTACGTAATGTTGATCATGACGGTTACAAGCAGTCAAATTCAATAATGCTTTGCGATAGAGTCGAATTTGCTATGAAAAAAGTGATAATCCGATTGTAGCCAAGTTATGAAATTGGGCCACTGCAGTGCGATTACGTAATGTTGATCATGACGGTTACAAGCAGTCAAATTGAATAATGCTTTGCGATAGAGTCGATTTTGCTATGAAAAAAGTGACAATCTGATTGCAGACAAGTTCTGTAATCGGGCTGCAGTGACCCAATTACAAAACTTGGTTACAATCTGATTATCACTTTTTTCATAGCAATTTTGACTGTATCGCAAGGCATTAGTGGTTGCGATATTGAGAATTAGATTGAAGCCAAGTTATGTAATCGGGCCGCGGGAGACGATAATACACGACCAAAATAATGTACGACCAGTATTGTACAGCCAATATTACACGGCCAGATATTACGTGTACATGGATTCGTAATATTTGGACGGCTAATACTGGCCGTGTATAAAATCAGTCCGGGTTGATAATGCACGACCAGTATTATGAGACCAATATTACGTGTACAACTGGATACGTAATATCAGCCCGTGCCGATTTTGTACGACCAATATTACACGGCCAATAATACGAAGCCAACCATAGACAAAGCTAAAAACACTCCTTGATGCCTCGTTTGTGTAGGCGAGTGTCAAGATGAAAAAAACTGTCACAGAACCGAATCGGCCAACCCCGACTCCACGTGGTCTTGTCTGCCCTACACTAGAGTGTTTTTAAAAAGCCGGAGGCGCGGAGGGAGTGCAGCCCCCATCCGCTGTGACAAAGTGCAGGTACCAGGGTGAACTGGAGCGGCGGAGGGTGGTCGCCGAAGGCGACCAAAAAGCCGAAGCTGCGGAGGCGAGCGTTGGTACCTGTGCTTTGTTACGCAAGGGCGGAGGGGCAGCACATCCCGCAGCACCGGAGCAATTGCGATTCATAATCTGTGGTAAAAGGAAACTGGAACGTGCAAACGAGGCTTTGACCATGTCATTTCTATATTTTAATCTGTGATGTACACGTAATATTGGCTGTACATTATCGCCCGTACAATAAGTGTACGGCCCGTATTACACAGCCAATAATGCACACCCTGTTATTACATGTACATATTTTGGCTTCGTAATCCTGGCTGCGTATTATCCCCTGTACAAAATCAGCACGGGGTGATATTACACGGCCAATATTACTCAACCAAATAATGTACACCCTGATATTACGACGCCAATCCACGTAATATTGGTCGCGTATTATTTGCTGTACATTATTTGGTCGCGTAATACTGGCCGTGTAATATAGGGACTCGTTAGTCCGTGTCAAAGTTGGATAGGTAATTTACGGGCCAAAAAATCTTGAGAAAAACTTTCGTTAAAACTCTTTTTGAAATAACAGCAGGTAAGTAATTTTTGAATCACTATTGTATTGTAACAAATAAACAAGAAAGATCGAATATCCAATGCGAAATTTTTCTTGGATTCGAAAATATGATAATGGGCAATGTCAAATTACTTTTTATGAAGCAGTAAACACTTTGCTCACCATAATATTACCTTAATAAATTAATTAAGACTGAGATAAATAGATATATACTTTGTTTACCATTAATTTCTGAATCATCTGTTAGAATATGTTGAGTATACAATTAAAAATATATATCGAATATCACAAATATATTATACAACTGATTTCAAAATTTACCCCTTCTGTGTCTTTCCATGTTATTGCTCTGTGAAGAGTTCAATAACAACCTCATGGTTATTTCGGTTAGGCGAGAAAATACTACCAAGCCTAAAAGCACAAGGAAAAAAGAATAGTAGTAGGATCGAGAACATATAGAGATTATTCAGAAGAAGTGCTGGAATTAGCTGTAGACATGGTTAAAAAAAACATGATGTTAAGTCAGGAGGCAGAAAGGTTCGGGATACCTCGACGAACAATATTAAAGAATACTAAAAAAATACACATGTAACCGGCTGGGGGACGATAGAAACTCTTTAAAGATGAGGAAGAAAAACTGGCAAACGTTTTGATAGTTTCAGCATAATACGGCAGCTCCATGTCAAAAAAGGATGTACAAATATTAGTTTATAAATACGTTGTTTTAAGCTTGTAAGCGTTTGATTTAAAATGAACCAATTTTAAAATGTTTTAATTTTTAGATTAATATTAGAATGTGATCTTTGTAATCGTAAGTACCTTCTTAATCCGAGTTGGTTTAACAATAAAAAAAACGTGACAATCCTAGCTCATTGTTTCAAATGTATGAAAAATCTAAAAAAAAGAATGCGTGTTTGCCCACTCAATTTTGACTGATAATATGAACGTTTTAACGTTAATTAATAAGATCCTACGTGAGATTGACTATTTCTCTAGAATAACCTCTAAATTGGTATAAAATAGCGCAATTAAGAATGTTTCTGCAAAATGGGCAAACTTGTAAAAAGGTTTCCATATTTAGCCCACGTTCTAAGTTTTTATCATTTAGATATACATGTATATGTGAAGAACAGTTCATTGAATAATGGGGTAAGTACAGTCACGAAATAAAAGTAATATAAGAATTTAAAATATTTAACATTGAATCAAAAAACGCAAGAAATTTAAGCAAAGTTGTACAGTTTTACGGTAATATTTCAGGCACTAGTAAAGCGAGCGCAAAAATATCTAACTATTAATTTATTATAGCCGAGTATACGAAAAAAGCAGAATAATTATTGTGGATCTTTTGAGTAGCAATATGAAAGCAGCCAATACTAACAACAATGCGCGAGGGTAGCGAGCGCGATAATTTAAAGCTACTTCTAGAAGTGTTTGTTAAAAACTTATGTAAGGAAAACAAAGGATTTGAGTGCTCAAAAAGTGTATAACAAAAAAAAGAAGTTGGGCCCTAGCCTGCGCGGGCCCCCTACCGGCTTGTGGCAATCCCCGCAAGCCAGACCCGTGGGGGGGGGGGGGAGCAGGCTAGGGCCTGGCTGGCAAACGGCACCTCGACTATATGGCCAGTCCGACCCTGGGACCTACTCATTGATATGTCTATGGCCAAAGAAGATATCCGCTATTTGTCTGGTAGGAGATGTCCAGTGTCTAATGTGAAAATTTAAGTTGAATAAAGCCTAATTTGGTTCTATCTATTAAAGTTATTTCATAACAATTTATTCAACTAATTGTTACATTACTAATATATTCATTGTTTGTTGTTAATTGTTACAATGGGCAAGTACCTTCGAACGTTTTTCTCGATGTGGATCCGGCATCACCAACTGCGACTCAAGAATGGACCCATTGGATATTCGCTTTCAATAACTTCCTAACTGCTACTGACAGTGATGACAAACCAATATCGGATAAAATAAAAATGCAGCTGCTTTATAACTCACGTTTCACCGAAGGTATTTTAATACATAAGTGATTATGAGGTTGCTATAGATGCCCTCAATAAAATATTCATAAAACCAAATAATTAAATTTTTGCACGCCACCTTCTGGCAATACGTAAACAACATAGTCATGAAAGTGTACAACAGCCCCCCGATTCAGAACCTTTCAATAACGAATCAAATCGATTCGATTCGATATAGTTCTCGAATCGAATGTCTATTTTCGAGCTATTCCTTCAAGCATATATCCTTGGATACATATATTATCCATATATCCTAGCTCTTCGAGCATATATTGGACATATGCTCGAAGACCTATTCAGAAAAATCGACTTGAGGGTTAGATTCGTTTTATAATATCTAATCGAATCCACGGAGTAATGTGCAGTTGTCTATGACTGCATCTCATGTTGCGTTTACGAAGCTCTTTAGGTTATACTAGCTGTGCCCGCGGCTTTGCCCGCGTGGTCATTTCATTTAAAAGTAGCCCACACGTTTTATTCCAGGGCCAAAAGCCAAACCACCACCAGACCAGTTGTAGGTTTGTTCCAGAGGACCAGGAGGATCAGGACCAAACCTACAAAGTACAATATTATACTACAACTCTTCAAAATTCGTTCAGCCGTCAAACAGTTTTTTATCGATTGCTCGGCATCTAATCATCGGAATAAGGCACTGCCTTGCCTTTTTATAACGCATATTCTGTGAAGTACGGCACTCTTTACTTCACAGAATATGCGTTATAACACACTTGCACTTCTATGACACTTCATAGAAGTGCACGTATTGCAATGAAATGAACGCATATAATAAAATATGAAATAAACGCATATAATACAATGTGAAATAAACGCTAGAATAAACGCACCGCGTTCCACTGCAAGGCAGTGTGTGCAAGGCCTAAGATACCAAGTACCCCAGTTTTTAAATCATTCGCAAGGGCTTGAGAGCAGGGCCTGGATTTTGTATGACCACTCACGCCAATTCCACGCCACCTGCGTGGGGAAGGTGGGTATTTACGCAACCAGGTTTTTAAACCAGGTGTTGGCTTGTAAGTACGCCGCCCTGGTGCGGACCCGCAATACTTGCAAGACTTTCAAAGTATTTTACGCTCTTTCGCCCCGTCCGCTCCTACATGTACATACTCAGTGGCGGGTTCGGCATGGCCTCGGCTGAGTTCAGCCGCACTCGGCCAGCCGGGTCACAAGAAGCTAGGTGGCCGATACATCGCTCAAAAAACTTGCAAGACTTCGAAGTTTTTTTAAGCAAACGCAATTGTGCTCTTTATTTACGCACGGGTCAATTTCCTATGCAAGTATTTTTACTTTCAATTCCACGCTTCCAAGTACTTTTTTCGCAAACACGATTGTGCTCCTTATTTATATGGACACGAAGATCAATTTCCTATGCAAGTATTTTCTACTTTCAAGGCTTCGGTTTACAAAAGCACTTGAAAGCATTTTGAACCCTGGTTTTTATAATGAAAGATTCATGACATGAATGAGTAAAATTTATTTTTTATTTAATTAATTACTATTTTACTATAAATAATTCGCAAACGTGTTGTTCGTGTTCATTCAACCTTCAAACCACATCTTAACAAACCGCTTGCGTGTTTTAAGGGTAGACAACGCCATCTAGTTTAAACGAAGTAACTTGTTATCATGAAGTCTTGTTATTGAGTAGAGAAAATTATCTCCGAAGATAAGGTGGCACAGATTAGAGAGTAATTAAGGTGGTGAGGTAAATTGGATGGGGCATCAAGGGTAGGTCATTATTATGAGGTCCATACGAACAAATTTTAATACAACGAAACATTGTGTTCTTAGTACAAATTATTTTTTATGATGTTTCACAGAACGACGTACTTATGGCACTTTAACTGGCTCTTAATAATTACCTACCCTACCTACCTACTTTTTAAGCTTTTTCAACATGATATGAGGATTGATTTGAAAAAATTAAAGTTTTCTATACTTTCTCTGTGAAGAGCAATAGTCAAAGTCAAAGTATTTTTTTGTAAATAGGCAAAAATAATAGCACTTTTACAAGTCAAAATTAACATCTCCTGAACAAAGAGATATACATAAAATATTATAAAAAGATCAAATCAATCCAAATTTAGATAAACTAAGTATTCTTTGAGTTTGAATAGGAAATTTCCCTTTCATGTGCCAACAGATTTAAATCTCACACTGGAAAAGGAAATACCCTTCTGACTCTACCGTTGCTTCGGAAATACGCCCGTTAGAGAAGAGAGCACCAAGAAACTCTACGGGGATGTATTTTTTCCATATTTGTTCATTCTTTATATTTTTTTCAAATGTCACAATTATAACAAAACATGTAAAGTACAAATATAAAAGGTAAAAGTGACAATGAGATATCCCACAAACATCAAACAATCATACTGGAAAAAAATAAGGTAAAAACTTCTAACTCGATAATTATGTTGTATAAAACAACGTGATCTCATGGTATGTTTAAGACATCTCACAAAGTACTTTGAACATTTCATTCACTTAACGTTAACATCGAAGCTATCACTTATTATTATCATGGAGCTTGGAGACATCAGGCCATGCATTTCTGTCATTAATATAATCATTTACATTGTAATACGCTTTCTTTATGAGATTTACTTTAACAAAAGTTTTAAACCTATGCATTGGTAATTGATCAATGCCGTCAGGTAACTTATTAAAAAATCGTATACAGTTCCCCATATATGAACCTCTAACTTTCTTTAACCGAAATCCAGACACTTTTAGTTTATTTTTATTTTTAGTATTAAAATTATGAACATCCCTATTTTTAACAAAGGTATTGATATTCTTCCAACATACATTATATTTTTATATATATATTGACAAGACACTGTAAGAATATTGATCTCTTTAAAACGTTCCCTAAGAGAATCTCGGGATTTCATATTGTAATTGGAACGAATTGCTCTCTTCTGTAGCACAAATATTGATTAATTTTTTAATACATATACCTACCTCTGTATGTACACATTTCAATACCGACAAGTAACCATTTTGCCAGTAAGACATTATGAAGAAACCTCCGATATAACTATATAATTATGTAGGTACGTAGATAGTACATTATAATATCTCAATGGAAGAAACAATCGATTTTGAAGTTCATCTCAATTAAAATTTTCATAAAATATTTAATGTACAGATTTAGCCCAGTTACAGTTTTATTATAGTATAGATAGATATCAAGGAAAATGTAAAAAATAACGCATAAATAATGTAAAAATCTTTTAATTATGGGGCATAACATTTCTACAGCGCGTGATTTTGATCCATGTACGTCTGGATTACGCACCCACGCATCTGTTCAACTGGGCCAGTGAGCCTCGTAGCAGAATGACGAAATTCGGTACCAGTCTAGTCGTAAACGGATGTATGATCACTTTCAATTTAACACAACTTTGGACCCATAGGCTGCAGGAACCTTTTAATTTTTTGGGATAAAAAGTATTCAACATTTTAACACATTATATAAACTTTGACTGTGCTAAGTTACATCAAAATTCGTCCAGTAGTTTTAGCTTGATACGTGTTATTTTAAATAACTTTCTACCCCTATCCTGCGGGAAACGTTGATTTTTCCGGGATGAAAAGTAATCCAGAATCCAGTACATCAGCTATGATTTTGCCAAGTTTCATCAAAATCAGTCTGGTAGTTTCAGCGTGATGCGTGTTCAGAGAGACAGACAGACAGACAGACAAACAGACAAAAAATAAAAAAATAACCTTTTTGCACTCCATATCGATTTTGAAGTTTATATCAATCAACATTTTCAAATAATATTTAATGTACAGATTTAGCCCAGTTACAGTTTTATTATGGTATAGAAGAAGATAGATAGATAATTCTCAAATTTGAATTCTTTATTCTAGAATATATTCAAATATAATTGAATTTTTATTATTTAGTTCTATCATATCAAACATTTAAGAAATAAATTAAAATTGCAGAAAAATATCAGATATTAAATTAAAAGTATGTATTGTAATTAAGCTTTGTAAACATAATGATGTTTACAATGGTTGTTCAATCATTGAACATGAATATCCATACTCAACTACGAACATTAGCTTATCCGAAGTGCACACTTCAATTTATTACTCCGTGAATTACATTCATCTGACATACTCGTAGCTATGCATTGCAGCTTCCGACCGTCAAGCGCCCTAGATAAATATGCTGCGTCGAAGTCAACACTGACGACGCACATGCATAAAATATTATTAGTGTTAATAAACAAAGCGCCCTAGATTAAAGATGCTGCGTTAAGCATTAACACCGACATCACACAAATGTAAAATAGTTTTAGTGTTTATACGCAAAACTAGTATATAAGAAGTTAAAGACAACAAATAAAGGAACTTGCCAACACGAGTCGACGAGTTTCACTCATCTCCACGTTACTACCTACCTACCTAGAAGTACCTAGCACTCGCTAGAGGAGCCACCCAGAGGTACCCAGCAACCGCTGGACGAGCTGCCCTAGAAGTGCCTAGCGCCCGCTAGAGGAGCCGCCCAGAGGTACCCAGCAACCGCTGGACGGCCCATTTCTCCACAGCTTCCTCTCACTGTGGCCAAGACACCTTTAGCCGTCAGTACGATCGGTCTTGTGATCCTGCTTGACCGGCAGTGAGAAAATCATTCCCTGTGTACATCGCACGAAGTACACTACCTTACTTCCTACCGAACTTCCGTCTGTTACCTTAGGTCTCATGGTAACAGACATTCCGTACTTATCTATATATACATTATATGTTCATATGGTAGGTTAGGATACACACGTTAGGGTTACCAGGTAGGGAAGAAGGCGTCACAGTAAGGTAAAAGTAAGGGGACATCTTCTGCTCGTTTGTTCACCCGTGTGTTCACACTGACACACGTCGGGTCGAGCGTCAGCAGTAGGTGTCTGTAAGCTAGGTAGGTAATTCCGCAACCCATCTACTAGTCACACACACATGCGCCTGCCTAGGACGCACGTTTGGTCAAGTGCTGGCTGGTAGGTGGTTTGACATTTGGTCCTTCGAAATATTAAACCAGCAGGTAAAGTTCGTGATCCTCGTGTCCCGTTAGGATGTTATTGACTGACTAACTCTTTGGCGTACTTCGGGCTAGCGTACTCAAATAGCGCTAGTTTTGGTGTATGTCAAAACGTACTATAACTTAGTTGTCGTTCGTACGGTAGCGGATGAGGTACCGGCCTCCCACAAGAGGGTCTCACCGGTATTTGAAAAGTCGCATATACCGTAACGAGGTACAGATAACAACTAAGTGTATTTAGGAATTATCCCATAACTAATATCGATAGGAATAGGGCTAGGGGCATCAAGAAAAAATGGAGATACAGAAGATAAATGAAACCATAAGAAGCCAAGAGGCGGACTATAACGAGATAAAACAAGTATATACCAACATTAAGAAAGACTCTGCAGTCAGAAAGACTGACAGAACTATTTACTAGAACAACAAACAACCATATTATGTTGGAAGAACAGGAAATACTAATCAATCATAAATATATTACTACAAACTACTATGACTCTATTAAAGCCTTGTATACACAAGCAATAGAGCACCTAGAAAATTGTGAGATCCGAAACCAAGGTCTCAGCCAATTATACCAACCAGAAGACATAGAATCACTAGAAAATGAAACAATCAGCTCACCCAAAATAAATATACAATTATTCCGGATAAGCCAAGTAAAGAAAAAGTTACAAGCAGCCAAACAATCTATTTGCGAAGATAAACCTAACTGGTACTGGGAGTCAACACTAACATCCATACAAAAACAGCGGCAAGAAATAGAAGAAATGTACATACGGATTCTAATGGAAGATAACTTGTTAAAGCATACCTATTCTCGGGAGAACATGTTTGAGAACACACAAACTGAAGTCGATAAAGTCATGGAACAGCTGTCTGCTAGACTGAATAAAGGAGCAACAACCAATACAACAAACTATAGAGTGAGACTATCACAAATAATTATTCCGACATTCACTGGTAGTTACGAGTCATGGAGTTCCTTTTACGACTTATTCTTGAAGACAATACACCAAGATGAAGCATTATCTGCCACAGAAAAAATGCAGTATTTGAAAACCCATGTAAAAGAAGATGCTGCGAAGTTAATTACACATTTAACAGTTTGTGATGCCATCTATACTACAGCGTGGTCACTGTTAACCAAACACTACAAGAATGAACGGATAATTGTTAACAAGCACATAGACAACATCTTGAATATACCAAAAATAAAAAAAGGATACGCTTAGAACCTGAGAAACCTGCATGATACGGCCAATGAAAACGTGGAAGCATTGAAAAGCCAAGATGTTAATGTGTCAACATGGGATCCGATTTTGACAAGAATTCTAAGTCGAATTTGGGACCCAGAGACAGACGAAAAATACGAACAATACGAACAACAAGTAAAAGAACCAGACAAGCCACAAAGTTTCTCAGAGATGATGCAGTTCCTGGTAAAAAGATTTAAATGTTTGGAAACTACTAGGTCAAACAAAGACGAGCCAGCGTCTTACAAACCACGGGTTGAGTCATCAACTACACAAAAACTATCAGGAAGATGCTGGTATTGCCATAGTCATGAACACACTGTATACCAATGTGCCAAGTTTAAAGTACTACCAATCCCAGATCGCGTTAAAGCAGTACATGAAAAAAGAATGTGCAGGAATTGCTTAATGCATGAAACGACACAAAGATGTTATAGCACGAAAGAATGCGGATATTGTGGTAAAATAGGACATCTACTAATTGGGGAATGTAGGGTGGCCCAGCTCGTAGATCATATATGGCTTGTTTTACTAATTGGGGAATGTAGGGTGGCCCAGCTCGTAGATCATATATGGCTTGTTTTACTAATTGGGTAATGTAGGGTGGCCCAGCTCGTAGATCATATATGGCTTGTTTTACTAATTGGGGAATGTAGGGTGGCCCAGCTCGTAGATCATATATGGCTTGTTTTACTAATTGGGGAATGTAGGGTGGCCCAGCTCGTAGATCATATATGGCTTGTTTTACTAATTGGGGAATGTAGGGTGGCCCAGCTCATAGATCATACAAATTGAAAAAAGAGGATTATTTTTTAATAAAAGATGAAGATCTAACCTTTTTACCGGGGCATTCACTCTTATTTACACCAAGAAATTCTATATAAATCACAATATACAAAGTCGAATGAAAAACCAAGTGGTTCAATGAACGTCGGCTCACCCACACAATCGCCAACTAAACCAGAACCAGTAAATAATATATCTACTACCACTACCATGAGTGTAAACAAACCAACGACCACCCTGCTCGCAACAGCTATAGTAAAGGTAAAAGGTATTGATGGAACACCGCATCTACTAAGAGCTTTGTGCGACCAGGGTTCAGAAGCTTCATTCTGTACAGCAGAATTGGCTCAACTACTAGCATACCCTCGCAGCAAAATACAAGCCGAAATAATCGGGATTGCTGATGAAAAACCCAAAACATCGAACTATTCGATAGATATCAAACTAGAACCAAGATTTCCCAGTGAATATAAACTGCCAGTTACGCTTATAGTTCTACCAAAATTAACCAGCGCCTTTCCAAAGGAAAATGTACCACAGCTAGAAGTGACCTATTTAGGAAATAAAATGGTTGCAGACCCAACTTACTATAAAAAGGATCCAATAGATATAATATTGGGAGCCCAAGAATATATTATTGAGTGGATTGGAGAAAATACAAAACGGAATTATCGCTCAAGATACCGAGTTTGGGTGGATTCTATCCGGAATATGTTGCACGAAAACCACTAATACCAGAAAAATAATAAACATGATGACTCGTACTACTGAAACCCAACAATTGAACAATTTTTTGGAACTAGAAGAAGTCATTGAAACCTACCAACTATCCCACGATGACCAAGCTTGTAAAAACAATTACCTAAATACAACAGTAAGAAATCCAGACGGAACTTACACCGTGAGATTGCCCTTTGAAAACCATGATATAGATTGCGGAAACTCACACCAAAAAACTGCTGCAAGACTACTACAACTAGAACGAAAATTCACTAAAGACGAAAAACTAAAACAAAGATACCAAGACTTCCTCAAAGAATACCTTGAAATGGGTCATATGAGAAAAGTAACCAAACCAGACTATTACCCAGACAACTACTATGTTCCTCACCAACCGGTGATTAAGGAAGATTCACTAACTACCAAACTAAGAGTAGCATTCGATGCTTCAAGCAAATCAATAACTTAATATAAGCCTAAACGACAACATGTTTACAGACCCGAGATTACAACAAGACCTAGCAGCAATATTACTACGATGGCGCAAGCATAAGATTGCCTTTATGACAGATTTTGAAAAAATGTATCGTTTTATAAAAGTAAACGAACAAGATTTAAAAAACCAACGAATACTATGGAGAGACTCTCCGAACATGCAATTGACGAATATGAGCTAACGACAGTGACATATGGAGCTGGATCGGCGCCGTAAAAACAGCTAACATCATACTTTCCCCCAAAAGAACAATTTCTGCAGGAATCGCGATAGCGTCATATTTAAAACCTATAGATTTTCCCATAAATACTTACAATTCTACTAGAACCTACGAATAAATAATAAGTCAGGAACTCTAATTCAGAACAGATGTCACAATAAAAGTGCCCCTACTTCAAACCAAAACGACGTACGATACGATTCAAAGTACGAATCACTTCCGAGGTTACAAATAGACATGCTTGGTGATTGGTTTAAATTCAGAACGAAAACAGGGATTGGTTCACGCGCGTAATGCAATGTCTGCTATGACAGCTGAGTCATAGCGGCGTGGACGATGTTATGCAATAAGTGGACCGGACCAAGTCAGTAATAAAACAATATTAATGTACAATGTTTTTTTTTGGCTCACTTTTTACAATTCATTAAATTCTTTGTCCCACGAAATATAATTAATTTATTAAGTTTTTGTCCAGAAGACATTAAAAGAGAATCTTTCTTCGCAATGTAGTGAAGACGGATTCTGAGAAATTTAAAACGGAATGTCCTCCTGTCAGCCTGTGAATTTAGAGCTGAGGTTCAAGTTCAGTAAATTATTTTTATATATTTCCATAAACTGTCAGGCGTTTGGGTTATTGTTGCAACGGCCGTGGTTGCGGATCACTCCAAAAACAACTCAATATGATCTTGGCTTAATATGGTTAAATAAATTTCTATATTTGTAACTCTACTAGCCGTGCAAAAAGTAATTTAAAACTTGAAATACATATGAGGAGTCCTAGAAGTCCAGTTTTGGACTGAGTTTTGGTCACTGGTTTCAAAGAGTTAGTATATACTGTAACTCTTTGTCCATTTATTGTTCGAGTTTTTTTTGACTGCACATTGATTTAGAGACCTTTAATATATTTTTCGCTTTGATCCAAAACGTCATGTAGTTTTTCTTTTTCTACCACTGAAAAAGGGTGTTTAAACCCGTATCGGTCGGTCTTGAATTTAGTATGTCGAAAAAGTTGTTAAACGTTTCTAAAAAGCTAACAGTTGCATCTGTTTCTTGAAAATCAGGCATGTTTAACTGTTGCGAACCAAACTTAATCGCATCAGCTACACTTTGACTTAAGGTTTGAATCGCTAGTTTCACGTTAATGATATTATTTCGGAAGTATAGATGCTGATTTGACAATTTATTCCCAAAATGCAATCCAACGATATCTTGAACATTTTTCAGTTTCTGCAAATGTGCCCACTCAATTTTTTTTCTTGTTTTTATCTACGAGTGTATTTTTCCTCTAATGTGTTACGCACAAGTTTCACCATATGAAATGGATCTAATATTACAACTACTGGGTCTCCGGTAGATGGGTGGTCAAAAAACGATTTTGAATTGTTTGTGTCTTCAAAATTGCAACCCAACATCTTAGCCGTAGCGATGTGAGATGCACAGCCATCAAATATCAAAGTAACTTTTGACTTTTTCCTTTTAAGGGCTAAAACTATATCGTCCGAAAAATCATTCAATGCAGTATTTTCTGTAGTATCGCCAAATCCATTTTTCTTCAATTGGGATAAAATATTTTAAGTGAAATATTCTTCATAGTTAATCTTTTATTTGGGCGTTATAGATTTCTGATCTGTGATAGTCGTTATACTGCCAAAATAGTTTTTTTCTTAGTTTTTGCTTTAAAATGTGTGTTTTAGGAGTATTCAGAGCAGATTCAATATCTGACGATGGTATATTTATCGGCGTAACGCATGATCCTCTTTCTTCAAAACTAAAGACTTCGGTTGAAATAAGATTATTTTTTAATTTTGTTTTTCTTAGTTCTCTTTCTTGGTTGGTAAGGTTATTTTCAGGAGAATAATATCAACACTGAATGTAATGACGGTGTTGTTTTCAGGTGAATAATATCAACACTGAATGTAATGACGGTGATGTCTTCAACACCGTCATTACATTCAGTGTTGATATTATTCTCCTGAAAATAACCTTATTGAAGATCAGTTTCAAATCTATGAAAGACTGTCTCTAATTGAAATAGATACACATATACAGCTAAAATAAAAATTTCTATCAAACCTAAATATTAAATGCAAAAAAAATAGTGAAATCTTACAAGTTTTTGTGCATTATTCCTTGAGGGTTTGCATTATTTGTTTTTTTGAGCAACTCAGGTAAATCAAACACTTCAAAATTTCCAGAAGGTGAATTTTCATTAGCATGAAAAATTAAACGTGCTTTAATTCGATCAAACTATGAACTGTTTTTTTAATGCTATTGTTATTCCCATGAGTCGAAAAAGCCGAACCTGTACATATAACATACCAACTGTAATCGTTCATTAAATCAATTAAATCAATTAAATCAATATAATCTAGTAGAAAATAAGCGACCAAGGAAAACTCGCAACAAGGTTCAGGTGAAACCTCATCAGCCATCTAAAATTACATTTTTTAATAATAGCATTTATGTGATGGCAACAAGATTATATAATAATTTACCTGACGAACTCAAGGAAGTAAAATTACCCTTATTTAAAATTAAGTTACAGACAATTCTTATTAATAAATGTTATTATACTGTTGACGACTACTTGAGAGAGAAGGTGAATTATGAATAATTTTTGACATTTCGTAAAACTTATGGTACATTTTTAATTTTATTTTTCACATTTATTATTCTTTTTGGTGTACTTTTTTATGTTTTTCATTAATTTGTATAAATAATAATATTATATTTGTTCATGATATTCTTAATGTGAGTTATGCATGCAAATACTCGTACTTTAATATTATTTTTACTTTGCACACCTTATTTGTAAGGTATGTTACAGCGCTCGTCTTTATTATAACACCATATTTATTACCTGTAATAATGCAATAAATGGATTGACTTTGACTTTGACTTTGACATTGATTATTGTTTATTTGCTCATTTTGTTTAGTATTCTCCTAAATATGTTGACGTTTTTTAGGTATGAATCATCTGCGTGAAAAAAATAACAGCTTAATTTCAAAATTTCATCGAGTAGAAATTAAACTTTAGTGCAAAAATTGACTGACATTTTGCATAGTATTGACCATCGCGGTTTGATAATGTATTTGAACGTCTTTGAATATAATTATAATTTTGCAACTACTACTAGTGAAAAGTGATCCCTGGACATTTTAATCTTGTATGGCTCCTGCACCACTTCACAACACATGCTGGCATGATGATTCACAGCTGTAGTTCACAATGATAAAATTAAAACGTACGCGAAGATATGACGTGTGCTCGCTTGCATGAAAAATGTACGACTGATGACGCGCTGGACACGACTTTTAAGCCCCACCTACTTGGGCACTTTTGTTGGGTCATTTTACTAACGCTGTTACGTTTCCTGACTTTTTACTTATTCGTAGACTAGAAACATTTTTAACATAACTCGAGACGACGTAGTAGACAGCTCAAATGACGTTCTTGAACACATAGCCAACTCAGAACGATCATTACAAACAGAACTAGATAGAACTGTATGGAATCAAATAACTAACCATACTTACACAGTTAGCATTGTATTAGCATTAGTACTGGTAATTTTAGTGATATCAATATTTTATTGCGGTCCACACATGGGGAGATGGCTGGGAGCGCGGACCAGATGCAGCTGCAGACGGGGAGCCACGGCCAAGCAGTCAGCCAGCCAGCCCACCAATGTCATACAAACCCAGTTGCCTTGGAATCATGTGCCCAAACGTCCAATCAGCGACAAAGCATAGAAATAAGTAATAACCCTGTCAACAATATTCCTATTAAGAAACCTAGTTCTAAGTCTGTTAACAAGAGACCTGCACTGTTAAGCGAGTCAATCGAATTGTATCAACTACAGTCTTTACCCTGAGAGTCCCCAGAATATTCAATCATTGAACATGAATATACATACTCAACTACAAACATTAGCTTATCCGAAGTGCACACTTCAATTTATTACTCCGTGAATTACATTCATCTGACATAGCTATGCATTGCAACGTTCGACCGTCAAGCGCCCTAGATAAATATGCTGCGTGAAGTCAACACTGACGACGCACATGCATAAAATATTATTAGTGTTAATAAACAAAGCGCCCTAGATTAAAGATGCTGCGTTAAGCATTAACACCGACATCACACAAATGTAAAATAGTCTTAGTGTTTATACGCAAAAACTAGTATATAAGAAGTTAAAGACAACAAATAAAGGGACTTACCAACAAGTCGTCGAGTTTCACTCATCTCCAAGTCACCACCTGCCTACCTAGAAGTACCTAGCACCCGCTAGAGGAGCCACCCAGAGGTACCCATCAACCACTGGATGAGCTGCCCTAGAAGTGCCTAGCACCCGCTAGAGGAGCCGCCAGAGGTACCCAGCAGCCACTGGAGGATCCGCCAAGCATCCGCTGGACGACCCATTTCTCCACAGCTTCCTCTCAATGCGGCCAAGACACCTTCAGCCGTCAGTACGATCGGTCTTGTGATCCTGCTTGACCGGCAGTGAGAAAATCATTCCCTGTGTACATCGCACGAAGTACACTACCTTACTTCCTAAAAAAAATGTAAAGTAATGTAAATAAGTTTGTAAAGTAAATAGATCAAATATGATGTGACATGCATGAAAAATTGTACATACATACTAGTGACATGCACCATTATATACCATGGTCATCCATGATGGACCATTTGCTTCATAAAATAATTATTTATTTTGGTGCAACATAATCCATCATGGTGATTATGGTCTAAAATAGTGCGTGTCAACAGAAGAACGCGGTGTCGCGGCGAACACATTGCAAAAATACGCCCATAATGAAAATAATGAATTCCCGACCGACCAGCCTCTTCCTGTCTAACTGCATAGCTGATCAGTTTTTCTTTCTACTATGTTTATTTGTCACACTGTGAATTTCTGCAATCATTTTGTACTCAAATGTATGGGAATAATCTTTCAATATTATTGAATTTTTTTAGTACCTACTCTAACCAATATTAATCTCATATAGACTTTTGATCCATAAAAGGAAAAGGAACGCTAATTTTTTGTTAATATTATATTTTTTCTTGCAAACTGTACATTTTTTTCAAAAACCTTAAATTTTAATCAAACTGTTTCCAAAATCCACGGAAGGTTGTCTCACACAGTTTTTTTGTTTGTTTGTTTCGTATTGTATTGTATTTATTCAGAAAACAAAGTACATTGTATATGAATTACTTATAACTAACAAAACATAAAATTTCTAAATTAAAATTATATCTTAAAATCATGTAGTCAAAAATATTCAAATCACAAAATAATAAAATCATCAAAACACAAAATAATAAATTCATCAAATAACAAAATAATAAAATCATCAAATCACAAAATAATAAAATCAAATTATCACAAAATAATAAAATCTTAAATCAAAATAAAAAGATTTATAATAATTGGAAACAAACGAAAATGCTAATAATTATAAAGCTGTACAGAGCTCCTAATTTGTAAGGTAGTCGTCTTTACTATAAAAACTTTTTTCCAGAAGAAACGCCTTTACTTTGTTTTTGAATAATGTTGATTTATCTACGAATTGTTTGATGTCTTTTGGCAACTTATTAAAAATTTCAACACCTTGATATGTAGTAGAATGCTTAGTAATATTTAGTTTCGGATGAATTTTGTGCCTAAGATCCTTTCTTCTTGTACTATCTCTATCCTTCCTTTCATCTTCCGTTTCAAAATCATGTATATATTTGACTAGATAATTAAGAAGGACTAGTATGTAAAGGCACGGAACTGTCAAAATCTGTAATTTTTTTAAATAGTCTCTACAGGAATCTCTTTGTGATATGCGAACCATCGTTCTAATACTTCTTTTCTGCAAAATAAAAGCCTTACTGATATTGTACTCATAACTATTACCCCAGCATAGTATGCTGTATCTTAACTTAGATTCGATCAAAACATAATATACCATTTTCAACTGTTCCAAATTCAACTCATCCCGTAAAATTCGTAAAGCGTAGCAAGATGAACTAATTGAGCTCTCAATTGCATAAAGTTCTTGTTTCCAAGATAACAATGAATCAATATGGACTCCTAAAAACTTAGTCGATTCAACTAAGCTAATTTGTTCATTATCCATTTTGACTTCTAAGCTATCCTGTTTACGAGCAGTTGATTTAAAAAGCATTATATTGGTCTTATTTGTATTAATCTCTAAGTTGTTTGCTGAAAACCAAGAATTAAACAAAACAAGAGCATAATTAACTTTAGTATTTAGAGATTCTATTTCTCTGGTACTTAGAATGGCATTTGTGTCATCAGCAAACACGACCAATTATGTATCTGTTATTTTACTACTAATAAAATTTATCAAATCATTGGTAAATATAATGAAGAGTATCGGACCTAGTATTGAACCCTGTGGTACAGCGGTAGTTATATTGACCAAGCTAGATTTGTGTTCTGTAAGGTGGTTATTATTGAAATGCATTATTTCCACAAACATTTTTCTATTATGTAAATAAGAGTTAAGTAATTCCAGAGCCTTACCCCTGACTCCGTAATGGTTTAATTTAACTAATAATAGCTCATGGTCTACTGTATCAAAAGCAGAACTCAAATCTAGAAATATTCCGGCAACCTTTATCTTATTATTTAGACGGCCAACCACATCTTTAACCAAAGTATTGACAGCATCGGCAGTTCCTACGCCTTTCTTATAACCGAATTGTCGTCTATTAATAACCCTTTTCAAATTTAAATGACACAGTAAACGGCTTTTAATAATGTTTTCAAAAACTTTTGAAAGTATAGGCAATAATGAAATAGGCCGGTAGTTTATCGCTTCTGTTTTGGAACCTTTTTTAAGTATTGGAACTATTTAGCTATTTTCAGCTGATCAGGAAAAACGCCTTCCTCAAAGCATTTATTATAAAAAATTGCTAACGGTGTTGCAAGTATACTAACGTTTTCTTTAATGACTGCTATAGGTATGCCGTCATAGCCACATGATCTTTTATTTTTCATTCCAAGTACAATTTTAGGAATTTCTAATGCATCCGTAGGCCTTAATTGCATGTCTTCATCGACTCGATCTGCACTATTTTGTAGAAATTGTAGTCCCCCTTTAATGTCTAGTGATCATTTACTAACATTGTGATTAAAATAATTTGTAAAGGCTTCCACTACCTCAGCAGGTTTATCTGTAATTTTAGTGTCTACTTTCAGACAACAGTTCTTTAATCTATTATCCTAAAATTTCTTCGTACATCTATTTACTATTTTCCACACGTCTTTACATAAATTAGATTCTTTTAATTCTTTCTCTATCGCTAACCTTTTTGCACTTTTAATAACTCTTCTGTATAATCTGATGAAGTTCTTACGGTAGGCAAGGACACTGGTATGTAAGCGATTTCCACTAATAGTACACAAAAAGCGCTTCATTTTACTGGATACCTTTACGCTTTTTGACGTCCATTTTAAGCCATTTGACACGCTTAATTTAATTTTTCGTTTTTTCTTCCTGTAACAACCTTGAAAAATATTATTAAATTTAGTTTAGTTTACTCCCATGTTGTTCCACTTTGGAATTCATTTTTTTTTTGTTAAAAAGTGAGTTCGTTTTGGTATTGAAAATTCTTTGACTGACGTAAATTTCATAAAGACTTTTTATTTGTTGACTTTCCATAAGTACGCTACAAAAAAGTCCTGCATGCCCATCTGCTAGGCCATTATGATCCAACTCAGTTGATTCTATCGCAACATCAGGAAGGTTTGTCATAAAATTATCAATGCAAGAAGATGATTGGTTGCGAATGAAAGTGGCAGCAGAAAAAAGAGGTCGAAAATTGTAGCAAGCCAAGACTCAAAAACTATACACCCCAATTATACTACTACTATATTATACTAACTAAAACACCCCAATTTATACAATTTGTCTATATGTTGTACTTTTTCCACTTGTCTGGTTTCCAAGCTTAAAATTAATGAGCCACCTCTCTTTTTATTTGATCTTGTGTTACTAGAAACTAAGTCATAATTCTTAAAGCAAAATAATTTAGCTGCATTTTGATTTAAAAAATGCTCACTTATGCAAATAAAATCCAATTATTTCCCTTCAACCTACATTTCTAATTCGTCTGTCTTATTGCTAAATACCACACACATTCTGATGAAATAAGTATATTTTAGTGAGGTCGTAACATTTCGTTGGTATAGAATGATTTTGTTTAGGAACGAAAAAACATATTTTGCTCTAGAGTTTCATCAGTCTGCGTAGTGACCTCTACAAACTTTGAGATACTGCTGTGATGTACTACTGACGCTACATCAGTTTGAACAAAACTGTCTTTTGTCATGCAACTTTTTAATTGAAATGAATTTGAATGATCGTCAACGGCAAGTTTACTACTCACATATTTATTAAAATTTATTTTATAGTTAATGCGTAATATTTCTCTATGTATTAATCGGCAACCTTCCAACTTATGGAATTTTATAGATGAATCACGTTTGTTATTGTCCAGAGAAACATAGTAAGCATTATTAAAATTGTTGCATACACGTTTCAGTAGCTCATTTAATTCTATTATATTTAAGTTCTTACTATTATTATAGATTTTACAAACTAATATATTTGTATGCACTAATTGTTTTAGATTACGGTACAGAATTGATTTCATACTGAAAAAACTATTATCATTTGAGCCAGCCAGAATCAACACATAATCAGATTTTGTAAATTCTTTACAAGTATTAATACAAGACAACCTGACCTAATGCAGCATTAGGTCTTAGCCATGCCGTTACTTCAAAATTGTCGCCTAGAAACTTTCGCCTAGATTCTGCAGTGCACGCCGTACTCCACGTCCAAACTGATCTGCCAAAATCAGTACACGCTGCTGTTTTTGCCGATTGTTGAGGCACTTAATGGGAGCTTAATGGGAGATGTGTCCGGCATCAAAAACGCAGCTGATCTGTTATAGTTGGTAGAGTTACACTCTGTAACTGTCTTTGCAACTGGATGAGTACTGGGGCGTCTGGGGCCCAAGTTAGAATTATTTTCTGGCTCAAATTGCCCACTATTTTTATCTTCTTTAAGGTCACTTGAACATTGGCTCTTCTTCTTATGCTTCTTCTTATTTTTTTCACCTTTCAGGACACTAGAACATTGTTCGTTCTTATTTTCAATCTGTGTTGGGCTCATAATTACGCAGGGGTCCTTCTGACTATTAATACAAGCGATAGGCAAGTTAACTTCAGGTGTTGAAGATGTTTTTGGTGACAATTGGGCCAACTGTGGTGTTATACTGGTTACCTTCGACCGTCTGTGTCTAGGAGTGTACAACTTCTGAGATGTACTACTCTGACGCAAGTCATCTATGCCAACGGATTTGTAAATTTTTATTATATTTTCATAATCTACACACTTTCGTTTAAAAACGCTTTTTTCACTGTTTAAGTTTTCTATTTCTTTGTTTGCTATCTTTAATTCTAAAATTATTTTTTCGTTTTCTTCTTTTAATTCCATTGTTTCTTCGCACGAGTTCCTAACACATACAGGTAAACTTTGATAGGAAACTTCACACTCATATTCACGCGCGTATTATGTCTCCTTTGCGTAACATTATCATAATTTTCCATATTGCAAAATAATTAAATTTGCAGTGCAAAACAAAGTTTTTGACTCTCACACCACCTTTCTGGATTCGAACCTCCGCTCGGATTTAAGGTTAGTTAATGAATACAGACCGCTAGGCCACTTTTATATGTTGCAGTAGTGAAATTTCGCATTTGTAGAACTTGTGTGTGCCTTATAGATCTATGCACTAACGGTTGAGTGTTTTTTCTACCTCCAAAATAATAAAAAATAAAAACACTCCGGTAGTTTATGTTCAATGTTGATTATTGTACAAAAACACATCAAATAACTTGTATTTAAACTGTATTTTGTTTGTTTACTTACAGTTTAGTGTCCATCAAATAGTCCAGTTTCACTTCTGCGCAATTTATGTTGTTATGTTTGTTCACAATAAGAACACTGAGTACCAAGATGAATTATAATTATATAACTTAATTTAATGTTTAAAGCTTCACGGACATGTATTCTTGTTTATTATGTTTATGTCCACATAATTTATTTATCCAAAGACGAAACTTTTAGCAGAAACTATTTTTAAAACATTTTTAATCACGTACTAATCTTTCTCATGCCGGCACCCTGACCTAGCCGCCACATGAATAACATGAATAACATGAACAACATGTTTTTCGTATGAGGTAATGCTGGGCCTCTGGTGTTAAAGTTTGTAAGGACGCCCGAGGGCCTCTGACATGGCTAGCACAGTTTTTATGTATGTAGTTATAATGATTAAGGCGGGCTTCTAGCACATTTGAAACCTCTGTAAATCGACTAAAATATCAGAAAAAAAAAAAAAAAAAAGTTTTATTAAATTTGAATATACACTCTAGAAATTGTAAATTATAGAAACGTGATTGAGAATTGTTGGCTCGATAAAAAATAATTCTAAAGATGACTCTAAACCGGTATTTAAAAAGTGTCCTGTTAAGTGATACTATCATAAAGCCATGTGAAAGTTATTCTAATAGACGTGGCTTTTTATTTTTTAGGAGTGGCATTAAAAAAATATAATAATTAACTAATTCAATAATTAAACTAATTTCGTTCTTATTTTTTTCCAAGAAGGAAAAACAACCAAAATTTTGCATTTCGAGCACTAGTCGTCGTCCGTCAGTGTCCGCCGAGGCTTTTCCGAGGACCTGTGTCGTTTGTCTCCGCAAAAATACCCCTCGCGTTTACATGTATGATCATTGTAGCGTAGAACTGTAAATAAATGTTTGGCGTAGTAAAGTTATGGTATAGGTAAAAATTGTGAGTAACGTATTTTTATTCATTGATGTTGATTTATATTTTCCAAAATGGGTAATAATAATAAAATAATTCAGATTGGAACTGAAAATAAAAATTATATAATAAATATAATAGATACTTATACCTATATCTATCGAAAATAGGTATGTAAATACTTGAAAAGTTGTAAGCAGGTTATTTATTTTTTATAATAATAATTATTAGGTAAGTATTTTGATTTTTAATTATGTAGATAAAAGTTTGTTACAAAAAAATAACAAAAAATACTTACCGATACTTAATCAATTACCTAGCTCATTTATTTACAGTATATGATTTACGTTGATGACCTAATCATTTTTTACGCAAGCATGCCACAGTATAAAAAAAAATACAGTAGGTAAGATTTTCTGAACAGATTGAGTTACTTAGTTAAAATTCTTTGCTCAAGTACCCCATAATAATACTTGGGTCAGTAATTCAGTATAAAACGATGGGAAATGAAAAAGTAGTGTAGTACGTTCGCCAGTTCTTTGCCAATTGCTAGTAAAGATGTTTTTATTTTATTTTATGTATGACTATACACATTTCGCCAGTTTTCAACCCTAAATCCAGTTTCGATCACCTGCTGACTAGTTTTCGACCAATCACTGAAATCAAGGATAAAGTAGAAACAATGTTTTGATAGACGTAGGTAATTAACAAGTAAACATTGTTATAAAAATACAAAAAACCCGACTGGCGTGCAGGCGTGGGGCGTGGAACACATGACACAAACGTATGCTCATGCTCGTGTTTTTTGCTTTTCAGCCACGCTAGCGGACGGACCTGCAAAAATGATAATAATATAATTTTAACGTTTCATATTTACTTACATATTTTAAAATAATAGTTGCAATTGCAATATTGGACTATAGTACTAACGTGAAAAGTCTAAAATTGAAAATTTTGTAAGAAGCTTAAAAGACATTTGCTACTATTTAGGAATAATAATTGTATTTTTTTGGAATGGTCCTTTAAAGACCTTAATTTTTATACCTCACTCGATAGGTTTGGATAATTGTATGTTCAGTGGAAAATACAATATTGCAGCTGTATGCCGTCATATTAGTTTTCTTGGCCTTTTATATATTCTTTAGCACTCTCATGATTAATACGAATCCAATGATACCTCATTTATCAAAATCTATCAAGCCGTTTAGGCAAAAATTTAATCTAGTCACGCCACTGAGTACGGTCTTCAGCTCTCCTCATCCATTTTTTACCAGCCGCTTTTCACGGGTCGTTACTCCACCTGGCCACAGAGCTTCCTATACTACGTTTGCCTAAAAGTGGTCTGCACTCGAGAACTCATCTACCCCAATGGTTATTGGTTCTTCGGGAAATGTGACCTCTGAGCAACCTTAAATTTGTGGACTAGTTTGACCATGAGTGTCCACATTTCGGCTCCGTAGATCATGACTGACGTCAGGCAGTTTGTCAGTTTAGTGGCGGGTCATTGTGTAGGAATCCTCTTTGCTGGGTTCAGGTTTAGAAGTATGCGAGTCATACAATCCACCATAGAAGTCTTCGTTCTCAGACAGAATCTCCGGCTTAGAGACGATGGTTGTACCATTATTGGTATTGAGCTTCGTCAGATGGGACCTACTCAATTAATTGCTGGGCGAAGGCTTTCGACTACCTATTTTGCTCAATCGCCTTTTCTATCAGGTGTGTATTTGAGCATCGGAGGCCACACCAGCTTACTAATCTTCTGATGGAGTTACCTTTTTTCTGACGGTGTGGCTTTTGTCCATAAGTCGAAGAGCCTCATCTGGGATTTTAGATATATTGTCCGTACGCTGCAGCTGACAAAATTTTGTGCCTTCTTTCCTAAGGATTCCCACAACTTTTTGGAGTTTCTCATCCAATTCATTTGGGGTTTACAAGGCAGTTTTTTTTTAATATAGCTTTTGCCCGCAACTTCGTCTGCGCGGACTACAATTTATTTCGAAAAAAGCATCCTATGTTTTTTAGGGTATTAAAAATCAATGCAAAAGTATAGCACCAACGTATAGTATTCTCTTTTGCACCAACGCTCTTGATGCTTTTTGACAGCATTGTACAGCGAGTAATCGATAATTTCCAGTTTTTCCGAGGAGACTTATTATTTTCCGGGATAAAAAGTATCTATTGTGTTATATACCATGTTCGTTTCATACCATGGTTTGTTTTGTTTCTTTTTCAATAATACGCCTGCGCAAGTGATTATGTGTATATGTGTTTGTGCTGCTAAGGTGGTTGCTACAAAACACATATTTTTAAAGTATATAAGTCAATATTTATTCTTTTTGTCTTTGATTGATAATGAAGCATCAGAAGGTCGAAAAATTGCCGTATAAATGGCGAAGATAACACAAAAAAATGCTGTGCTTTGATGAGAAGAAATAAATACCATCAGCAGACCGCTGATGTGATCTCTGATTTTAGTTTCCATGTCATTCTAATTTGATTACCTTTGTTTCTATTTTTATATTTGAGTATGATTGGCAATTTCAATTGATTTATTTTAATATAGGTACAACACGGTACACTTAAAAACGGTACGGTATAAAATACAAATCCATTATAAACAATAAAAATATCTATAAATTAAAGAATTAGAGTAAATTAATGCTAATGAGTAAAAATATCTTAGAGTTTAGTACTTATGGTCCAAAGTCCAAATTCAGCCATGAAGCCTTGTCACTTAAAAAAACTTTTACACTATAATCTGCCTTTTGCATTAAAAAGTCATTTACTTTTTTTTTTTTTTTTTTACTTTTTTGTCCTTTTAGTTTTAAATACGCTGTCAGTTTGAATTAATAGTATTGTTTTCATAAGAAGAGGACAGATATCTAGGCTGATGATGATGATAAAATCTAAAGAGAAGCAACTAAAATATTCCGATCAAGCCGCCTCTCACTTACACCATGATAAGCCGATCGGCCGAAACATCGAAGCAAGATCTAGACCTTGTTCGTCGTTTCAATTCTGTCAAGTTCTCATGAAACATAAAAAACAATGCAGTCTTTTGTGATAAAATTGTGTATCAATCACAAATTATCCGCTCACACAAATTATTCACTCCATGCGAATTATAAAAACGAACATAGTTTTTAAAAAAGGATCGGTAAATTTTTGATAGCTTAGTTTTTGGCAGCACAAGTTTATACTTGTGCCTTGTCTCATAGTTGTGACGTTGTCCGCATGTTGTAATCCTGTTTCAATGTTTCCGAGCTTACAGAATATCCAAGAGGTCATACAAACAAGGCAATGTTAAAAATTTACTTGTGAAAATACGTTTCTTAGCGATTCTTTAGGGCTAAGCCTATAGATAGCCCTTACAGCTCGTTTCTGTAATACAAAAAAACTATTGGTGTCGGCAGCATTGTCCCAGAGCAATGACCCGTACGACATTACAGAGTGAAAATATTGTGAAACATTTTAGTTTATACATACATTAAAAATAATATCACACTTTTTCTAATTTTAGCCGTTCTTCCAAATCCATTCAGCTGATGTAGATAACATAGTTTCAATCATATAATAGGCACACAAACTTTATTAGTATTATATTATTACAGCTATACGTTTATTAGCTGCGCCCAGTGGTTTTACCCAGTGATAACATTTACACAATTTCATAAAATCCATTCAGTCATATCAGCGCTGAATGATAACAGACACACATAGGTATACTAACAAATATGAATGTTTATATCTGAAATAAATCAAATTGAATATACATAAATGCACACAAACTTTTGAATATTTATTATAAGATTAGATTGCAATTACAATAATAATTCAGACCTAGGTAACTACATAACAATTAAACGTACTCAGTAGAAAAGCAAATTATTTTTTTCTTTCGTACCCACCCAATATAGCGAAAAGCTAAACCAGATTATACCCTAACCTGATCTACATATCTTCTGCATTTACTATACTGTGGCATGCCCAAAAGCGCGGGGGGCTTCCCCACTCGCGCCGTGTTTCTCGCTCGTTGCGTCTTTACGCTCGAAACATTTGCGGGGGCTGAGGAAATGTTTTCATACCTACATACTGCCCTAGAAGAGCGCCTTAAAGCATTTAAATAGTTGTAGGTGCCCTTGCTCTCTCGAATAAACTTGCTATTCTGTATACATATTAACAACGTCGTACGATATTAAATTGAAACATTAACATTAAATTGAATTTACTGATGATATATATGAGAACCAATCCAATTAAATCATTTTAATAATAAAAAATGAGTAGTTTGGGCACAGAATACTAAAAGGGTCTAGGGAACATTAATTTCGAATGCAGGCAACACACAATTTTTCTCACAAACCATACAAAACTATGGCGAACTGTCAAAATTGTTTAGCACAGAGGTGTGCTTACCTTGGGGGTGGAAAAAAAAGAGGGGATAACCCTCCCCCTATAAGAGGGGGTTGCGGGAATTCATATTTTTTGAGAAAAAGCAATAAAAATTGAGGTTAAGTATGAAAAAGCATACGTCATGAATCTTTAGGACAGCTGTTTGTTGTGGCGCTCCGTTATTACAAGTATATTAGGCAAAAAATCAAAGAATAATGCATTTTTTCTTTGTATAATTTCAGTTCATATAAAATCATTATCCACCGGTAGAGGCGTTAGGCGGAAGCCCGACTTGGCCGTGATAGGTTAGGAGACGAAAACAGGAGTGAAGCGTAGCGAGCTCCCACATTTTCTTCGTGTTTTTTTTTAGCTTTGAGAACTTTACGTTTTTCCATAACTTAATATCAAATATATATTAGCAATTTCTTAAAAAATATGGGTTTCCGCCACCTTCCCTTACAGGGGGATGGCCTTCTCCAACCCCCACCCACCCCATACCTCCCCTAAGTACACCGATTCTAAAGTCCTTCCCACACCTATATGACCTTTACCAGGGCCAATGTAAGATCTTGCGATAGTCGATACTTCCCGATAAATACTTGGGTAGAGAATGTGAACGCGTTCGATGCATCCCGCAGTGAATAAAACTTACGTCTACTTTACGTGACAAAGCGAGGTGTTCACGCTCGTCAATTTCTTCTTGGCGACGTCTTCGTGCCCAAGCTATGATACCACTTTGCATCGTGCTAAATCACCTAAATACAAATGATACAATAGTTTTGAACCAAATAAACTACCTAAGACGTTATACTTCTAAATTTCCAATACAAAATTATTAAATGACAATAATATGGAGGCTATCGAATGCTCTGTTGCTCTCGATAAGTTACCGAATTTGTCCGTGCACCGCGCACGTTTTTGTCTGAGTTTTGGCTACCGCTACAGCCGCGGATCATTAAGTATCTCTATTTAGTTTGTGGTTACCGATTAAAAAAACGAACGTTCGGAAAGGTTTCGATTTCGACAAATTTATCTTCGATTCTATTAAACTGAACGATATCAAACCGAATCTATCGACAACTGAGTTATCGAATGGTTCTGAATCGGGGGACAGTTCTTACAGCAGCTTAAATTACTCCGCAAAGATTGCCTATTCAAAAATGTCGACGCAGAGAGCAATAAAAGTGACTTATCTAAAAGCATCTATAAGAGATGCTTCATATATCTGGTATTACATCTAATAAAATCCATGAAAGACTATTCGAAAATCTAACGTTGACCTTAGACGAAGCTTCCAATCAGGCGCAATCAATAGAATAAGCAGAAAGCAACGCCCAAACTTTTAACTCTGCCAGTCAAAATAATGATGAATTGGTAATGGCTTTACTAAAGACTACAAAAAATGTTACAAGACCCAAATATGATGCTGTTAAAAAAAAGAACGCGATGTACGAAACAATGTTTTTTTGTGTGGCGATAAAGTCCATCGCCTTGAGAACTGCCCTGCACGAAAAGAGATATGCCAGTTTTGCTAAAAGACAAGTCACTTTGCAAATGTGTGCAGGAGCCCTAGGAATAATCTTGTAGCTGCTTCGGATGGGCCTTCTGAGACACTTGATAACAACATGAATGGAATTATAATCACTGCCGCTACACCACCAAGCCTAAGGAAGTCGGTTGTCACTATAAAAGTTAATGGCAAAAAGGCTAAAGCTTTAATTGACTCTGGAAGTACGAGAAGTTTTATCAACTACGATTTCTACGTTAATTGCTCTTTTGAAAAAGATTTATCCAGTGAATCTATAACGATGGCACAGACAACACACACAATAAATTGCGAAGGACTACTTCAAGCTAAAATCATCCTTGATGATAATATTTACGACAAAGCTGCGCTTCTTATAGTAAGATATCTTTGCGCTGATGTCATAATTGGACATGATGTATTGGAAGAGCACTCTAGTCTGGAAATTTCTTTTGGTGGACCAAGAAAACCTTTACAAATATGTAGTGTCCTTGCTGCATTAGTCCCACCAGTGCCACTTTATTCAAATTTAACTTCTGACTGTAAGCCAATTGCAGTAAAGTCGCGCAGATACAGCACTGATGATCTGAAGTTTATCAAAAATTAAATCAATCAAATGTTAGCTAATGTTGTTATTGAAGAGAGTAGATCTCCGTGGTGAGTGCAGTAGGCATAGTGTGAGTTTTTGCTATAAGTTTACGCGTTCTACAGCGATCGCGTTTTACGTGCATTTAAATGAAAAAGTGTTCAGAGCCTCTAGCGGCGAGTATAGGAACTATTTGTTGCGAGTGTGACTTTTTTTGCGTTAATTTCGCCGTCGAGTTATTTTACGCTAACGTCCAGTCGCGCGTTTACTCTATGGTTTCTCCTTTTTCCATATTGCATTGAGATAGGAAAAAAACATGGAGACGCCGCGTTATTCTATACCTACATTTGCTTCTACAAATATGAGTGAATTACGATACAGAATGTGAAATATCGTTTTGTCTCATTCTTTCTAATACAATAATTGTATTTGATAAAAGAGACCACACTATTTTAGTTGTTGCCTATTATGGCAACATGTTGTCATGAAGTATGATAGTTGTAGGTAAGTGCCATACCGGCCATCTTAAGCGACGAGTTTCGTGGTAGTTTTGCTGTCAACTGGTTGTTTACTTTTTGTATAATTGAGATTTGCGAGAAAATTACGACGAGTTTGCCTATAAAACTGCATGGAAATGTTAGCAAACAGCAATTTAACATGCCTGTGTGTTGTATTGTGAAGTGTGGTGCAAGAAAGAATAAAAATCAACCTCGATTGTCTTTGCACAGGTTAGTAGGCGGTTTTCATGCAATAGTACATAAATAATACACATGCGATGATAAAACTCCGCGACCATGAATTTATGGCTAAAGTATTGATATTTGGTTTCATTTCCGTACAACAGATCTTTTTATTAATTATTATTTCATTCGTTTTTGTTTCAATAATATGTCATAGTAGAATAGTGTTGTACCGTTGCCGTATTAGTTCCGAAACTAGTTCCTCCGCTGAAACAATATCGGTATATTCTGCGATGTTAACATAAATCATTCTGCGTGTCCTAATCGGTTTGATTGGACTTGCTAGGTCCAGTCCGTGGTTCACAGCACCCAGAGAACATCCCACAGTTTTATTGTGATCATAAAATAAAGCGTCAGCATTTTGTTTTATGTTACTCAAATCTAACCAAATGATTTATTGATGAAATACTTGCCTTTTTTATAGGTTTCCTAAAAATGAAGGATTAAAGAAAAAGTGGTTAGAGGCTATTGGTGAAGAAAATATTAATCCCCGACATAAAGAATGGTACCTCTGTTCACTTCACTTTGAAGAAAGCTGTTTCAACAGAACACTTGATGTAATGAGATTACATGACAACTCTATTCCCACAGTATTTTCGGTAAGTGTGTATTAAAATGATTGATTAAAGCGAGCAAACACTCTCCATTTCAGCTTGGGCAAAAATGCTATCGTTTGTCAGTCTGTGCGCTGCTGCCCGGATCTCCGGCTGTTCTCCTCTATAGGCCACATTTCTCAACCGATCTAGACAAAACTTTTTATACAGATTTAATTAATTTTTAGTTTTTTCAGTTGTCGGGGATGTTCGATTGGGGGGGTACTTACCGTAAAAAGGGGGCTACTGAATATCTCCGCCTTATTAGATCCAATTTCATTGGTTTTTTTTTATTTGAGATTTAGTAACTTTACGTTAGTCTCACAATTTTTTTGTGAAGATCTGATGAGGATCTTCGGGGTGATGAGCAGAATAGCTCCTCAAAATGCAGTAAACTTCTCTACTTTTAGGTTTCTTCAAGTGGAATCAGCCCTTTAATTTTGTAGGGAGGGTAGGGATTGATGGATCACCTTGGTTATTAATGTTAGTTTTCAATAAGGTAACTAGATGGTAATACTGTGCACCGCTAGATTGCAAAAAAGTTTGTGCTCGCGAGGTCCACAGCTCACAGAGATACTAGTCATAACATAAGTACCTATTTTTTTCAGGCACACGATAAAAAGCATCACCAATGGTCATCTGTTTTGTGTGAAACAAGCAACATTAAAACATCTGATGTTTCTTGTACATCTACTGTAATGCCTCCATTGCAGTTACCCCATCGAATTGTGGAAACACTGCACAAAGAGGTATGTAGCAGATCTCTTAAATTCCCATCTGTCAGTGATTCCTGATCTCTGTGCTAAAATATATACAATATACAATGTTTTTTTAACTTAGAATGAGACAAATATTCATTTTCGATGTCGACTAAACCATTTGATGATTGAAGTAGTTATCATTGTTTTCCAGGTTGCACAAACTGAAAAAATTAAGGCTTTAAAAGAAAAATGTGTTAAGCAACAGCAAAAAATTAAATGCCTCCACGAAAGGATTCGAAAGAAAAACAAAAAAATCGCCAATTTGAAAGACATCATAGAAGACCTTCGAAGAAAAAATTGTATCAGCATGGAACAGGCTGTTGTAATTGAAGAATTGGCGGGACCAAAAGATTTCTTAAAAAGACAAATTAATAAGTCCAAAGGCTTACCTGCACCAAATAAATACTCTGAAGAAATCAGAAAGTTTGCATTAACGTTGCATTTTTTATCCCCCAAGGCCTATAATTATATAAGGCGGACTTACAATACATGCTTACCTCATACAAGAACTTTGTGTAAATGGTATCAACATGTGAATTGTGAACCGGGATTTACGAAAGAAGCATTTGAAACTTTAAAAATTAAAGTGCAGGGAAGTGCACATCCTGTGATATGCTCTTTGGTTTTTGACGAAATGGCCATTAGAAAGTCTCCGACTTGGGAACCAAGAACTCAGAAATATTATGGTAGAGTTGATCATGGCCACAACCTAGATAATGATAGTGTTGAAGAAGCCAGTCAAGCCCTAGTACTCCTGTTAACGTCTATCAATGGCACATGGAAAATACCTATTGGTTATTTTTTAATAACATCCCTCACAGGCGAGCAAAAATGTATTGTTGTGAGCACGGCTCTAAAATTATGCGAAGACGTGGGTGTAAAAGTTGTTAGCATTACATGCGATGGACCAGCCGCAAATTTCAGCATGTTCACATCCCTTGGCTGCAATATTTTAAGAAACCAAGATGTTACTAGTTTTGAGAGCAGTAATACTCGCATCCACGCTTTTATCGACCCATGCCACGCAATAAAATTAATTCGTAATGCATTTGGCGAACTAAGAGTATTTATTGACTCATTTGGGCGAAAAGTAGACTTTAAATTTTTAGAAAAATTGCTGGAACTTCAAGAAAAACAAGGCCTGCATCTTGCAAATAAAATTAAAAAGCCGCATGTATTCTATCACAAACAAAAGATGAAAGTGAAGCTGGCGACCCAATTGTTCAGTAACTCAGTAGCTGATGCACTGGAATATTGCCGCAGTGAATTAAAATTAAAACAATTTGAGGAATGTAGTGGCACTGTCAATTTTATAAATATTATGAACGACGTGTTTGATGTGTTAAATAGCCATTCGATACGCCCACCAGGATTTAAAAAAGCGATGTGCCCTGGCAATATTGGTTTCATATCAGCTCTATTTGAAGGTGCGACTAACTATCTCACAAGTTTAAAATTACCTTCAGATGAACTTTTGATCAAGTCCCGCAGAAAAACCGGTTTCATTGGATTGTTGATAAACATGAACAGCGCATTGGCACTGTATAGTTACTTGGTGGAAGACACTAAAATGCTGAAATACATACCACTCTACAAGATCAGCCAAGATCATATCGAGCTCTTCTTCTCGGCTGTGAGAGCAAGAGGGGGTTTCAATAATAATCCCAATGCCATTCAATTTCGTGCAGCTTATAAAAAGTTGCTTGTGAGAGCTGAGATCAGGGATGATGGCATTGGGAATTGTACTCCACTGGAACAAGTCAATATATTGACTTGCTCTAGTAAAAATCCTATTCTAGCTTTAAACGAGCTAACTGACAAAAAAAGTTTTGTAGAAATCACAGAGGATCACAGTGACTTATATGATGCATATATGGAATGCATTTTAAATACAGATACTGACGCGTACACAGATAGGGTTGTAGAATATATATCTGGATTCGTTACGAAAAAGTTAATGCGTACAATTAAATGCGATGTCTGTGTATCGCTATTGATTGGAGAGGAAGACATAAATACTCTGATTTACACAAAATCAAGAGGAGGACTTAAATATGCTTCTTCTAGTGTCATAGGTATGCTTAAAAAAACAGAAAAAATAATTAAAACACACTTAGAAAAAAATACGAAACCGGAGCTGTATTACCTGTACATTTTTAAATTCATGTGTGAATTGTATGATTTTAATATATTTTTTAATGCAGACATTGATCCCGAGCATAACAGTAACCACAAGTTACTCCTAATTAAATCCATAATTAAGACCTTCCTAGATATAAGGTTTAGATATCACGGTCGAAGAACGTCTGAAAAACTGTCACATAGACAGTTTTTGAACAAGCTAATATTATTTAGAAATGAATAGGTAGTAACTGCTTCTGTAAGCCTACTTTAATAATTACCACACCAATAAAAAAAGGCCAAAAATTAATTCGTTTTATTTTTACTACACCACTCATTAACACAACATATAAACATTATCTTCTGACTTCTCCCTAGTGATTATCTTTTTTTAACCCCCGAACAAAGAGACAGGTGTTATATGTTTAGGGTGTGTATCACTGTGTGTGTTAGCGTGTGTGGGTGTGTGTCTGTGGCATCGTAGCTCCCAAACGTATGGACCGGTATGAGCGGTTTTTTAAAGAAAGAAAGACCGAAAATACATTTATTTATAACAACACAACATTATACATAATGACAAACAAAATAAAACAAAGAAATAGATAAAATAATAATAATGCTATGTGTTGTCACAAACAGGTCCTAACTCAGCAAACGCTAAGGCCATAAGGCCTTGTTACTGTTTTTTCTGTTCGAAAGCTGATGTGATCGAGATGATTCTTAGTGAGCGTCAGGACTGCGGGTGTACCTACCACTTTTTGTGTCGAAATGCAGCAGTTCGAATATGTGTGTACTGTACCTGCAATGTACCTCATGGTACCTGCAATGATTTTATATGTACCTCTATAAATTCGGAGTTATTATTAAAAGAAAGGTACATCCGCCAACCTGAAGTTAGAACCGCGGGTGTACCATTGATTTGGAACGTATAGCTAACTGTATGTTTACCAAATACCTACCACAAGTTAGTACCTAGAATGTACCTAAAAATTATAGATTACAAACATAAAAATATTCAAGGATTAGCTTTTAAAAAGCAATTTTAAAAATAACTCTTAACTCCTGCCACAATTTTATTAGCAATTACGTTGACAAATGTCATAATAAAATTAAATAGGCACTTTGTTTATAAGCAGCAAATGCTCGCCGTGGTTCTGATACAAGCAGTACCATCGAGTTTGCAGTTAAATAACAGTGTATCCTTTTGACCGAATCCACTTTCAAAAATTAAATCGGTGTGACCAGGAGTCCGTCGCCTTAAATACATCCGTAAATCAAAATAAGACCAAATCATGTCTCGCATTCAAGGTTCCAAACACCTTTCTACTTTTTTACTTCCTTTTCCTGTAGGTAGTAAATATGGATATTGCATGAGTCGAAGGACTGCGGATTGAAACACCCTTTCTTTTACGCGGGCAAAGCAACGGGGTGCAGCTAGGCAACGATAATAAAATTTGTTTAGAATTCATGTTTTAACAACTTAAACTTGCAAAAATACACTTTTGCCCTCAAAGTTAAAGGAGTTAGCCACATTTGGTTTACATTAAAAAAAACAATGGAGCTTGGACAAGTTTCTATCAAGGTTGGGTTAACCTAGAAAACACCTATTTCAATTCAGCATTTCATTGATTTAATTTTATAACGTTTTATTGATTTTAATGTATTATTTTACTACATGAATGATATAAACTTATCTGGTAAATTTGCACTATTTGGTAATTTGAGCCCTAAGACACAAGACAAGACAAGACAAGACTCAAGACTCGTGCTTAGTTTGGGTTTCGCTGACAATCATGTTTGATGTTTCACCGTTTTTTTTCCTATTTGTTTTCACTTTTATTAATCACCTTTTGGCCATAAAATTCATTTATCATATTTTATTTAACAGTTTGTAATCTATAATTTTTAGGTTCATTCTAGGTACTAACTTGTGGTAGGTATTTGGTAAACATACAGTTAGCTATACGTTCCAAATCAATGGTACACCCGCGGTTTTAACTTCAGGTTGGCGGGTGTACCTTTATTTTAATAATAACTCCGAATTTATAGAGGTACATATAAAATCATTGCAGGTACCATGAGGTACATTGCAGGTACAGTACACACATATTCGAACTGCTGCATTTCGACAAAAAAAGTGGTAGGTACACCCGCAGTCCTGACGCTCACGATTCTTAGATATATGAGGAGCGGGGAGGTGAGAAAAGGGGGGGGTGAAAATCGTAGCTTCCAAATAAAGGGACCGATTTAGCTGTGGTTTTTTATGCTTGAAAGCTGGGGTAAACGAGATAGTTCATAGCTATAATGGGGGGATGGAGGGAGGGGGGTCGGGGCGGTGAGAATCGTAGCTTTTGAACGAATAGACCGATTTAGCCGCGGTTTTTTATGTTTGAAAGCTGAGATAAACGAGATGGTTCTTAGCTATAATAGGGGGTGATGATCGTTGCTTCTTAACGAATATAACGATTTTGATGAGGTTTTTTTATGTCTGAAAACTGATGTGATCGAGATGCTTCTTAGCTATAATGGGGGGTGGAAGTCGGGGGTTAAATAAATTTTTAATTTGTGTTTCATTAGGGTCCGCGTACGTAACATAACCTGCTGCTCTCTGGTCTTCCAACCAAGGCCGTAGGCAGGGGGGGTTTTGGGGGTTCAACCCCCCGAAATGCTTTAGAAAACCACCTACCATTTTATACACCGAAAAAGTGGAGCTCGATTTTTACTATACTTAGGCTTGTACTATTATTTATTCAGTGACCTAGGTAAAATTTCAGTTAAAATTACTAAATTTTTAATGTAAACTGGAAACGACATGGACTTTTTTGGCAGATTTTGCTGATTTTTATTAAGAGAGAAGGTTAAATAAAGTATTTACCAAATAATGTTTACTATTAAAGCTAATGTCTATATTAATTACACCAGTTAGTTACAAACTATCAAACATCGCAATGTATCTACTTTTTTATAAATATTATTAGGACCCATGATCAAGCTTGGAAGCAAACGGTAAAGTAAGCGAAAGCACAAGTTCTTGGGCATATGAATCTATCTCTTCACGCTGTTTAGTGGTTCTTAATTCTTTGCAGAAAAAACATGAATTTTATTCTCAGTTATTAGAAGGTAAGTAAAACCTACTCATCTTTTTCTATTAAAACAGACTAAGTAAGTATATAATTATGATACGTGATATTATCTAGTAAGACTCGTATCTAGTATCGATACTCGTTATAGTAACAACTGTTCCTTAATTGACACAACCCTAGCAATGGCAGCCATTTTATGAGACATTATGAGTTGTAGGTATGCACCTTTTTTTTGTAGGTATTTCAAGTCCATTTTTTTTATATGTCATTGCCATATTGCGAATGACTTATTTGACAGGAGTCACGGATGTGCGCGTATTGTTGTAAATAACACGCTCGCTGTTGAGTAACTCTTTCACAAGTGTTTTGGCTAGTGAAAAATCGGTGAGAAGTGATTTTCGTTAGCGAAAATGTTGGGATTAATGCATGCGCGGTCTTATTTTGCAAGGAGGATGCTTGCTGCAGCTCCAGCAAAAGACGAACGAAATCAATTGTTAAGGCTATGTAAAGAATTTCGTGAAATATTTGATCCTTTGGAGAAACTGCCTGAAATTCTAAGTCTTTTTCCCATAGAGCCCCTAAAGGTACACTCTGACCCTTCTCTCAAAAGACGCTTTTACAAATATTTGTCTTAACGATTTTCGAGAGTTCACAGACTTGAATTCTAACTAGAGTGAGCCTGGAAGTGGTCGTAAGTTTATATACCTAAGTATTTTTTCCTATTGACATATTATTTACCTATACTATATTTTTTCCTATCGTTAAATACTTTAAAATTTGTTTTCAGGTTCTCACTGCGCTATTATTTTACGTTACTGGAAGTTAGCAGCGCCTGCTGGGTGTTACAGTTAATAGAGGGTCCCACAGGGACTTCTACATCCCAATATGATTTCTAAATATATAAAAAATCCTCAGACAACGGCTGAATGACAGTATAATAATACCCAGTGGTAAGTATAACTTATATTAATAGTATAGTTACTAACCTTGTAATTGCCACTCCAGACAAATAAAAGTACTTCATTTACATGTAGTCTCACCATAAGAATGGTGAAAGAGTGTCTGATAGGTAATATTTCCAAATAGATTTTTCACTATTATTTTGGTTTAACCATTAATAACAGGAATATGTGTTGTTAGAAATCCACCTACAGGTTTTCAAGCCTTTTAAATCTGCGGATATTTGTAACTTCTCATGGTACTCTATAAAGAGTTACATTGTTATTCTGTTTATAAAAATGCCCAGTACACAGATTAAATGGTGAAATAAATGGATTTATGGTCTATTCATTTGAAAACCCTCTAGGAGTCTAGATAGATTTCTAACCACACATATTCCCAATACGTTATTGTAACTGTCATAGTGAGTTTTTAAAAGTTATCTCCCTGTTAAATTAAGTGGCTCTGTGAGCTGTAGACCTCGCGCATACAAACTTTTTTGCCTACTGCATTTCGAGGAGCTATTTAAATTGGTACAGAAACTTTAAATTGGTCTCATCAAAATTTGATGAGACCAATTTAAAGTTTGTCTTTCAAATAAAAAAGAACCATCGAAATCGGATTTAATAAGACGGTGATATTCAGTAGCCACCCTCTGCCTCCTCCCCCTTAATCAAAAATCCCCGACGACTAAAAGATTCTAAAAATTCGTTTGGTATACACAACCAAGTTTCGTCTAGATCGGTTGAAAATGCGACCTGTAGAGGAGAACAGAGATAACTGTTTGATGCTGGCGAATTGGATTCACGAAGTCCTAATGAAATGGGGCAAGTGAGTCGCCGATATAATGCTTGTATAAACTATTGTTCAGAGCTGATGGAATCTGAGTTTGTCTATAGATTTCGTATTAATAAAACCACAGCACACAAGTTGCTATTGGAAATAAGTCCAGCTTTGAAAGTGCATTCTTCCCGGTAAGTTACCTGTATCTAATTTATAACCTGTTATAATTCTGGATACCAGCAACAGTCTACTAATACAATGTATTTGCGATTTCAGAAATCATGGAGTATCTCCATTACATCAATTGTTATTAGCATTGAGATTCTACGCCCTGGGAACAATGTTAATATCAGTGGCAGATTTTATTGGAGTGTCGATTCCTACAGCTAGCCGAATTGTTCGAGATGTATCTCGTGCAATAGCTGGCTTATATCAAAAATATGTAAGAATGCGACCAAATACACAAACTGGATTCCATGCAATTGCAGGGTTCCCACAAGTCTTGGGAGCGTTGGATTGTACACACATTCTCATCAAATGAACACCGTTATAATGATGCACATGTACTGACAAGAAACCCTATAGAAAGGTAATATAGTTAAGGAATATCTATCTACCTACTTGTTTATCAGGTAGACAAAGTATCAAAGTATTGTTTAGGAACTTGTATGAAAACAACTACTAAAAAAATATACTTTTTATAATTTACAGATGTTTCGGAGTATGGAAAAGACGGTTTCCAGTGATGTCATTAAAAATTCGGTTGGCTTTGGACACTGTACAAGCTGTTATTATAGCAACATCCATACTACACAATATTTGCAGAATGCAAGGAGTTGCTGAAGTGGAACCTGAAGTTGACCTCCCTCTTGAAACATAACAGTCACATCAATGAGGAAGAATTTCACAATACTGCAAGTGTAGGCCAGCATCATTCTGCAAGACAACATCTAATAGACACCTATACTTTTAACCTGTAATGGGTTTCTTCTTGAAGATATAAGTTAAATATATAAGGATAAGTAGAACTAATAGGATTGCTTGATTTGACTCTTGTATGAGGATTGTTAAAATCTGCTATATTCAATGAATAAATTACAATTATTATTTTAATCTGAAAAACCTTTAGTTTGACTTTGACCATAGATGTACACCTTTATTATTTATAATAGCTGCCCTGCGCCTCGAATCCTACAGGACCAGTTCCGTTTTACCTGGATAAAAAGTCCTTCCATAAGATACAATATATCTCCTTACCAAATTTCATGAAGATCAGTTCAGCTGTAAAATTGTAACAAAATAAAAAACGGACTGGAAAACTTTCGAATTTATAATATCAATATAGATGATATTAGTTGGGATTATAGAAAAAATACATGCTTAAAACCAAATTATTTATTTTACAGTTTAGTTTTTAAAAGTTCTATTTCTATTTTGAGTTTTTCATTTTCTAGCTGCACTTTCTTGGCCTTTGCATGGAAATATGCAGCCATCGCCAACTCTTTTTCTCTATGAGCCCTCATGAGCTCTTCGGACAGCTTTCGTTTTTTTATTTTCTGTAAAAGAAACCTTTGTTAAGTTCTACTACTATACATATCAATAAATAGGTAGGTTAAAATTGATCAAAATTTAACTCAAACATTTCAGGTTAAATTGCCTGTGGTACACATTACACACATCACATTCCACATGGCTGAAATGCTTCTTTGAGATTAATTGACAATTATGGTTCTCTGTCGATACACATAAAATATAATGTCCTAATTTTACTTATCCTAATAATGTGCAAGCATAATAATAAATAAGCATAAATGTTTAGCTATAATCGTGTTTACCATATCTAAACTTTGCATAAAGATAAACAAGCATATTATGTACTAGCATATTTTTGTGAGTGAAATAACTTTAAACTAAATTACCTACCTACCTATGTAAAACAAATATGTTCGCAGCTTACGGATAGCCCAAGGGCCACTCCCAAATCTACTGTCACAATATAGTATCTATATTATATTTTATGCGACTCCATAGTAGTCCAAAATAATATAGCTCAAAAGATCATTATGCCTACCTTCACAGTATGCCTACTGTTTATGTAAAATTAATATTATGTTATTAAAACTTATGCCTAACTCATTATGCCAAAGTAAATTAGTATTAAAAAAGTTATGCGAAAGAAAGGGATACCGACAATTATTATATAGTATATCTTCCAAGTAAAGCAAAGCTCTGTGGAATGATGCTCTGAGATTGAATGAAGAAATGAGTACAACTTTAGTAAATATTCAGATTTGAAAGAATGATTTTTGATCTTGAAACTCACGTGAATTTTTCGGTGTATTGAACAACATTGCTCTTGGTACATACTATACAGGCTCGGTGATCACATTACCACTACCATCAATGGTACCAACACTACCGCCATCCATCACCACCAAACTCCACTGTGTACCCACTGCATGTAGCACCCAGAGTAGATGCCACACGGTCTAGGAGGTCGTCTGGCGGAATGTAGCCCTTGCAACCTCCAGTCTACAAAAAAATACTTGTTAGGTTATTGACACTTCATACTTAAAGTATACTTAAATGCATTTAAATGATAATTGTGATTAGCTATACCTTCAAATTGTTCTGCCTTAAGGCTGCTGAACGTTTCCTGGCAGCTTTTTTCAAATTCTCCCATTTGTGACGTAGCTGCTCGGGACGCCGAGTTTTACCAACTTGGGCACTAAACTCATAGGCGATATTTTTCCACGCCTCTTCCTTCAACATAATATTTGTAGTTTATTGGCTGTGTTCACCTACACGCTCGAATCATCCGTGCGATTATCGCTCGATCATCCGGAGATCGTGAACGACTTTGGACGTCCACATACAACTGACAACTGTCATGTGTCAGTTTCATACTATTCCTCCCCTCCACTACTAATTTTCGGATGACCCAGGCGAACGCCCGGACGACGCCGTGAACGATTTCGAGTGTACGCGCGGGTGATCCGTGCGTCCTCGAACGTTTATGTGAACAGTGGCCCAATTACAGAACTTGGTTACAATCGGATTATCGCTTTTTTCATAGCAATTTCGACTCTATCGCAAGGCATTAGTGGTTGCGATATTGAGAATTCAATTGAAGCTAAGTTATGTAATCGGGCTGCGGGCCGTAGGCCCAATGAGTTTCGTTATGTATGTGACATGTCAATGTCATTCACTTCAAATGTCACTAGTGCGTTTCGCTCAACGACAGTAAGAAATGACTATACGACGTTTCTTTTGATTTAACTTGAAACTAAAATTTACGATAATACATTTATTGAAATTGTTGCAATAAGAGTAGATAAATTAAAAAATATATAAACGACAAAATAAATATAGAATTTTGGTTAATATTGTCACTCTTTTATCCAAAAATATAAATTCTAAAATATGGCTTCATTATTGATATACGCAATGAACGAAACGCTACAGAGGGCCGAACTTACTAGAGATAGGCATGCTATAGGCATTTGTAAATTTTGATATTGAAACAGGAGTAACAGTCACTGATACTTTTACTGAAAGGTAGAGATAGCAACTACCAGTTAGAAGGAAGTAAGTTATTGAAAACGGCCGTTAGAGCGTTCTTGAAGTCTGGGTACATACTCGGTCTGCCAGCGGTGCCAGAAGTCTCTGAGTAGTTTCTGAGTAAGTTGCCAGCGTGATAGATTGTGGATCTTTACATTGCGTAAGTCAGCGCTTGGTATGATGACAGGGGTTTCACCTATTAGAAAATGTCCGGGCGTTAGAGGTTCAATTAATTCAAGATCAGAAGCGTCAATCGGAATGAGGGGTTTTGAGTTAAGACAGGCCTCAATTTGACATAGGGTAGTTGTAATTTCTTCAAAAGTAAGATTGTCAGAAAAATATATTTTCATGTGGTGTTTGACCGACCGTACTCCGGCTTCCCATAGTCCACCAAAGTTTGGGCTGTAGGGTGGTATAAAATGCCATTGGGTTCCGTCTGATGATAATATATCAGTGAGACGGCCAGGTAGCTCCAAGTTGGCTTCCTTTAAAGCTGCTGCTAGTTCCTTGTTCGCTGCCACAAAATTTCGTCCTTGGTCGCTCCAGATATGAGTACATTTGCCTCTTCTGGCAATAAATCTATGAAATGCTCCGATGAATGATTCACAGGTGAGATCTCCAACCAATTCTAGGTCTATGACCTTTGTAGCCATGCAAATGAAAATGGAGATATAGGCATTACTTGACTTAAGTCTTCGTCCCTTTAATTTTAGAATTTGCAAAGGACCGGCAAAGTCTACTCCGCTATAGAGAAATGGTCGTGCTTGAGTAACACGAACCTTTGGAAGGTCACCCATAATTTGTGTTCTTGTGGTGGCTCGTTGTCGAGCACAGATTAAACATTTGTGAATCTGTGCCTTCACAGCATTCTTGGCATGGATGACCCAATACTTTGATCTAAGGTGTCTGAGCATTAGTTGTACTCCACTGTGTAAGGTTTTCTTATGGGCTTCTGCTATTATCAATGGAGTGAGTTCGTTCTTAGTACCGAGTATAATAGGATGTTTCTTTTCAATTTCTGTGTCTAAATTTCTTAATCATCCACCCACTCTGAGTACTTTTTTGTCATCTATGTATGGATTTAGGGTTTTTAGATAGTCAACAGTGAAACTGCATTGACTGCATACCACGGAAGTGTTGCTTCTATATTAAGGTATGGGGTAATTTTTTGGGCCAATTCAACTAATAGACAGGACGTATTCTTAGCCCAAAAAAGGTGTGTTAGAGCAATAGCTCATATAAAGCCCACAGATAGTTGCCGATCACATTTCAGATCATTTAAAATATTGACGGTACCATGCATCTATATCTATGAGGTTGCGCTATTTGTGAAGAACAACCTCGGATATTTTCATTCTTTCAATGAAGCTTACAGGTTCAATATGAGAAACAAAGACAGACTCTGCTTAAGGCCGTTCAGTACATCGCTAATGCATAACAGTGTATTTTGTATGGCTCCGAAAATATATAATAAATTGCCAAAGAGCATAAAGCAATGTAATTTAATAAGCTTCAAACATAAATTAAAATTATTTCTTGTTGACAAATGTTATTATACGATTAATGATTTTCTTAATGATAATAATTTGAACTGTATTTAAATTAATTTAAATGATCAATGGTAAATATTATTTTGGAATTGGTATTTTATTTGGACTTGAATTTTATTTTATTGTAAGACATTTTAATTTAACCATATTGACATTTTATTTTTTATTGTATTCAATTTAATAATTTGCATGCCTAATGGTGAGAATGTATAAGGGAAATTGTATATTTAAAGTATTTAAACTAACATCTTCAACTGTTTTACCTACATTCTGACAAATAAAATGATTTGATTTGATTTTGATTTGATTTGATTTAGTTTGCTCTCTTTCCTTAAATTATTAGTTTTCTGTAGCCTTTCTATATCTTGTCCAAATTCTCTAGATTGCATAATTCTTATACATTTTAACAAAGCTTCTTCATATTCATCTGTAGTTATATTCTTTGTTTCCACTTGTTCTTTACTGTTTATGAACTTTATGCTGTATACTATAACTCTTAGCAGTTCTTTAAGTGTTTCGAAATTTTCAAAGTTAATTTTTTCTTCCTCATGTGTAGTTTTGAAATTTACTTGTAGTTTCCTTTTTTCTAATTCTGTTGACAAGTAGTCTGGTCTTGATAATTTGACTTGCTTTTCCTTTAGCCATTCTGGCCCTTCCCACCATAGTTTACTTGTGATAAGTTGTGTTAAGTCCTTTCCTCGGGATCCAATATCTGCTGGGTTTTCTTGCGATCGAACGTGAAACCATTGAGTGTTTGTTACATTATCTAGTATTTCGATCACTCGGTTGCTTACAAATGGTTTCCACCGATGAGGATCTCCATATAACCATGAAATTACAACAGATGAGTCTGTCCATGCATATACTTGTTCATGGGGATTCTCATTGCTTCACAAACTTATGTCAATAATTTTGTCAGAAGCAGTGCTCCGCAGAGTTCCAATCTTGGTAAAGAAACAGTTTTAACCGGTGCAACTCTGGTCTTTGAAGTTATGATTGAGGTCTTTATCTCACCAGTTTTGGTCTCTATTCTAGCATATACCACCGCGCAGTATGCTCTACTTGAAGAATCACAATATCCATGTAATGTTATCTTGGAGAAATCATCACAATCCATTTTGATCCATCTATCAATTTGAATAGATTTGTGTTTCTCAAAGCTGGCTCTCAAATGAATCCATTCTTTTCCCAGTGAATCAGGAATAGTGTCGTCCCAATCCAGTTTCTCAAGCCACAACTGTTGGATCAACATCTTGGCTAATACAGTAGCCGGACTGATCCAGCCCAACGGATCGAAGTAGAGTTGTGTATCAGCTAGTATGTTGCGTTTAGTTACCTATTGTGTTTGTGGAGGTAGTTCTATCCGATAGTGAAGAGTATCAGTTGATATATTCCATGATAGTCCAAGGGCTTTGATCATGTATTCAGTGCTGAGGTCCTTTGTTATATTTGCACTTCTCAGTGAAGGACTGATGTGTTCCATGAATTCTTTACTGTTTGAGGCACATTTTTGTAAAGTAAATCCACCTCGTTCCATAATTGTGGTTAAGTCTTTGCTCAATTCTACAGCTGTTTTTACATCTGTGTTCATGCACCCACTCATGCAGTCATCAACAAAAAAATCTTCCTTTGTTACTCTAGCTGCCTCTGGGTAATCTTTGCCTTCATCGTCTGCTAGTTGAATCAATGTTTTTACAGCGAGATAAGGTGCAGATGCAGTTCCAAATGTGACCCTTTTCATACGGTATTCCTTTACACCTTCTTCTGGATTGTTTCTCCATAATATTTTTTGAAAATCTGCATCTTCCTTGTTTACTAATACTTGACGATACATTTTCTGTATGTCAGCTATGAAACATACAGGTTTCATTCGCCATCTCATGATGAGTTCTCTTAAATCATTTTGAAGTTGTGGACCAACTAGTAGTAAGTCATTTAATGATTTGTGATGACTTCCCTGGCATGATCCATCAAACACAATGCGAACTCACGAGTTCGCATTGTGTTTGATGGATCATGCCTCCATCAAACACAAGTCAAGACAAGAGTCTCTTTGTCCTCACGTACCACAGCGTGGTGCGGTAAATGAACTGCTGGTTAGTTTATTTCTTGTGTTGGTACTTCTTCCATGTGATTTAATTCCAAATATTCTTCTATGACTTTTCTATATTAATTTCCAAGTTTGTGATTGTTTGACAATCTTCGTTCTAATTGTATAAATCTTCGTAAAGCTGTTTCCTTTGTTTCACCATTTTTTTCAAATGGGTGTGAGTCTTTGAATGGTAACTTGACTTCGTACTTGCCATCAACTAATCTTGAATGTGTTTTTGTATAAATCTCTTCACATAGCCTTTCTTCAGTTGTCAAATTTCTCTTGCCAGTATCTTCTATGTGCCACATGTGTTTAAGCATGTTGTGAATGTCTATGTTGTTCAAGGTGTAATGGTGAACTATTATTCTCGTGCTGTCATCATGTGCATCTCCTATGTTTCCAAAGAGTATCCATCCGAGGCTGGTTTCTTGAGCGCATGGTGTGCCTGGTGGCCCTTTTATGAATCCCTGTTTCATGATGTCAGCATATACCTTTACTCCTAAAAGCATGTCTATTTTTCCCTTCACATTAAATCTTGGGTCTGCTAAATTCAATCCTTCTAAGTGTGACCAACCTAATTGATGAGCAATGGTTGAACTTGGTAACTGGGTTGTGACATACTTGGGTATAACATAAGCCTCTACATGAATCTTGAAAGTGTTGTCAAACCTTGATGAAACTTCAAGTTGAGTTAAATGACTAACGTTTGTCTCTGTAGTACCCAAACCTGTGACCGTTGCCCTGATGGGATATTTATTCAGCCTTAATAACTGAGCCGCTCTCTCGCTCACAAATGATGCTTCTGAACCCATGTCAATGAGTGCCCTGAGTAATATAGAAAACAGTTGAAAACCAAGTGACCTGCTGACCAGCAGTTGTAACATAATCGGTTTTGTTTCGCATACTCGCGAAACAAAACCGATTATGCTTCGCTTCTCTTCTCTGGGTTCATTTTTCCAAATAATTTGCAATGAAATATTGAATGATTTTCATTACACAGTCGACACGGTGAAGGTTGTGTAGGAGAACTACTTGCATAGTATGAACGTTCCTTTCTATCACGTGATGCCACATAAGTTGTGCGTTCCAGCGTGCAGATTCTGTTTTCCAAAAATGTAGTGAATTGGATAAACTTTGGTATGTCATCACTGCATTCCCCGCTGACATAATTTTCCCATGCCTTGTGTGCGTATCCATCGAGTTTTTGTACGATTAGGAATATAATTACAGGATCCCATGTTTCAGTGCTAATTCCGATGCTATTCAGGCTGTAAAGACACTCTCTACTGTTATCTATTAATAACTTGATTTGTGCTGGAGATAATATTTTTCGTAGTGAAAATAATATATAGTTCTTGGCTGTTATTTGGAAATGTTTGATTGCATTTTGAGCCTCTCCTGTAATACATGACTTTAGATAGTGAAGCTTTTGAACATCACCAAGTGATTTGTTGTTATGTACCAAGGAAGTGAAAGTATCTTCAAATGACTGCCACTCGTCTTAAGATCCGCTGTAACTAGATAAATTTGTTCTGGGGAGTTTCACTTCTGGATTAATGGTGTGGTGTTGCGATGATTCCAAAATTGGACTTGACGATGATGATTGTGAAAACAAGATGTCCGCCATGTCAGATTTTACGCACATGTAAATCTCTTCGCACTCACTGTGCACATCATTCTCAAAATAAGGTAGAAGCTTTCTATCATCCTTAGTTGTTATTTTTAGTAATTCTGTGTGAGCCGTACGAAAAGACTATCAGTAATCATCGACGCATTGTATCCGCGCTTGTATGTAACCCTGAGTCTTGCGCACCTTGGGACATTTTTTAAAATTGTTTGCACTTTTTTTAATAATTCACATAAATCTTCGAGCTGTTCTACCAATTGTTCAGTCTCCATTGTATTTAAGTTTATTTTTAGCACTGTTTTACATTTATTTCTGCAAATTTGGGGTGCATTCCGATTCACGATAATATCGCTGTGAGCGATCACAGTGCTAATTTGCATTCCGATTCAGATATCGCGCTCACGGCAGTTGAATGCTGCAGTTGATTCGGAACGCTCGTGAGCGTGATTACAAGATCACAACAACATAACCTCAAAATTTGCTCAAAATACAAAGTATTACTCGTGGGCAAAGTAGTCTGTATAAAAATTGGTCAATTGTCTGTAATTACTACAGATTTGGAAAACTGTACGAAAGTCACACACAATTGAATTCAAACAACAGTTTTCTTTGTAAACAACCGTCAGTCTGTCACTTTGACAGTAGCGCTCACGGTGATATCGGTTTGGGGCATAGTCGGTGTAATCGCAACATGGCGGATGTAATGACGTAATCCGTGACGTCACAAGGGATATCGTTGTTGCGCTCACGATGACTCGGTACGCGTTTTAGTGCGATAATATCGATTTTATCGATTTTTGCGCGTCTCGGAATGCACCCTTGCTAGGAGCGATACTTACACTTTTAGGGTTATGCAAAAAGTAGCATTACTTTTTTTCTTTTTAAAATCTTCAGATTTGCATTCCGTTTGACGTAAAAAATGTCTGAAAAGGCTTTGGAACGTTTTCAGGCAAGTATTTGAAACTAGGATTCCGCACAGTATTGTGTCTAGGATGTCCTTCGATGATGTTGTACTGATAATATATTCGGTTCGATTTTGACCACTATGTTATAAACTATAGGGTTGACTTTTGATTGAGATGGTTGGAGTGAAGTAAAAATGCGACCGTACGTGTGAATGGTGTATTGGCGACTAAAAAACAATCTGTGGACATAACACTTAGTTTACCTAATTTTATTGATTTGATCTATTTATAATATTATACGTTTTTCTCCTTGTACAGATATTTAAGTTTTGACTCATAAAAGTGCTATTAATTTGTCTATTTACATTAAAATACTTTGAGTTTGATACATGACAAGCCTGCTCTAGCACGGTTCGCGCTTGACCGCAGGAGTCCCTATATTACACGGCCAGTATTACGCGACCAAATAATGTACAGCCAATAGTACGCGACCAATATTACGTGGATTGGCGTCGTAATATCAGGGTGTACATTATTTGGTTGCGTATTATTGGCCGTGTAATATCACCCCGTGCTGATTTTGTACAGGCGATATTACGCAGTCAGGATTACGAAGCCAAAATATGTACATGTAATAACAGGGTGAGTATTATTGGCTGTGTAATAAGGGCCGGACACTTTTTGTACGGGCAATAATGTACAGCCAATATTACGTGTACATCACAGATTAAAATATAGAAATGACATAGTAAAAGCCTCGTTTGCACGTTCCAGTTTCCTTTTACCTCAGATTATGAATCGCGATTGCTCCGGCGCTGCGGGAAGTGCTGCCCCTCCGCCCTTGCGTAACAAAGCACAGGTACCAACGCTCGCCTCCGCAGCTTCGACTTTTTGGTCGCCTTCGGCGACCAGCCTCCGCCGCTCCAGCTCACCCTGGTACCTGCACTTTGTTATAGCGGACGGGGGCTGCACTCTCTCCGCGCCTCTGGCTTTTTAAAAACACTCTAGTGTAGGGTAGACAACACCACGTGGGGTCGGGGTTGGCCGATTCGGTTCTGTGACATTATTTTTTCATCTTGACACTCGCCTACACAAACGAAGCATCAAGGAGTGATTCTAGCTTTGTCTATGGTTGGCTTCGTATTATTGGCCGTGTAATATTGGTCGTACAAAATCGGCACGGGCTGATATTACGTATCCAGTTGTACACGTAATATTGGTCGCGTAATACTGGCCGTGCATTATCAACCCGGACCGATTTTGTACGGGCAATAATACACGGCCAGTATTAGCCATCCAAATATTACGAATCCATGTACACGTAATATCTGGCCGTGTAATATTGGCTGTACAATACTGGTCGTACATTATTTTGGTCGTGTATTATCGTCTCCCGACCGCAGACATTGCAGTGCAACGTGTTGGGTGACGCAACAACACAAGTTGCTTGGCACCAGGCGCCAGGCGCTTTCACCGGTCGAAATATTTGTTCGTCTCGTTACATAAACAAAAAAATTACTTGTAGTTTCATAAAAAGTTTAACGTTTAATTTATTACGTTTTACAGTAGGTAGGTACACCTCCAAATATAACTAGTACCTAAGTACATATATACAAATAATACTCTACATACATCGGCTATGCCCAACAAATCCATATTCTTAAACTTACCTAGTTAATTTAATCTCTTCGAGTTGACTATTCATAATAGTCGCGTCCTGCTTCATATTCAACTCCCTGACTACATTAAATCTAACAATTAGTGGTAATACTAAAGGAACATTGTTCGTCAAACGTTTCCATCTCCCTTCTCGTGTTGATCCTCCAGCAGCGGCGCGGCGTCCTCCGGGCAGGCGGCGCCCGCCGCGGCGAGCGCGTCCAGCGCGCGGGCGGCGCGTAGCGGGCGCGCGTCTACCCCGGCCAGCCCCTCCAGCACGCTGGCGACGCCGGCGGGCGCGCGGAAGAACAGCAGGGTCTCGTGTGAGCTCTTCGCCTCCTGCACGAGCCGCTCTAGAACCTGGCGGGACAAAATTAACCTACGTTTACTTTTTGTCACCAATGTATCTACGTTGCTCGGACAGATATTTAAGCCATTTTTCCTACACCATCTGCAAAGTTTGTGGTTTTTTTACTGTTATCAACCGGAGAGACCGTAACATGAGATCTCCATTCTGTGTATTGTCAATTGATCGTTGTGTGACATCTACTTAATTCAAGCGGGAATCACAGAGTGGGTGTTACTTAGGACGGATGTTAGTGCGGCGTGTGACCTGCGCGGCGGAGACGTCGAGGAGCGACAGCTGGCCGCAGTCGAGCAGCACGGGGCGGCGCCGCGCGGCCGCCGCGCGCACGCGCCGCGCCACGCGCTCCGCGTTCAGGTAGCACATGCACAGCGCCGGCCGCACCACGCACACCTCGCCGAGAGCCGTCTGCAACAGCACCGAGTGTTCCGATTACGTACTAGCTGGTGTATAGGTGTTCATTTTTATATTCCGATGTAGGAACGGAATGTTTACCATGATTCCTTTTGTTGTATTTTCGATACTTCAGATGATCATGGATAATATGAAGTAAATGCGGGTTTTTCATTTCAGTTTTATGTTTTACTATCACAGTTGCAAAAGTTTGCATCTCTACGTTTGAGCTCAATCTTTAGTTAAGCTAATTTTCTTTGTCCGCAATCCATATTTATATTGTAAAACAGTGCAAATACGATGAATTTTCGGTAAAAAGTTTCACTGGCATAAAATTCAGTACAATTTGACAGTTGTTTGGACCAGACGCCTACGTAGCGACATCTGGTGTCAGAAAAATATCGAAAACACTCATTTGACGGATTGAAACCGATATTATTATCAATATTGCGTAATAGCAGTCCGGAAACGTAAAACAAAAGATATAAGTTCCTATTGTTTCGTGCTGAAACAGTATTTTCTTTAGTTTATTAATTTATTTCAGACTAGCTGTACCCGCGGCTTCGCACGCGTGGTCTTTTCTTTAGGTTCAAAGTACCATAATGTGCTATTCCAGGACCAATATACCAACTACAGGCGAAATACTTATTGGATAAGAGCGAGCAGGGGTTTCAATGATATGGCTGCTCAGTTAGATGTTGACTTGTTTAATATGTCTGCCGGGCAGCTAAAGCGGCTGCTCGCTGCGGACTTTTTTGTATGAAAATAAGATTTGTTTGGTGTAGGTGTTTTATATACTTAATAATGTATATCTTGTGTGTCCGTTTACTTTGTAATTATTCTATTCTTTCTATATACTTATCTGTGGAAACTTTTAATTGGCCTTCTGTACATTTTCGCATATTTGATACTATGTTGTTTTAGCTGTAAGTTTTCCTAAAATTTATAAATAAAATAAAATAAATAAAATTTGAACAACATTTCTTCAGCCGTCTAAAATACTTTTGTCAATTGCTCGGCTTCTAACTCACGGGATTGAGATACCAATTACACGATTAACAAACAAAAATTGTTCAATACCTTTTTTAAGCACCCAGGAGCATTTTTTTCATTTGAATTCAGTTAGTAGTTTGGGTGCGATGCGCGGTCAAGATACGGACAAACAGACAGACAAAATTAAGAAGTAAAATAGTTTGGCTTCAGTATCGAATATAGAGAACCATTAAAAAAATATTTTTTATTACTTAAATATTAACATAACTTTGGACGCATATCCCGCAGAAACCCTTTACATTTTCGTGATAAAACGTGTCCTAAATTTTAACCCATCATAACCCGTCCATGAGTATCAAAGTGGTATGTGTTCTTTTAAATAAGTTTCAACCCCTATCCTGCGAGAACCCATAAATTTTTCGAGATGTAAAGTATCCTATGTCCTACCTCGTAGTATGAACTCAAATCATACCAAGTTTTATTTGAATTCATCCAATAGTTCCAGCGGCGTGGCGCGGCTAAGATACAGACTGACTGACATACAGACAAAAATGAAAAAACATACAGTTTAAGCTTCATTATCGAAAATAGAGTAACTTCCAAAAAAAAAACACTATATATTTAATGTACAGAATTTGGACCCATATCCCACAGGAACCCTTTATTTTTTCGGGACAAAATGTATCCATAATTTTCACCCATCTTATAAACTATGTTTATGCCAAGTTGCATCAACATCCGTCCAATAGTTACAGCGTACTACGTGTACTTTTAAATAATTTTCCACCCCTATCCTGCAGGAACACTTAATTTTTTCGGGATGAAAAGTATCCAATATCCTACTTCGAAGTATCAATCAACTCAAATCATACCAAATTTCATTTGATTTCTTTGAGTATTTTCGGCGTGGTGCGCTGCCAAGGTACAGACAGACAGACGGACAGACAGACAGAAGACCAAAACTTAAAAAATACAGTTTTGGCTTTAGTACTGAAAATAGAAAGGCACCAAGAAAAATAAACTTTTATTTACAGAATTTGGGACATTATCCCACAGGTACTCTTTATTTTTTCGGGATATAAACTATAACTGTACCAAATTGCATCAAAATCCGTCTAGTAGTTTCAGAGTGGTAAGTGTTTTTTGAAATAACTTTAAACCTCAATCCTGCGGGAACCCTTTCATTTTTCGGGATGAAAAGTAGCCTATGTCCTACCTCGTAGTATGAACTCAAATCATACCAAGTTTCATATAAATTCATTCAGTAGTTTCGGCGTGATGCCTTGCCAAGATACAGACAGACAGACAGACAAAAATGAAAAAAAAAACAGTTTTGGCTTCAGTATCGAATGAAGAGTACGTTCCAAAAAAAAAATTCATTATATCTACAATGTACAGAATTGGACCCGTTACAGTTTTATTATAAGTCTAAATAGATTTGAGCATTTTCAAACGGTCCTACGCATAGACAACATTGCTATTTTAACCCCCGAACTCTAAAAGAGAGGGGTATTACAAATTTAGGGTGTGTATGCATGTATCATTGTGTTTGTCTGTGGCATGGTAGCTTCGAAACAAATGGACCGATTTTGATGCGTTTTTTTCTGAAGATTTGTCATACAGATGGAAGTCGTAGCATCATTGCGACCCACGGACCGTTCGCGTTGACAAATGTACACTTCGTGGATAAAGAAAAGGTGTAATGTTTCCGGTACCTTGAGCGTGTACATATGCACGGTAGCACGCATGACGCGGGTCAGCAGCACGGCGAGCGAGGCGGCCACGCCCGCCAGCACGGCCAGCTCCACCGTGCGTGCCACACTCACGCCGAACGTGAGAGCTAGCACGGCCAGCTCAGCGCGCGAGCGCCGCCACAGGCGCGCCACGATGGAGAAGTCGATCTGAAAACGTCGAAACGAGAGTTTCAAGTGCGCCCTGAATCTGTAAAGATGAGTGCAAACGTCGCGTACGCTCCAGCATCAATAGGTAATGGATAGACTAAAATTATAGATTTGTAGTCAGCAAAATAGATTTACAAGATGCAAATCGACCGTTATCAACCGTCTCACGTCCACGCATATAGTTGATGCTCGCGTTCAAGTTAACACAATTTAGTACAGATTTTAGTAGCGCTTTCGATAAAGTCTTCCACAATTTCTGAATCAGGAAATTGTAACTCTGGTACCTTCACGGACAGAGTGCAACGTGTGATCGTTGGAGGCTTCACTTCCTCATCTTATGAAGCAAGCTCAGGGGTGCCGCAGGGTTCCCACCTTGGACTAATTCCTCTTTCTAGTCTTTGTCAACGACATTTTAATTGATTGCAACACAGCAAAGCATTACTATATGCTGACGACTTCGACATTTATAAATTAGTAAGATCAGCTATTTATGTATATCTGCTTTAGATGGATCTAGATGCTATGATTGAAAGGTGTAGAAATGAAAAAAAAATGAAATGAAAATGAATAAAATGAAATAAAATGAAAAATTAATTTATTGCCACTATCATAAATACACCACTACATAATAATCCATTATATGAAAGTACAATAGAAAAAATATAAATATGCGTCCAGCTACAAACATCGACGACAATAGGGCAATTGGGTATCTTCAGCTTGTGCTGCGTTCACATTTTCATGTGTCCGCAGCGCTGTTTTTAAATATACCCCTTCTTCGGACTGAGGTATTTGCCGAAATATGAGCAATGCGGGTTACATTACAACTAGGTTAACATAATTATAAAAAAAAACAGTGAAAAAAATATACAAAATGCCACCGACTCAAAACAAATTCAAAACTGCGTGATGTGTAAGTACCTATGTAGAGGTGTGTTTGTGAGGGGGTGTGTGTGTGAGGGTGCGTATGAGTGTGTGTATGGTTGCATGAAAGTGTACGATTGCATATATTTTCTGCCCTTTGTTTTAAAAGTGGCCTCAAAACTGTGTTTTTGTCGCACTAATAGGTTTCATTTCAGTATAGTTTTAAAATAACTAATACATATTTTAGAGATAATAACATGATATTATACGCCTCTAAATGTTTCCATATCAAAATAACTAGAAACAATAATATAATACAATAACTCATGCACGAAGTCATTTAGAATATGCTTCGACTGTATGGAACGCTACATACAAAAACCACATTGTCGGTTGCAGGGCGAGATTGCGGTGATTGTCTAGATAAAATATGGTTTATAATAATAAACCAAAATCCAATGTTAGAAATGATGTTTAATGTTGCTGTTCGAGGCACCCGGTTGACGCGGTAACCAAATGTGCACTGAGGCTAAAAAGCCTATAATTGGGCGAACGCGTCACGCGAGTAATGCCGACTCAGATGTTCGGGCAATGCACCGGACACACATCGACAGTACGAGCTATATAGCTAGAAAGCACCTCAATCACATCAGCTTTCAAACATAAAAATTGTTCCATCCGTTTGAAATCTACGGTCATCAGCCCCATTTTTTTTTAATTTTTTTTTATTATGCACTAGGCAATCGTTTGACCACGATCTCACGTGATGGAAAGCGATGATGTGGTTGAAGGTGTAGCACGCTTGCCTAGTAGATACCTATTCACTCTTGACTTGAACACACCGGGGTTATAATTTACCGGAAACACTGACGAGGGCAGGGCATTCAACTCCTTTGCAGTTCTTATAATAAATGAAGAAGCGTAACGCTTCGTTCTTGTGCGAGGTATTTCAACCATGAAAGGGTAGCGCTTTGCTGATCGTCTAGTCGTCCATTTGTTTGGAAGCTACTATTCTCACCTTGTTCGTTGGTGTAAATCCATACCAATATATAAAAGTGAAACGTTGTCTGTTTGTTTGTTTGGGGAGCTTTCACGCGATAATGGCTGGACCGATTTTGATGAAATTTGGAATGGAGATAGCTTATACCCTGGAATAAAACATAGAATACTTTTTATCCCGGAAAATTGTAAGTTTCCACGGGAAAACTGGAATATGTTGATTACTCGCTGTGTACAAACTGCTGTGTAAGGAACGGTTGCCATGGAAACGAAATAACAAGCCTGTCAAAAACATCAAGAGTGTTGGTACTATACCTACTCTTGCATTAGTTTTTAATATCCTAGAAGAACATAGGATGATTTTTTCGCGATAAACTGTAGTCCGCGTGGACGGAGTCGCGGGCGGGTAAGCTAGTAAATAATAAATAGTAGGTAGCTACCTCCCCGGTCGGTTAGTACACAGACTAGTTTGCCTGCGAGGACAGTGAAATAACGTGCCCTCCGAAGCGCATAGCCATAGAAATCCACGATGAGACGCGGCGCGGATGGAACACCTCCTAAATGACGACAGTGATGGAACAAAGACCAACGACGATGAGACGCGGCGCGGATGGAACACCTCCTAAATAATATATTGAGAAAGAAGAATACATTTTTAGAACGAGCCCTTACTTCTCAGTGCGAAGTCAGGGTAGCTGGTCAGGGGTTCTGGTCGTTAGTGATTATATACGGGTGTAACATAATTAGGTAATTACTAAGTACCGGGGTGGGGTATTCCACGCGTTATGCAGAATAACGTTAGTTCAACGACTTTTGAGATTTCAAAGTATTTCTTTCACGAATTTACTTTTAAAGATCATTGCAGTACAGTAAAGTTTACAGTGTTCTTCAAACCCTAGTAGAACATAATAAATAATAATACTACATAGTAGGTCAGCTCGGAAAAATCAATAAAGTGCCACCTACTTATCTGTTCAGTCGAACGGGGCGCCACTATCCTTACGATATTGACAGTAAAGTATGTGGCATCATGAGTTCCTTTTTTGTCAACTGAACAGATAAGTTTAGTGACACTGAACCTTGACCTTGAATTTGTGAGTTGTCAAGTTTGATTGATAAACCTAGCGCATCGGGAGTGTCCTGCGCAGTAGTCAGACGAATGTCCGAAGTGACAAACCTAGCGCATCGGGAGTCTACTGCGCAGTAGTCAGACGAATGTCCGAATCAGAATCAGAATCAGAATCAGAATTATTTATTCACAAGAATGTAGTAATTAAGTAGATGGTAATAACAATTATAAAAGTCCAGTACATCCTACCATAACAATGGTGTGCAAACATATCTATACAAAAAAAATACAACGATAATAAACAAGATTCAATAGTAAAATATAGGGTTTATTATTTAATTAATGTCAAAATGTCAAATTAAAGTTAATGTCAAATTATATCAAAAATTAAGTCATAGTTGCCAATTAGCAAGCATTAAATCAAGAATTTTAACATTAATTAATCACATTATGTTTCATTATTTTCCTTATATGTCATGTACTCATTGAGATTATAAAAACATTTTTCTGAAAGCCACACAGTCAGTCTTCTTTTAAACATGTTAAGCGTCAGTTCTTTAAATGTGCATGGTAATTTATTATACACCTTAATGGCGTTAATGTAGGCATTTCTTTTAAATATATTTAATCTGCATCGAGGGATATAAAGTTTAAATTTATTTCTTGGAGTGACATTTCTCCTTACTATTTCCGAATGTAAATTGAAGTATTGTGGATGCTGCTTAACAAAAACACACAGCTCTCTAATATACATGCAAACCAATGGTAAAATTCGAAATTTTTTAAACAGTGGTTTGCAGCTGTCCATAAACCAGGCGCCAGAAATAGCTCTCACGCATTTTTTCTGGACTCTAAATGCTTTTCCAATCTCAACCGAGTTACCCCATAACAAGAGACCGTAAGAGAGCACCGAAGACACGTATCCATGGTATGCACTTAGTGCTGCTTCAGTAGATACTGTTTGCCTTAACCTTTTTATCGCAAACACAAACCTGTCCAACTTATCGCAGAGATAGTCAATTTGCGTCTTCCAGTCGCAGTGTCTATCAATTATTAGTCCTAAAAACTTCGTAGAGTCAACCTCCTCTATTTTAATGTTTTTGTAATTTACATTTAGGTTCATATCCCGTTTCCTATAGTTTTGAAATTGTATAAATTTTGTTTTACTAACATTGATTTTTAAATTATTATTACTGAGCCAATTAATTATTTTACTAAGTGCATCATTTATTTCTTGCTCGTATATGTTTATATTTTGACATTTGACAATTAGAGTAGTGTCGTCCGCAAATAATATCGTTTTGTGATGCGTTATGTTAGGAAGATCATTTATGTACATCAAAAATAGAAATGGTCCTAGCACACTTCCTTGTGGAACTCCAAATTTATTTAGTTTAAAGTTTGACCTGCTCGTTACTTTCATATCTTTTTGTACTTTGTCTATTTCTACGCATTGAGAACGATCAGTTAAGTAACTTTTTATCCAATCATTTGCTACTCCCCTAATGCCGTACTTTTCCAATTTATGTAGAAGTAACTTGTGATGAACAAAATCAAAAGCTTTACTCATATCGAGAAAAATAGCCGTTACTGGTGTACTTTCATTAATCGCTTCTGTGATAATCTTTAATAAATTAAAACATGCTAGTGAAGTGCTACTATTTTTCCGGAAACCAAATTGTTCCTCTTTTAATACCTCTTGTCCCGTGACAAAATCATATAACCTCTTCAGCATTACTTTTTCGAAGACCTTAGAAAGAACTGGTATCAATGTAACTGGCCGATAATTGTTCATGTCTGTCTTATCACCTTTCTTGAATAACGGCTTTACAATAGATTTTTTCAAACTCTCAGGAAATGTGCCTTCCTCAAGTGACATATTAATTAGGAAACTCAAAGGTTGACAGATAAATTTTGCACATAATTTAATTATTCTTGTACTTATTTCATCAACTCCTACCGAGTTAGTATTGTTAAGATTGTTTATCAATTTATATATTTCCATTGGATCTGTCGGTTTTAAAAATATTGTATTAGAATTGTTACAGTCTATGCTTTCATTTATATTGTCAGTTTTAAATTTAAAATCATTTTCATTCGTCAAATTAATATAAAAATCATTAAATAATTTACTAATCTCAACTGAGTTTGTATACAATTGATTATCGTATAATATAGTATCTATTTCTCTATTTTTGTTATTGTCACCAATATTCTGATTAATAACGTCCCATACGGCCTTGCATTTATTTTTATTTTTAAGTATATATTTTTTATTTTGTAACTGCTGTGATTTATGTAGGCATTGCTTCAGGATTCTTGAATATTTTTTGTATGCATTATTATTATACCTTTTATTAGACCCAATTTGCTTATGTTTTAAATACAAATATCGTTTTTTTACGCAACACTTCCTTAACCCTTTGGTCAACCATATATTTTTATTACTTTTGTTAGTTTTTTTAAAAATAGATATTGGAAAACATAAATTAAAAAACAATGTAAATAGTTCATGAAATTCGTTAAACGCTTCATTCAAACTAGGTTTTTCATAAACTTCTGAAAATGTCATAGCAGAAATGCAACTATAAAATTTATCCATATTTTGTACACTAAAATCTCTAGCTTTCTCGAACCAACTAAGTAACTCATGTTTTTTATTAATTTTTATTGTCAATGTTTGACCTGTTTCATGGTCTGAAAGACCTAAATGGTGAACTTCAGCTCTTATTGGTTTTATATTACTAGCAAAATGGTCAAGGCATGCCAATTGTCTAGTAGGCGACTTAATATGCATTTCTATATTGAAATTTTTTAACAGATTTATTAGATCAAGACATCTCTTACTAGGGTGTAAAGTATCAAAATTCCAATCACCGCATAAAATTATTTTTTTGGATCTATTAGATATTTTTAACAACAGTTGCTCTAGTTTTTCCAGAAAAATATAAGGATTACTTTTTGGGGTTCTGTAGATACAAATAATGAGTATTTTTTGTGATGTTAATTCAATACCACTACATTCAAAAGTAAAATTACAAGCTAATTCGTTTACATAACTTAGGGCTCTGCAATCCACGTTATTTTTGGTCAATATACAAGAGCCTCCTCGTGTTGAGTTACGAGAAAACGATGAAACCAATCTATATCCTGGTATCTTCAATAATTGTTCACACCCTTTTTTTATGAAAGTCTCAGTCATGCACGCAATGTCTATTTCTCTATCATTTCGGGAAAATTCTGAAAGAGCAAAAACAATTTCTTCTGCTTTATTCATTGCCCCGGCTATATTCTGATGAAATACGGTAAAATTAGATTCACTTTTAGGAACGAAAAAACGTTTTACTTTTTATTTTAGGCTGTGACGGTTGATCATTTGTCGCTGGTTCTACACTCTTTGAAAAGTAGTAAGGTATGGTTCCCCTTTTAGGGGCATTTATGAGAAATTTATCTGTAGGGCTCTCCAACTTGTCGTTGGAACAAGATTGAGATTGATTAATTTGAATTGTACCACTGATCATAGCAGCGGGTGAAAATTCACCAACCTTAGATACTGGAAAATACGAAACACAATTAAAAAGCTGTGTATTTAGTGATAAAAAATCTATTTCTACATGCAGCTTAAAACTTAACATTCTAATAAACCTTCTCGGATCAATTTGTGATATTTTTCTACAGTTCATCCGAAGTGAACATTTGCACGTCAGAGTCAACCATTGAGATATATGTACAAGTACTGTACATATATTTTTACTTTTGTATGGGAATTTAAAATACGATGTATTCAACCATTGCACAGTAAACGAATTTACATGCTTGACCTAAACGAACCTGCTGCGTACTTATAAGGCTATTCAGTCACTCCCTGTATAAATTACTTAAGGTATTCTATACTACCTGATGCAACCGGCTTCGCACGCATGGTCATTGCTCTAGGTTAAAAGTACTCTTATGTGCTATTCCAGGACCTAAAAAACCAATATACTCGTATACCAACATTTGATCAAAATTTCTTCAGCCATCAAAAATATTTTTATCGTTTGCCCGGCTTCTACTCATCGGATTGAGATACCAAGTACCCCAGTTTTAAGTCAAAAACCTAAGCTGTCCAACAGTGAAAAACCGCATCGCAATCGGCCCAGCAGTTTTTACGTGATGCGCGAACAAACATACGAACAAAGAAACAAACAGACATACAGAAAGACACGAATTAAAAAAATGTTATATTATTGTTCAGTAGCTTATTTAAAGTACCGTAGACGATTAAAACAAGAAAAAAAAACTTTGTCCAGTCTATTTTGTTCCTATTGCTTTATTATAAGTATATATAGATTGTATACTTTTCGCTAGAAATTAAACTTGAGTCACAGAATAAATAATAGTACTACGCTTAGGTATGAACTCGGAACTATTTCTGCGACACCATAGATAAGAATCCAATAACCAGACAACACCCACTTGACGTACCTACCTAATAAGTTATTGAAATACATCGGCTGTAGACGATTTGTAGGAATATCCCCACGTTATCGGTGTGGCGGAGCACAGAGATGCTATGTAGTATGTGGGGACTTGTGAGCTCGGAGGTTATCGGTGCAATTATTGGTTCATACATAATGCATGACCTGCTGTCGATATCTCTAATGAATTGACGTATTTTTGGACCTACGACAGAGACTGGTTCAACGAACGGAGGATTCCATTGAACCTATTTGTCATGCATGATATTTTGCAGATGTAATGTGCACCACCAACTATTGAGGTTGGGGATGAAAAGCTAAATATGGTCAATCACTATATTTATCTTGGGTATTGCTTATCTTTTAACAGAGAGCGTAGACACCTGGAGATCACTAGACGCTCAGCTCGGAACGCAGCCTGCGTTTAGCAAACTCGACGACGAGCTCAGGTCACCGAAAAATACCACAATACCTGAATACCTATCCGTCTATATGAAACCGGTTTATTGTAAGAATCGATAGATTACAATCTGACGGATTCTAATTCGTTTTATTACAGACGAAAAACTGTGAACGAACATCATCATCATCATTATGTCAGCCTTTATAAGTCCACTGCTGAACATAGGCCTCCCCCAAACGAACAAACATGCGCGATAGAATATTACCGACCAATCAGTTCACAGTATTACAATTTATCCGATTTTTGAGATTCTGTGGCCACCGTCAAATTGTGAACCTGCCCGCGTGTTTCATTTTTATCACTAAAAAAAACAGAGTTATAGAGTTGTAATTAAACAGTCGATTGCAAATTATCTCGAGATCATTCACACCGATATGATCTCGAGGACTACAATTGTTCGTGAATTAGTAAGCGGGCTCTCGCCAGAATTTGGAATTATTCCCGGTGGTAGGGCAAGGTCGGACCCGCGGGGGGCGGGGCAAGGTCGGACCCGCGGGCGGCGGGGCAAGGTCGGACCCGCGGGGGGCAGGGCAGGTGCTCCGATTCCTTTTCGTGAACTTCTATTTAATTTGTAGCTCTATGGTGACAAACTAAGAAAAGGTAAAATACAATATAACAGGCAATCGCCTGTTATATTGTATTCAGTGCGCAGTCTTAAAATTTTACAGATACGATTGTATCTGTGGTTGGTCCATCAGCTAGCGAATAGCGTGTCCGTTCACGATTTTCGTTTGTTTACAATCGTACGAATTAGGATCCGTTTAATCGTAATGTATCGATTTTTACAATTTAACGGTGTCATATACATCCAATGTGACTTTTCCACAATGACGTATGGTGCCGAACATGCGCGCTCAACAAGGAAACTGTGCACGAGATGCGAGTCGCACAACGGGCCATGGAGCGTTCCGTGTTAGGTATCAAGTTGAGCGTTCCAAATACTGAGATCTGATGAACCAAGGTGGAAGACATCGGATTCCGTCTAAATAAACTCAGTGCGATGGGCAAGATGTAGTGATGGCAGGTGGAGTAGATCTCTCACAGATTGGTGGCCACGTGTGGGAAAGCACAGCAGAGGAAGACCCACTGGTCTCCCTGGTAATATCATCGACCCATCGTTGCACTCAACGATGGGTCGATGATATTAACAAGTTTTTAGGAAAGATCTGGCACAGATTAATGTGGCCTGCGTACTTGTACTATTAATGTTATTCTGTGCATGCGTACCCAGTGTACACCTGCTGGTAGTCCGAAGACTTACCATGAATATAACGGCGCAGATGAGCACTGACGACAGGCACGCCTTGGGGATGAAGTAGAAATACCGCGTCAGGAAGATCAGAGCCAACAGCGTTATAAATCCTGAAAATAACGATAAACTAGTAAGTATAATTAGATGAATTTAGTCAAGCTAACATTTGTAAACCTAAATTTGTAAAGGTAGTTGAATTCACATAAAATTCTAAATATTGAAATTAAGAACATAAAGCACTTTAGCGTTACATGTACGTAAAAGCGCATGCCATGCGTGACAACGTGACAACGCGTGACAACGTGACAACGCGTGACAACGCTTCGACATAATTCACCACATTTTGAACAATAAGGAGCAGGCGAGGATCCAGAGGAAACGGAACTGCTCGTGTCACTCGAGCACTGACCGGAGTAGAGTCCTGTGGCTGGCTTGCGTACTCCACTAGAATGCGAGACGACGGAGCGTGTGAAGGCGCCGCACGTGCGCATGGCATGCAACCTGCGTGTCACTCGAGTACTGACCGGAGTAGAGTCCTGCGGCCGGCGTGCGCACGCCACTAGAGTGCGAGACGGCGGAGCGTGTGAAGGCGCCGCACGTGGGCATGGCGTGCACCAGCGACCCCGCTATGTTGCACAGCCCCAGCGTCAGCATCTCCTGCGTCGCGTCCACGCGTCCGCCCGTCGCTACAACAATTAAACCGACACCACTTCAACTAAAATTGCAGAAATTGCAAAGTACTCTGTTCTTTACTCATGAAATGAGTGAATATTTTGGTTGATGGATCGACACTGGACCACGCGCGAGTGAACCGTGCGCAATCGATATGTATGCGAACAAGGATGACGGCAGGTGTAAATCTTTAACAGAATGGCTTAGCAACACCGAGTGAATTGGACTACCCGGTGTGAAGCCGGGCTAGCCATCTGGGAGTATACTCCCATACATCATTTATCCTTGAAGACCACTTGGGACTCCCAGACGGATTTAAGCCTTATTTGTATTTCCTTAGAATAGAGTTTCCAATGAGTGTTATATATGAATGAACAGAGCTTGAACCAAGGGATTTAATTGGTTGATAAAGTCGTACGATGTCAAAACATTTTATGTAAATACATGTAGGTACTACCAAAATTCTAGAATCTATGAGTACATGCAGTTGGAAGTCAAACATGCCCGTGTGACGTTATCGACCGTGTAGTGAGTCTTCATGATTCTTTATTTGTGTTTTTTTCAGTGATTTTGTGGTTGTATTTTATTTATTTATTTATTAACAGTTGAAAACATACAGCTGCAAGCCGAAACGTTTTGTGTTATTATCTATACTTATAATAAAACTGTAACGGGTTCAATTCTGTACAATGAAGATATTTTTAAATTTATTTTTGGAGGGAACTCTATATTTGATAGTGAAGCCAAAACTGTTTTTTTTTTCATTTTTGTCTGTCTGTCTGTCTGTCTGTATCTTGGCTAGGCATCACGCCGAAACTACTGAATGAATTTAAATGAAACATGGTATGATTTGAGTTCATACTACGAGGTAGGACATAAGATACTTTTCATCCCGAAAAATGAAAGGGTTCCCGCAGGATAGGGGTTTAAAGTTATTTAAAAAATACCTAACAATTACTGTGTTAATACTGTAACTACTGGACGTATTTTGATTCAACTTGGCACATTCGTTAGTTCATATGATGGGTTAAAATTGACTATACTTTTTATCCCGAAAATATAAAGGGTTCCTGCGGGATACGGGTCCAAAGTTATGCTAAGCATGAAGTAATACATTTTTTTTCTTAGGGAACTCTATATTCGATTCTGAAGCCAAAACATTATTAATTTCATTTTTGTCTGTCCGTCTGTCTGTCTGTCTGTCTGCATATCTGTATCTTGACCGCTCATCACGCCAAAACTACTGAATGAATTTACTGGTATCATTTGAGATTATACTACGAGGTATGACATGGGATACTTTTCATCCCAAAAATTAATTGGTACCCGCAGGACATTGGTTTAAAATGTATTTAAAAGAGTACGTATCACGCTAAAACTACTGGACGGATTTTGATGCAACTTGGCACAGTCATAGTATACGAGTATATATGATGGTTTAAAATTGAGGATACTTTTATTCAAAAACAAATAAAGGGTTCCTGCGGGATAGGGGTCTAAATTTATGTTAATTTGGAAGTAATAAATATATATTTTGGAGGGTACTCTCTATATTGTATAGGTACTGATACTGAAGCCAAAACCTTTTTTCTAATTTTTTCTGTGTCTGTCTATCTGTATCTTGACCGCGTATCACGCCGAAACTACTGCATGAATTCAACTGAAACTTGGTATGGTTCATACTACGAAGTAGGACATTGGATACGTTTCATCCCGAAAAAATTAAGGGTTTCCTTAAAATTTATTTAAAAGAACAGGTATCACGCTGAAACAATTGGATGGGTTATGGTGCAACTTGACACTGTCATAGTTTATATGATGGGTTAAATTGAGGATAATTTTTATCCCGAAAAAATAAAGGATTCCTGCGGGACAGGTGTCCAAAGTTATGCTAATTCATAAAGTAATAAATAATATTTTTTGGAGGGTACTACCCTATATTCGATACTGAAGCCAAATTGTTTTTTTTAAAAGCTTTTATTTAACTTGCAATGTTTGTATGTTTGTTTAGGTTAAATCTCGCAATGTGAATTAGAACCACTTCCTCTTATCCTATGGAGTTGAATTTTTACATGTTGGTTTATTTACAATGGCAATTCATTTTTATGGTAAGCATGACCTGAATCGACATCCAGGATTAGCTCCAGACAAAGGAACTCTTTAGCGGTTAACAGCACAGACACAAAATTGTGTGTACGCATCTTATTATAATAGCTGGTTTTAAGTTTTACCATGAAATGGTTGCTGCACTCAGGATTGGGTCCTGACTAGGGAACTCCGCAACGGTTAGCAGCACAGACACGAAATGTTATACTTATACGCATTTGATTGTGATAGCCAGTTCTAAGTTTCACCATAACATGGTTACTGCATAAAAACTTCTTTTTTTTTATACATATTCTAATCTTCATTTTTGTCTGTCTATATCTTGACCGTGCATCACGCTGAAACTACTGCATGAATTCAACTGAAACTTGGTATGGTTTGAGTTCAAACTACGAAGTAGGACATTGGATACGTTTCATCCCGAAACATTAAAGGGTTTCCTCAGGATATTGCTTTAAATTAAAGGGTTTCCTCAGGATATTACTTTAAATTAAAGGGTTTCCTCAGGATATTGCTTTAAAATATAAGTACGAAAAAGTCTGTACAAAGAAGATAAAAAAATATGTCTAGGGTACTTAAAATAAGCAACTGACCAAGAATGTAACATTTAAAAATAACGTGTCGTTCTGTTCGTTTGTTCACGCATCACGTAAAAACTACTGGACCGATTGCGATGCAGTTTTCTTTGTAGGATAGCTTAAGGTCTTACTTAAAAATGGTGTTACTTGGTATCTCAATCCGATGAGTAAAAGCGGAGCAATCGATAAAAATATTTTTGACGGGACGGAAGGAATTTTGATCAAATGTTGGTATATTGGTATTTCCTGGAATAGCACTTAGATTACTTTTAACATAGAGTAATGACCACGCGTGCGAAGCCGCGGGTACAGCTAGTGTCTAATAATACTGTAAGGAATATATTAAAATAGTTTTGTGTTTAGAGTTCCGCGACACAAAGTGCCTAAAGTACACTGACTATCTTTCGTCACTTTTGGCGGGAAAATGTTTTCATGAGTATATTTTTCATTAGTTTAGTTGTATATTGTATTTGTTTCAGGTTCTTTATTGTTTTATCTATAAAATGGTATATAGCATTATGTAGTTCATTCTATAAGCTTTTCATCTATACTTACAATAAAACTGTAACGAGTCCAATTCTGTACATTGAAGATATTTAGAAAAAAAAGTTTGGAGGGTGTTCTATATTCGATGCTGAAGCCAAAACAGTTTTTTTTTTCATTTTTGTCTGTCTGTCTGTCTGTCTGTCTGTATCTTGGCTAGGCATCACGCCGAAACTACTGAATGAATTTAAATGATACTTGGTATGATTTGAGTTCATACTACGAGGTAGAACATAGGATACTTTTAATCCCGAAAAATTAAAGGGTTCTCGCAGGATAGGCGTTGAAACCTATTTAAAAGAACACGTATCACGCTGAAACTACAATACGGATTTTATTACAACTTGGCACAGTCATAGTTTATATAATGGATAAAAATTTACAATACTTTTTATCCCGAAAAAATAAAGAGTTCCTGCAGGACAATGTCCCAAATTCTGTAAATTTAAGATATTTTGTAGGCCGTTCTATATTCAATACTAAGGCCAAAACGGTATTTTTTTATGTTTTGTCTGTCTGTCTGTCTGTCCGTCTGTCTGTCTGTACCTTGGCAGCGCATCACGCCGAAATACTCAATGAATTCAAATGAAATTTGGTATGATGTGAGTGTTCATACTTCGAGATAGGACATTGGACACTTTTCATCCCGAAAAATTAAATGGTTCCTGCAGGAAATGAAAACATTGGACGTATGTTGATGCAACTTGGCACAGACATAGTTTATAAGATGGGTGAAAATTATGGATACTTTTTGCACCAAAAAAATAAAGGGTTCCTGCGGGATATGGGTCCAAATTCTGTACATTAAAGATATTGTGTTTTTTTTTTGGAG